>JAILYB010000087.1:2410767-3616151 GCA_021437785.1 Rhodomyrtus psidioides | reverse complement strand
TGGAATTGTGTGGTGGAAGCTACTTATTTTATGGACAATTTCATCATATTAAAACAATATATATCATGTCCTTCTCTAGGGCATTATATTTGGAGAGGACCGTACACATATTAAACAGTTTCTATATATGTCAAGTTATATTAGGGATGTGATTTCATTTTTAATCTATGAACGTGCAAGAATTTTTTGACAAGGGTCACCGTTTGGGACTTCTTGAAAAGAGCAAACGACATCGTTTTGGCTCTCCGATATCCATGTCAGCATTGGCATCGCCGGCCGGTGTTGACTAGGATTCGACGTTGAATTTTCGGTTATAAATCGCCGGATGGACTAAATTGTGTTAGGTTTAGGACTCAATCGGAAAAAAAAAAACTAGAACTGAAAATTGGCACAGTTGCAATAAGTTTATGACTTTTTTAGTAATTTTTCCAGTGAAAATGAGAAAGCTTATTAGCTAAGTAGCACCGGCATCGACACACGATACGCAACATGGGATACGACCCGCCAACACGTCATTTCTAAAAAAAAAAAAAAAAGAGGATTCCGGCACGTTGAGACACGTTGTATATTAAATGTATATTCTTCTTTCTCTTCTTTTCCTGGTAGGAATTCACAATTAGTTTTTTTTTTGGGTTAACTGGGTATATGACTTAAATATATCTACATAATAAATTTACATTTTGATCTCTAATTTATTGAAAATGCTTAAAATTGATGGAGCACTAACCACGTGTCGATGGTACCTCGGATACACACGAAAATTCTTGGAGAGTTTCGGCATCTCTCAGCTTATCGGATGGGGTTGTGGGTTCGGTGGATAATTATTAATTCATAAGAGAGCAAAATTTTTGTCCTGAAAATGGTGGTGGTGGGGATCATCCATGCAACGACAGTTACGTGACAATTACACATTCATATATATATTTTTCTTGACCACATGATAAAAATTGTATTATTGGTCGTGAAGAGAGATGCCCAAGATTCAGCAGGCGACAAACCTAAAACTCCAATAATTAATCACTCACATACCTTAAGGTAGGGTGATCTCCACCCTTAATATAGGGGGCCCACCCCATATCAAGGGTGGAGAGGTGGGTAAGTCACCTGCTTTTAAGGCAGGTGATCCCCGCCCCATAGTTTAGTTGATTTCTTTAATTATAACTATAAGCAAAGGCTTCTTCAGGGTGCAAAGCGTAGAACCTTGAAACTAACAGTACAATATAAAATTTGGAATTGTGTGGTGGAAGCGACTAATTTTATTGACAATTTCATCATATTAAAACAATATATATCATGTTCTTCTCTAGAGAATTATATTTGGAGAGGACCGTACACGTATTAAACAGATTCTATATATGTCAAGTTATATTAGGGATGTGATTTCACTTTTAACTATGAACGTTCAAGAGTTTTTTTTGACAAGGATCGCAGTTTGGATTCCACGCTGGATTTTCGGTTATAAATCGTCGGATAGACTAAATTGTGTTAGGTTTAGGACTCAATCGGCCAAAAAAAATTAGGACTGAAAATTGGCACAGTTGCGATAAGTTAAGGATTTTTTTTTTTATATATAATTTTCCCTGTGAAAATGAGAAAGCTTATTGGCTAAATAGCATCGACATCGATACGCTATACGCAACACGCAACACGACCCGCCAACACGTCATTTCTAAAAAAAAATAGAGAATTTTGACATGTTGGGACACATTATATATTAAATGTATATTTTTATACAATTAGGGATTCTTCTTCTTCTTCTTCTGTTAGGATTCACAATTAGTTTTTTTTTTATTGACTGGGTATATGACTTAAATATATCTACATAGCAAATTTTTATTTGGGTTAATCCCACTAAAAACCTAAACTGATATACTAATGACAAATTTACTCCAAATTATTTTTTGACCATGAAAGACCACAAACTGGTACACCTGTGATAAATTTACCCCAAACTGGTACAGCTGTGACAAATTTACCCTCCGTTAGTTTTCGTTAAATTTTACCCTTCAAATTGCTGCATTGAATGACATTTGGTAATTGTCGGGTGTGCATGTTATTCTATGTCTGCTACATGAGTATCAATTTAGAATTTTTCGTGGTATTAACTCAATTTAACGAAAACTAACATAGGGTAAATTTGTCATATGTGTACCAATTTGGGATTTTTTATAATAAAAAAATTAATTTGAGGTAAATTTATTACAATTGTACCGGTTTAGGGTTTTTGGTAATTAAAAAAATAATTTGAGTAAATTTATCACAAATGTATCAGTTTGGAGTTTTTGGTGGTTAAAAAAATAATTTGAGGTCAACTTGCCACATGTGTACCAGTTTGAGGTTTTTAGTGGCATTAACCCTTTATATTTTGATCTCTAATTTATTGAAAATGCTTAAAATTGATGGATCGCTTATCAAGTGTCCATCGTATGTCGGATATACATGAAAATCTTTGGAGAGGGTTGGTACTTCTTAGCTTATTGGATGGGTTGTGGGTTCGGTGGATAATTATTAATTCATAAGAGAGCAAATTTTTTTTGTCCTGAAAATGGCGGTGGTGGGGATCATCCATGCAACGACTGCTACGTGACAATTAATATATATATTTTCTTGACCATATGATAAAAATTGTATTATTGGTCGTGAAGAGAGAGAGAGAACGTACCCAAAATTCAGCATGCGACAAACCTAAAACTCCAATAATTACCCACATAGTTTAGTTGGTTTCTTTAAATATAACTATAAGCAAAAGCTTCTTCTTTGCTAAAGGAAGACTTAACATTCAACATCTAATTGCTATTTACTTAATGTGATTTCTACTAATTAAGATCATGGGTCGACACTTCAGGTTCCCTTTTTACTCGTTAAGTCACAGGTTCGACTATCCTCTTTCGTTTTTTTTTTAAAGGGTCAAGTTCTAGCTTTACCCAGAGCACCTATGGACTGATAAGTTCTTGAATGCAATCGAAGCATGTGAGGTAGTCACTCTATCTTAACCATTGAATAGCGTGAATCGTATGATCTGACGATTGAGATGAAGCGAGCTTTCATGTACCGAATGCATGCAAGCTAATACACACATGAATAGAAAGAGAAGAGAATAAATAGAGAACTTAGGAGGATGAGCCTAGGAAGCTTCAAAATTTTCAAACCTAAGTGATGATGGCAAAATTTAAATATTCCAGCTGTTTTCATTTGGCAAACCCCCACCAAGAAAGTTGACGGGCACGAATGTTGAACCTTGGAGCAATATAATAATAACAAGAATGGAAGGATTTAAGCTCCTTTATTTTATATAATGTTGTTATCATATATACTTTGCCGGTCCACACCAAATAATCTCCATTAAGAGAATTTCAAACCCAGAATTTTTCCTTAAAACATCCATAAAAAAGGCCCTTGTGAAGTTTTTTTAAATTTTCGACCAAAATGAACGATGGATCGAGTCGTGACTGGAAGTAGCTGAAGTCATTACAATGCGATTCGTAATTTTTTTTCCACGGAAGTTGAATTTAGATTCGTCGTCCATCTTCCTTTCTTCCACGTGCCTTAATATTCGTCGTCTCCTCCGTCAGCGAAGGGATCGTCTGCCCTTCCCTTAGAAAGGCAGGCCTTGCCCTTTGAATCCTGGATGGCCCAGATTATTACTAAAAAAACAAAAAACAAAAAACTCAAAAAATTACCCTCTAAAAATAGGAGATCTGGGTCGTCCGTTTAAAAATGGATGGCCCAGATCACAAGAGCAGGTGCCTGCCCTTTTAAGAGAAGGGCAGACGATCCGGATCCCCCTCGTCCAATTCTCTCTGACAACTCAAATCATCCGATCACTGGATTGCATGCTCGACCTCCAGGGTCGACGTGTGCGGCATTATCAAATCGAATGTCGTCGGTTCTAACCACAAGAATTACGCATGAATCGCTCTGGTTAGAGTCATCTATAAAAGCCTAAGGGACCCGAACCCGGTTCGTGGATTTCTTGACAGTCGGATCTCTGCGCGCAAGCGAATTCACGAACTCGGGATATATATTTTTTTGGGTCTTGACTCTTGGGGAGTTCTCCTTGTTGGCGCCAACTTCCCGAGGAGCGACCCAACCAAAGGCAGCCCATCGGAGGGGAGACAGCGACTCCAGCTCGGCTCCCTCGATCAATCTCCACCGTCGATCGATCCACGTGGGCGCTCCGCCCGCTCCTCGCAGCTCCTGTTCTCTTTGCCTTTTGGAAACCTTTTTTTCAGCTCATGTCGCTTTCCCTCGTCTAATTAATTAGTATTCGTTGCGCTCCATTATTAGCAGATTGGGAGCAAGTCTCTTTCCATGAACATAGCTCTCCACAAACCTACTCTCTCTGTCTCCACCTTTCCTCCTTTTTTTGACTTGGGAGAGATGATGAGAATGGGGAGGGAAAATTGGAAATTACATACGAATTACGATCATATATGGTAAAATAGCACAACAATTCACAAGTTATACTCATTTGGACTTTTACCGGTGCGGCGGTAATTTCCTTTCTCACATAAAGTAGTGGTAGCTTAAGTGGGCAACGCCGGGCAAACGAGCTGACGTGGATTCGACGCGATTTTAGCGAAGCCAAAACGATTGACGTCGTTTCCCCAATAAAAAAAAAACAAAAATCGATGTGGGTGAAAATGATGAGGAGAGACGAACGTCGTTTCAGCTTCACTGAAGTAGTCTTTGATTTACGCCAGCATCGTCCACATGCTGATGTTCAGACGAACCCCATGTAGGTTTAAACGGATGAATTATTATCACATCCATACAAGTTTGAAGATTTTGTCCGACACGAAAAGAAGTTTGGCGTATTGATATCACAGTAGACATAATTTAGGATTTGCGATGGTATTCTACGTTCAACTCATCGAGAATTGCAAATCTACGAAATGTATCTCGATCTCTATCCACTAAGGATTGATTCAAACAGGTTGAAAAGTCCCAAATAGATACCGTAGCTTTTGTAAAGTATTTGAGAAATATCTTATGGTAACTTTTACGAAACTACTTCACCGACCTCTTAACCAAATCAAACCAAAACCGGATCTAAGTAAAAAAAGGAAAAAGAATGCGGAAAGTTAGTAGCATGTGGGCAACATCGAAGAAGGTCCGACGGCACGTTTCTTATGTTCTTGCTTGCCTCTTAAGGACATGTAACGAATGAAACCTTTCCTCCTTAAGCAAAGGTCATCTTTAGGACACATGAAATAAAGTGCCCTAGATTAATTTTTTTGGTCACCAAAAGTCCCAAACCGGATCACACCTGTGATAATTTCACATTTCGTTAGATTCCGTTAAATTTTACGGTTAATTTGCCGAGTTGGATGGCATGCGACAGTTGACGAGTATATCGGTTTGGGATTTTACCCTCCGTTTATCACAGGTACGACGATTTCGGGTTTTTCATGGTGTTAATCCAATTTAATGAGAAACTAACGGAGGAGCGTAAACTCATCACAAATATGTCAATTCAGGACCTTTGATGGCTAAAAATAGGGGTGTCAATGGGCCAGGTCGAGCCGGCCCAAAATGAGCAATACCATGCTCGGGCCGGATTCAGGCCGAATTTTTTTTTCTTTCATTTTTTTTAAATTTTTTGAATCAAAATCAATTAACAAACCATCAAATGAAAAAATAGAAAAAGAAAATATAAAAATAAATTTAATTTAAAAGAAAAAACGGGTATTAAAAAAAGTTTGGCATCGGCTCGCCCCGGCCCAATCCGAGTACAAGACCCGGCCCGAAAATGCAAGAAAATTTTCCGGCCGGGTCGGGCCGGGCCGTGCCGTCCGGTGCGGGCCAAATTGACAGGCCTCACTAAAAAATTAATTTGAGATAAGTTTATTATAAATATATCTTTTTTTGGTAAGGAGTTTATTATAAATATATCAGTTTGGAGTTTATCCTGAAATGAAATAAACCTAGTGGAAATCAATTTTTTTTGTGCAATCAACGTTGTGTTAAGAGGAGATGAAATATTTTAAGACAGCACTGTCGGAGACCAGCAAATATCGGGCTTCCATAATGCATCTATCGTCGTTCACCTCCTGTTCGTGGGTCCCGACACAAGAATGCTTTCGTGCGTCGAAGGGCCTATATAAGAGTGTGTGACCCTGTTCTTGAGAAACATCCCTCATACTCGTGGCCAAGTAAAGAAGAGAACAGCCTGTGAAGCACTCTTTCTTGGTTTTGTTGCAACGCAAGAAAAGAATACTTTTGGAGGGAAGTTTTTTTTTCCCGTTTTCTCTTGGAGGGCTTTCTTGAAATCCCCACTTCTTTGACCTGACAGAACCCATCGACATCTTCCCCTGTTTTTCTGAACTTTTGTCCAAGGCTTTCAGCTTCGAGAGAGAGCAGAGAGCAGAGAGCAGAGATGGGTGTTGCAGGGACTTTGGAGTACTTGTCTGACTTGATGAGCAGCGGGCACAAGCACAGGAAGAGGAAGCAGTTGCAGACGGTGGAGCTGAAGGTGAGGATGGACTGCGATGGCTGCGAGCTCAAGGTCAAGAAGGCCCTCTCTTCTTTAGACGGTGAGTTCAAATTAGTCTACTAAAGGACAACTTACTCTGTTTTTCAAGAAGATGTATTTTTGTCGACTTTGAATTGTCCTGTCAAGGGGGAGTAAGTAATAACTGGGATGGGGTGTTCAATGGTGGTTGCAGGAGTGAAGACGGTGGAGATTAACAGGAAGCAGCAGAAGGTGACGGTGAGCGGGTACGTTGACCAGAACAAGGTGCTGAAGAGGGCCAAGTCGACGGGGAAGAAGGCGGAGATATGGCCCTACATACCCTACAGCGTGGTGGCTCACCAGCCGTACGTCGCCCAGTCCTACGCCCAGTCCTACGACAAGAAGGCCCCTCCCGGCCACGTCAGGAAGGTCGACCCCACGGCCCCTAGCGCCGCCGCTGCCGTGGCCCGGCACGAGGACCCTTACATGACCCTCTTCAGCGACGACAACCCCAACGCTTGCTCCATCATGTAGGACTAGGAGCCCCGAATTCGCAATGTATGTGGTTTAGCGAGTTTGTCAAACTCGAAGCAATCACGAGATCAACGGTTCCCGCAGTTCGGTTTGCAGAGGAGGAAGGAGTACGCAACCCCGAATTCGAATTTTTCGGATCGGTCTATAGTCGGGTATCGAGACTTAGACAAAAATTGGGAGGAAACATTAGGTTCATTAGCGTCAAAATCGTTATATATCCATCTTTCTTGCTAGTAACTTAGAATCTAGAGAGTGTTTTAGCCAGTGTTGTGCCCTTTTGTAGGCTAGCTGAGTTTTGAACTTTTATCTTCTTCTTCTTCTTCTACTTTATTATCAATGGCTATGTTGTCCTGTATGTATTTGTAATTGTAGGGATCTATTGCTCCTTTTGGGTCATGTAATGTGGCAAGTGATGGTGTATGTAATGGAGCTTTGCTTTGTGTTTTGCCCCCCCTCTTGTCGTTTATTGCCATGATGTGATGTTACGTTTCCAATTCCATGATTGGATGACTTTTGATTTCGTCCCACAGCTGGAGCTGGACATTGTGGGAAAACAGTGCAAGCTGGATGCAAATTTGGTGATCCTGAGTAGGTTGCCATGTTTTAGCGCTGATCCAATGACATGATCAGCCAGATCTGGCTTACGTTTTTTTTTGCAGCACCTCCCTAGTAGGCTAGTACTGGCTCTTACTTCGTAGGTGGAAAGAGACTAACAAGTAATCCCCTTGAATCTTCTCATTATTATTTGAGTAAGTTTAAATAGACTAACCGAAAACAAAGAGATTTTATTTTTTTTAAAGGACATGTTCGGATGTACGTGTATGTGAGTTATTTTAGACCGATATCGGTACGGTGTAGGGCAGTTAATATGTTCTAGTTGGCTCGTAACTCATTGATTTGAGCTTTTGACTAAAGATAAGTCTCTCTCTCAACATAACATTAGGGACATAATCAAAATCACTCGAAATTTTTCTATTGCGACGTGTATGCAATTGCAAACATACGATCGAATGTGATGTTTACGACATTTGGTCAGCTTGACTAACTCTCACCGAGTCTTGAACCTGTCTGAAAGTGACAAAGCAGACCTTAATAAACCAAATTCCAAAAGCAGGATTACAGGGAAGATGGGAATGGTTCGAATTATTTCAAACTCATTTGGTCCCAAATAGGAGCTGGAGGAAAAGCAGAAAAAAAAGGGGCACATTCTTCATGTCCCACTGAACCAAACCCAAGAATCAATCAATCAAACTTTCTTTTGCCCCCCCAGCTTTTCTCTCTTTCTCGGGACACTTTGTTGGAGCCAAAGGAAGCGTAAAGACTAGTCACTGTGAAGACAGCAGAGATTCATGGGAAGCTGTACAGTAAATCTCAAGATCCACTCTCTTAAGTCTCAAACCCCCCCTTTTGACAAAATGGGCACAAATCAGAACTTTTAACAGCATTTAACATCCAAAAAGACTCCCGGCAATTAGTTCAAAACCTAGACAATGCTCATACTTGTCAAAATCCCCGTTCTTGCCACAATGTCTCATATATCACTAACGGGTTGAAATCTTTCGAGAAAAGCCGAAAATGACAATCATCTATATAAGTTGCATCAACGTGTATATGCAGAGGCATACTCTATGAATGCACTATGGCTAAATGGAATGCTTAATACACGAGCAACCCTGCCGCTTAAGCTAGCAATATATCAATTTAACATGAAGCTTTCATCTTAACACTTATTTTTCAATACATCCAGAGTGCAGAAGCTGATTACGTTACAAAACTCAAGTTGCTTTATGCATGAATAGATGTACCGCACCACACTAAAGTATCAACCAGGATGACAATTGCACCATTCAAGGCAATGAAGATGGAGGTTTAGTGGCTCCAAGCCAGCCAAGAAACATAGTGGCCGGGATCTTCATATTTCTCTTCTGGACAGAAGTGACAGGTGGGAGACATAGGCTCTATGTTCGTTAATGTGAAACGGATTGTCTCCTTCACATTTCGCATCATTGTGGAACAGATTTCGTTCTTTACTTCCATAATGAAACCTAATCATAAGCAAGCAAGCAATCTCAAAATGGGCGACAGAATAGAAATATGCAACATCTAGCTATGTCTTTCCCAAAGGCATTGGAAAAATAATATCTTATTTAAAACAAATTTAACAAATC
The DNA here is from genome assembly GCA_021437785.1 of Rhodomyrtus psidioides. Lineage (NCBI taxonomy): Eukaryota > Viridiplantae > Streptophyta > Magnoliopsida > Myrtales > Myrtaceae > Rhodomyrtus > Rhodomyrtus psidioides. The sequence continues at coordinate 3,606,995 of JAILYB010000087.1, read as the reverse complement.
AGTCATCCAGTCAGGCAATAGGTTTAGAAATTCAAGGGAAGCAGCTTGATGGGCAGGACTGATGACCAATGACACAAAATGCAGGGCCAATTACAACACCTCATCCACTTATGCACATTCGGGAACTAGAGCCACAACTTCAGTACACCTCGTGTGAGTCCAGAGTCTTTATGGAGAATGAACTCAGCATCAAATCTTATATACGTCACGTATGACTCCATAAAAATATCTCCTACATCACCAAAGATCACTTGTGGGGCATTTCATTTCACCATCCCACTGAATTCGTTAAATGTCAAAGTTATCAACAATCATTTTTAAACAGAAAAGGTCATTGCATGCAAATGAAAAAAAATATAGCCTGCCATCAATTGCAAGGAAATGTCCATTTTTCCCTTGCAATTTTCAATGGAAACTAGAGAACTGGTAAATAAACTGATTAGCAGCTTTTTTCTGTTTTTCGGTTTTTTGAAAACTAAACAAAAGTCTTGTAGAACTAATATCCACAAATGCAGCTTTTTTTCTGTCTTCCAACTAAAATGAAAAGAAACTTATATTTCTTTCAGAATTAACTTGTCCTCAAATATGAAAATCAGAAATTTCACATATAAAACACAATACCCCAAGCACGCTTTTAGTATCATGAAACCGGGAAAGGGAAAATCATTTCCAGTACAAATGAAACTTGCACACTTCACTTTGATCATTTGAATCGTACCGAACATTCGTTAACAATTGATGGGCAACTAGCCGACAAAAGACTAATTGCCTGGCAAAGAGGATCTCGAATAAACGAGATACCACCTCGAGTACGGCTAAGAATTCGGTTTGGCATGTCTCGTGTTTGTAATTCGTGTCAATTCGTATCGGTTTATAACATCTTCATTTCAATTCCACATACTAAATAATTGAAAGATGATGAAATCGTATCATTTTGTGTTGACGTATAAAGTTAAGCATGTCGGGTCTGGTCATATTTGGGTATTCTCTTTGTAATTTGTATTTTACCTCATGTCATGCAATGGGTTGTGTCTGGCATTGCTAATGCAAATGGGTTGTGTCTGGCATTGCTAGCCTTAAATGCAAGTTCGAATGCAGTTGTTCCAACTATTGCCTAGCTCTTCCACCTTAACGTTTTTTGTTGCATAGACCTTGACTAGCCATTTCTTACAACTGGTATGATTCAAGAAATGGCTAAGTCGATGTCCTTACATTTTTGGCTCTTCATGACTAAATAGGAAAAGCTATAAGCTGTAATTGTACTAACAATCCAAATAGATCTAATCAGCAGGTTCCTTTATTGATAGCATCCGGGGTTCATTTAGTGGGAGGGAACTAATAGCAAGAAGAAAAGGAATACTGACCTCAACACACCTTCAACGTCCTCATATTTACTTTATAACGCAGGGGACTTCGACTGGCCTCATTTTGCATTGCCGGAGTAGATACCCACCAATTTTATGTCATACACGAGAGTCGCATTGGCAGGTATATTGCAGTCACCTATCCAGAAAATTCACACTTTGAGCTTCCAGTTGGATGATTTTATAAAAAGGCATGGGGTTTTGTGCACATACTTAAGTATAAAATACCTAAAAAAAGATGTCTTGATTTTGACACAAGCATTTGTTTTAGAAAAGGCCATATACCAGTGGAAAGCTAGTCATACAGGGTGTTAAATGACAATGGCCAGTAATGCTGTTTTCATGAGAAAAACAAAGAGGCATCGGGTGGGATTCCCTCATATAGAAATAATATCGAAACAGAGAAGATGCAAACAATACTAAAACAACTCCCTGTCCAGTAATACTCTTCTTTGACCACATAAGCTGATTTTTGCTTCTTAAAGGGAAATAGCCGTAACTAAATGATGCAACTAAATGATGTAATTCTTAGTCTGTAAGTATTTGCAAAGTCACCTGAAAAGCATCCTGCAGGTTCTGGCCCATATGCCAACTGTGGAGGAATCTGAAGCTTACGTTTACCACCTATGGAACTTTGGCAGGGTTATATTTTTCTATAAACCCAGCAAAATAGAAAAGAGTATGCATTGAAGAAGATTATATATTGCCTTCAATGTCTTACCGACTTGCATTGGTGGCACCCCAGCACCTCCTAGTATCCCCTGGTCAAGTCCTTTGATTACCTAGGCAACCAGAGCAGAATTGCAGTTACATAGAGCTTCTTATCTGACTTGCTATTTCTCTCAAAGTACAAACATCACTACTCCAATATTTCAGAGACATTTTTTCTGTTAAAGAGAAACTAAAATTGGGCACAGAAGGTCAGCCCAAATACATTGACACAAATAGTTTTTGTGGGGAACTAAAATTAGGCACAGAAGGTTAGCCCAAAAACGAAGACACATATAGTTTTTGTGCTTCTTTTTTCCCTATTCCCCCTGCCCATGTTCATCCTAGTCATGAATCTTAACCTTATCACTTACATCAAAAGATTTACCACATAATTTGGGAAACAAGATTTAGCACTAGTGGTTGATTGCTTAAAAGAACATTTATTCTTTGCTCTCTTTGAAAGTAAAAATGAACAAGACGAACTTTGCTTTTCATGAGGCAAGTGTATATCACCAAGAAATATTAGACCTGGTAAAATAGACCATCGAGATATAGAAATTTGTGCATCGAATTGCCATGCTCAGAATTGATGTGAATTTATATAAGGAAGCCTTAAGCAAGTTACAAAGTGAACAGAAGCAACATCTTTTCGCACCATCTACGAAGGAATCTCGTCAACTGTATAGATAAGGGCTAAAAAGAATAAACTAACAGAGACAATCAAGCTCTTCTAACCTAATAGGTGCAATCTGGATAAATAATGCCAGGTACATTCATTATCAAAGCCATTATTGAATGCATTTGACCAAGGAAGAAAATTTTATCAAACTGATGTAACAACAAGCTCCAAAGAGGAGAGTGGGTTTGCATTTGTCATCAATGAGAAACCAGAATCCATGAACAAGAGGAGCATGAATTGGAAAGAAAAGAAATTAATAATTAAACTTCTTGAACTTGAGAAGGCATTTGAAGAAATTGAATTGGAATGTGTCCTTATTATCTAACTGATAGTCAATCTTGGTTATAACAGATTATAAGTCCAGAAAAACTCTCTTTTCTCTGGCAGGCTTTGACTTCACATCTACAACCACCTGGTATTCATTACATGTGAAGCACAGTACACCATAATATGAAGTTGCTCAAGCAACCCTCTGAGTTTGAATTATGTTATCACGTGAAGGACAAGTTACACAATAACAGTAAGAAGACACAGCAATGGGATTGATGGTAAGAGAACAGCATGACGAAAATTTTGTTGCCAAGTGAGCATTGCTAAAGAACTTTTGCGTTGAACATAAACCAACTAAGCAGTCACTTCAACAACCTATTGTTGACCAATGCTTTGGAACTAAAAGAAGCTCCAGAAAAAAGAAGAAGAGGAAAGTCTCATACCTTTCCAACACCAACACGCATAGTGAGAGGCCGAGCACGTTTATAGCTGCTGTCAAAGACTCTGCCATCTGCAAATCGTGCTGTGTAGTGAATCTGCACAACAAACAAAGATGGCATTATGGAGGAAGACCTTGGGCATAGAGTAACTTTTTATCTGCCTTAAGGCAATAGAAGGAAAGATAACATCTTGTAACCTAATAAACCAAGTTCTTTCAGATCATGTTAAAAAGACGGGCAACTGTTTACATAAACAACGTTGACCATGATTTTGAGATTATACACACTGCCTGGATTTTTGCAAAGGGTATGGCAGATTAAAATCGCTCAAAGTTGGTCATATCCCCATGGTGTGAACCATCAACACAAAGATTCAAGAGATTATCCCATCACCATTGGCATGCCCTTGAAGGTTCAGCAATCTTCATTAACCATGTTCTGTATATTCATACAGCACAACTATCGTCCTAAAACACAAAACCTTCTAACTTAGGTACAAGAAAAACACATGAAGTAAATAATTGCGTTAAAATTGGTGTTCGGGATTCAAACACTTGGCGTGTCCTGTATCACCCCTATCATAAAGTTAGTCTGCTGTGGAATCCTGTGAAGACTATTCCCCGACAGCTTGTAACTTTTGAGCTCACAACACAACTTACTTGTAACTAACGCTTTCTTTTCTGGAATCAATATGCCTTTCACATAACAAATTACACAACTGCTTCTGAAAAAAAGAATGTATTTGGCCTTTCGACTGGAATGCAGGCACAAACCAAGCCAAATAGAAACAACAAAGTCAATCAGTTCACTCACATTGACAAGCTCACCACGAGGGACCTCCACGCCCGAACCAACCGCGACGTCGCAGAAACCAAGCCCAGACCGAGCAAAACTGAGCTCGCACGAGGGCTCGCCAACGGTGGCGTAGTACTCGACCCTGGTCGCGCCGGCATCTAATGGACTCAGAGCCAGAACAGACGCCGCCAAAAACCCAATTCCCACGTTCAATGGGGACGTCCTCGTCGCGGAGTTCGAGTCCACGCACACCCTCGCGTGGTTGGCAAGGGAGGAACAAGGACGAGAGAAGGAAGGAGGAAAGGGGGGAGGCTTCGAAATGGGGGAGTGCTTGGAACAGAGGGATTGCAAGGGGTTGTGGGGTCTTGGAGTGGTGAGTGTCAGGGTGGAGATCGACATTTTTGCTCACTCTTAGGCTCTGAAGGACGAGGAGGAGGAGGAGAAGCGATGAAGAAGATGATGCTATCTCATCAACAGTAGGGGAGTTTGTCTGGTTTTTGTTGGGGCCTTTGCCAAGCAAAACGACCAAAGTGGGGAGTGGGACCGGTGGTAGTGTTGTACGCACTTTTTTAAGTTGTGAAAATCTTTTGTTACATCTTTCTAGTACTACGGATATTTAGAACTCTACTCTAAAGATACACTTACAAATGATTAATCAATACGATTTTCAGTGCGTTAACTAATCTAATTAACTGTATTACCGGTGCTTAAAATTGAAAACTTTACTTAGGTATTATGCTACGATCATTTTATTTTTGTGATAAAAGGACACTCGTCATGCATAACTTTTTCTCAATACCGAGGAAACCACGGTAAGTAGCAAATGTTGGGCTACGACGCTATTGTCCAAGACCTTCTAGAGCGTTCAGATAAGCAGAGATCCATCAGGTTGGCCCGAGATAAATATTCATGCAGCACACGATAAACTAGCCATAACTTTTGATCCATGAGGAGTAAAGGAGCTTGTAATATTAAGTAGAAAGCTGGCTGCGAATGCTACATTCTACGTAGTTTTCAGACATTTCAACCCCCAAAAAATTCATGGTTGAGATGCTTTTCGAAGCACTTTTGTATTGTTCGACGTTTTTTCTGTGCAGGTCCTTGCAAATCACATCTTAACTTTTATTTAACTCGAAACACTTCACATCTTTTATAATGTTCAAATATTGATATGCACAAAATATATAAAATCTCTTTCAGAATTTTTTAAACTTAAACGAAATTTAAATTGTGAACTTTTAAATGAAAGTCATAAGTAGAAGTAGCTGATAAGTGCAGTCAAACACGCCCGCTTGGCGAAGATTTTGCGTTAATTAAAGAAGAAAATAAGAAGAAATGGAAGTTTACTAATTCGTAATCATAAATTGAAGACAAGTTCTGCAATCCATTCAGATCATCTTTCCAGCGTGTTATGCTACTTTAGCTTCTTGTTTAGGTAATGCAACTAAGTTTTATGTGTTTGGCGGAACATGAATGATTTGAAATGTATTTTTCTAAAATGATTGCTTGTATTGATAACAAAAATAAATTTCAGTTTTTACAAAACAAACCGAGCCTTATTATCTAGGTAATGTAGCTTACTTTTGTTGGGAAAAATCCCCTATGCTGTTTTGACGATGACAGAGACAATCAAATGCTACTAATATGTGTATTGGTCGAGTATACATGTTGATATACATGCAAGCCATAATGCATGTGTTTGGGCTAACAATGCGGCCTAGAGGGGGTGAATAGATTATTTACAAACTTTTTTTGTGGAAATCACCAAATTATATTTGGAAATCGGGTGTAGTAGATTTTTATCAAAGATATGATGATGCTTGTGTGCAGATATAAGTTAAAGAGAGGAATGAAAAGATAGCCCACAACAATTTATAGTGGCTCTGATTATTCATAAAGCCTATTCTAGTCTCCGATTAACAGTCACAAGTCGAGCTGGATTGCATTAGTAATCTGCTCAACAAGTTACAATTGGCAAGCATTGATCCCTTCCAAACGATAGATCACACTATTAGGACTCAGGTGCTGCAATTACTCTTGTACACATGATTGTTACACGATTACAATGCGGCAATATCCCTATAGTGAAGATTTTTGGAAAAGGAGAAAACAATCAGAAATAGGTCCTGCAGCTGCTGTTCCGATGCCGACTGCTCTGTCAAAAGGACAACCATTGCGCATATACATCCAACAGCCGACTATAATATTTAACTTCAACGATCATCTTCAAATGGTCGTTGTTTGAACATCACTAGGAATATGATCTTTACAGTTTAGTCATCAGCTGATCTTTACATCCGTTGGTGCTGTTTAGATAAAAATGTAACTAGACACTTTACAATCTTCATTTGATGGATCACACCTCGGATATCACGTAATCCTTAAATATTATCACAAACGTCTGCACTCAAAGGTAGATATCATAGCAAATGATAGGTGGAGATCATCAAAATCTTCTAACAATGTTTCTCCAACAATCCCCTCCTTTTTTATGACAAAACTATCCATAAATGTGAAGAATTTGACGCAAGTACAGTAAAGTAAAAAGATCTGCATAAAGAGATAATTTTCAAATAAGGTATAACTGCAGATATTGGGTTCTCCATAAATTTGATCAAGGAATTAGGAGAAAGCGACTAGAGGATCTCAAGAGATAAAAGATTGAATATCTTAGTCAGTCTAGAAATAACTTCTCATGATGTTTATTACGAGATGATGGATAAGATAAGCAAGAAACCATCAAGAGACAATATGTAATATTTTCTATTTAAAAGCTCGTTCTCACGCTTTCAAGCTCAGCTGTTTCGTTGCTATAAACTCTTTGTTGATGATTTTTCAAATTCGAATACGTCCTAATATTTATCTCATAATGTCTATTTCTTCAATATTCACACATCTGATTACTACTCTATTGAAATGCTAATAAAATTGATTATCTTGAAGGAGTAAATGCAATGGATCTTGAAGAGCCATTATGGAGAAGTAAATGCATCTTGAAGCATGCACCAAGGATTGGACTCATTAAGCATTAATGATGCTTTGTGAGTTTGATTGAGGTTGTCTTGTGTCTATACTCATTAAGCATTGATGATGCCTTGTGAGTTTGATTGAGGTTGTCTTGTGTCTATACTCATGAAGCATTAATGATGCCTTGTGAGTTTGATTGAGGTTGTCTTCATAAGTGTTAGAATTTCCTCTATAAATACTTGAGTGAGTTGTATTGTAAGAAGTAAGAGAGATAAGCCAAATCAAGTTCTTCAATATACAGAGTTTTCTCCATCCATTTCGTGCCTCGCTTTTATTTCCGAAAGGTCACCCATATTGTGTTTTATTGATTCCAACATTTGGTATCAGAGCTAGAATGGCATCTACTAGTTCCGTTCAAATGCAGCTTCCAAAGTTGAACGGAAAGAATTTCAACAACTGGGCTGTCCAGATGAAGGTTCTGTTCAAATCGCAAGATTTGTGGAATCAGGTTGAAAGTGGCTACAATGAAGTAGCCGATGCCGAAGCATTCGAGGCTTTAAGAAAGGAGGAGAAAGAATCTCTGGTGGAGTCCCGGAAGAAAGATCAGAAAGTATTATATGCGATTTTTCAAGCCGTGGAGGAAATGATATTTGAAAAAATATCGAGTGCCGAGACCGCAAAAGCTGCCTGGGATATCTTGCAGAAATCCTACAAAGGCAATGATCGTGTCCGGCGGGTGCGGCTTCAGACTCTTCGAGGTGATTTCGAGTCTTTACGCATGAATGACTCGGAAACAATATCGGCATATTTTGATCGTGTGCAGGCCATCGTTAACCAATTGAGGGTTAATGGTGAAGAACTTCAAGATGTTCGTGTCGTGGAAAAAATCTTGAGGTCTTTGACCGAAAGATTTGACTACGTCGTCGCAGCGATCGAGGAAGGACAAGACGTATCAACTCTCACGTTGGAGCGGTTGATGGGTTCATTATGCTCCCATGAGCAAAGAATGAATCAGAAGTCTACGGGTTCCGTTCCCGAGCAAGCATTGCAAAGTCGGGTCGCTCAACCAAACCGAGGAGGCTATCAAGGCGGTCGAGGTCGTGGAGGAGCCCGAGGTAGAGGTGAGAATTCAAATTTCACCAGAAAATTTAGAACACCTGACAAATCAAAAGTCAAGTGTTTTAAGTGTAATAAATTCGGACATTATAAATCCGAGTGCCATGCAAATGCGACGTACGTGCCGGCGGAACATGCACATGCCACAGATGCTGAAGAGTACATGGTACTAGCATGTGCGAAGGATGATTCAACTATCGTGGATACCAACACATGGTATCTAGATACTGGGTGTAGCAACCATATGACCGGAAGAAAGGAATTATTCTCACAGCTGGATGAGACAAGCCGTGGCGAAGTCAACTTCGGGAATAAATAAAAAATTCCCGTCATGGGCAAAGGTAACATTAATATCAAATCCAAAGATGGTACTAATGTTGCTATTGCAGATGTTTACTTTGTGCCAGGACTTTTTTGGAATTTGCTAAATGTTGGGCAACTTTCCGAAAAGGGCCACAAAGTTCACATTGAAAATGGAGTTTGCACAATCAGAGGTGTAAACAACAAGTTGATCACGACGGTACAAATGACGAAGAACTGGATGTTTCCCCTGACTCTTCAGACGAAGAATCTCTTGAGCTTTCAAGCGATGACGAAAGACAGCAGCTGGCTGTGGCATCTTCGATTTGGGCATCTAAATTTTCGTGGAATGAAGCAATTAGTCCAGAAAAGGATGGTGACCGGCATGCCGTTGATTAACGATCCAGGGCATCCTTGCGAAGGATGTCTCGTTGGAAAACAGCACCGAGACTTTTTTCCAGTTGGAAAAGCCAGAAGAGCAAACCAACCGTTGGAGTTGGTACATACCGACATATGTGGCCCTGTTGAGGTGGAATCATTTGGACAAAAAAGGTACATGCTAATTTTTGTCGACGATTTTAGCAGAAAAATATGGGTACACTTCTTGAGGGAAAAATCTGAAGCTTTTGGCAAGTTTAAAGAATTTAAAGTCTATGTTGAAAAACAAAGTGGCTTTAAATTGAAAGCGTTGAGATCGGATAGAGGTGGAGAATTTACCTCAAATGAATTTCACAAATATTGTAAAATTCATGGAATCAAACGTCAGTTGACTGCCAGCTATACTCCTAAGCAAAACGGTATAGCAGAAAGAAAAAATAGGACAATTTTTGAAATGGCAAGAAGTATGTTGAAAGCTAAAGATTTGCCCAAGAAATTTTGGGCAGAAGCTGTTGCTTGTGCTGTATTTGTACTAAACAGATGTCCAACAGTGAGTGTTCCTGGAAGAACTCCAGAAGAAGCTTGGAGTAGAAACAAACCAGATGTTTCGTTCCTACGAGTATTTGGGTGCGTGGCATATCCCCATATACCAGACGAGCAAAGAAAGAAGCTGGATGACAAAAGCGAGAAGTGCATCTTCATCGGCTACAGTGATACAACTAAAGGTTATAAACTGTATAACCCGGTCACTGAGAAAGTCATTATCAGCAGGGATGTCCAGTTTTTAGAAGATGTAACCTGGGACTGGAATCAGAAGGGTGACCAGAAAAACATCACCATCGAAGATGAACCACTGGCGGGTAAGACAGAAACACCTCCATTATCTTCAATGAATGATCCATCTTCCTCATCATCTTCAACTGGAGGTACATCTTCACCAACAGCAGTTTCAGAACCACAACTACGTCGTTCACAACGACTGAAGGAGGCGCCAGCAAAATTCAGAGATTATGTGGTCACAAGAAATATAAACAGTGATAGCGAAATCACTGATGAAACACTGGTAAACTTTTGTTTATTTGCTGATTGTGACCCTGTAACATATGATGAAGCAGCTGTAGATGAAAAGTGGATTGAAGCAATGGATGAAGAAATTCACTCCATTGAGAAGAACGACACATGGGTGTTGACTTCTTTACCACCTGGTAAGAAGCCTATTGGTGTCAAGTGGGTGTACAAGACAAAGTACAAACCCGATGGTCAGGTGGACCGTTACAAGGCTAGACTGGTTGTAAAGGGTTACAAGCAAAAGCCAGGTATTGATTATTTTGAAGTATTTGCACCAGTTGCCCGGATGGATACTATTCGGATGGTCTTAGCACTTGCAGCTCAAAACCGTTGGCAGATCCATCAAATGGATGTGAAATCAGCATTCCTCAATGGTGTCCTTGAAGAGGAAGTATATGTGGAGCAACCACAGGGTTATGAGAAGAAAGGGCATGAAAATCAGTTTTACAGACTGAAGAAGGCTCTGTATGGATTAAAACAGGCACCACGTGCTTGGTACACACGTATCGACACATACCTGTTGGAGCATGATTTTCAAAAGTGCCCTTATGAGCATACATTGTATATCAAGTCAAATGCTAACGGTGACATCTTAATTGTATGCATTTATGTTGATGACTTGATATTTACAGGGAGCTGTGAAAAAATGTTCGTTGAATTCAGGGAGGCTATGACTAGCCAGTTTGAGATGACTGATTTGGGACTGATGTCCTATTTTCTTGGTCTTGAAGTGAAGCAGACAGATGATGGGATATTTATTTCACAGCAGAAATATGCTAATGATATTTTGAAGCGATTTAAAATGGAATCACTCAAGCCAATCCGAACTCCGGTAGTAGAACGATTGGAGCTGAAGAAAGAAGGAACCGGTGAGCTGGTAAATCCCACTTATTTTAAAAGCATTGTTGGCAGCTTGAGATATTTGGTTTCTACAAGGCCAGATATTACCTATGGAGTGGGTATTATTAGCAGGTTCATGGAAAAACTATACCAGTCACATTTGCAAGCAGCAAAGAGAATTTTACGGTATGTCAGTGGAACTCGTGATCATGGAATTTTATATTCTTACACTGACAATTTTGGTCTAGTGGGGTACACAGACAGTGATTGGGCAGGTGATACCGAGACTCGGAAAAGTACGTCAGGGTATGCTTTCTTTCTTGGATCAGGAGTATTCTCTTGGTCTTCCAAAAAGCAACAAGTTGTTGCTCTCTCGACAGCTGAAGCAGAATATATGGCATTAGCTTCAGCGGCTTGTCAGGCGATATGGCTTCGTAGGATGCTACATGAATTGATGCATGAACAAACGGGTCCTACTAAAATAATGTGTGACAATAAGTCGGCTATTGCATTAGCCAAGAATCTTGTATTTCATGGCAGGAGCAAGCACATCGACATCAAGTATCATTATATTCGCGAGCGAGTCAAAGATGGTGAAATCGAACTTAATTTCTGCAGATCAGAAGATCAACTTGCAGATATTTTGACGAAACCATTGAAGGCAGATTCGTTCGAAAAATTGAAGAAGATGCTTGGCATGGAAATCAATTTTAAGGGAGGCTATTGAAATGCTAATAAAATTGATTATCTTGAAGGAGTAAATGCAATGGATCTTGAAGAGCCATTATGGAGAAGTAAATGCATCTTGAAGCATGCACCAAGGATTGGACTCATTAAGCATTAATGATGCCTTGTGAGTTTGATTGAGGTTGTCTTGTGTCTATACTCATTAAGCATTGATGATGCCTTGTGAGTTTGATTGAGGTTGTCTTCATAAGTGTTAGAATTTCCTCTATAAATACTTGAGTGAGTTGTATTGTAAGAAGTAAGAGAGATAAGCCAAATCAAGTTCTTCAATATACAGAGTTTTCTCCATCCATTTCGTGCCTCGCTTTTATTTCCGAAAGGTCACCCATATTGTGTTTTATTGATTCCAACATACTCTTCTCCTTTTTGTCATAAGCAAAAAGATCATGAATAACATTGACAATGCAAAAGATAATCTTCATTGCATAGAAAGCAAGAGAGTACAACAATCAACAGTAGAAAACAATAAGAGCTCATAAGAGAATAAAAAACTAAGTAGTGCGAGTGCGCTTTCTTTTCTGGGAGGTCGAGGTAGGTTCAAATTTTTCTAGATTGGCTTGAGAGGGTTATCTGTTCAAGCTTGACGATTATCTGTTCAAGCTTCACCAGATACTTTGATATACTGCCGATGGTCGATTTGAGTTCCTGAACATCAGCTTGAAGTTGAGCCAGCGCGATAGAAGGAGCAAATGTCTCCCCTAGGGATTTTTCTCTTCCAGGTCGAGGAGGACGAATGGTATGCTTCTGCATCAGTGCCTTGCCTTTCTTCTTATGCTTAGTTTCAACCATAGTTGTTAAGGCGACAATGCAAGCAGAGGCCTCTAAAACGCCTAGGCGATTAGGCGCCCGCCTAGTCGTCCGCAAAGCGATAAGGCGACAGTATAGCTAAAATTATACACACACACACACACACACACACACACACACATTTGTACTTCAAAACTTACATTCATGATTCAACAGAGTAAATATACGCATGAAAGATTATTAAAAATAAACAACTATCAAATATATTTAATATATATAATAATCATAAAATGGAGTAGGTAATCGAGATTAAGTAACTATAAGTTCAATAATTTCAAAATAGTTTAATATGATGTACAAAATAAGTTTCAAATATAAAGAAACTTCTCAAATATATAAAAATGGTAACTCATAGTGTCATCAAGCATCACTTCATTTTCATTTCCCTCCACTTCATCAGTTTTAGAAAAGAAAAAAAAACAAACACCCCTCGCCCAAAATTGATTTGATGCGGCATGGGCATAGCTTATACTGAGCCTAATTTTAGCAGCATCAGCTTTGAATTTTCTGTTAGATTATGATTCTCAAGATGCAGTTAAATTGCATTTCTTTTTCTTTTCAAATCACCCTTCTCATTAAAAAGAAAAGATTTGGTTTAAAAGAATTCGGAGTCAAAGAACACAAAAAAAAAATGCAGTAAAATATGGGCAAGGGAAAAAAAGGACTAAATGTGTTGGTTTGGCAAGAAAAAACGAAAAATTAAGATTTAACATCTAGTAGTTATCATTACTGAACTGGCCAATTACAGAGCATATAGTTCTTCAATCAAGAGCAAGCAACATCCCCATTTACATTTTACAGTACTAAACCCATTTATCCTATCACACTCTTCTTACCAAACAAACTAAAATTCACTACCTAGCTGCTTCATGAAATAAAAGATCAGATCTCAACTTCTCTCTCTCGTCTGAGTTTAATACTGAAACAAGTCTGCAGATGCCAAGATAGGCTGGTTCAACACATAAGCACAACTCATTGGGTTGAAGAAGCAATCGATGGGCTGATCTGCCACGCCACCACCACTTCCTCTCCTCTCCTCTCTCTCTCTCTCTCTCTCTCTCTCTCTCTCTCTCTCTCTCTCTCTCTCTCATGTTCCTTTCTTTTTCCTCTCTTGTCAGCTTTGAAACCCCCAACCCCCCACGTGCTCTCTACTTTCTCCTCTCTCTCTCTCTCTCTCTCTCTCTCTCTCCTGTTCACTTTCTTTTTCTTCTCGATTCTTCGTCTTCTTCATCGCTTCTTCTCGCCGATCCGAGCCCCTCCGTCTCCGTCCACCTCAAATCTGACGCAGGCCGAGAACCCCTTCCATCTACGCCATGTCTTAGCCATCGAGACCTCCTCCACCACTGCCCAGTTGAGTTTCGTGATCTTCAGCCCCTGCGACAGCCCCCACCGAGGTCCCAGCTTCCCTGCGCCGCCGTGCTCAAGCCCGAAGACAAACCCAGCCACCACTCGAGCCTTTGTCCCGTGGTTGCGACCCCAGATCTACGAGCTCAGAGACCCGACGCCAGCTTCGCGCCAAAGCCCCGACGCCAACCCGGAGCCTCGACTAGCAGCTGTGTGACCGTCACACACCATTCAACTCAGATCTGGCTGTTGTCCAGCCTCGAGACGCCCAAGGCATCGCCTAGGCGTCCAAGGCGCCTAAGGCGTCCACAAGGCGATGCCTAGACAACCAAGGCGCCCGCCTTGAGGAGGCCCAGGCGACTGGACACCTTGGGCATCCGAGGCCGCCTTGTCGCCTAGGCGACGCCTTGATAACACTGGTTTCAACCTGCTCAGCCAATCTTTCCCTCAAGACAGCCTTGGCCTTATCATCATCATCTTGGCCAATGGGGATCACATCATCCTTGGTGTTCACCCAGCCATCAGGAGTCATCTTCAACATCATCTTGTCCATGGTCTTCCAACCGATTTCCATGGTTAGCAAATTTTGATCCATCACATCAAATAAGTCGATGCTTTTATGCTTGAAGATCGGAGTGATGAGTGCACCATGGGGCAACTTCCTAACTTTCTTGCTCACCGTCATGATCAGATGAGAGATCGAGAATCAAAAGTTGGTGAGAATATCCCTTCATAACGAGGGACCTCGTTCGTTGAGGAGGATTTAGGACGAATGATGAGAGTCACAATCTTTTGAATGAAATTCACTTTGAGGGGCAGCAAGCTCAAATGTACAACGAGTAAAATTTGAAATTTGCAAAACATGACAGTATGCTTCATCAAGGCCAATAAGAAATAAGAATTTTCTCAAAATCATGTGTAGAAATCAGAGAGGCACAGCTCTGATATCAAATGTTGAATATCAGAGACACAAAATTCTGATACCAAATGTAGAATCTCAGAGGTATGCTCTGATACCACTCACTCAAGAAAAGCTTTCAAGGAAGGAGATGAAGTACTTTATTTTCTGAAATCTGCCTTCACTCTCCTTACACAAACGATTACAAGACTTGCCTTTATATAGGTATCAAACATGATTCTTGACATTCCCTAGAAACGTGAAAAGAAACGTCTAGATACATAGTCATAATTACACATCGGAATGCTAAAAGACTTTCGAGACACACAACTAATGATGACTCTTGAAAAACAACAAAGCAATAAAGACACTTTAATGCGCGCGCCGAAAGGACATCCATCGGGAACCGAACAGTCTTTCGACAACTTATAGAAAATACGAAAAGTCACACTATTGAAAACTCTAGAGTAGGCGGTGATATCTTCAATACTCCCCCTCACCGACTACTCTCTACGAATAGTCCTCACGACCATACCAAGCTGAGTTCGAAACTCTTCAAACTTTGTAGCTCCAATACCTTTGGTGAAGATATCAACAACTTGATCACCTGTCTTGGTGTACTCCATCTTGATCTCACCCTGCAGCATCTTCTCTCGCAAAAAGTGATAGTGTACTTCCACATGTTTTGTCCTAGCATGAAAAACTGGATTCTCTGCCAATCTTATAGCAGATATATTATCACAATATAATATTGTCGAATAATCTATCGGTTGATGAAGATCATCCAATAACTGCACTAGCCATGTGCTCTCTTGAGCTGCCATTACTGCTGCTCTATATTCAGCCTCTATCATAGACAAGGACACCGTCGACTGTCTCTTACTACACTAGGATACTATTGCTGATCCAAGATTCAACGAGTATCCAGTAGTCGATCGCCGTGTATATCGATCTCCAACAAAGTCGGCATCGCAATGACCGATCAACTCACTCGATGGTCATCTCTTATACAAAAGACCAAAATCAAAAGTCTTCTTTACATACCTCATGATGGGCCTGGCTACATCCAAGAGAGGCTTTCGTGGATTCCTCATGAGCGACTCACTACTCCCACCGCAAAAGCAATATCATGGCGAGTTATGGTAAGGTAAATTAGAATACCTACCAGTTGCCTCTACATGGTCGAATTTTCTAGCTCTCGACCTTCATCAGCACATAGCTTTGCATTTCCATCCATCGGAGTAGATATAGGCTTGCAATCGAGCATCCTGAATTTTTCCAAGAGGTCTCGTGCATACTTCTGCTGACATAGGAATAATCATTCCTTTGTCCGATCAACCTCGAGTCCTAGAAAGTGTTTGAGCTCTCCAAGCTCCTTCATCTGGAATCAAACAGAGAGGTTGGCTCTGAGTCGATGTGTCTCATCTTCATCATCTCCAGTAATGATGAGATCATTCACATAAACCAGCACAGCCGCAATCTTTCCATCTTTTGCCTTCACGAATAGGCTCGAGTCTACTGGAGCTACAGAATAACCATTTTTAACAAGAATTCTGCAATCTTTCCATACCATGCTCTCGGAGCTTGCTTCAAGCCATGTAACGCTTTCTTTAGCTTGCAAACGTATTCTGGATGAGTTTTGCTCTTGAAACTATCCGGCTACTCAATGTGTATATCTCGATCAAGTTCTCCATGCAAGAAAGCATTCTTCACTTCCATTTGCCACAAATTTCACGATTTGCTTGCTGCAAGTGCTAACAAAACTCGAACTATGGTAACCTTTGCCATTGGGCTAAAGGTTTCTTCATAATCGACGCCATACTTTTGTGAAAAATCTTGAGCTACTAGACGTGCTTTATTCCTCTATCGACCCGTCTGGTCGAGTCTTAAGTTTGTAAACCCATTTGCAGGATATAGGACGTACCTCTTCAAGTTTCGACACCAAGTTCCACGTCTCATTTTTCTTCAGCGCGAGAATTTCTTCTTCCAAGGCCTTCCTCCATTCTGCACCCTTCGATGCTTTCTCATACGTCGATGGTTCGATCACACCAACGTCTTCAGTCAATGCCGCATTGGCATACTTAGGGTTTGGCCTCATTTGCCTCCTCGATCTTTGAAGTTGAGGCTCATCTTCTTCGATTTCTTCGACCTAACTTGGTCAAAGTTCTTCTGTCGTTATTCAACGCTCACTAAATGAACTTGTCAATCCTGGTGACTGTGCTTCGACAACGTTTTTGATAGGGTGATCCTCATCGAATTCTTTTAGCCTTTCTTCGACCTCTTCTTCAATATGATGTGAAATTGGCAATTCGATAGCTTGAGGTGACCACCATGATGACAATTCATCGAACACCACATTTCTCAAAATATAACATTTCCCTGTTGTAGGATCACATCACTTCCACCCTTTTCGCTGATCATCATAGCCAATGAATATGCAGCGAACGGCCTTCTTGTAGAATTTGTTGCGAAGATGATTTGGCACAAATGCATAACATACACACCCGAAAACTTTGAAATGACTTACCACGGGCTTGCGATTCCATAGTCTTTCATATGGAGACATAAAGCCAAGCCTTTCTTGTGGTAATCTAATGATCACGTGTGCCGTCGTCTTCATACACTCAGCCCAAAAATTCGGTGGGACATTCTTCGCATGTAGCATGCTCCTGGATGTCTTTGCTAAATGCCGATTCTTCCTTTCGGTGACTCTGTTTTGCTACGACGTATACAGAGAAGTATATTGTCGATGTATTTTGTACTCCAATAAATACTTCGTAAATTTAAAAGAAGTATATTCCCCTCCATTATCAATACAAAGGGAAAGAATCTTCTTGCCTACTTCACTCTCAACCTTTTCCTTAAGCTCTCTAAATTTGATAAATGCCTCAGATTTATCCTTCATAAAGTCAACCCAAACATACCTAGAGCAGTTTTCGATGAAAGTGATCATATACTTGAATCCCTTGACAGATGGTTGCTTTGCCAGACCAAATACATCAGAGTGAATGAGCTTGAGAGACATATGAGCTTTGAACGTCGATTCCTCATATGGAAGCTGATGTGCCTTTTCGTACTGGTATCCGGCACAAACCACATCTTCTTGAACTTCCAACTGGGGAAGGCCCCTCAGCATATTCTTCTGCATCATTACTTTCAATTAGTGATAACTTACATGCCCAAGCCGCGCATGCCATAAATCAGGTGTATCATTTCTTCGAGTTTTGTTTACGTATGCCGTTTGAGCTGACATCACGTAAATGGACTGCAGTCGATGTCCCTCCATGATTGGTCGACTAGTGGGCTTCACGCTTCGGTACACCTTGACGTCTCGTGGATCTAACACCACAAAATTACCCGAGTCTGTGAGCTGGGACACAGACAATAAATTCTTTTTCATTCCTGACACATGATATACATTTTTCAATTCAACATGCTCTGAATTGAATCGGTGAGTTATCAACATCTTACCAATTTGAGAAATTGGCAACCTCGTGTTGTCTGTAGTAATGACAACACGTCCGCCAGCATAATCAAGCAAGTTCGACAGCTTGCCTTGATCTCTAGTCAAGTGATTCGAACATCCCGAATCAACAATCCAATCAGCATCATAATTAATCGACTTATCACTTACAGTGACTAAAGCCGTCGAATCGTTCATCTTGGCAATAGACGAGACATTGAGCTCGTCTTGCACCTCCGTTGCAACCGACGCATGGAAATCTCATTCCTCGTCGCCATTGATCTTCTTTGATGATGCTGTAACATTTCCTTCAACTCTCTTGGCTCGACAGTCTCTAGCAAAATGACCTTCCTTGTCACAGACGTAACAACGTCCTCTACGTCTTTTATTGTCATTGCCATCGCGATTCCGCCAAGCTCGCCCTGGTCGACGACTTGTCTCTCCTGGATGTTTTTTCCATTCTCCACGAGCTGGTTGCTGTTGCCTTTCGACATGACTTTTCTCCGGCTTGCCATCTCTATCGTCATCATTGAATCTTCTCTAGCCCTTGAACCCTCTCTTATCACTGAAGAGATCACTCTCGTTTCCCTTAATCATGACTTTAGACATTTGATCATCTAAAGTCTCTTGGTTTGCCAAGATATTCTCCAAATCGGTCAACGTCGGTTGAGTTGCCCATCCACGAGTAGCCGTAACAATACCGTTATATTCCGGCTTCAACCCGTGAATAATAATCATTCTCATTCTTGTTTCTGAGGTAGCATTATTTGGATCCAATTTTGAAATTTCGTCACAAATAGACTTTACTTTGGAGAAATACTGACTCACCGTCATATTTTGCTATGACATCGACAACAGTTTGTTCTCAAGCCTTTGCAACTTGGCATCATTCGACCTCGCGAATAACGCTGCCAAGTTATCCCACGCCTCCTTGAGAGTCTGCGCACTCTTAATGTGCTGCAACAATCTTCAACAGTTATAGCAAGAGCATAAAGAGCCTTACCCATTTTGATCTTCCATCTCCTTTGTTCACCATCATCTATGGGTGCCGTGGTGTTGCTGCCGCCAACAATATCTCACAAGTCTTGACCCGGCAAGCAAAACTGCATACGGGTACTCCAATTATTATAATTGGAACTATTGAGCTTCTCAATGCCATTCATCGAATTTGAAATCTTTGCCATCTGACTGGAAATAATGCCTGGCATTACTCCAAGAAAACTTGATCCCTAACCAATCGATTACAGTCCCTGACTGTATACTGATAGAACTTCGACGTACTCCAGTCCTCGACCGCTTGCATACGAACAATGGTCCCTGACCACCGTCTTCAAGAACCACGCTTCGGAAGACTTGATTCACGGTCATTGACAACTTGGGCTCTGATACCAAATGTTGAAATTAGATAGGCGCAACTCTGGTACCAAATGTTGAATCTTAGAGACACAAAGCTCTAATACCAAATGTAGAATTTCGGAGGTATGCTCTGATACTACTCACTCAAGAGAAGCTCTCAAGGAAGGAAATGAAGTACTTTATTTTTTGAAATCTACCTTCACTCTCCTTACACAAACGATTACAAAACTTGCCTTTATATAGGCATCAAACATGACTCTTGACATATCCTAAAAATGTGAAAAGACACATCTAGATACATAGCCATAATTACACATCAGAATATTAAAAGACTCTCGAGACATACAACTAATGATGACTCTTAAAAACAACAAAGCAATAAAGATACTTTAACTCGCGTGCCGAAAAGACATCAGTCTTTCGACAACTTATTGAAAATATGAAGAGTCACACTATTGAAGACTCTAGAGTAGACAGTATATCTTCAATATCATGAAACTCTAAATTGATGATTTCAATTTAGTAGCACTTACAACAAAATTATTTCTTTCAATAGAAAAGACGAAAGAATCGTGGATTGGGAAATGAAGATTCGAATGAAACAAAACCACTAGAATGGGGTGAACTTTGTCTTGCATAGAGCAAAAGAATTTTAGCCGAAGACTTCTAATGAGTTTAGTGATGAAAATCCCATGAGCATCAAGGTAGTCAATGTCGCGACCTAAAAATCTATCATTTCTAGGCTAATGGATTATTAGGTTAATTAAATTAACTAACCTAACGCGGACTCTCCCAAGCCCTACCAATCAGCAACTTAAAATCAATTTCATGCAAAGATATGTTTTGGAGTCGCCACTAATCATTATTGGCAGGTTGATTAGAAACCTAAATAAAATAGCGGGAGAACCATTTTATTCATGCGAACCAGAGATTTTGAGTTCGGGGACTTGGTTACATTAATTCTTCAATTAATGCCCTTTCGGTACCCTTTCCATGAAAATGTCTGATTTTGGAAAATTTGATGAATTTTCAAAGATGCAATTTTTATGGTTTTTGCAATATTTTTTGGGTTTTCTTACGAATGTTTAGGGTTTTCTATTTTACAAAATGCAATGCAATGTAAATTATAATAAAATAAATAAAGACATTAAAAGAACATAAACATAAAGAAAGGGGATAGGATCCAGTGAATTTTACGATGTCGGAGTCCGTTGGTGTTCATGCAAGAAGGTGTGGGATATAAACCATCAGCAGGAGGCTCGGCCTTCCGATTCTGAGGTACCACAATATAATTTATGGAAAGTAAATGAAGGCAATGCCTTAGACACCAGCAGGAGGCCCGGCCTTCCGATTCTGGGTCCGATAAGAAAAATATAGAAAAATGTACATTTTTGTTGGATGCAATTGAAAGATTACACAATGAACTTCAAAAAAATGCTTGATTTTTGTCTATGTGATATGCAATGCAAATGATTTATATATATATATATATATATATATATATATTTATGCAATTTTTAAGACAATTATAAATGATGAATATACTCTAAAATAGCAATTAAATCAATTCCAATCAAGGTAAAAAAGGATATGCCAATGCAAAGAGGTCAAGCCAATAGAGTAAAAATATTTATGAACTTCGAAAGATTCCGTGATCTTGATGGTCTGGAGATATATTCGTGTGCACTTCTTTCGTTGGCAAATTCGGATAAGATTATTGTAATTACCAAAAAGTGATAAAAGGATAAGCTCATCTACTGATTTGGACAAGGCTAACGTCTATCTGCTAATAAAGATGCTCGTAATTGATACAATCGGTGTTTGTCCACAGGTTCGGACAATCAATGAGTTCAAAGTTGAAGTGATTCTGTAAACATCTCATAAGTCACATTGCAACTTTATCGTACCGACTTTAGGATTAAACAAGAATGGCAAAGAAGCCCAGAACTAATGTTCATTTGGCAAGACAAGTTTCGAAATTCGATCCTTTAATAGTAAAAGACACATCGATTCAAAAAAGACAAACCCGAATATATATGAGCTCAAGCCATCAATCACATCTTTGCATACTAAAGTGATAGAAAGTTGCCTTCAATTGCTCGGAAAAATCTGCTCACGCAAGCTGCAATTTGTGTTGTGTCAACACGAGCAGAATATGCCCCGATGAGGGGGCTGATTACATCGACGAAAGAATTGCAAAAAGTCTTCGGATGGAAGCACAAGAATGAAACACTATGAGAAGAGTTTTCTCTCTTTTTTTGATCTTCCTCCCCCCTCTGGCTTTCACAATTCTCTCTCTCTTTTATATGTAGGAATGAACCCACTTTTGTCTTTCTTTTGTGGTCACTTGAGTGTGTCTTCTTTATCGATCACCGAATGTCTCCAGAGTCCTTTGGATGCTCTTTTTTCTTCTTCGAATTCTTCTTTCGTTACCTTTCTTCATTGGATGCCACTAAGGACTTAAAATATCAATTGAGTGCCGAGAGTTAAGGGTTATAAGAGGGGGGGGCATCATCATACCTCAAATAACGATTACTTCCAGACCGTCTCTTTTTAATTTAAGCTTGATTTCACCCCGTCAATGCCAATGCAATGTATGATAAAAGGAATATGTTATGCATGAAGATTAATTATTTTTGGTGAGAACTAATTCTCTTTTTTATGCAATGACAAACGACTTAAAGGAAAAAATAAAATTTAGCTGTCAACAATGACAGAAAGATAGATATGACATGCATGAGAATTTTTTTTTTGTGAGAATTATGATTAACTCCTATTTTATGAAATATATGAATTTCTAAAAATTGAAATTTAGGTGTCAACAGCTGCCTCTCTTTGAGTGGAAGCTCGTAGAGGTTTCACTCAAAGACTAAAAATGAAACCTAAATTTTGCAAATGTAAATGAAAAATGATTTTTTTTTTTTGCGGGAGTTTAATTCCCATTTTCTGATGCAAGTGAAATGATGCATGAAATGCGATGCTATATATAACATTTGCTAAAACTTCTCCTATCCCACAACAAAGAAGTCCGCACATGGATCGCCTATGAAAATATATGTTTTACCAAATACCTCATAAGCTAATGATTCCCTTAACCTCCAGATTTTTGGTGGATGCTAGGATGCTAAGGTACTGGCCCATCTGTTGCCAGAAGTTTCCTTCTGACGCGAAACGGCGCAAGATCTATGTAGAGTTTGAAAATATGCTCGAGTTACGGTTCGAGCTGGCCATTTATTTTTTCGAAATCACAAGAGTGCATAAATTATGAAATCGAGAAAACAAACCAAGATCACATGTAGATCTTAGGTTTTGGGGGCCTTATCCGTTACCAAAGGTTTCCCTTTGATGCGGGACATCGCATGATCGGTGTAGGGTTTGAAAATGTGCTCGAGTTATGGTTCGAGCTGGCCATTTGTCTCTTGGGGACCTCCTCAACGGGTCACCATGAGTCGGTAAAAATAATCTCTCGCGACCTTCTCAAGAAGGTCTCATCGTATCAAGACGAGAGATGCCTCTTGGGACCTCTTCAACGGGTCACCATGAGACGGTAGAATGATGATCTCTTGCGACCTTCTCAAGCAGGTCTCATCGTATCAAGACAAGAGATGCCTCTTGGGACCTCCTCAACGGGTCACCCTGGGGCGGTAAAGATGATCTCTTGTGACCTTCTCAAGCAGGTCTCATTGTATCAAGACAAGAGATGCCTCTAGGGACCTCCTTAACGGGTCACCATGGGGCAATAAAGATGATCTCTTGCGACCTTCTCAAGCAGGTCTCATCGTATCAAGACAAGAGATGCCTCTTGGGACCTCCTCAACGGGTCACCATGGGGCGGTAAAGATGGTCTCTTGCGACATTCTCAAGCAGGTCTCATCATATCAAGACAAGAGATGATGTACCACCTGAATTGAATCAGTTATGAACAGTGTGATGCTTGGATTTCCTGAATAATGAATGGATGAGGGATAGGCTGTTTGCATCATACATGTTCATTTGCTCGAAAAACATGATGGCATGTATAAAATGTTGCAAATGCAATGTTATATGCCAGAAAAGTTTTGTGTGCTTTTGCTAGCATTATAAAGCTCCACTGGGGAATTTTATCAATAGGGAAGCCTATATGATCTTTTTGACAATTCTGACCAATTTAAAAGAGGGACTTCAGTCAGAAAGGACTTTTCAGTCATGAAAAAGGCTTTTGAGACCCGATCATTAATGCGGGTAATAGAATCGCTCAGAGCTGTCATCATCATGTTTGACAAGGGTCCGGATATTCTCGCAATTAGTATGACCTAGACCAATCCATGAGGTCTTTTATAAGGACTGTAATTCAGGCTTGGTCAAAGGCTATTCAAAGGGGACTCATGCGAGTCGTTAGGTTATGAAACAAAACCTTCATCAGCTGCATTGGGTTTATAAGTCAGGAACCTTGCGAAATGATATAAAGATAATCCTGCTCGCACTTCTTCGAGCGGTATTAATAAGCATTTGAAACCCTGTGTTAACCCAAGTGCCCTAATCTGAAGAGACTTTTGGCAGGGGTGGTAGGCTTAGAAATGAAAGATTTATTTTCAACAAAGGGTTGTATG
This sequence comes from Rhodomyrtus psidioides, assembly GCA_021437785.1. Lineage (NCBI taxonomy): Eukaryota > Viridiplantae > Streptophyta > Magnoliopsida > Myrtales > Myrtaceae > Rhodomyrtus > Rhodomyrtus psidioides. The sequence continues at coordinate 3,582,863 of JAILYB010000087.1, read as the reverse complement.
ATAAGCAAATTGTTGATCATCTGTCTTTGTCACTTTGCAGCCCACAATGAACATTTTTCGGAGAGTATTTTTTTTGAACCAATTCGAGTAAGGCCTTCTTCTAGAAATTCTTTCGAGAGAGCTCTTTTCTTTTTCCCTTTTTTTTAGAGTGGGCGCTTTTGCCCCTTTTTGCACGGCAAGCTTTTCTCTTTTTTCCTCCTTTGCATGATTTTTTTTTTAAGGAATGAAATGTCTTATCTGAATTGTCTACATATTCCAAATTTCAGCTTCCCCTAAAGCACTTTGCTCATCCGTCGGATAACTCGAAACAATCTCATTTCTGGATGATCACCCGTTGGGTTTAGAGAAACGAATTCATCGCTCAAAATGGGTTAAGCAAAGGGATAAATGAGCATGAAGTGCTCTTCGTCATGTCTAAGGCACTTGAGCTAACACAGAATTCATATGCAACAAACTCACTCAAAGATTGATGCAAGTGAAAGCAAGAAAGTTCCACTCATTCTTTGAATTTCTTAGATTTGTCCCGATATGGGATTGTTCCTGACAGGGTTATGAAATGAAACCACCGTTCAAAGGATTTAGCAATGGACAACCTGTAGTGTTTGGATAGATGAAATGAATGCCTCATATCATTTCAGTCATCATACTTTTCGCAAGATAACCTTTTCTCTTGTCAGCATGGAAGTTCTCACACTGCCCATTGGGGATTGTGACATAGGACGTGTATGGAAATGGCTTGCCTATCGTCGTTCTGACATTCGTCATTCAAAAAGATCAGTCCAATTAAATCAGAGAGACTTCCTGATTGAAATTATCTCACTGTGGAAATTCATAATGCAAACAATAGGCAAACAAACCGGTATCAAATGAATATTATAACTTGATCAGCAAATGTCAAAGCAAATCAAGTATAATACTTTTTTTTACAGCATCAGAGTTGACTGGGCTGGTAAAAACACGGCCATCCATCTCTGCAAGGATCAAAGCATCTCCTGTGAGTACCTTCTTCACGACATATGGACCGCCATAGTTCGGAGCGAACTTCCCTTCTGGCAACGGAACAATAGGCAATAGTTTTCGCAAAACAAGATCTCCTACCTGAAAATGTTGAGGCCAGACTTTCTTGTTAAAGGATTTAGCAAACCTCTGCTGGTAGCACTGGCCGTGGCATAAAGTTTTAAGCCGTTTTTCATCGATCAGGTTCAACTGGTCCATCCTCTGTTGTATCCAATCGGCCTCGGTCAGCTTAACTTGAGATAGTATACGCAAGGAAGGGATTTCCACCTTAACTGGTAACACCGCTTCCATTCCATATACAAGAGAATATGGGGTTGTCCCAGTAGATGTTCGGATTGAGGTCCGATAAGCCATAAGTGTAAAAGGTAATCTCTCATGCCAATCTCGATAGTTCTCGGCAGTTTTGGCCAAGATTTTCTTGATGTTCTTCTTGGCTGCTTCTACTGCTTCGTTCATCTAGGGACGGTACGGAGAAGAGTTCAGATGCTTGATCTTAAATTTCCTGAACAAATCACCGATTAGCTTGTAGTTCAAGTTCGAGCCGTTGTCGGTGATTATGACTTCAGGTGAACCATATCGAGCTATGATGTCTCGACTAATGAATTTCACGAGGTTTCGTGCCGTGACTGCCAAGTACGATGCTGTTTCAATCCATTTGGAAAAATAGTCGATGGCGACTAGGATGAAACGATGTCCATTGGATGCTTTCGGGTTAATTGGACCAATCACATCAATGCCCCACATAGAGAAAGGCCATGGTTTAGATAATTGGTGTAGCTCGTTCGGAGGAACATTGATCTTATTGCCATAAATCTGACACTCATGACAGCTTCGAACATGCTGAATACAATCGCTTTCCAGAGTGAGCCAATAATATCCCAGCCTCATGATCTTCTTAGCAAGCATGTGACCGTTCATATGTGGGCCACAAATCCTTTCATGTACTTCCATCATCAAACGAACAGCTTCAGTAGAATCAATACACCTCAAAAGAACTGAATCAAATGATTTTTTGTAAAGATTTTCATCACTAAGAAAGAATTTCGAGGCCATCTTCCTTATGTACTTCTGATTTGACGCAATACTCTTCTCAAGGAATTTATGCTCTTGAATGTAAGCCTTGATATCGTGATACCAAGGCTTGCCATCGGGTTCATCGGCTATGGCCATGCAATAAGCCGGCTTTCTTAACACTTCTATCTTCAATGGCTCGACTTCAAGCCCATTAGTAACTCGCAACATTGAAGATAAGGTAGCCAATGCATCAGCGAACTGATTGTGAGTTCTAGATAAATACTCAAATGAAATATCATCAAATTCTTCCACCAACTCATCTAGATACTCATGGTAGGGCAGCATCTTAGCATCCCGTGTTTTCCATTTTCCAACCGTTTGAAGGATGATTAGGGCCGAGTCTCCAAACACCTTGAGCCGGGTTATACCCATTTCGATTGCGGCTTGCAGGCCCAGAATGCATGCTTCATATTCTGCGATATTATTAGTGCAAGGGAAGACCAACTTTGCTGCTATTGGATAATGTTGATCGCCTGGAGATATCAGGACTGCCCTTGTTCCTGATCCAGATAAATTCTTGGCTCCGTCAAAATACATGATCCAGAAATAATCGTCCGTCGTCATGACTTGATTTTCAGGTTGGTAAGGATCTTCATTTTCCCCCGGATTTTCTGCCAGAACATCAGCTATAACTCGGCCTTTTACTGACTTTTGGGACAGATACTGCACATCAAACTCAGAAATGAGGATCTGCCATTTAGCAAGTTTGCCGACCAAGGCAGGTTGATTCAACAAGTACTTGACGGGATCGCATTCTGTTACCTAAAGAATTTGGTAATGCAAAGTGTATTGTCGCAGTCGATGTAGCACCCAAACCAGACCTGCACAAGTCTTCTTGGCTTCAGAGTAGTTCATTTCAGAAGCTGTAAACTTCTTGCTCAGATAATAAATGGCTCGTTCTTTCCCATCATCTCGTTTTGTCTATGCTAGCATAGCTCCCAAGGATTCACTATGGATCGTGCGGTAGAGGACCAAGGGTTGTCCTGGTACTGGCGGAACAATCACTGGCGGATTCATGAGGTGTTGTTTTATTTTCTCAAAGGCTTTATCACAATCATAATCTCATCCGACCAATGCATTCTTTTTTAACAACCTGAAGAAAGGTTTAGCGGTTTCTGATAACTGAGAAATGAATCGGGCAATATAATTTAACCTGCCCATGAGGCTTCGTACTTCCTTGACTGTCTTTGGCGGCTTGAGTTCACATATGGCTTTCACTTTAGATGGGTCTATCTCAATGCCCTTGTTACTGACAATGAACCCGAGCAATTTGCCTGAGCTGGCGCCGAAAATACATTTGGCTGGATTAAGGCGTAGCTTGAACTTCCGGAGTCTGTCGAACAGCTTTGTCAAGGATTCAACATGATCCTCTCCATGCTTCGTCTTCGCAATCTTATCATCAACGTAGACTTCGATCTCATTGTGCATCATGTCATGGAATAAAGTAATCATGGCCCGCTGATAAGTCGTACCAGCATTCCTAAGACCTAAAGGCATTACCTTGCAATGAAACATCCCCCGCGGAGTGGTGAACGTGTTCTTCAGCTTGTCATCCACATTCATCAGGATTTGATTATAGCCTGAGAAACCATCCATGAATGAAAACATTTCGAATCCAGCCGTGCTATTTACGAGCACGTCAATGTGTGGGAGTGTGAAATCATCTTTAGGACTAGCCTTGTTTAGATCACGGTAGTCGACACAAACTCGAACTTGTCCGTCTTTCTTCATCACTGGGACAATATTAGCTACCTAGTCATAGTATTGGGTAGCCTCAATAAATCCGACGTCGAAGAGCTTCATGACCTCTTCTTTGATTTTCTTCGCTAGCTTTGGCCTAGCCCTTCGTGTACCCTGTACTACTAGCTTGACTGAGGGGTCGGTCGGTAAGCAATGTTTGACGATTGATCGATCAAGGTCGGGCATATCTGCATAGGACCAGGCGAAGACATCCTGGTAATCTTTCAAGAGTTTGGTAAGACGTTTCGCCATTTCAGTAGATAGATTCGCTCCGATTTTCACCTCTCTTGGATTTTCTTCATTGCCTAAATTGATTGATATCGTCTCGTCGTCAGTCAGAGGCTTAATCATCTCATGCCGTTCAAAGTCTTCATATATTTCTTCATAATCAGGAGTGAATTTGTTCAAGTTATATACTCCAGAATCCAATGGATCACCCTCCTCATATTTTCCCCTAACACATAAAATGGCAAAGTCAGAGAAACAGATAGGGTTTAAAAATGCATGCCTTGCAACTTTCGAAAATTTTGATTTTGATTGATCTTTTCTCTTTTTTTTTAATCGCGGGACGAGAAATCTTGAAGAGGCCCAACCCTCGGTTTCTTGCCATGGATGACAAATTAGTTTGATCGTTGGTTATTGTCATCGGGTCGGTTTGGGATACTTCATCAAGGTTTCAAAAAATTTTAGTGAAGGACATTTGTAATTTTATTGATATAAAATCAATTCATTACATCTTATTCAATGGAAACGCAACATTAAACTGAAACGAAAGCCTAAAATGCGAGATGAATTGAAAAGAATCTTAATGCGGCCTGGAAACTGAAGGAAAGCGGAAAGATCCCGCGCAGGGGATCGCAAAAATCTTGAAAGTGTTACTCTGATCCCTCCATTGGATCGTCAATCATGGCTTTAATAGAAGGGTTCGAGGAATTAGATGCTATGTAAAGCTCCTCTTCAAATGCTTTATCGTAATGTACGGGATTTTCAGATATGGCTCCAATAATGAGGTCATCAAAACAACCAATGAGATCTAGGAACCCATCATCAGCTGTATGTTCTTCTACCGCCAAAGCATTGTGGTCCTTTGGTGAGTCGGGAAATGAAATCCCTAGATTATCTTCGAATTGGGTCAGTTTATCAAACCCACCGATCACCCCAGCTGATCGAAAGGTAGTGTAGAGAAGAGGTGATAGAGGGCTAGATTCCAACCTTTCACGGCTCATCCCATGTCATCTACCTCGTCTAGACTAGCCACGCCCTCGGTGTCCCAGACCGGCTGTATGAGATTGTCCATTAAGCTCGATTGGGATACGGATCCCTTGACCATGCCGGCCTAGGCTTGTGCTAGGTCAAAATCCATTGCCCACCATTACCTTTGCTATCATGATGGAAGCGTTTGATACCTTAGGAACTGGTGGAGGACTTTCTGGTGATGCATGAACAGTCTGCACCAGCTCAAAAGCATGATACGAGTCTTCTTCATTGTGAGCTGGCTCAATGTAATGAATAGCTGTTTCATTGAAGATTAGATCATCTTCTTCACCATGAATGATTACTAGTTTTCCCTCAACGACGAACTTAATCTTCTGATGAAGACTTGAGGGCACAGCTCCTGCATTGTGGATCCACGGTCAGCCCAGTAGGAGGTTGAAAGCTGACGGAATATCTAACACCTGGAACAAAACGTCGAACACGGAAGGTCCAATTATGATAATCTAGATTGATTTGTCCCATGACATCTTTCTTCACGCCATCAAAAGCTCTGACTGAGGTCTTAACAGCTTGACTTCTGGCCAGATCTACCGCTAACAAATTCAAAGTGGTTAAAGGGAAGATGTTTAGTGCCGACCCATTGTCAACGAGGACCCGTGCTACTAGAGTTTGCTTGTGCTTTACCGTTATGTGTAGGGCTTTGTTGTGACCACGTCCCTCAGCAGGACTCTCATCATCAGAAAATGCAATCTGATCTTTCAGAAGGATGGTTTCGAAAATATTCTCTAGCTTATCCTGGTCAATATTCTCCGGGACGTGTACCTGCCCTAACACCTTCATTAAAGAATCTCGATGTTTTTCGGACGACTGCAAAAGTTCGAGCAAAGAAACCTGAGCTGGCAACTTCTGCAGTTGGTCGACGATACTATATTCGCTTGTTTTGATTATGGCAAGGAACTCCTTCGCATCTTTCTCTGTGACTGTCTTGGTCGGTTGTTCTTCGTTATAAGTGCGACCAGACCTTGTTACTAGGGCCAGATCGTAAGACCAAGGAACGGCCTTGTCGTCATTGTAAGGAAACGGCTGAGGTGTAGTGATTACTAGGGCTTCCGGTATGACAATCCCTAACTCATCCTCCAATGCATCTTCTAGGGGAGGTATGTCAAACAAATCCAGATCAGCTTTGACCAGACCTGCTACATCGATTTCCGCTACTTCTATTTTTGGAAAATGTTCAGACTGAGTCATGGTCAGAGCGACGAACTCCTGGTCCCAATCAATGACGATATGAGATATAGTGGCAATTGTTTCCGTCTGAATGACCTTAACTATTAAACCATTCCTCACTAGAGTCGCAATCGTCTTCTTTAGCTGACCCAGCGGCAGTAGCCTTCCCTTCTGATAATAACCTGCTCTAACCAGAGCATCGAGAACGTCTGCTAACCGGACTTTAAATCTGCATGCCGGTTGGGTACTACAATTAAACACATCATTAACTTTATTAGAATGGTCGGGTAAGGGATTATTCCGGACATTGGGCTGGGTGCCGTACTGGAACGAAAATGCCTTTGTGTCGAGCAAGTCCTGGATGCGATTTTTAAGCACAAAGCAATTGTCTGTGTCATGGCCGACCTCACCGCGATGATAATCGCATTTCTTGGACGGGTCATAACCTGCATATGACGTATAATTCGGTCTCAGAGGTTCAGTTGACAACAGATCCTTCTTGCGGAGGACGGCTAAAACTTGAGAAAGCGTCCCGGGCAAAGGTCTGTATTGTCGAGATGGGTGTGAATTTCTCCTCTACTTCTACTCGTCAAATCTCCCTTGCTGCTTGGTGGGAACTTGTACAGTCGGCGCGGAACTTGTCATGTTGATCTGGGGAGCGACCTCTTTATCCCTCTTTATTCCGAATCGTCTTGCGGGCGTGCCAATATCTCCGTACCAGCCTTTTTTCATGCCGCCTTCCACTTCTTCGGGCATTGCTATGAGGTGAGCAAATGATATCGCAGAAGTGCCAAGGACTCGTGTCCGCATAGTCTGTGGAAGGGTAGAGACAAATAGCTTCATGAGCTCCTTTTCGGGAGGAACTAGCTTGAGTTAGGACGTAATGTTCCTCCACCTGGTAGCATACTGCTTGACCGTCTCGCCATTCTCTATTTCAGCTTGTTCCAGGTCCTCTCTGGAGACGAGGACGTCTATGTTAAAACTGAAGTGCTTGATAAAAGCGGTTGCCACCTGTTTCCAGTTCCCCATGCTGTATACTTCATAGTCAATGTACCATCGTATGACTGCATCTTTCAACTGGCCTGGAAAGTCTGAACCAATAGAGGACCGTTGTCAGCGTATTTGCTCATTCTTGCTTGGTATATCTTAACAAGCTGCACAGGATTGGACGTGCCGTCATATTTCTCAAAATCGGGTACTTTGAACTTCTTTGGCACATCAACTTTTGTGAATGCAGAAAAGTCGATATAAGGGGTACTGTGCGCTCCTTGAATCTCTCGGAGCTTTTCCTCCATCCTCTGCTCCATATGTTGCTCCATTTGAGCCATCAGCTTTGCTGCATCGTAAGCCTGCTCTGGTACTACAGGGCTGACTGGGTGAATCGGAGGCACCAGCGGAGCATTCATACTAGAGCCTGGGACTAGAGATGCATAGTTTGACGAAACCGCCGGTTCCGGTTCAGGAACCGGCGGTTCCGGTTTCGCCAAATGGTGGAATCGGACGGTTCCGGGCCGGTTCCGGTTCCGATTCCTGTTCCGAACTTTTAATTTTATTTTTAAAATAATAAAATAAAATAAATAAATTATTAATTAAAAATTATAATCAAATTGTACATTGTAAAAAAATTTGAAAAAAAAAAGATGAGGAATGTGCTTGAACTTAATGAATTATCATTAAGTGCCTACATATCTTCTTGGGGATAGAAGCATCAAAACCCATGTAGTTCTCTTACCTTTGGTAACCCCAACTTACCTCATCCTCAATCGTCGCTACCTGTTGTTATGGTGGCTGTAGTATCTCCACAATCATCACTGAAGAATTCGTGTTCTCGATCCAGCTCTTGTTGTCGTAGCCTAGCCATTGTCCAATCATCGACGCAAGCTTGAAACTCCACACTTTTCGGATTTAATCTTGAACGGCGGGAGTCCAAAATTAATCCTCCAGCACTAAATGCTTGTTCAACTGCCACTGTTGAAGAAGGAGTCTCTAATATTTATCTTGCGATGAGAGAGAATTGGATATTGAATTGAATGGTTCTTCCACCACTCAAGAATCTTGAAATCTGCGTTGTGTTCGGAATCACTAAACTCAAAATAAACTGTTAAATAGTTTTCTAATTCGAAAATACTACCTGTTGTCACTTTTTATTTTTTTTGCCTACTCATGAGAATTTTATACCCTCTACCAAGTGAAATACATGTATTGCTTCGTGAGACACTATGCTGGACAGATTCACATCCACTATCACTTAAACTATAGTTACTACAAAATTCATTATATAATTCTACTATAACTTTTTTAACATCTACTTGTATACTGTGAATATCTATTACTTCATTCAAATGTAAACAATCATAATAATAAGCATTCAAATAATCTAATAAACCATCTAATTTAGTACGTGGATCGAAAATAATACCAACTAAATAGACAAGAGAAATGTTCAAGTAATAATGCAACCATTTTTCTCGCATTACTAAAATACTCGAAGTTAATTCAGGATCTTTTTCGCATTCATTAAAAATACCAACAATGTTAACACACTCTATTAAAAATAAATGCGTAGAAGGATAATAAACACCAGATAAAATATTAATAGAATCATTAAAAACTTTCAAAAAATCTAAATTTTTTTTGCAAACTTCCCAATGTTGCGGGAGCAAAGCAATATCGGGAACATTATTCGAAATAAAGGAACATAATAAATCTTTGTAATCAAAAGTTTGTAGAAGCATCTCGTAGGTAGAATTCCAACGAGTCGGAATATCTTTTGGAAACCTTCTTGCCTTTCTCCCATTTTTTTTACAAAATTTTCCCCATTCTTTCATAAGTTGAGGACGGCTCCATAAATATCTAATTGCATTATTTATTGGCTGAAGAGATGTTGCAAGAACTCGTAAACCATCTTGAATACATAAATTCAAAACATGGCAAGCACATCTAATGTGAAAAAATTGTCCGCCAAAAGAGGGTTTACAAAGTTTTTCTAACTCAGGAATGTAAGCAGTATTTGCGGCGGCATTATCAAAACCAACTGAAAAAATTTTATCAATCAAATTAAATTCTTCTAAAACTTGCCTAATTAGTCTATAAATATTATGGGCCGTATACCTTTCAGGAAAAACTTGAAATGCAAGAAGTTTTTTTTGAATAACCCAATCATCACCTATCCAATGACACGTGACACCCATATAAGAATTAATATTCTAAGAATCAGTCCAAATATCACTACATATATGTACACGTCCATTGAATTTTTTTTAAAAATCTTAACAATTTCTTTTTTTTGTTTTGTATAAACATGTTCAAGTTCACGTTTAAGAGTATTTCTCGAAACAGATGGTGCTTGCGGAACTAACACAGTGTTTACCAAATATCTAAAATTAGGATTTTCACCAGTATTAAATGGAGCATGCTCAAGGGCAACATATTCAGCTAATGTTTCTTTGTAAAGTGCATTAGTGAAACGAAATAAAGGATGAGCGTTAGGATTGGCGAACCCGGGAATTTGTTGTTGGCTAGTGTCGATCCCCGCTTGCGTTGAATTTTTTTTGTCACATGCCGACGAAATGTTCCATAGCCATCTCCTTTACCAAGTTTGTATGTCTGCGGACAATATTTACAGCTTATATCAAACTTGGCTTCATTTTCATTCCATACTTTGCTAAAGTGTAGCAATAAATCGGATTCTCAGCTCTTCCGTCCCGGCTCCTTTGCTATCGACGATTCTTCGACACCACGAGGACGAAGACTTTCTTGTGTTGGGATGCGCTCGACGTTGGGATTGGAAGCATCATCGTCTTCCCAACATACATATTCACGAGGATAATATTCATGAACGGGATAATCGGATTCTCCCATCTCGATCGGCATCAGGCTCTTTCCCTTTCCAGTATTTCTGCTTCCACTTGCCATTTTTTGAGAAAATTGATTGAAAAATTGAGACGAAATTTAGAGAGAATAGCAGATTGAGAGAATTTGAGAGATTGAGACTTGAGAGTTGAGAGAAATTGCGAGAAAAATAAATAGGAATTGAGAGGTATTTATAGATTTTTTATTTATTTTATAATCACCATTAATGAGCATCTTGTCAAAATGTCACCAATTATTTATGGAGTTTGATCTACAGCCTCATTTGGTCGACCACCCCTTCCCCTCCTCCATTTTCTTCATTTTCCTCTTCAATTTCTCTCTAGCCAAACACTGCTCGCCCGACCAGTTTCTGTGCCCCTGTTCGGTCCGTTCGACCGGCCCCTCCTGTCGTCTTCTCGCTGTTGTCGACTACCATTGGTTAGTTCAGGATGTCCTTGACATTTGTCCGTTGGTTTCATGATTTGTGGAGGTCTGGTTAATTTATGGCAATTTTTGGAAGAAAAGCGGACAGATTCTGAGCTAGATGAGGAGAAGTGTTGGTTCTAGCTCATAGAAATTCCAAATGACCTCAAATTTTTTAGGAGAGCTTCATAACATCTAGTAATATGTTTAGATGGTCTATGGCAATAAGTAAATGGTTTTAAAATGAGTTTTCATGGCTGATTGTGGGTGGTTAAAATCGGACAGATTCTGACCGTGGAAGGACCGTGGGGAAACCAGGCTGTTCAAAGCTTTGTGGTGGGATTTCACTCAAAACGTTTTTGGTGAGACTCCTAAACTTGATATTTGATCTATTGGTAAGTTGGTTTTGAGAGGAATTTGGGTTAAGAGGTGATTAAAGGGCTGTTAGAGGAGAAAACGTGATATGCCGTTCAATCTGCCAATAACGCGCACTAATTGTGATTTGAGTCGTTCTAAGTCGTCCGGTATCCTAATTGAGCTCCGTTTTCTCCCACATGTCCGTAAGATCTTGAGGTTTAAGACCTTGTAATTTTTTTTTCTGAAAAGGTCAGTAGAAAAATTACAATTTTTTGAGAGAATGAACCTGGTCGTGGGGCTAAGAAAATGGCATATTTTGGTGGAATGAAATTGTGATGACTTGCCTTGATAGAATGACATTGGCATGATTAGGAGCATTGAATTAAAACTGTGATGACCTAAGAATAAGGTGTTATCGGTGTTGTTAAGGAAGTGCGCAATGGGATTGAGAAATAATCAAATTTCGATGTGGTTTTTCCAGGCACGCCGTGAGAGCCATGTTTGGCCGTGAGCTTGCTGAGCTAGGTAGCTCATTGGGATGGAATATGCTAGCTTACTTAATGAGATAAGTGACCCTTAAACCTCTTTTAGGACTTTAGGACACTACTGAACTTCTTTGATAGATGAATTGCTTGATTGAGTGATGAATTCCACGACTTGAATGATATAGTATGACAATTGAATTGGGATATGTCTAATGATATATTGGCTATTGAGCCCTTGATGATATATTTGGCTATTGAGCCCTTGATGATTCATATGGGTATAATGCCTATGAGATTTAAATGGCTATATTGCCTATTTGATAGAAATGACTATGATGCCACAGTGTGACCAATTTGACTTGCTCGATTAGTGAATTCTGGAAGTTTAATGACATAGTGTGATTTCGGTTGTGATGAGAATAGTCATGATTGTGTGATATTTGCATTGCAATTGCCTATAATGAAACGAAATAGCAAGAATGCCCTTGTAATGATTGCATGGCCGGAGAGCTCTTATGCAAATGAATTGGCCAGAGAGCCTTGTGCATCGTAATTGGCCAAAGTGCTCTGATGCTTGTAAACAGCTAGAGAGCCCTTATGCATCGTAATTGGCCAGAGTGCCCTGATGCTTGTAATTGGCCAGAGAGCCCCAGTGATTATTAAATGGCCAGAGAGCCCATGTGATTGCATGGCCAGAGCGCCCTGATACAAACAATAGGCCAGAGTGCCCTGAGAAACACATCGTGGCCCAGGAGCCCTTAGCGATGAGAGTTGTGATATTTGTGATAACTCTGAAATGATGAGTATGCCTTGTGCTAGTGCGTGGTCTCATGGTGTGTGATGTGAATGATAGGGAATCTTATTATGCCAATTTCCTTGAGACTATTGATGCTTAATTGCCAAGTACTTATGCTTGGAGAGACTTCTGCATTGCACTTCATTGTATGCTCTCGGAGGACTGATGGCCTAGGCTAGGTCTAGGGTGAGCTTACTGAGATTTATATCTCACCCCGTTGGGGAATGATATTTTTCAAGTTCCAGGTGATGTTACATCGAGTTTGTCAAGGTTGGATATTCGAAGAAGGACGAGTGGAATGTTGATTCATATTTTGTGTAACTAGGGATTGTATAATGGATTTGTGGATGTAGAAACTGAACCTCTAGCATTTAACCATGTGGTAAGAAAGGTGTTTTTTTTTAATGAATATGAGAAGTGTACCATGTTCCTGTCCCAAGTCATCTTGATTTAGAAAGAAAGTGGAATTGTTTTCTCGTTTCCATAGTCTGAGTGGATAGTGATGTTTGAAGGCCGATGAATCTTGGGCAGCACCTAATGAATGGTAAGGGCTTGGTGGGATGTTCCCAGACCAAACGGGTTCGGGGCGTGACATCCCCATTTAAGTTGTATCAGAGCTAGATTAGCTCGATCCAGTGTGATTGAGGTTTGGAGTGATGCGGAGTGATGACTTGAGGATAATTAGATAGTGAGACCTATAGAATTAGGCATCGATTGTTGAATTTTGAGGACTATAGGTTTGAACTTGTGAGGTATTCTAATGCTCCTAGTGTCGATTTAATGGATGATCTTGAGTGATTTTATGAATAAGGCTCACAAGGAAGTGAGTAGTGATTGAGGAGTCATAAACCTGGATTTGAGGTTAGTAGAGAATTGCTTATGGATGAAAGGTCAATTGAAGTATATGATTGTGATTGTAGTTTGTCATTTACCTAACTTGAGGAATGTGAGTTATAAAGAGATGACTGGTACTAGTGGATTCAGATTTGAATTGTGTTATATCTTGATGACTTTTAGTTATTGGTTGCTATTGATTGCTTTGGTGGATATGAGATGAGATGCATACAAGGAGTATTTGGATTGAGGATCAGTTATGAACGAATGCATATGAATTGACTTGAATGACGACTAGACTTGAGGGATAAGATTGAATATAGGCAATTGATCTATGAGATATGACAATCATTGATGGGATTATACATCTTCGATGGATAAGAATCGATATGAAAGCGATTGTGGTATGACTAGTAGTGAGAACAGTCATGGTGTGCACGTGTTTATGGTTACGAAATGAAAGTTGATGAGGGTGCATACATGATCTTATCGCTATCAGACTTAATAAACTGTCACTTGGTATGGGGCGAGTTGATGGGATACCTATAAACCGTAATGAATCATGTTATGGGGCGTGTGGAACGGGGCTTTCTCCGTAGATGTATGACTTGGGACAACCTGTAACAACCAGGTCTGATGAGGGCATGGAGTGATCGCCGGGACGGAGAGGTCCGGACAAGGAGCGGCTCCTGGCAGGCTTCTAAGATAGCGAGGATGAAGGAATGACCCAAGTCATAAATTGAAAGGGAAAGCCTAGGTATCAGGTTGAGTTTGATTGTGGTTAAGAGATGTATGGCACTAGAGTGATTCTCGAAGTGAATTTTCGAAAGTGGCATGGCATTTGTAATGGCGTCTGTGATAGGCATGGCTGGGAGCCCTGTATTTGGCAGTGAGTGCCATTTGAAAAAGAAAACTGATGTTCGTGATTGGCCTAATTGGCATGTTGTGTAATTGGCATCGTGTGATTGTCTCAGCCAAGGTATAACTGAGAAATTAGATGGCATGTGGGGTTTATACCCATTGAACTGATGCCTGTTGAGATTGAGATAGCATGTTGTGTTTATGCTAGAGTGGCGGATGCCCCTGGATTTATGGCATGAAGGATTGAAATGGCACTTTGAGTACTTGCTTGACGTTGACTTAGTTGAGTTTTAGCCTAGTAAGGCTTGCCTAGTAATTGGCTGTTATTTGAGAAGTTGCCTCGTGGAGGCTTGCTTGATGTATGGTTGCTGTGTAAGGATGAGTTGAAATCTTTGAATAATGAGCAACTAGTTGAGAGTTGTTTGGGAACCACTGGATGGTTGATGGTGAAAGATGATGAGATGAGCAGCCTGAGACTGTTAGACTTGAGTATATGACGTAAGTCTTTGATTCCTGGAGGGAATCATAGTGGTTCAAGTGACATGAGAACCTGATAAGGTCGTACTCGCTAGAGGAGCATTTGGCTCAAGTGTGCAAGATATGAGAAGATCCGAGAATAGAAAGGGATCGTGAGAATTGAGTAAAGATGAGCAACTGGAGTATGGGTACTGGATGAGAACATGACTCGATTTATTAATCATGCGAGACCCAAGTGTAATAAGGGGTCATGAGAACTTAAGTGGAAATGAGAAAATAGATGGGTAACCAGACTCGTGAATGAGTAGCCATTATTACCCAAGTCGCTGAGACGACTGATGCTGATGCATTAAGTGATGGATGTGACTTTGAGATTATTCATTTCCAAAGAGGAAACATAGAGAAAGTGAAATTGAAATTGCATGTTTATAAATTGAGAGTTTCGTGAGAAAACCTTAGAGGTTTTGGGTACACTGAAGAAAGAAAGTGACCCCGGCAGTTGTTAGCCTAAGAGGCTATTGATGATTGGTGAAAAGTCACCAAAGGAAGAGTTTTTCTTGAAGGCATGGTATCTGTTTAGATCGCCTTCATTGAGTTGTTTAATGGAAGCACCTTCTTGTGATTTCTTAAGAGCAAAAGTTGTTTGAATCCTAGTAGTCTTGTAAGGATCTGATAACAATCGACCAGTGTGAGCCAGAGTTCTCAAGGTGGTCTAAGTATGCCAAGGGTGGTTAAGGACCCTTTGAGTGAGACGTGAGGTCTCCGAGTGGAATGGAATTTGAAAGCCTTGTGGCTAGTGGTTATTCCTAACTTTGAGGAATGTTAATGAGACTCAATAAGAGAAGTGAATGATCGAAAGACATGTGAATAAGAGAACTCCTGCTCATGGATTACAAGCAAAGAAATGTTCATTATGGAACATGGAACGTGCCTGCGAGAAACGGCTTTTACCTTGGCGTGAGTCTCGTAATAAGAGATTGGCATGTCGTTCCTTCTGTCGTGGGGAAAGTTGAGAAAAGAGTTATGTCAGTTGTCTGACATTGATGATTTTATGAGACCGATTAAGGCTGAATCGGGACCACTAAAAGTGGAATTGTGTGTTGTCAGCCCTAAAGTGTAGGGTGTCGTTCTTAAAGGGCGATTGAACCATGAGATGGTCGTTAAGGGAAAGGAAAGTGAATGAACTTGGTAGTCCTGGTTGTTCGTAATTATAATGAATGATTGAGTAAGCGAAAAAGAGCGCTTAGAGTGTAATTACAAAGTCACTCGAGATAGTCGAATTGAGTATTCGATACGGGAATTTGTGGAGACCGAGGAAGAACCTTGACTCTTTGGAATTTTATCACTTGAGGTGACTAAGTCACTGGAAGAAGAGTGTCAAACATGGTGAAATTTGAATCCTGGAGTGGAGGTACTATTGTTGGCATAGACTCCAAGATTGACGTCCTATGGCAAAGGAATGACAAGGTGGATTCGAAGTAAAAGAATGCCACTGAAGTGTATAGTTTCCTTCGTAGGGTAAGAGACCCTAGTGTGAAAGGAAGAGAAAATCCAAATTGTCTTGATATTGAGATTGAGCGTCTGCACTGAGAAAGAAGACGCAGAACTTGGATGATCCCTGGAAGTGAAGTCTAAGGAACCGTCCTGTAGACAACGTTGAGTTCCAGAATAATGTTGACGTTCAGTTGAATGGATGAAATCGAGACATGGTCGCATTAGCTGGTTGTGGAACCCAGAGGCTAAGGCACTAATGCTTCTTGAGGAAAGAGTGACAAAAATGAACAAAATGTTGTGTATGGTCTAAGTGGAGACCCTTGAGAGCAGAAAGCCAAGATATGAGCTCTCAAGTGAATGGTACCATGGATAGTTGTAATGATTCGACACTTGGTAGTCATGAAGTGGATAACAGTCGGATTGAACATCCAAGGAATAAGTAGATTGATTGTTACCATCTTGAGAGACGATGATGTGACTCATCTAAGGAGCCACGAGAAACGTGAATGACTTTCGAGAGTATCCTATGGAATCTAAGGAGGTGCTCGTCGTATGCTGGGTGTGAAAGGTGCGAGCTGTAGATCTGATGAGGTAAGATTCCTCATTCGTGAAATTTATGGAAAATAAAATCCCTGTGGAGCCTTTGAGGATTGAAATAAGGGATGAATCGACAGAGTCGATATGAGTTACTAGAAGTTGAAATTTCCTGAGATTGATGGATGGTTATAGACGGAACATGGGAAAATTCCTCACAAGAGTTGTTCCATTGATGAAGTGGACTGAGAACGGGATGTAACTCGAATGGGTAAATGAACGCGATGAGTCTTTGAAGACTTGAGTCAAGATGACGACTATGATGATAAGAGTATTCCTATTTGGAATCGAAAGAGTCGAGCGAATCATAATGATGTGACGTGAAAAGGGAATTGAGGTATTATCATGATCGAACCCTGGTACTTAAAGGGTTATGGGAATGAATAGAATCCTTGAGATCCCATGGACGAAAGTATAAATCTGGTATCAAAAGAGATGATCTTATCGGAAAATTCAAAGGGAGAATTATGGTGTCTATTGAGATGGCACAAGGATGTGTCAAGATTTTTCCTTAATACTATCGGTGATATTGATTGAGAGTTGGGTTAGTCCATCATGTGGTCGAGCATTAGACATGTCAACAAGAAAGAAGCATGACCTTGAAGATCAATGGATTTATATGATCATTGGAAATTTTCGAATGGAATCGAGAAGGTTATGACTCAATTGGATTGATCGAGGACGAGTGGACAAAGCCCATGAATTTCTGATGGTATGAAAGAACGTATGAATGGAGTGATATGCCAAATGGTATGGGCACTAAAAAGTGCATTTTGTCGAAGGTTTAGTAATAATGGTGATAGACAAATGGAAGAGACGACGTGAATGCTTGAGGGTAAATTGCTAACAGATGCATGGATGTCAAAAGAGAATAGAGAGAAGTAAATACAAGTTGAGGACTGAAGGGAACAAGTACTGGGGAAAGACGACTTATGTCGAAAAGGACAAGTAAGAACGTTGAGTCATAAAAAGGAATTATCCCGAGGAATGAGTATACGGTGAGGTGTCGATGCCCAAAGGATTGGGTGGTTGGAAGGTTGTAAATTTTGAGGACGAAATTTCTTTAAGGGGGGAAGAATTGTGACATTCTGAATTTTCGCCTCTCGAGGCTTGAGATATGAAATGGAAGCTCGAATTGGCAATTGGAAATGAAGAATTTCAAAATTGGAAAAGGATTTGACATCGCCTCGCCATTGGTCATTTAGAATAGAGAAAACGAATTTTCGGACGAAAAATGCCAAATGACCGTTTTACCCCTCGCTCATTTGTCTTTGCCTTAAGGACCTTTGAATGTCAAAATGGTCATTTAACCATCCCAAGTAGCTGCCGAAAATTGGAGGGGAAGCTGGTCAATGAGAGTCAAAGGTTAGAAGGCCAATAATTGGTGGCTTGACAAGTGTCAAGAGGAGAAGAAGCCAAGTTATAATCACCATTAATGAGCATCTTGTCAAAATATCACCAATTATTTGTGGATTTTGATCTTCAGCCTCATTTGGTCAACCACCCCTTCCCCCTCCTCCATTTTCTTCATTTTCCTCTTCAATTTCTCTCTAGCCAAACACTGCTCGCCCGACCAGTTTCTATGCCCCTGTTCGGTCCGTACGACCGGCCCCTCCCGTGGTCTTCTTGCCATCGCTGACTACCACAGGTTAGTTCATGATGTCCTTGACATTTTCCCGTTAGTTTCATGATTTTTGGAGGTCTGGTTAATTTATGGAAATTTTTGGAATAAAAGCGGACAGATTCTGAGCTAGCTGAGGAGAAGTGTTGGTTCTAGCTCATAGAAATTCCAAATGACTTCAAATTTTTTAGGAGAGCTTCATAAAATCTAGTACAATGTTCAGATGGTCTATGGATGCAAGTAGATGGTTTTAAAATGAGTTTCATGGCTGATTGTGGGTGGTTAAAATCGGACAGATTCTGACTGTGGAAGGACCGTGGGGAAACCGGGATGTTCAAAGCTTTGTGGTGTGATTTCGCTCAAAACCTTTTTGGTGAGACTCCTAAACTTGATGTTTGATCTATTGGCAAGTTCTTTTTGAGAGGAATTTTGGTTAAGAGGTGATTAAAGGGCTGTTAGAGGAGAAAACATGATATGTCGTTCAATTTGCCAATAACGCGCACTGATTTTGAATTGAGTCGTTCTAAGTCGTCCGGTATATGAATTGAGCTCCGTTTTCTCCCACATGTCCGTAAGTTCTTGAAGTTTAAGACCCTACAATTTTTTTTCTGAAAAGGTCTGTAGAAACAATTTCAGTTTTTGAGAGAAGGAACCTGGTCGTGGGCTAAGAAAAGGGCATATTTTTGTGGAATGAAATTGTGATGACTTGCCTTAATAGAATGACATTGGTATGTTTAGGGGCATTGAATTAACACTGTGATGACCTAAGAATAAGGTCTTATCGGTGTTGTTAAGGAAGTGCGCGATGGGATTGAGAAATAATCGAGTTTCGATGTGGTTTTCCCAGGCACGCCGTGAGAGCCATGTTTGGCCGTGAGCTTGCTGAGCTAGGTAGCTCATTTGGATGGAATATGCTAGCTTTCTTAATGAGGTAAGTGACCCTTAAACCTCTTCTAGGACTTTAGGACACTACTGGACATGTTTGATAGATGAATTGCTTGATTGAGTGATGAATTCCACGACTTGAATGATATAGTATGACAATTGAATTGTGATATGTCTAATGATATATTGGCTATTGAGCCCTTGATGATATATTTGGCTATTGAGCCCTTGATGATTCATATGGGTATAATGCCTATGAGATTTAAATGGCTATATTGCCTATTTGATAGAAATGGCTATGATGCCCTAGTGTGACCAATTTGACTTGCTCGATTAGCGAATTCTGGAAGTTAAATGACATAATGTGATTTCGATTGTGATGAGAATAGTCATGATTGTGTGATATTTGCATTGCAATTGCCTATAGTGAAACGAAACGGCAAGAATGCCCTTTGTGATGATTGCATGGCCAGAGAGCTCTTATGCAAATGAATTGGCTAGAGAGCCCTTGTGCATTGTAATTGGCCAAAGTGTCCTGATGCTTGTAAATGGCTAGAGAGGCCTTGTGCATCGTAATTGGCCAGAGTGCCCTGATGCTTGTTATTGGCCAGAGAGCCCCAGTGATTATTAAATGGCCAGAGAGCCCCTGTGATTGCATGGCCAGAGTGTCTTGATGCAAACAATAGGCCAGAGTGCCCTGAGAAACACATCGCGGCCCGAGAGCCCTTAGCGATGAGAGTTGTGATATTTGTGATAACTCTGAAATGATGAGTATGCCCTTGTGCTAGTGCGTGGTCTCATGGTGTGTGATGTGAATGATAGGGAATCTTATTATGCCAATTGCCTTGAGACTATTGATGCTTAATTGCCATGTGCTTATGCTTGGAGAGACTGCTGCATTTCACTTCATTGTATGCTCTGGGAGGACTGATGGCCGAGGCTAGGTCTAGGGTGAGCTTACTGAGATTTATATCTCACCTCGTTGGGGAATAACATTTTTCAGGTTCCAGGCGATGTTACATCGAGTTTGTCAAGGTTGGATATTCGAAGAAGGACGAGTGGAATGTGGATTCATACTTTGTGTTACTAGGGATTGTATAATGGATTTGTGGATGTAGAAACTGAACCTCTAGCATTTAACCATGTGGTAAGAAAGGTGTTTTTTTTATGAATATGAGAAGTGTACCATGTTCCTGTCCCTAGTCATCTTGATTTAGAAAGAAAGTGGAATTGTTTTCTCGCTTCCATAGTCTGAGTAGATAGTGATGATTGAAGGCCGATGAATCCTGGGCAGCACCTAATGAATGGTAAGGCCTTGGTGGGATGTTCGCAGACCAAACGGGTTCGGGGCGTGACATCCTCTCCCTTCGGAATCGTCTTAAGAAGCTAGATCAAGAGAAAAAAGAAAGAGGCAAACAGACCTCAGTGCCATTGTCATGGAGCTTGCTTCAACCCATACAAGCTTTTTTTCAAGCGACATAGCATGTACTCTTAACCTTTGATCTCAAAACCTCTAGGTTGCGCCATGTATAACTCTTCATCTAGATCACCATGAAAAAAAAAGCCTTTTTTACATCTAATTGCTCGAGATAAAGATCCTCCACTGCAACTATACTCAGCAACACTCTGATTGATGTTATCTTCACTATTGGTGAAAATATCTCGGAGTAGTTGATCCATTCTTTTTTAGAAAAGCTCTTTACTACAAGTCTTGCCTTGTATCTAATACTACTATCAGCTTCATTTTTGATCATTTACACCCACTTGTTTAACAAAACTTTTACCTGTAGGCAATTCGGTCAACTCTCAAGTTTTGTTCTGAATTAACAAGCTCATCTCGTCTTTCATAGCACGCTCCCACTACATGTGAGATGTGTCTTTCTTTGCCTCATCATAAGTCTCCGGCTTTCCCGAATCTATAAATAAGATATGGCTCAGAACAGTATTAGCTGAAGGATAAAAAAAATACTTATGGCTTTCTCACACGTGTAGATCTCCTCAAAACATGTACTTCATGGTTACTAGCTTGTTTCAGATCACTGCGTTCCTCTTGAACTGCTTGCTCATGAGTAATATGTTCATCTTGAACCACCCTTTCAGGTGCACTTTGATCTGCTGGAATTATTTTCATAGGAATTATGTCCAGCTCAACATATTCTGGTTTTATTGTCGTTTCATGCTTTGTCTGATGATCTTTGTACATCTTTTCTTCATGGAACATCACATTTCGGCTGCGAATGACTTTGTTACTCTCATAATCCCATCACCACCATATCCAATAAAGGCGCACTTTTGGGATTTAGCATCAAGCTTTTTCCTGTCCTCTCTATCAATCAAAGCATATATAATACAACTAAAAACTTTTAGATATGAAGACCTTTTTACCTGACCACTGCTCTTGCGGTATTCCTCCATCCAGCGCACTAGATGGACTCTTGTTAATCAAATATACAGCTACATTAACTGTAGCACCCCATAAGTATAGTAGGAGATTTGCATGTAGTCTCATGCATCTTGCACGCTCCAAAATAGTCCTGTTCATCCTTTCAACTACACCGTTCTCTTGAGGGGTTCTAATAACAGTCTTTAACCAATGTATGCCTTCCCGGCTCAAATAATCTGCAAATTCATTGCTTGTGTATTCACCACCATTATCAGATTTCATAGCTTTAATCCGATAACACGTTTTTTTTTTCTGCCATGGTCTTCCACATTTTGAAAACCCTGAATACTTCTGATTGTTCTCTAAGAGCATATACCCAAGTCTTTCTTGTTGCATCATCAATGAAAGTGACAAAATATCTCTTACCACCACAAGAGAGTTCCTGAGCCGGTCCCCACACATCAGTATGAACCAGCTCTAATTTCTGCCTTTTATTTTGTTGTCCATTCAATTGAAAACTAATTGCTTTTTATTTTCCATAAATGCAACTTTCACAAAAATCTAACTCCAACTTTTTGTAAGTCTAGAAGGAATTTTCTTGAATGTAACTGCTTGACACTTTTTTCACCTATATGTCCCAAACGATAATGCCAAAGAGTATATAAATTACTTGTAACCACCTAATTGCAATCATATCACTAATATTATCTCCTTGGAGAAGGTAAAGTGTACATGTACGATTTCCCTTTGCTACTACTCTTGCTCTTAAGATTATCTTCTACTCTCCGCATCCAAAAGTTGTTACCATGCTTTCTTGGTCAAGTTTGCTTGTTGAAATCAGATTTTTCTTCAACTCGAGAATATGTCTGGTTTCGCGCAAAATTAGACATCCATCACCTGAGATGTTCAAAACTGCAGTTCCTTTTCTTGCAATAGGACACATGTGGTCGTTTCCCACAGCCACTTGCCCAAAATCTCCACTGGCATAATCAACAAATATATTTCTTTGGGAGGTACAATGAAAAGAAGCACCAGAATCAAGAAACCACTTATCTGTTGTCAAGTTAAACCCTGCAGATAAACACAAGTTTTCTAGCAAAGGTTCATCACTTACCCTATTAGCTCATTGATTCTCATCTCGCAGCTTCTTTTTGTAGGCTTCACATTGAAATCTACGATGTCCAGTCTAGTAACAAAACAACTCATCTTTTGTAACCTCTTTCTTCCCCCTGGATTGTGATCAACCGCGTCTGCTAAATTTTCCTCTGCTTTTACTTCTTCCACGGTTCTCCACTGCTAGTGCCATTGAAAATGCAAATGCCGAAAACTTATCTTCACCTGAGACTTTTCTTTGCATCTCTTCATCCATGATACTACTCACAGCATCATCCAGAGTCAAATCATCATTCATGGTGCTCGAAATTCCCTGCACCGCGGTGTTGTAGCTTTTCGGAAGAGAACATAAAAATAATAAAGCTTGTAGCTTCATATCCAGATATACGCCTGCAGATTCTAACTGACCCGTAACCTACGTGAAACTATTAATATGCTCTGCAATAGAACCTCTATTAGATAATTTCATATTAACCAACTTTTTAACAAAAATATCTGATTCGATGTGGACAGTTTATCATAGATATTCGTTAAAATAACCATAGCTTCTTTTGCAGTCTTCACTTCCGCGATGTGATACCCCGTCTTTTTCGTCAAACCTAGACGAATTGCACCTAACGCCTTTTGATCAAGAATTTTCCATCTTGATTCCGCTGTCGGATCTACTTCCGCGAATTCAGGTTTCCAACCCTCAAGTGGTGCATGGAGATCTTTCTGATAATGATAGTCCTCTATTTGGAGTTTCCACCATCCGAAATCCTGCCTATCGAACTTATCGATTCTCATTTTATCTTCTGCCATACCGTTTGCTTTCATTCGGATGTCTCCGAAAAACCCTTGATATTCTCGATTAGCCAACCTAGGCTCTGATACCAATTGATAGGAATTGAGCACCGATTCCAGAAATATAATTCAAGCAAACAATTCACACTAGCCGAATATAATAATAAGAGAACAGAATAAGAAGAATGCACTAGAGAATTTGTTATCAAAGTTCACCCAAACCTGAGTTACGTCTCCGCGCAGAGGCACTCTGCGAATCTACTAGTTTTCAAGAAAAGTAGGAATACAACTTACGATCTTCTCACAAGATCGAAGCAAAAAGAAAACGAGAATACTCAAGAATGCCGTCACGACCTTTCTTTTTCTTTTTCTTTGTTCGCTACATTGTACTTTCTATCTGCTCTTATCTTCTGACGGCTACAACCTATATATTCCTAATATATGAGGTGTATCTTTTAACCTAGAAGAAAAGAAAGGACAAAAGACAAAAAAACCTATAATGATAAATTTTGGCTTCACATCCCAACAAAGTTTATGGATCATATTGGTCAAATTAAAATTTCAGGGACTATATTACATACAAGATCAAAGTTCAAGGATCGTTTGTGTCATTATCACTTGCACTTTAAACCCAAAAGTGAGAAAGCATTAGTCTTCTGATATATTTAAACAAAGTAGAGCAAGCATTATCAATCATAAGCATTGCACTAAGAAGACCAGCAACGGCTTTGAAGTCAATCTCAATGATGGTCTTACGAAAACCAAGTTGTTTTCGGAATGTGGCAAAATCACTAAGCTAGTCACACCCTTCATTTCCAAACAAATGGAGGATCCCATCCGACGGAAATCGGAGAAGTGCGTGATGGACTTGGCCTTGAGTTACTCATAAACGTAGCTTTAATGTTTTCCTTTTTGTACAACCAAATTACTTCTAACGCATTTGAAAGGATACAAAATTGTATTGGAAAAATGACTTGTTTCTCCATTACCAAAAGAGCCGCGTGCCTACTCCAAAGATTATGCTTCCATCATGATGAAAATTTGATCTCCCTTTATTAGCGAGATTTGAACTCAACCTTGCGACAAATTCATTGAAAAGAATTCTCTAAAATATAGTTGTGGGACAAACTCAAGCGATATTTTACGGACAATTGGACAATCACGTAGAACATATGAAGTTGGTTCCGCATGAGACACATTTCAAGCAATATGGATTTCATTCCCTG
This sequence comes from Rhodomyrtus psidioides, assembly GCA_021437785.1. NCBI lineage: Eukaryota > Viridiplantae > Streptophyta > Magnoliopsida > Myrtales > Myrtaceae > Rhodomyrtus > Rhodomyrtus psidioides. The sequence continues at coordinate 3,558,406 of JAILYB010000087.1, read as the reverse complement.
ATACGAGACTTCTTCAATTATTCATTAGTCAACAGTTGCTTATAACCAGCAAGATAGATCAAAGTTCTAACACGTTGAGGTCCCTTCCACTTCCAAATTGTGGTCCACATACTTGTCAGATTCTTGTTTGTCAACCCTCATTGATTACCTCGCATGCACGCCGACTTAACATAGAAAGACCGGCTTCCAGTACCATCTCACAGAAGAGTATACTCCCCATCGGAGGTTAGAGGAGGTTAGATAGATCTAATGTGAAAGATTATATATTCTAGTATCATTGCCCGAAATATCTGCCAATTCCAATTTCCATTCAGCACATAATCACAAACTTTTATGTTCATCTCGGAAGGAGATAGTTGGGTTCTGTTTTGCTGGAATTTAATCCATAAAAAAAATACCTTTCACCGAAAATAGATCTTCGACTTTTAATTGAAGGATATCAGGTTTTGTGGTGATTCTAGATAAGAAATATCCAAGCGAGAATAGAAATCAATATAGAATTGTACAAACATAAATCGAACCGGAGTTTGACTCAACGGAAAAGTTTAGAAAATACAACGGAAGCAAACTTCAACGGAGTTTGACTCGACGACGAAGTTTGAAAACGTGATGGTACTACATCGGAGTTTGACTCGACGACAAAGCACCAAGGATAAAGATTCATAGTGGAGTTTGACTTAACAATGTGAATATGAGAATTGCAACTACATCTAAGGTGTTGGAAACATATTCCTAATCTGTATACGAACTACATGCGGAAAACTCTTGATTAAAGCCCAGAATTAACTTACTTGGATCACTGATCGGAAAACGATTACACGAGGAACCGTACCCACTGTCCACAGATTAAGTGACGCCTTTGCAGTCTCGAGAGTCTTTTGTCGCCTTCGATGCGATACAATGTCGGGAGAGGGAGTGAGACTTTCTATCGTTCTCTCTGTGTGAACGATCGTCTGTTTCTGTCTAAAGGGGAAGAGTAGGAACTGACGTCTTTTTACGTCGTTCTTATTGACGTGAAGAGATGCGTCTCTTCAAATTGCAGATAACCGCTATTGCGGTTATCTGTGGTGGCGGGTGTGATTGCCCGCATGGGCGCACACCATAAGTTCCATAGTCCTTCACAAGAAAATCTAAAATGTAATAAAAATAAAAATAAATGAAAGATAAATTGATAAAGAGCGTGAGTTCTGTGTTGATAGGAGAGAGGCTTACAAAAAAAAAACTTGGGGTATTTATGATCTCTTACAGGCAATTATAAATTTAAAATTTAAATAAAAGATAACTTCATAATGGGGTTATTCTCCACTTTCAAGTAACCACTCTGTTGACACCAAATAATAAACACAAGTACCGAGTGGGCATCGAGATCATTAAGTCCCAATTCGGTCTTGATTTGTTAAAATAAAGAATGGAAAAAGGTTTACCGAGAATCGATAAGCTGGCCACGGTGCATTAAGAACTACAAAAAATCGATAGTCGGGAAATGGGGCCGAAAATTAGTAAGTACTCACGAATTGGTAACTTCCCGAAGAAACATAAAATGAAGAAAGGTCACGAGCATGCAATGGATCAACCCAGTCAGCCATGACAGGGGGAAGTTATGAGCAAGTTGCGAAAGTAATGGGCACGAGCAGATCATGGGAAGTTATTCAAAGGTTCAAATCTAAAGTCATGGGATCAGTTGAAGATCAATTTTGGCGGACAAAAGCAATCAAGAATATGGGTAAAAGGGGTAGTTATCGAAGGCGCCAGAATTCAAGATTTGAAAATGATAACCGTCTAAGCAGTTGCAGAGTACAAGAGAATACAAATACTCAGAAGAAAGAAGAAGAGAGATCAACAACACATCCAAAAACATCCAATTTCCTTTGCAATGTACTTTTTCTCGTACTTTAAGTTTCTCGCACTTTCAATTTCAGCAAACCAGTTTCTTTCGAAGTCATTTACAGCTTTCTAGGAGTATTGTAACTTAGTCTGGTCCCTTTGTTGATCTCAAACGCACTATCAATCCATACATTTTCATCCATATATGTATCTTCTCTCTGTGATTTGTTCTTTACCGTATGCTTTTTTGAAGATTGAGCCACAAAACCTTCTTAATAAAAATCGAAGAATGAATTTTGGTGAAAGATTTTTTTTGTTGCAAAACGAGCGAACATCTTTTTGGCACGTCCAGTGGGACACTTTGTGATAAGATTTGAAGAAATAGTGAGAACCAGTAACCAACCAGAAGGAGCACAATTTGACAATGTCAACAACCCAGATGATGGTGCACAATCAGAGCACTCAACAGCCAATTAGGCTGAAGAAATATCCCATCACAATGTCGATATACCATGATAATTGACTAAAGAACAAACTCGCACCCGGACACCCGACGCCACGTTGGTAGCCACGATGAAGAGGGTGTTGACACCTAAATTTTGATCAACTTTTTTTATTTATTTTTATTTTTATTTTTATTTTGAAAATTCATAGAAAATCCATAAAAAGTTGAAAAAATTGAAAAATCAATTTTGGTGACCTTAGCCAAGCTAAATGAACCATTTTGACCAAAAAAATAATTTTCATAATTTTCATTTTTTTTATATATATTTTCGAAAAATACAAAAAAAAGAAAAAGAAAGAAAAAGAAAATCAAGAAAATCAAGAAAAAATAATATTTGAGGTCACAAAGATATATAAAAATAGTCGGTATTTTTATTTTTATTTTATCTATTTTCTAACCTCATAAATAGTAAAATTCAGGTTTGATTTTAGGTGTTCTCTGATCACCATAAAATTGAATTTGACAAAAATATTAGTAATGATTAAAAGGAAAAGGAGGGAAACATCATCATTTAAAAGGAAAAGGGGACTAATGATTTTGTCTTCTCTTTTTGTTATTTTATTTTATTTTTACTTTTTTTATTTTATTATTTTATTATTATTATATATTTTTTTTCTTTCTCTCTCTCTCTCTCCCCACTCCCTCTCTCCTTCCCGCTGCCTATTTATCTCCCCCCCTCCTCCTCTTCCTCTTCCTCTTCTTCTTCTTCTTCTTCTTCTTCTTCTTCTTCTTCTTCTTCCTCTCTCCTCTCCCTTTCCCGAACCATCTCACTGTTCCGGTCATAACTCCGTCGTCCAATATCAGATCGAGGTGAAACCACCTCCAATAGAAAGCTTATCGTCTTATCTTTCCAGGGATATATTATAAGGCTCATTTGGCCCAGCCATTCGTCCGATGGAGCCGTTTGAATGAGCAAAGGTCGCTGCTGACCCTGTAACGACCAGTTTCTGCCGCCGCCGTCGTCCTCCACGATCAGCCCTTCCGGCGACCTTTGCGCCTCCCTCTGACCATCACAGGTTAAGTTAAGATGTCCTTAACAATTTCCCGTTGGTTTCGTGAATTTTCGAGGTCTGGTTAAATTATGGTGATTTTTTGAAAAACAGTCGACGAAAATCGAGCGAATTGAGGTATTGTGGTCATATCTCACTCATTTGGACTCCTTTTAAGGTGAAATTTTCGGTGATGGCTTCCTAAGATGATAGGCTATGTTCTGGAATTTTAAGGTTGCTGAATATTTGCTGTGTATTTACTTTATGTCATAGCATTTCTATATTTCGCATAAAAGACCCAGAATCGGAAGGTCGAGCCTCCTGTTGGTGTCTAAATATTTGCTGCGTATTTACTTTATGTCATAGCATTTCTATATTTCGCATAAAAGACCCAGAATCGGAAGGCCGAGCCTCCTGTTGGTGTCTAAATATTTGCTGTGTATTTACTTTATGTCATAACATTTCTATATTTCGCATAAAAGACCCAGAATCGGAAGGCTAAGCCTCCTATTGGTGTCCAAGGTGTTTTATTTATTTATTTTCTGTAAATTATATTGTGCTACCCCAGAATCGGAAGGCCGAGCCTCCTGCTGGTGGTTTATACCCCCCACACATTGTTGCACGAGCACCGACGGACTCCGACGTCGTAAAATTCACCGGATCCCATCTCCTTTGCTTATGTTTATGTTGTATAATGACTTAATATCTTCTTTATTATTATTATTTTTTTTTGCATTGTGTTGCGTCCTATAAAAACAAAAAAAAAATGCTAGATTGGATGGTTGCAGATGAGCCACGTGTCGTGATCCGATGATTTTCAGAATAAAAAAAATATTTTTAACATTAAAAGAAATAAATTTCGAATTTTACAACAATTAAAATGATTCGATTGTCACCGAGACGCCACGTGGCGAGTTAGGGACCGTTCAGTTGGGACTTATTTTCAGGAAATTTATAATAAAAAAAATCAAATAAAAAAAATTCAAAAAAAGTGAATACTAAGGAAAAATTCAAAAAAAATTTGAGAAAAATTGCAGAAAATTCAATCAACTTAGGTACCGAAAGGGCGTCAACTCTAACAGTTGACGTAACTAAGTCCCCGAACCCATTTCTCTAGTTATCGTAGAATTGAATAGAAACTCCCGACTATTCAATAGGGTGGTCCAATCATACCCTCCAAAAAAATGATTGGTGGCGACTCCATGGCATGCACACTTAGCACATGTCACTAGACCACACTGAAGGTCGACTACGCATACCTCCGTTGCGATTTGGGTAACGGGCCTTGGGAGAGGCCTGCGTCCGACCAGACTGGACGGCCCATTAGCCCTCGAGAGCCCACGGCGAACCTCGAGAGGGTCGCGACAGAGGGTGTTTGAGGAACAACAGAATGATCTCACTAACAAGGCATGTTACAAACGTGATAAAACCCATGGTGATCAACGCCATAAACGAGATAATATCTTGTCCAAGTATTTCCTCTCAAATTTCACCCTTTTATGCAAACTCTTTCGGCACCATGCCATTTCCTCCCGCGTCTGGACCTCCCAATGTTGGGTATAATGGTAGTGAGGGACAAGATCTGCAACCTCTTGTGCGAATTATACCAAGGCCAGAGAATCCAATACCCACAAACCTGATGAATGGAGTGAATGCTTATAATTTCCCTCAAGCTGCTCCCATTGAAGTTAATTCAGTTAATCCTACCATTTCCATTCCCCAACCAGTGCCGAATATACCACCTCCGCTGAATGTGCTGAATGCTGAGCCTATGGGGCCTCTTGTAGCCCAACCATACCCACACATAGTAGAAAACCCTCTCTACAGGCCACCACCACCTATTAACTTCAATGTGGAACATCAATGGATAAACAGACCTCAATGGGTTGAATCTAGGAGGCAGGATACTTGGAGGGGCCAACAGAATTTGAGGCCATGGAATCTAGACAGAGTGGTTGAGTTGTTAATGCAGCAGTTGAGGGCCGAACGAGGAGTTCCAAGACCTGTATATAAGAAACCACATCCCGACTAGGTAGATGCCATCCCATACCCAAGGGGTTTCAAAATACCAGACTTTGTTGTGTTTACAGGAGAGAAGGATCAGTCAGCTGTGAAGCATGTAGGGCGTTTCTTAGCACAATGTGGAGAGGCTGGGACTAATGAATACTTGAGGTTGAGGTTGTTCCCATTTTCGTTGTCAAAGACATAATTCACTTGGTATACGAACTTGCTTGCGAACTTCATTCAAACATGGGCTGAGATGGAAAGACAATGTCCATTCTCAATTATATCGATCGGTATCTGAGGTAACGGTAGCCGATTTGGCAAGGGTGTACCAATATAGCATGAAGATCGCAGATTAGTTTATCGCTCGTTTTAAGAGATCCAATAGATGTTTGACCTCCCCCACTAAGAAATAATTTTGACCTTCAAAGGGCTTAAATTCAATCTCAGGGAAAGGTTTGAAGGGCAAGCTTTTGATGATCTTTTTCAGTTAACTGCTCGAGTTTCTAAATATGAGCATTTGTTGAAGGAAAAAGATAAGATGTCGATGAAAGACAATCGTCAGGCAGCAGCCTTTGCTGAAAGTACCGAATTTAGTGATCTTGTCGAAGAAGAGAATGAGATAGCAGTGGCAACCATGGTGCTGGAGAAGCCATATGTGTGCCCGGCTCTTAAGCCATCTAGAGTGAGATATGTATCAGTTTAAAGCCAAGGAGACAAACAATTACTCTTTTGATATCTTTAAATTGGATGAGATATTTGACTTGTTATTGAAAGATGGACTAATCAAATTAGCTGAGGGATATGTAATTCTATCCAAAGAAGAGTTGGCCGGTAAAAGGTATTGCAAATGGAACCATTCCATGACTCATGATACATTGAATTGCTTCGTCTTTAGAAAGACAATTCATGAAGCAATTCGGCAAGGTAAGATCAAGTTCGCGGAAGACAAAGGCAAAATCCCAATGAAAGTGGACACAAACCCTTTCCCGAAGATGATAAGCATGGTGAACATCCGTAAATCGGCAAAATATGATGACAAAAGAATGTGTGCTCGATGTCAACAAGAATTAAGGAATCAAAATCGAGAAGTTCCCTGGTTTCAGTTTATGAGAGGTACTAGAGGAAGGTATTGATCAGGGTTATTCGTTCGAAGGGAAGGTAGACCACAAGTAAGATCTGAGATAGTATCAACTATACGTCCTTCTTTGTAGTCAAGAAGGGAAGAACTCCAACCAGAACAACCAATGCAGGTGCCGAAGAAGAGAGATACTAATGAGCTGACTAATAGGAAGGAAGCTCATCTTGATCATCTAAGGCAAGATTTTTCACATCAGGAGAACAAGAGTCAGGCTCTCAAAGAGGATGAGACTCCATGAAAGCTCGAAAAGAAGAAGAGTCTGTGGCAAAGGTATCAAGAAGGGGATCCCAAAGTAGGTTTATTTGGGGAACCAAGCGAAAAATTCGAGTATGTAGTGTACTATGGAGACGCGTCTGACTATCCACCTCAGTCAATGCCAGTTGAACCAACTAGTTGGAGAGATGAGTTTGATGATCCACCACCAAAACCAGTCTCACAAAAGAAAAGACAGTTAAGGTTCCATATTATCCCCCTGAAGATAAATGGTTAGTAGCTAGGCCACCTGGTCAAGCATCTTACCGAACCATGAAAAGATGTTTCAATGAATGAAAAATAGACATGGGAATTTTGGGAATAATCGGATTGAAAATATAGCACTGTAAATTTCAACATCCAGACCAATTAACAAGAAATACAATTGGGTTTGGAGACGAAACTCTTGTGAGAAGGAGCCTGTTAAAATGGAAAGAGCCTCGATAGTTGATTCGAGAAGTTATTCCCATCTCAAATCGTCCAAAAAAAAAAAAACCGCAAAGGAAAATGAGGTTTATGATACGTCCCAAATGATCAAATTTAGGCAGTTCACTGTGGATCTTAACTCAAGACATTAAGGAAAACCAGAGCAAAGAGACTTGAGGTGCTCCCTAAAAAGAACGATGAAATGGCGCAGCCGATCCTCCAGCTTGGTATTTTCTTCCCTAACACCATGTTTGGCTTAAGCCAACTCGTCCATTGAGGCCTCCAAGATATCACGTTCATGTTCCAGCTATTGGAGGTGTGTTATTTGGGTCTGAACATGGTCGTTGATGACATCGAGCATAGTTTTCAAGGCCTCAACGTTAGCCTCAGCATAAGCCAAAGATCGAGTCTTACAACCTGTAGCCAGCTCGTGTTCTTGCCTTTATGGGCTTGTTAGGGATCTCTTCAATTGTTGCTGGCTGGTTTTCAAGCAATTGAAAATAATGTCTTGGAATTAAAGGACGCTAGAGTATGAGGTATGAAGGGCCCCTTGGACGTTGCAAAGTTCATTGTATGCCACTTCTCCATTTTCAATTTCTTCAATCTTGCACCACAATTCATGCTCAGTGAGATCGTGCCTAGAGATTGCTTCCATGTTTAGGCGAAATCTCTCGAGCCCACAGTTGAAGATGGTGACGAATTCATCATAATTTGCTTGAAAAGGATAATCAACAGGGAGGTTCGATGGTGCAACACATTGAAGCAAAGCAGTCAATTTCTCAAGAGCCTTAGGCTTCACCATCAGCATGATGTAAGTATAACTCAGGAGGGATATGATTTCTTTGCCAGAGAGCAGTGAATTCGCGATTGAGAAGAGAAGATGATGAAGAAGACATCGTCACGGTTAAGGAAAGATTTTTCTTGCGAATTCAAGGGTAATGTATTTAGATGAAAGCCCATTTAGTACAAGTCAAGCTATTTATAAGCAAAGATCAGGGGCAGTTCATCCACGACGCTAATTTTTTGGCATCAAAGGAGGCATCTGTTGACACCAAATAATAAACACAAGTACCGAGTGGGCATCGATGTCATTAAGTCTCGATTCGGTAAAATATAGAATGGAAAAAGGTTTATCGAGAATCGGCAAGTTGGCCACGGTGCACTAAGAACTGCAAAAAAATCGATAGTCGGGAAATGGGCGAAAATCGGTAAGTAATCACGAATCGGTAACTTTCCAAAGAAACATAAAATAAAGAAGGGTCACGAGCATGCAATGGATCAACATAATCAGCCACGATAGGGGGAAGTTATGAGCAGGGAGCAAAAGTAATAGGCATGAGCAGATCATGGGAAGATATTCAAAAGGTTCAAATCTAAAGTCATGGGAGCAGTTGAAATCAATTTTGGCTAACGAAAGTCATGAAGAGCGTGGGCAAAAATGGGTAGTTATCGAAGGCGTTAGAATTCAAGATTTGAAAATGATATCCGTCTGAGTAGTTGCGGAGTGCAAGGAAATACAAATACTCAGAAGAAAGAAGAAGAAGAGCGATCAACAACACATCCAAAAACATCCAATTTCCTTTGCAATTTACCTTGTCTCGTACGTTAAGTTTTCTGCACTTTCAATTTCAGCAAACCAGTTTCTTTCCAAGTCATTTACAGCTTTCTTAGGAGTATTGTAACTTAGTTGATCCCTTTGTTAATCTCAAACCCACTATCAATTTATACATTTTCATCCATATCCGTATCTTCTCTCTGTGATTTGTTCTTCACCGTATGCTTCTTTGAGGATTGAGCCATATAACCTTCTTAATAAAAATTGAAGAACGAATTTTGGTGAAAATTTTTCCTTGTTGCAAAACGAGCGAACACACTCTTATTTGTAAGCAGTTTTGTTGCTGACACCAATACTCATTGAATATCCATAGGTAGTTTTGTTGCCAATGCCGATACTCACCGAATATCCGTAGGCAGTTTTGTTGCGGACGCCAATGCCCACTGACGCCTGCTCGCGTGGCTTTCATCCAAATTAACCAAAGACACCGGGTTCAGCATCTCCCACTTATCTTTTCTTTTTTGTCACCTACCCATCATTGTATCAATTTTGGGTGTCAACATGTTCTAACAATATTATAAAGTTGCTCCATACTTGATATCCATCCATCTGTCTCAAACCTAACATGCTGCCATTTTCCTAACTCCATAAAAGGTCCTACTTATAAGGCCGGTCCATAGGCTTACAATTGCCTTCCATAAGATAGAATCACCAAATTTAGCATGAAAATCAGTTTTCTGCAAAAAAAAAATTTAGCAGTCAGGACCTGTGCCCAGAGATTATTGGGGTAAGTCTTGAGGCCTCACGCTAGCTGCATCATTAATCCCTGATTAGACAATATAGAGGAGGTGATCGGGAAACGTCATTAGTAGCCAAATCTAAGAAATTAATCTCAAATTACTAGGATCATAAACCCAACAATTACAGTTCTAGAGGCAAACAACGTGAAGATGTACAATTGGAAACGACCGCACAACAATAAACAAATCAACAGAAATATCCTCTAAAAAAACTTGCATAAATCCACAAAAAACTTTAGAATAAATAAACAAAATTATATAATAAAAAAAAAACAATCAATTTCTGTTGATTTCACAGAAATAACTGCAACTCTAGAGAATACAGACAACTGTATGAATAATTAGGCTATGGTCTCTTGAAGCCTCTTGTCTCCCCACATCCCATGATCTCCAAAGGCAACTTGCCCACCTTCTCGACACCTTCTTCAAACACCACGCCCATGCCCATATAGAAATGAGACTCTACATGGCAATGGAACAGCCAAACGCCCGGATTATTAGCGACGAACCTTAGAGCGGTCCACCCATAAGGATGGACCGGCACGGTGTTCTTCATGATCGGGTTCGCCAGATTGTACTTCTTCGGGTCGTTGCCGGCGTCGAATTTGCCCGTCCCGTACCCAAGGACCCAGAAATCGTGGCCGTGGAGGTGCCACGGGTGTGTCTCGCTGTTGTTCACGGTCATAGTGTTTGCATTTTGCAGTATGATGTCCACTGTAGAGTTGAACTTTAGTCTATATATCGCGCTCCTGGTGGTGGCATTGGTGTTGTTCGCGACGTGGTAGATTTCATAGTTCGTGAAGTCAGGTAGATGGTCGGGCAGCGGTTGCTGATCGAACGCGTGGTGGAGATTCTCCTTGAGGGCGATCAGGTACGGTGTGTTCGGGAGCATGAACGACACGTTGTTCACGGACCAACGGAAATAACCGTCGATCTTGTTCTGCGTGTTGAGGAACACAATCACTCGGTCCGACTCGAGCGGTGGAGTGTGGACGTATCCCTGGCGGGCTTTGATCGCCGAACTCTGAGCCAACCGGGGAGCAATGTCGTTCCAGATCGGGCCGGCAGGTGGACTTGTGGGCGGGACCCTCTTTGGGTGGTTTGGGTAGTAGTTGAGGACGGCCAGACCGGGAGGGGTCGTGGCCGTGGCGTTGCGGCCAACGATGTTGGTGGAGATCCAGTAATTTCTCGACGGTTGTTGGTCGGCTTTAATCAAGACGGAGTATGTCTCGCCGGAGTAGATGAACAGATTTTGTGCCACAATGGGCTCTACATAGTGCCCGTCTGCTTCAACTATAGTCATGTTGTGACCCTGCCAAATATAGTTATATTTGTCAAAAGATCCAAGTTGTAAGTTCCAACGTGCAAGTCTTTGCAAATGTTTATATAAGAAGCATGTTTATTGTGATTGTATATATAAAAATAAAATCAAACAATTTCTTTAAAAATGAGTATGCATCATGCTAGGTGATGAAAGTATACCTCGATTTGAAAGCTGAGAGCAGATAGAGCGGTCGTACTTGCGATCCTAAGGCGATACGTTTTACCGGGGATGACTGTCAGTACGTACGGCGCACATTCGGGATTGGTCGCGTTGCAAGCAGTCGGATCTAAGGATGGAGCGGCCATTGTGGAGCAATTGAACTTTCCCTTTCCTTGAATTAGTACCGACTACAATTCGAGCAACGAAGAGAATGAAATAAGTATGAGCAATGAGTGAAGATGGTGTTTAAATTTTGAAGCTGGGAATCAAATTAACTTAAATCACCTGAGGCTCCCCAACCCAACCGAAGGGAATGGAGGACAAGCCAGCAGCTTGCTCATAAGTGCTCTTGTGGTACCAGTCGTTGAGGATGATGCTCTTGTCGTAGTCGTAAGCGAACGGCTCGGCCACGCCATCCGGCGGCGAAACCCGGATCGACCCGTACAGTCCGGCCGTTCTTTGCATCCCGTAATGGGCGTGGTACAAGTATGTTCCGGCCTACATAAGATAACAAGAGGGAAAGGCCAATGTCATCTACATTCAGAAGAGCTTGCAAGAAAGCATTCGATGATCTTTGCACACTTTATGTAGGGACTTACTCGGTCAACGACAAAGCGATAGGTAAAAGTGTCTCCAGGCAAAATGGGGCACTGAGTCACACCCTCCGTTCCATCACTCCACTGACTTCCAATCTGCAATTTCAATCCAACCCAAAAATCATCGTCTCATAAATTTCTCGTTACAATCTTTATCAAACACTTGACCTAGACCTTCATGCCGACATAGTACAGTACCCATTGTGTTCGTTATTTACCTGTCGGATTCCGTGCCAATGGATCGCGAGATTCTCCGTCACCAAACCGTTGGTAACTTCCACGACAACGGTGTCGCCCTGTTGAGCCAGAATGGTCGAGCCCGGGGACCTTCCGTTGATGGTGATGACCAGCTTCTTGTAGCAGTCCGGCGACTTGAACTCGTGCCTCACGTCCCACTTGTATCGACGAACTCTAGCCTCCGCCGACACCATCGCAACGAGAACGCATAGCAACAACGTGATCAGTCGACTCATCTTTCGCGCCCACGGGAGACGAACTGCACACGACTAGCCGAAAAACGATCGAACATAAAGGAATTTGTGTCACGATGGTCGACCACAACAATGAAGATGGAACAAGGCGGAGGAGGAGGAGAAGTGGGTATTAGAACATGCCAAGGTCCTAGGCACTTCGTCGATAAGACAAAGGATGCTTCTCGTTGGTATTTATAATGTCCAAAGCGATACAAGTTGATTATGTAGTAGTCAACAAGTTTTGCTAGCGAGCATGGACCAGGGCCATATGCATCTGCAATTAATACAATCAATTTAAATACGCGACTTGCCAAAAGATAAAAAACCGGCGGAGTATGAGACAGGACTTTGCCGCGGTTTGACTTGTCAACCCTTTCCAACATCGTTTTCTTTTCCCTAGGAGGGAGTGCTTTTACCATATTGGCCTTCCTCAAACTTAAGCCGATACGTCCTGGCCCGATCCCGCACTCCCATTCCCATCTCTGGTAGAGTTGACCTCAATTTACAAAGACTTGGGGCACCGTCACTTGCAATAAAATAAAAAGTTAATACTATAAAAAACTCCAAATTAGTATATCCGTGACAAATTTACCTTAAATTACTTTTTTTATCATGAAAAATCCCAAACTGATATATATGTGATAAATTTACCTCAATTTTTTTTTTACTACCAAAAACCCTTAACTGGTATTTTTTGTGGCAAATTTACCGTACATTAATTTTTTTGATCTGGAAAAACCTTAATCTAGTGCCTACGTGATAAATTTACCCTCCTTTAAATGGGATTAATACAACGATATTGATAAATATGTGATAAACAGAAGGTAAATATCCAAACTGGTACATCCGTGAACTGCCACATGCCATCCAACTTAACAATTTGATGGCTATATTTAACGAAAATTAACGTAAGGTAAATTTATCACATGTATACCAAATTGGGGTAAATTTGTCACATGTGTACTAATTTGAAATTTTTTATGGTAAAAAAAATAATTTAGGGTAAATTTGTCACTGGTATACCAGTTTGGGGTTTTCTGTGGTATTAACCCTAAAATAAAAACAAGTCTCACAAAAATCCTAAACTTAACTTTGAGATATTAATATCTCGAAACTAGACTTGTCAAAATAGATAATAAATTCATATTTTAATTATCAGTCGATGGATTGAGTTGTCTAGTAAATGCGTCATACTTGGATTGAGAATGGTAAAGTTAAAAAAAAAAATATGAGTGTTAGATGAGTTCACAATTTCTAGAAAAAAAAATGGATTCGTAATTTATTTAAATCTAACCCACTTCTACGACTGTCTCTTCATTATTTCTTACCCTCACTCAATCTCGTGCTTCCTTCCACCGATCTCTCAGCTCGGTTTGGATATGAGTTTTTATAAATATAATTAAATATGATAGTGTTTGAGCAATGTGGGTTGTGTTTGATATGCATTGGTTATAAGTTGGATTAAGCACGATGTCGGGTTTTAATTATAAATATCGAACGAATACACAAAAAGCGCCACCCGGAGAGAAAGTGCTGATACCGACCGAGGAATAAGGATCCAAGAAGTCCTGGTTGGAACATGTGCTTCGATATTTTGCTACACGAAAGTCAACTCTGCTTGCATGATGCCGAGATTGCCTCACAGATCATGTGAAAATGAAGTGTGGAATGGCATAAACTAAATGTAAATCCACCTCAACTATTAATTAAATAAGCCAGACGGTGCTTAGGATTCCTGGGTTTCTTAACTACGATGATTTTGATTAAGGTTGAGAGATTTGATTTCGTAGCCGAGGATGATTGGTTGCTGAAGTGATGATGACATGGAAAACTAATTGGATAATGTTTTGTGTTTGTGCCATTGTATTGGATACCTTCGTTGGTTGAGCGTGGAAATGAGGTGCTTTTGTGACTTGTGATTTTTTTACGCTCATGACAATTAGATCAATTTTTTTTTTTACCATAGATCTATACATCATCACTGCATATATTGCATAAAATACTCATTTATTGAAAAATCGTGAGGTCAGAAATAATGACAGTACTGTCAGACTGGCTCCCTTTTAATTAGGATACGGTGGATGGGATTTTCTTTTTCCAGATTTGACTTTCTTGCTCTTAGGCCCTTCCACGATGGACTTCTTGAGGAGGAGTCACGCTTGCTAAGGGCATTTTTACTTTTGGCTGCTTGACTTAAATTTGGAATAGTCACGGGCTTGGAAAATTTGTTTGCGAAGAGGGGGCCAAAAATAATAACGCATGGCGTATAACATGTTAGCTGCAGCGCAGAAATCGCATTGGAACAATTGCGCATTTTAATGAATAAAGGAACTTAAGATTTATCGAGACGAGAAGGATAAAATATAGAATGATCATATACAATCATGCGCCGATGGATTAGGACTACGTACATATACAAGTACAAATACATGAAAAAAGTATTTTTTTTAAAAAGGTATCGAATATTTGCAGACGACCACATAGTGGTGAAAAAGAGCGAAAATATGTAGGTTTGCGGGTAAAAAAAGAACAAAAGAAAAAAGTGGGTGATCTTATCAAAGTGACTTTCTTTGTAGTTTTACATGTACTACATAAATTGATTCTTTAGCGTGCGTCTGGTTGGATCGGTTATATGACGTTGGTAGAACACAAAAGAAGGGGTCAGGATCCCCTACCCTAGTGGCAAGGGTGCCTTGCACCCATATAGAGAGATCGGGTCCGAATCGCCTAACCGGAGGGTGGGGATCTACCTAACCTCCTAACCGGAGGTTAGGGGATTCGGATCCTAGAGAGATCCCCTGCCACTAGGGCAGGGGATCCGAATCCCGAAAGAAGGTGTCCGGATCCCCTGCCATATCCCGAAAGAAGAAGCTGATGGCATCACGAGGAAGGGAAAAAAAAAACACAAAAACAAAAAACAAGGGGTCAAGGCATGGCAATGCTGGTGACGAAAGAGAGCACAAGATGAACGCGAAAAGAGAGATTCTTCCTATCTCATCTCTTTCTATAACTAGTCCGTGGCGGGCGAAGATCTATCAAGGAAAAAGAAAAAAACAAAGAGAAAGTTTTCAGATGTACGAAACGATCCGACTCTGTACATATGTCCACGTCTTGTCTTCGACTTTTCGAGCTTTTTTCTGGCGGTTCAAGGGCTCCCGCCAGCGGCGGATCGGAACCGGGAGAAATCCGCCCGACCTGGACCCCATGAGAAGTTGTCCCCAGAAGCCGGGGTCTGGCCGAGCTCTCGCAATCCCATGAAGTTTTTATTCGCTCATGGCCGACATGTTGGGAATCAGCAGGTCATCCGCATCTTCCACCTCCCATGGACCGTCACTACCCTCCTATTTTCCTTTCTCTCTCCACTGCTGATCGTTACTCGGCCTCGCCGCTCGTGATCTTGGCTGCTCAGCCCAGCGGCTCCCTGGCGGCCAACTGTAGTTTCGGGTGCCAAAAAGAAGATGGTGAAAGTGAGGGGTCCTATCACAACCACACCTGACGTTGTTTTCCGTCGCTTGTGCAATCTTCCCAAATTCCCCAAACCGGATCGCTGTTTGTTTTCTTTGAATAGCTATTTGTTCTCTTTTTGAATGAGCTCCCTCTGTTGACACATAGAGGTTTAGAGAAAAAAAAATGTTATTCCTCAATTTTCTGCATATCTTCTTTCATATTTATTACAATGAGTTTCACATACATACTTACATACATACATACATACATACATATATATAGAGAAAGGAGACTCCTAAAAGGCATAACCTTTAATTTAGCTAATTACAATTCATACACGTATTTTCCAGTTCATTCCCACACTCCTCCTTAAGTTGGTGCATAGATGTCGTAAATTCCATACTTGTCAATTGAGCTGTGGAAGATCTTGCTTGACACAACCTTTGTCAAAATATCTGCCAACTGGTCTTCAGATCACAAAAACGGAAATCGAATCACTTTGGTGTCCAAGTTTTGCTTGATGAAATGCCGATCCATTTCAATATGTTTGGTATGGTCGTGTTGAGTTGTATTGTGAGAGATGTCAATTGTTGCTTTATTGTCACCAAATAACTTTATCTTGGCTCTAAAGTGAACCCAATCTTCGACATTAACTTCTTAAGCCACAAAAGCTCACACAACCCTTTGGCCATCCCTCTAAATTCGGCCTATGCACTTGATAATGCCACCAAATTCTACTTGCTCTTCCAAGTAACTACGTTTCCTCCCACGAAGGTGAAGTATCCTGATGTTAATTTCCCATCATAAATGCTCCCGGCCCAGTTTGCATCTGTAAGCCCTTCGATCTCAAGATGACATTTTTTTTTTTTAATCTCAACCCTTGCCCTGGAGAGGTCTTCAAATAGCAAAGTATACACAATATTGCATTCATATAATTTTCACTCGGGGTATGCATGAATTGGCTACCAATACTCATCGACTATGCAATGTCAGGATGAGTATGCGATAGATAAATTAGTTTGCCAACTAACCTTTGATATCTTTCTTTGTTTGTTGGCACTTGATCTAGATACTCTGATGCCTATGGTTCTAAACAATTGGTGTTTCTGCAAGTTTACAGTCCAACGTTCCCGCCTCTGCCAACAGGTCTAGCACATACTTTCTTTATGAGAGAAATATTCCCCCTGTCGATCTTGCTACCTCAATGCATAAGAAGTATTTCAGGTGTAACATCCTCAACATTCTCACGTTAGTTTATATTTCGCAGACAATCATAAACGATGTTTGTCGCACATGAGAATTTAAGTTGGGTGACTTCGTAATCTAGCGAAGACACGAAATATATTTTCGTGTCTATAATTCTCGAGAAATATGTTCGGATTGCTTGATATTTGTTCATATCAATTTTATTAAGTAGACTTTGCAAAACGTTTCAAAGAAGAACTACGATTAATTTACTACGCTCCGAGTATACGTATAAACTAAATTATATGTTCAGTAAACTTTGCAAAACGTTCTGATAGCTTTGAAATATTTTCTGACGTATTTGAAACGTATAAAAATTTCTTATTTATCTAATGGTTCTTCTTTTGCAATGGACCATTCGTCTCTATACTTGTCGAAGTCCTTCAATCTGTCGAAAAAAATTAGTGGAGGTGATGTCATATATTACCTCAACAATATTGGCTTTAGCTCATAAATGCTTGAAATGATTCAACTTAAAACTTGGCCGACGGAGAACCACTTCTTCCTTCATTCCCTCAAAATATCTCATCTTGTAGCAAATGAAATGAAGCCACATCCCTAGTGAGGCCTTATTAGCCTAGAGAAATATCAATCACGGCTCATGAGTGATTTAGACATGATGTGCCCATGAAGGGCAAAATCGTAATTTTGAAGAAATTTAAGACAATTTGCCTCAGAAGGGAAAAATAGTCATTTCAGATGAAATCTCGAGTCAAAAGGGATTGGAATAGGATTAATCATTGAATCGATACATTTCCTATTTTTTTTGGAAATTTTCAGAATTTTTCGGGAATTTTGGAAGCGATTTATCCTTTGTGAGGTAAAATTGTCATTTAGAAGAAGATGCGAAGTGAAAATCCCAAACAGAAGGATTGGTCAACCACTAGACCCAAAATCCTAATTTTGAGCAATTTTCACGACTCGATTAGAGTAGGGAAAACGATTTACCCTTTGAGGGGTAAAATCGTCATTTTCGAAAAAAAGGATGAAATTCGAAAACTCAAGCAGAAGAATTGGTCACCTAACTGACCCTAATCCTTATCTTGGCATTTTCGACCTATCTCAGATGTAAAGTGGAGTTGATTTACTCCTAAAGGGCATAATCATCAATTTCTAGGAGAAGAACGGATAAGAAATCTCAAAAATAGGATTGACCAGTTGTCTGTGGCCATTCGTCAATTTTTGAGAATTTCTGGAGTATCTAGGAATTTTCTACATTTTTCAAGGATTTTCTGACATTTCTTAGAATTTTCTAAGACTTTTTCGATTTTTTTATTTTTATTTTTTTAAAAAATCATTTTTATATTAAAAAATGATTCGGACCAAGTCGACCCGATCATCTCGGACCGGAACCCGGCCTAGACCCGAACCCGCGCGAGCCTAGCCCTGAAACGACGCCGTTCCGTTTATTTTTTTTTATTCGGACTTAATCCGACGGTTCCTATCGAACCACGTGGCTATTCCACGGTTGCTGGATCTAACTGAAGAGATCTACGGCCCAGATCGCAAGCCAACCAAATAGGAACCATTTGATCTGATTACCTAAACCTACGGTTGAGATCGAACGACTCGGCTAATCCTCGACCGTCCGATTAAACCATTTATTTTTATTTTCAAAAAATTCGATTTTTATTTAGGATTTAAAAAAAAAAATGATCTAACGGCTATCAGACCAACACGTGGCCAAACCTAGACCGTCCGATCATTTAACAGAAATACACCGACCCTAAAGACCTAGCTGCCACGTGGCATGCCACGTTAGCATATTGACTCGTTGACCGCCACGTCATTGTCTTCTTCGTGGGACGTCCTTCATCTGCAATGAACGGTCGGGAGCTTCCGGCGAGATCTAACAGTGAAACCTCGGCGTAATTGAGCAAGACCGGCACGAATCGACTCGTCTCAACGTCACACATGATATATCTCAGAATCAAACGTGATTATCCGCAAGAACTAGACTAATCAAGCTTTAACCAGTTCGGCCATGTCTATTCTAATCAAGCAACAGAGAGCATATTGAACTAATTCCTTCACATGATCGCTTCTAAGTGAGTTCTGAACACTTACCTACAAGTCAGATTGATCTGGTTAGGTCTAGGATAACCTAGACAAGTTTCGACTGAATCGGCGATGGCGACGGGGTTCGAATGTGTGGTTTGACCCGATTTTAATGCAATCAAAACATAGAGCAATGCTTAGTGATGCCTCAAATGTAATTCGCACACATCAATTACGAAGATCAAAGGCAGAATGAAGATCTTCCATTAAAGAGCAAAAATTAAGCTCGAAGTTCGACTTACGGTTTTTCGGCGTTTCAGGCGATGCCGTCGGTTGCGATTGCTTCCTGTGTATTCCGGCGAGCTCCTGACGATGATACTCGGCTTCGGTCTAGCCTAGAATGGCCTGACCAGCGCCGTACTAGTTCGAGCTCTAGCTCTCAACAACGGGAGTGGAGAGCTCTCTCTCTCTCTCTCTCTCTCTCTCTCTCTCTCTCTCTCTCTCTCTCTCTCTCTCTATTCTGTTCCTTTTCTCGAACCGAATGAGCTCTCTCTTAATCGAAAACACGTCGGTTTTGATATAATCCCCCTTTTGAAAATAGCCCACTCGGGGGAATGGGGGTCGGTGACCTTCGTACGTGCAGACACGTGCGAAATGGTCACCGACGATAGGTAATCGATAGGGATGTAATGGCCAATCCATTTAGGCCCTCCGATGATCACATTTTGCGTGAATTAGGCACGGATTTGAGCTGCATTTGGTTTTGTTGACTTTTTGTAGACCGAAGCATTGACCGACCAATTACTCCATGTTCCGGCGACGTCAGGTGGTGTCGCCGGTGTTGATCGACGGGGGACGACGAGAGGAACAAAACGCCCCCCATTTCCCTTCCAATTATTCGCGAATTGGCCTTTAATTTGACGGACAAAATCGACCTAGTAACTGTTCATTCGCGTGGGAGCTTGAGGAAGAAGACGACACTGTAGTGGATCGGTTCGACCGGTCTGACTGGGAGGTCGGACCGGTCAGAACCGATTCTGATTTGATTTTCAAAATTAATCACAATTTGACGGGGAATTTTTATAATTTAACCTCAAAATCGAACTTAACATGAATATTACCGAAAAATATGTTTTTGCCCGAAAGTTCTCGCCAATTTATTTGAAAATCCCAAATTTTCATTTAATCGCAATTCGGAAAATTATGAAATTGAGGACTTAAACAGTAAAATTGGACTAAACCACCTATGCCAATCGACTTAGAATGATGAAAAATATTGGGTAGTGACTTCAATTTGCAAATGTAGCCCCTGAATTGAAAGTAATTTCAATTATGCTTAAATTCAAGGACTAAATTGCAATAAAATGTGTAATTTTATTCAAATAATGCAATTAAACCATTTACGCGAACAATTGGACCCAATTGCAAATGAGGACAATCAGATTGGATGACAAGACTCTTGAAATGCCAAAAATTACAAATTAAAAGACTCGAAACATATTTTTTGACAAATTCAACCATGTGCGCTATAAAGAAACGCACAAAATTAAACTTGAATTTCGACTTTTAATGAGGTCAAACTGACAAGGGATTTAAAATAAAAATAGAAGATATCTTTCCTTATTTGCGTGACCTCAAATGCTATTTTTGTTGAATTTTCATGTATTTTCCTATTTTCAAAAAATACTAAAAAATGTGAAAAATATGAAAAATTATTTTTTGGTCAAACATGGTTCCTTAGGCTTGGCCAAGGCCACTACAGTCGATTTTGTAATTTTTTGACTTTTTATGAATTTTCTATGAATTTTTTAAAAATAAACTAAAGAAAAGACTAATTGAAAATCAGGTGTCAACATCCACTTGAATTAATTCTATTAGGGCACATACCCTCTGTAATCATTCGTTTAACTCTAAAATAATTAATACCTTTAACCACAGTTAAGTTCTCTCATTCTTCTCTTTTGGAATGAACGTAAAGGTCCTACTATAAAAGGCAGTGAGGTCCCATTCATTCAATGCACTTTCTCTTCACTCTTTCGCTTTCGTTCCGAGAATAGAAAAAAGGTCTCACGTGTGTATTATTAAAAACTTCTGCTTTCGTCGTTCGATTTCGGACGAGATATAATACCGGTTCTTAGTACTTTTTATTAAAGGGTTTTGTCGTTTTTGAAATAAAACATATGTTGATTTTCGATTTTGTTGGCTTGACTTGATGGAAACAAAAAAAAAAAAACTTCGATTTTCGCTTCAAGTGATCATCGAGGTAAGTGAAAATTCTATGTGCTAAGTTAGAATGATCTGATTAGTGCTCTTGACTTGGTTGCTTGTTGTTCGCTGGCTAGACTGCAATTGACTTAAATAAAACTAAATCAATGCACAGATGGTTATGTTTCGATATGTCAAGATGAGTGCTGGACTCAGTATGTTTCGATTTGTTGAAATGAGTGATTTCATTGTGTTTCGATGAATGTTGAATTGTTCTTCTAGAGTTGATAATGCGTTGGATGAAAAGAAAAAGAAAATAATAATAATAATAATACATGTATATATCGAGCTAATAATTTTTGGCTAATATGAAAGTTAGTGGATGCAGCAAGGAAGTTGTCAATCATTTCCTGTGAAGGTTGCAAGAAGAGTTTCGGTGAAACGTTATCGAAGCCAACGTAATTGACCGGTTGGTCATCGAACCTACATTATTAGTTATCGAAACTCACTGTGATATGTTACTGACTTTTATATTTTAAAAAATGAAATGAATGATGACCACCAACGAAATAATGGATTCGATGAAGTATAATTTTCATCGAAAGTAAACTTTCCTTATTGATTGGACTATATTCCTTCTATATTATATATATATATATATATATATATATATATATATATATATAAAATCGACAAGTAGAGAATATCGAATCTGTGTATCGAATTTGAAGCTGACAATGTAAAGTGTTATTGGTACTTTAATAATGATATTATCCCTTACCAGTTACCAGATTCGGCTATCAAATTCCTAGAGTCTTGATTGTGGGTCAACTTTTCGACTATCTATTACTAATCGTTATAATAATAAAATAATATGCTAAAAGAGAAAGAGAGAAGTCGTCAGTATAGATGTTCTCGGTGAGGGTGTCGAATGGCTATTTGACATCCGAACTTGGAGATTTTTTTTTTTTGGTCGAAAAAAGTTTCATTCATTTCCTCAAAGTACATGAGATACAACGATCCATGTAGGATATCCACAACAGAACAAGATCCAAAAACAGAAGCTTACTCATAAGAACATTGAGAAAGATCACTCGTTCAGAAAACTGAACTATAAATTCTTCAAGCTGAAATCGGCGGCCGATCACCAGATCCGTCTTCGGTAATGAGCACACACCGATATCATCAGGTTTCGCAACGGTTTTGCCTTTCGGCAGTGCACGCCTAGGTTTGGCGTCCCCATCACCATCACCGTGCAGAGAAACAAGGCTAAACGAGTATCGATCCTTGACGAAGCTCTTTCGATCTTCATCGAATCTGGATTTGTTCAGCAACAAAACCTGAGGAAAGCGAAACGTAGCAAACATACTAGCAAAAACTTCCAAATCTACGTCAGATTGGGAGAGACATCTCCCCAAAATGGGAGAAAAGAAACTTCCAGATCTAGAAAAGATCGGAAGAGGAAGGAAAAGACAGAAAACTAAAAGGACAGCAAAGAAAAACATAAAAAGTGAAGAACGAAGGGGAGAGAGAGAGCTTCTCCCTCTCCCCTTCCCAAGGCCAATACAAAGAAGAAGCGCGCGCGAGAGAAAACCTTCAGAGGGAGGAAACCTCGAACTTGGAGATTTGACTAATAATATTATTTGCGATTGAAGTTTTGCACATATTGTCGAAGGGCAAATCTGTCGACAGAATATAATAAAATAACTATTTTCATGAAGGAATGATTTGTACCTTTTGACGTGCTCATGTCTTAGGTTGTCGAAGTGATGCATGACGAATTGAGGAAGCATGTGTTAAACAAAATGATGTGTGAACGTACATGTGCACGATGATTTGAGAAACAAAATGACTTCAAGCATTTCATAAGCACATCTCTGCATGATAAATGTAAAAGATTATGTTTCGTCGACCACTCGAGGTGGCAACGATGCCGCGAAGTTACGATGCCCCATGTGTCGGGATGCCCCGATGAGTGTTTCAGGATGCTGTGGAGTGGCGATGCCTCGTGTGTCGAGATGCCCCGTGGGCGGATGTTGTGGGATGCCGCGGAGTTGCAATGCCCCGTGTGATGGGATGCCCCGAAGAGAGAGTAGGGATGCCCCGGGAGTCGGGATGACGTAAGAAAAAAATGGAAATAAAGATGATTCTTTATATTCATGTCCATAATTTGATGCATGATGCCGACGCACTAGGTGATACTGGTGCATTATGACATGATATGTCATCGACATGCATCTGATGGGTGATATTGTGAAACATCATTATTGAAGAAATGCATGCGTATGCTAATACATAACATGTTTTACTTTGAATGCTTGTGACTGTGAATTCCAGGTTGAGCGGTAAGAAGATCATCTACCTTAGACTTAGAGATTTCATTTACTAGGCTTCGGCTCACTCCTTTATTTTTTTTTTCAAATATGTAGGATGGATCACCGGCCACCACTTTTTGGATCCGCAGTACATATAGAATATATTTATGAAGATATATATGTTCCCAAAGAAGCTACGATGTATACTAAATGTACCTCTTATGTATGGATTGACGTTAGACTTGCGGAATGGGTCCCTCATCTTTACGTCGCTTGGTATTTTAATATTGAGGGAAATTTGGTAGGGCCGATTAGGGGTTTTGATGGTCCTCCGGGATTCGGCGGTGATGGCATGTTCACAGGCAAAGTCGTCGGTCCGTAGATGTTGATGGTCGCACTCTTAGGTGAACTTTTGGCAATGGAGGAGTAAAGTAGAGGAGATAGGTGACCCTACCCTTTTCCCAAGTTGATGTATTTGTATGGTGTGTTCTATCCATGTATGTAATATTTAAAATATGCTAAGTAAATTTGGTAAACTAGCAATACAAATTAAATGATGCATATGTATTTAGTGAACTTGCGCGATCTTGTGTCATGGATGATGATATGAAAAATTTTAGTTATGCTTCCACATGCGAACACTATTAAAATAATTAAAGAGCACGTATAGCGCGTGACGTTCTAGGGCATCACTTCAAACCCCAGGTTTTTCATCTCAAACTCTTCATAAAGTTTCTTTTGGAACTTAGATATTTCCGTCTAATCATTTCTAGTGATAATCATATCATTAACATAGATAATCAACACAGTTACCTTCACTTGATGTCGTTTCAAGAACAATGTGTGACCCGAGTCGCTCTCGGAATACCCATATCTCCTCATGCCAAAGTGGACCGGCCAAACCATGCTAGTGGAGACTGCTTCAGACCATACAATGATCTCTCTAGCTTACACACCGCCTCAAGTTGTAAGGGTGAATTGTACCCGGATGGAAAATCCATATATCTCTTCTTCGAGATCACCATGAAGAAATGTATTTTTGACATCATACTGATGTAATGGCCAGTCTAGATTAGCTGCAAGAGACAATAAGAAACGAACAATATTAAATTTAGCAACAAGAAAAAACGTCACTTGATAGTCAACCCCATAAGTTTGTATATACCTCTTCGCTACAAGCCTCGCCTTATACCTCTCAATAGTTTATACTTCACAGAAAAATCCACTTACATCCCACGATCTTTTTTTCCTCGGGAAAATCCACCAGCTTCCAAGTCCTTTTTTTCCAATGCAGCCATCTCCTCCTCCATTGCTTGAACCCACCTGGTATCTTTCAGAGCATTGTATACGCCTTCTAGAATGCAGATTGCAGACTTGTTCGACACAAACGCCTTTAATGGGTATGATAACCTTTTGGTTGACACATAATTCGCAATAGGATAGGTCAATCTCTTCTCTTCAGCATTTAACGAATTTCTATTCGGGGACTTGTCTCAATTGTGCCTATTAGGTAAAGTATATCTCACAAAAGTATTAAGCTTATCAAAGACACAAGAAAGAATAAGAGAGGTTACCTTAGGAATATTTACAAGAGTTGAGTCGGGTAATAAAGAAGAGGGAAAAGCTGTTGGTCATGATTTTGCTCCTGTAGGAGTTGTCCACCTCTTGTCAGGGCCTGTTCAGTGTCTGGTATCATTTGCCCAGCTTCCACCTCCCCAGTCACCATCTCCTCTTGTACGATCTCCTTCGGCACTACAACTCTCATTTCTGATGACTTCCGCACCTGCCAAAGTTGCCCTCTGTCAGCGTCAGACGACGCCTCTTCCTCTACTCTCCCAAGCGCTCCTCCTCCTCCTCCTAATAATATACTACCATAAAATTCCCACCAACTCGTCTCTTTCTGTCTGTGCCTTCCCTTGAAAGGAAAAATTGAAATTTGGGTAAAATGATTCAATCTCAACAAACGAGACATCCATAGTGACATAGGTTCGCCAGGTAGAAGGGTTATAGCAGCGATACCCCTTTGAGTGTGTACTATACCCTAGGAATAGACATTGTGGTGTACATAGATCAAGTTTCATTCGCTGGGTCTTCGGGAGGTGTACAAATGCAATACACTCGAATACTCGAGGAGGAATGGTTAGGACAGATGGTAAAGGAACATATGTGGACAAGGTCTGTAATGGTGTTTGGAAATTTAACACTTTAGACGGCATCCGGTTGAGGAGATGTACAGCTATAGTCACAACGTTGTCTCAAAATTTTTGAGGCACATGACTCTCAATCAGGAGAGCTTGATCTGTCTCGAGAATATGTCTATTATTTCTCTCCGCAACACCATTCTACTGAGGTGTTTGGGAGTAGGACGACTGATGGATCATGCCATAATATTGAAAATATTCCTTAAGATATTCATTTATGTACTCTCCACCATTATCACTTCTTAAAACTTGGATCTACCCATCAAATTGGGTCTATAACATAGTACGAAAATTTCTAAGTATCTTAACTACCTCAGTTTTGCTTCTCATCAAGTAAAGCCATGTCAACCTAGTGTTAGGTAGTGTCACACCCCGCTTACCTTAGCGAGCTCATCACAAACGTATCTGGCCAAAATATAAATCCTAGGAAGTACACGTGGCCTAAAATGAAATGAAACGCACATGCGGAATGAAACAACAACCCTGACAATAAACACATGAGGAATTTGGGACAACAAGAAAGCACACACATATACACATACATACTTCGGAAGTTGGTACAAACGACGGTAGGGAAAGTCATAATAAAAAACCGCACACTAAACTTGGTAAGAAACTCAGGCTAATATTAAACATGCTAATCCATGGCTCCTGTCTAAACCCCACACCAAAATTTTTTCCTACCCTTAAACCTAAACCACAGTTTCCTCTTTACTCTGAGGAACCACTTGATCCATTGCTCGCATCAGCATCGTCTTCTTCCGGGTTATAGTCAGAAACGGTTTCTGATGGCGCTTCCTCAGAAACTTCCTTAGAATCCCCTTCAGCCTCCTCCTCGATGTCTTCGATCTCATCAGCAGAGATCTCAATGTAGTTCTTGTACTCATCAGTAGGGGATGACTTTGACTCCTCGAGAATGTTCCTCGATTCCCTTACAGAAGCTACGTTTTTCACTTCAATTTCTGAATGGGAAGGGTGACACCAAACTGGTACTATCTCCTTAGGAACATCTTCAGGTATTAGAGGACCCATTAGGCTACTATCTCCCAGACGACGCAACCATGCTTCAAAATAATGAGGTTGCAGCTCCGTCTTTCCTTCGTCTACCCAGATCGTCGTACACTTCCTAACGTATGTAATTCCCTTCCTTTTGTGAAATTCGTCAAAAGTGGCAGTCATCTCTTTCGGATCGCCATGCCTAGTTGGTAACATGCTTACGGTTTGGGGTCTGGAAAAATATGTCCCACTACGGGGTGAGATTTACATCCCAGCAAGTGAAACCCAATCTAAACCAAACCACTAGTGCCACCAAATCACACAATAATGTATGAATGCAGGGAATTCATCAAGAATTGGCATATATCACTTTCTTATTGTACTTGATATAAAGGACATCACCATCACGCACATCACAACTATGAGACCTAAGCTTCACACATTAGTATCAATTAAACTCACAATAATACAAGTTACCAAAATAACCATTTTATTTATTCATCGCCAAGGCTCCCAGCCGCGATGTAATTCACAAGGGCATTCTAGCCAATTGATATCTCTGGGGCATTCTAGCTAATTGATATCTCACATTATCAATCACCATGCTTTTGTCACACAGCCATGCTACACAATTCATCTATCCAGTAGCGTCCTAGGATTCAAGTAAAGGTTTATGAAACACTTACCTTGATTGACTAGCAAAGATCCTAACCAAATGATCCTTCTCAATCCCACAAGTGCACGACCAACCAAAGTTTACGCGCCGTCCTAGGAAATTTCATCAATTTCGGATCAAAATCCAATCAATTCTCATTTCCATTATACCAATCCCTCAATAACCAATCAATTGACAAGCTACGATGCCTTATCAATCAATCGAATGCACGACGGTACCTCCACGAACCCTCAATACATTCGGTTCATACAACGATATGCAGGGCAGAATATAACTCGGAGTTCCATGTACAAATTAGCCCTTAAATCACTTCCAATTCACATACTCCCCATTAACACCTCACATAACGTCTTATGAAGTCTCATGAGTCATTTCGAAGTCAAAATATCATTTAAATGATCCCCATCAGATTCTGCCAGAACAGGGTATCCACATAACAGAACCGGTTTTGGTTCAATCCGCACAAACAAGCCGTAACTCAATCTTAGGTCTCAATTTCTCGCGAAATAAACTTACTAGAGCCTCAATATATGTGTTTAGGAAGCTCACCAAGAGTTTCGTTGCGAAATAACTCCACAAGACCTTTGAACAGCTCAGTTCCTTCACGGTCATCACACGGTCAGAATCTGTCCGATTATAATCACCCACAATCAGCCATGAAAACCTATTTTAACACCACCAAACTTATGACCACATTTCTCCTAACTCAAGTACTATGTGTTAAGAAGCTCCCACAAAAAGTTTGAAGACAAAATAAGCCTCTAAGAGGGTAAACGGAAGCCTTGCCCCAGCTCGCGCAGATTATGTCCGGTTTTGGTCTCGGGCTCACACGGGTACAAATACTCAACCAATTGACGAACTACCACTTGGAACTTGGTAAGGGGAGGTTGATCTTGCTCCTGGTGGTTAGCGCTCGGCAAATGGACGACGGAAGAGGGAGGTCGAGCTCAGCAAATGGGACGGCAAAAGCTGGTCTGACTGAGCAGTTCAGCTAGAGAGAAAACAAGGAAGAAAATGAAGGAAAATGAAAGAGAGGGGGAGAGTACACGGCTGAAGAGGGGCTAGAGGAGATGCTCCACCAAAATAATTGGTGTTTAGTGACAAGATTGATTTGTGGGCATTAATTCCATAGGTTTCTCTAAGAGTGACACATGGCCTGGCTCCAATTGTTTGCCATTTAAGTTTGACTTCCTTTGACCCTTTCCCTCCAAATTTTCGGCAGCCCCATGGAAGACTTAAAATGACCATTTTGTCCTTCCATTTCTCTTAAGGCAAGGGTAAAAGGTTGAGGGGCAAAACGGTAATTTGGCACTTTCTGTCCGAAACTTCGTTTTTCTTATTTTGGTTGACCATTGGCGAGACGATGTCAAATTCTTTTCCAATTTTGAAATTCTTCATTTCCAATTGCCAATTTCGAGCTTACATTTCATGGTCGATCTCTCATCAATCGTATCTTCAGTTTATCTCGAACTAACAGGCGACTTTTACAGACGTTACGCGTATCGACTCTGTGACTCTCGTCACACTTAGGACGACTCAAGTTACGACGGCTTTGGTTGTCATGTAATTACGAGGGTTCATTATTAGTTCCGATGGTCTCGATCGTTATAGTTCGATTTAGGAAAACTTCGCAAATTATACATTGGTTATGCGACATCACCCGTGCTCCAATCGTATAACACTAGCAATGGATTCTCTAATCTTTATTTGATCGATCTTATTGGCTCTAAATGTTCCCTCGGCAATCCTTATGGTCAACGAGTCATTTCCTTTTTCGAGTTTCCTAGGTCTACGTACCTTGTCATACGTTAGCCTTTCCCTTTTGGTTAGTCTTCTCAGGATTGATCAGATCCGAGTGAAATATAACTGAAATACATCGATAGATATTTCTCATTCAACAGTCTCAAAATGGAAAAAAATTCAGAATGTCACAGGTAGTTTTGGGTCTCTTTCATCTCAAAAGCTTGCTCAAAGTAAGGAGTTTTTCCTCATGCTTATAGACCGACCAACAGTCTCTTCCACAACCGATGTGGGATAATCTCAACAATCTTGCACTCACACTTCAAGCCCTAGGTCGGAGGTAACGACAACTCGTATCTCTCTCACATGATTGTTGGATCTAGACTTGTTGGTAACATGGGCTCTGATACTATTTTAACATAGATGTTTAGAGGAAAAACTTTATTCCTCAATTTTCTATCTATGTACAAAGAAAGGAAAGACTCCTAAAAGTCATAACCTTTAATTTAGCTAATTACAACTCGTACACATATCTTACAACTCATTCTCACACCCTACACCAAGGTCAGTGGAGGTTTCTCTATTGAGGAAAAAGAAAAGGAGAGAGCAGCGAGAGAAACATGAGGAGCTCAGTTTTAGGCGATTGACCGAGAAAGGAAATGGCAGACGTCTATTTTGTGGGTGGACGATTGAAACCGTGAGAATAGGGAGAGAGTTCAAGGAGGGGAGCATGTGTGCAGAGAGCTTGATCGCCGCCTCTACCTTGCTACCACAGCGTCCTCGCCCCCGCAATGTCGGTGGTTCAACTCGTACCGCCTCACTATCGGCCGTAGACGGGCGCGAGGCCGCTTCAATCGCGACTCGGTTGGCAATTTTTTTGAGGATGTGAAGTTGAAGATGAGGGTTGTTTAGGGAAAACAAAAGATGAGTGAAAAGTGAAATTTTGAAAAATTTGAAATGTGGGTCCTATTGGACACGTATCAAATTTTGAGTGGTCTTCCTCATAGCTATATTGGCATTCCAAGAGCACCTAATATTTTATCGTTGAGGAGAGTCTGGCAATGGAAAGGAGGAGTGCTTTTACCATATTGGCCTTGGTCAAACTTAAGAAGATGCATCCTGTCTTGGTCCCACACTCTCATATCTAGTAGAGTTAGACATCAATTTAAAAAGACTTAGACCATCCTCACTTGCAATAAAATAAGAGAAACTATCACAAAAATCCTTTAACTTTGAAATATTTATATCTCAAAACTAGACTTCGATAAATTCATAGTTTATGGTTGAGTTGTCCAGTAAATGAGTCATAATGGGTTTAGAATGGTAAGTTCAAAACATATGAGTGTTAAATGGGTTCATAATTTTCCGACAAAAAAAATGGATTCGTAATTTCTCGACAAAAAAAATGGGTTCACAGCTTATTTAGATCCAACCCACTTCTGCGAATGTCTCTTCATTATTTCTCACCCTCACTCAATCTCGTTCTCCCTTCCATCGGTCTCTCGGCTCAATTTAGATATAAGTTTTCCCAAATATAATTAAATATAATATTATTTTAGCAATATGTGCGGTGTTTGATATGTGTTGATGACAAGTTGGATCAAGTATGGATCATTAAATTTGTGTGGCATGAAAATGGATCAAAATTGGTTAAATTGATCAATTTTCTTCTGTTAAAAGTCAGATGTGGCAGCAAGTGTGGACAACATGATATTGGATTTTGATGTATCTAGCAATATCTCCTAGAGAGGGGTGAATAGGAGATTCTGAACAAAATTGAAATTTCTTGCGGAATGAATAAAGTTCAGTGTACGATTAGAAACAAGAACCGTATAACAATGTGCAGAAAATCTAAACGCAAGGGTGAAAGTTTAGAGAATATTGCACACGATATTTATAGTGGTTCGGCTTAGATTAAGCCTACGTCCACTCTCCCACGATGATAGCCGATCGGCTGGATTTCACTATGAAGAATCAAGAGGATTACAACCACTCAGGTATTTTGTTTCTCTCTCACACAGATTTTCACAGTGAAGGATTTTGGGTACACAGAATACTCTTTGGATGAAACTCAAATTATGCTTGCACTTTGGATTGTTGTTCGCTCGTCTACCTTTAGTCCATCATGATTCTTCTTTTATACTCCCCTGCCTCCGAACTAGCCGTTGGATTCCAGCCAAGGGATCGCTCTTCAATCCTTGATTGGACGTCATCAATCGTGACTGAACGAGACTGTATCTTCAGAAGATATGTAGACCGTTGGGTAAGACATTGAACCCTTCTGATTCAATCGCCCATACAACTGAATCTCCAGCTTCCATAAGTGTGATAAGTTTGAGTTGATTCCCAAGGATATATTCCTTAGAAGATGATATCCCATTATAGAAAGTCCCTTAATTGATTAGAGGGGATATCAGGATAATCGAATATCACTTGCCTTGATCGGAAACCTGCCATACGTGGGTTAGATTAGTTGGCACGGAATGGTAATACGGAGATTTGATGTGATCCATCCGTCACTGTTTAGATCGTCAGGGGCACTTCCATCTGACCCTTGGACAGAAGCACTTCCATCTGACCCTATGTCAGAAGCACTTCTATCTGACCTTTCGTCAGAAGCACTTCCATCTGACCCTTCGTCAGCGCGACAGAATTAGAATCACTCAACCTGCTGCTTACACATTCTTCCTGCATCATATTTCATTAAACAATTTCTATTTGAATGTTTTGTCAGAATCAAAATATAGGAGAATTTCCACAACAATCTCCCACTTTTTGATGGTGACAAAACTTCTCCAGTTGCAAATTACAAATGAGTGATTAAATGAAAATTGAACCAGTGATAAAATAAACGTGAGTAACCATCACATTTGCTCCTGCAGGTAATCAACATTTGAGATCCTGTAATGATCATGTTCTCATAGGAGAGCATGATCAGAGTAAGATTATCCTGCATAAGGTAAGTTAGGTCTTCTCCCCCTTTCTTCTAAATTGAAATATAATTAGAAGTAAGCTAATGAGACTGCATAAAAGTAAATTCAACTTCTCCCCATTTTTGTCAACATCAGAAAGAAATTTGTATAAAAAGTCCTTAAGGATAGAAAATGAAATAAGAGTTTTTTTAAGAAGATGGATGTTCTTCAGGCTCATTATCAGCCTCCACTCGGGAAGGTCCATCATAGCTTCTTCCCATCACCTGAGCATGGTCTCTTACAACTTGAGAAGAGGGCATGTTTGAAGCTGTTCTGTCCGTTCTGGCCAGTGTGTATGTAGGCATATTGGCGATCTCAGCAAAAAACATTCTCCCATAGAGATCAATTGACTTTTCCAGCTTAATCACCTGACTAGTCAAACCCTGCAGCTTCCTATCTGTCTTCTGTTCAAAAGCCTTCATTTTCTGATCAAATCTTGTTTCCATTGCAGCCATCGTCTGAAGAAGAGTATTTTGAAGATTTTCAAAATGCGCTTGAAGTTCCATTTGTTGTTCTGAAGGTGCAGGTTCTTGAGTCTCCCCCTCAGTTTGTGCCTTGGTGAAAGCTTGAGAAGCTAGGGCTTCTGTGAGAAAAACATCTGATGTAACAGGCACATGCTCTTTCTCCCCCTGATTTATAGCTCTTTTCCCTTTTGCCTTTGAGCTTGGCACGGAGACTATTTCCTCATCAATATCCATTGGAATGGTCTGTGCACTGGACAATTAATCTTCTCGGGCAATTGCTGAAGCTAGACTTGCAGCAACTTTGTGAATTGTTGCCTTGGTGGAAGAGACAGAGTAAGCTCCAATGTCATCTTGTTCTTCCTCTTGTTCTGTTGACGCCAACGTTGCTAGAACTTGTGCTAGCAATTGCTCATGATCACAGTTGACAATTGTGATGTCATACTCTGTGTCATCTTCAATTCGTGCAGCTTGCTCCTCATCCCACATTGTGAGGAATTCTTCCTCAGTCAGATCACAGGGATACACAACTTTTTCTTGTGGTTGTATTCCTGTTTCATCTCCTTCTTCCTCATCTCCTTCAGCACTATGATTTTCAGACTCACCATCTTCATCTGATCCACCTCGAGATTGAGTAGCTTCAGAATCATATTCCCCTGTTTCTTCCTCACTTGCGTCTGAGTCCTTATCAGCATGACTGTCTGTTTGTTGCCCCTCAACAGCCATGACTTTTCTCTTCTTTGGAGATTTCTGCCTTGACTCTTCCTCGAAGTCCACAATGACTGGTTCATTGTTCTTTGTTCTCCATCCAGTAGGAGTCATCTTGTACCCCATCTTTGTTACCATAGTCTCGCAGCAGTCATCAGAGGAATTTCTTGCTTGATAAAAGCACCTAGGCTATCAATCTTAAAATAATTGATTATTTTGAAGATCAAGGCGGCATAAGGAAGTTGCCCCTTTGGCTTGAGAGCTGATCTGTACATGTGCAATAGTACTGTATGAGCAAAGGAAATCCTCTGTCCTGTCAAGATTCCCCATAACAGCTTTGCCTCGTACTTTGATATATCTGTCTTTGATGCTGCCTTGGGTTTGAGACATTCGATGATCACCTTGTGCATCATGATATGTTTCAAGGGAAAGTCTGTGTAGGCAATATGTGACTTTGATTCCCTTGAGAAACTCGATTTACCAGTTAGGAAGCAAAAAGCTTCACCTGCAGTGACATCTAAGGGTTTGAAGTCTCCCTTTTTGGTTCCCATGATTGCAGCCAATTCATCAACAGTCAGAAAATATTGCTTTCTTTTGATTGTGAAAGCCAGAGAGTTGAAGTTGACAAACTGAAGATTTGAATAAAAGTAAGCTACCAAATCAGGAAAAGTGAAGCCTCTCTTAGTTATAAACTGATCTATCTTCACCTTTTCTAGATGCTTCCTCAGATAGATGCCATTGCTGTCAAAGTACTTTAACTCAAATACCCTTTGAGGTATAACACCTCTCTGTTTCATTGCTTCATACCTTTCTTTGTGAGCCTGATTCTGGAACAAGGGATCAGGAAAGCTTTTATCCAAAATAAAGCCTATATTTTTCACAAAGTCATTGAACAGAATGTCATCATCATCTTCCACCTTTGCTTTCGTGCCGCCAGGTCTAATTGGGGATGGTTTTCGTTTCGAGCTTGTCTCTACCACTTTCTCCTTTCCTTTTCTAGAGACTGATGCAGGTTTTTCTACAGCAATTGGTTCAACTATTTTCCCAAGCAGGCTAAGAAACTCCAATAGTTCGCTCTCACTATCGAAATAGTGAGTGTTCAGCAGTTTTCTAAGTTCGTTACCAAAATCTCCTGCAGCCTTAATCCTATCATACATTGGCTTAATAGAATGAGCCATAGATTCTTTTCCTTCAAAGGCAGACAGAGGCAGACCTTTTGCCAGGCGAAGAGCTTCTCGCTGTTCGTTGATTTGGGTTTCTGTGAGTTCCGCGCCACTTGCAGTTGAGGCGGAGAACTTTCTCTTCGACTGAGGCGTCTTCTTCCAGTCAGAGGCTGATTTTGGAGCCATTGATGCGTAGAAAGTTTAAAACTTTGAGTGAAAGAGTGTTGTTTTGAGGAGGAAATCGAGAGCGAGAAACTTCGAACGCGGTATTAGGGTTTTGATTTGAGAGATTTTTGAAAGTGAGAGAACAGAGGCGACAGTTCAACGTTTTTATAAAAGAGGCGGTTATTTTTGGAAACAAAAGAGAATTTTGATTTTCTAAGGAAAGAAAAAGAAATTCTTTTAATATAACAAATATTCACCGTCAATCAGATATTCGGAGATATCTATTTATATGAGGAACTTACCAAAAAAAAAACTTTTAGTAATAACTGACCTTTTTAGAAGAAAGTGTGAATTTCTTCTTACGCGTCTTTCTGACGTTCCTTCTGACTCTCCTTCTGACGTTCCTTCTGATGCTCCTTCTGACGCTCCTTCTGACGTTCCTTCTGATGCTCCTTCTGATGCTCCTTCTGACGCTCCTTCTGACGTTCCTTCTGACGTTCCTTCTGATGCTCCCTGTTCTAAGATATACTTAAGAAGGAAGGTTAATGATGGATAATTCATTTCTTATAAAATTAAAACTCTGTTTATCAAGAGGTTTAGTAAAAATATCTGCAAGTTGATTTTTCGTATCAATGTATTGAATGTTAATATCACCGTTCTAAACATGATCACGTATGAAGTGATGCTTGATCTCAATATGCTTTGTTCTTGAGTGAAGTACATGATTCTTTGTGAGATTTATGGCACTTGTGTTGTCGCATAGGATTTCCACAGTTGATTCTTCAACACCATAATCTTTGAGCTGCTGTTTTAGCCAAAGTATTTGAGTGCAGCAACTTCCAAGAGATATGTATTCTGCTTCAGCTGTACTGAGTGCCACTGTATTTTGCTTCTTTGAATACCATGAGACAAGCATGTTTCCCATGAGCTGACAAGTTCCAGATGTACTTTTTCTGTCAACTTTGCAACCTGCAAGATCTGCATCTGAATATCCCCTTAGTATAAAATCAGAAGATTTAGAATACCACAAACCATAGTTGGGATAAGTCCCTATGTATTTGATTATTCTCTTGACTGCTGATAGGTGTGATTCTCTTGGGCTTGACTGAAATCTAGCACATAGGCAGACACTATATAGAATGTCTGGTCTTGAAGCTGTGAGATAGAGTAATGATCCAATCATACTCCGATATAGTTTGGGATCAACTTCCTTTCCATCTTCATTTTTATCTAATTTAGAGGAGTGAGACATAGCAGTTTCTGTCTTCTTGCCATTCTCCAGACCAAACTTCTTTACTATTTCCAATGCATACTTATCTTGAAATATGAATGTTCCTTTCTGAGATTGATGAATTTGAAGACCAAGAAAGAACCGTAATTCTCCCATCATACTCATCTCAAATTCATCCTGCATTGCTTTAGAAAATTTCTTGCAGAGAAGTTCATTAGAGGAGCCGAATATAATATCATCAACATAAATTTGAACTAAAAGGATATCTTTACCTTTACTTTGAATAAAAAGAGTGGTGTCTACATTACCTTTAGTGAAGCTGTGTTGAGATAAAAAGTTACTTAACATTTCATACCAGGCGCGGGGTGCTTGTTTCAATCCATAGAGTGCCTTTTTTAAGACATATACCAGATCCTTTTCTTTAGGTTCTTCGAAGCCAGGAGGTTGTTCAACATATACCTCTTCTTTGATGTAGCCGTTTAGGAAGGCACTTTTCACGTCCATCTGAAAAAGTTTGAAGTCATTGTAACAAGCATAAGCAAGAAGTAGCCTAATGGCTTCTGACCTGGCAACCGGTGCGTAGGTTTCATCGTAATCTATTCCTTCTTCTTGAGAGTATCCTTTTGCTACAAGTCTTGCTTTGTTTCTTACAACTTTTCCTTTCTCATCAAGTTTGTTTCTGAATACCCATTTTGTTCCAATTACTGGACGATTTTTGGGACGATTGACCAGTTCCCAAACATTGTTGACCTTGAACTGATGTAGTTCTTCCTGCATTGCATTTATCCAGTTTTCATCTGCTAATGCATCTTCAATCCTTTTTGGCTCCAGTTCAGATACCAAGGCAATGTTGCTCATTGCTTGCTTGAATTTGGATCTTGTCTTTACGCCATCACTTATGCTGCCTATGATAAGTTCCTTTGGATGACTTGACTTATGCTTCCAATTTTTGTCAAGGCCATCATTTGAGGATATTGTGGATTCATTCTGTTCATCTTCTAGTCTTTCTTCAACTGAGGAAGTTTCCTTCTGAACATTCTCCGAACCCGTATTCACATCTGAGTCTGCTTGTGAGTTCATGACTTGATGAAGTGTATGCATTTGAATGGATTCAGTTTCATCATCCTGGTAGTTTTCATCGAACTTGATGTTCACTGATTCCTCAACAGCACGAGTGTATTTGTTGTAGACTCTGTAGGCTTTGCTAGTTGTTGAATATCCCAAGAAAATTCCTTCATCTGATCTCTCATCAAACTTTCCAACTCGATCATTAGCATTCTTTAGAATAAAGCATTTGCAACCGAATACATGAAAGTATGCAACATCAGGCTTTCTTTCTTTGAAAAATTCATAGGGAGTTTTCTCAGAAAAAGGTCTGAGGGAAATTCGATTTAAGATATAACAAGTTGTTGAAACGGCTTCAGCCCAAAAGTTAGAGGCAATTTTACTCTCAATGAGAAGAGTTCTGGCCATTTCTTGCAAGGATCTGTTTTTCCTTTCTACTACCCCATTTTGTTGAGGAGTATAAGGTGCAGAGAAGTTATGCTGAATTCCGAACTTAGTGCAAAAATCTGAGAAACTTTGATTTTCAAATTCTCCCCCATGATCCGTTCCCAAACTGGAAATAGTGTAACCCTTTTCATTTTGAATTCTTTTAGCAAATTTTGAGAAGGATATGAAAGCTT
The DNA here is from genome assembly GCA_021437785.1 of Rhodomyrtus psidioides. Lineage (NCBI taxonomy): Eukaryota > Viridiplantae > Streptophyta > Magnoliopsida > Myrtales > Myrtaceae > Rhodomyrtus > Rhodomyrtus psidioides. The sequence continues at coordinate 3,521,150 of JAILYB010000087.1, read as the reverse complement.
CACTTTTGTGAGCAAGAAATGAAACCCATGTAAATCTAGAGAAGTCATCAACTATGACAAGGCAATATCTCTTACCTCCAATGCTTGGAGTTCTATTTGGTCAGAAGATGTCCATATGAAGTAGCTGCAGACAATGCTTAATGGAAACTTGATTTAAGGACTTAAAAGAACTTCTTTCCTGCTTACCCAGTGTGCATGCATGACATAGTCCACTTTTCTCAAATTTAGTTTGAGGTAGTCCTCGAACAAGTCCCTTCTTGGACAGCTTTGAAATATGTTTTACACTAATATGACCTAACTTTCTGTGCCAAAGTTCAGATTCATCCTTAACAGAAATAAGACATTTAGCAAGTTCACAGTCAGCATTAATATCTAAAAGATAAATGTTCCCATGCCTTCGTCCCGTGAAGGATTGCTTCTTATCCTTGCTCATACCTGTGCATTTTAGATCTTGGAACCAAATATCATATCCAGAGTCACAGAGTTGACTTACAGAAATCAAGTTATAGTTCAATCCTTTGACTAGAGAGACATCTTTAACAGTCAGATTTCCAATCTTTACATTTCCTTTCCCGATGACCTTTCCCTTGTTCTTTCCTCCAAACAACACGCTTCTTCCATCACAATCTGAGAAAGATATAAATACATCTGGATTTCCAGTCATGTGACTTGAACAACCACTATCTAGAAACCATTTATTCTTCCTTCTCTTTGGTACCTGCAATAAATAACCAACTTACTGTTTCTTTGGTACCCATGTTTTCTTGGGTCCTTCTGTGTTAGTATATTTTGACCTTTTAATAGGTCTCCAAATTTTCTTGCAGTAATCCTTAGTGTGGCTAGGATAACCACAATTCACACAAGGTTGTAGAATGTAGGATCTAGTAAAATGCTTACGAAAATGATGCTTGTAATCGGAAAACGTTGGTTTTCGAAATTCGGTTTTAAAGATATTTCTTTTGCTACTTTCCCTTTTAAAACCTAACCCAGATCGGTCATTGAAGGGTATTTGTTTTGAAGTGATGCTATTCAGAGTTACTGAGCTTTGTGAAAACCTTTTTGATATATCAGAACCTTTTTCTTTCAAGGAGACATTTTCTTTTGAAACTAAATCATGATTTTCTTTCATCTGGTGAAACTCTTGTTGTAGAAAATCAATTTTTTCTTTTTGGGACAAATTCTGTTGTTTTAAAGAAGCATTTTCCTTTTTCAAACAAGAAATTTTCTCAAGAGCTTCTTTGTAGTTTCTACACAATTCATCAATATATTCAACAACTTCATCAGGGAGTTCAGATGAACATACCTCAGTTTTTGAATCTGAACTTGAATCTGATTCGGCCATGAGACAGATGTTTGCATAATCATTTTCGCTTTCATCAGAATCACTTAAAGTTTCTGCCTTTAGAGCCTTCTTGTACTTCTCATACTTGAGTTTGTCCTTCTTCAAAATTGGGCAGTTCGGTTTGATATGTCCTGCCTTCTTACAATGGAAACAGATCACGTCTTTGCTATCTTGTGAGTCGTTGCTTGATATTTTTACATCACTCTTCTTCCAAGGTTTCTTTCCTTTGATATTTCTGCCTTTTCGAGCCATTTTCCTAAATTTCTTGACCATGAGGGCTAATTCTTCATCATCCTCATCTTCATCATCTGTATCAGAAAAACATTGTTTAATTTCAGTTTTTAAGGCAATAGATTTTTTACCTTTCTGTTCTCCCTTTTTGTTTGCTTGTTCTGTTTCATAGGATTGCAAAGTTCCGACTAGCTCATCCACCGAGAGTGGTCTGATTGTTTGGCATTCTTGAATTGATGGCTTGATGTAATTCCAGTCATTTGTGAGTCCACGTAGTATCTTCCTGACTTGCATTGGTTCAGCGATAGGTGCGCCTTGTCTTGCAAGTCCACTTGCCAAAGTCTGAAACCTGTCTATCATATCTGCAATAGATTCATCAGGCTTCATTTCAAATGCTTCATAGTCACTTAGTAAAATACTAAGCTTTGTTTCCTTCACACGATTTGTTCCTTGAAAAGTAACATGAAGTCTATCCCATATTGCCTTAGATGATTCTTCCTCTGAGACACGATTATAAAGAGGAGTAGATAAGGCACAAAAGAGAGCATTGACAGCTTTAGAATCAAGGCCCTTTCTTTTAGCCTTTTCAGCATTAGTCATTGTTGTGACAGTATTTACTCCGTCAGCAGAGGTTGGATTTGTATCATTTGCAGGAACTATTCCATTTGTAACGACATCCCAAATCAGATCATCATAGGCTTTGAAGAACCACTTCATCTTGTTGCTCCACATATTGTAATCCTTTCCATCAAAGTATGGTGGCTTGTTGGCAAAGTGCGAATCTCTTGTTCCTGAAGAGTGATTGCTAGACATAGTAGATCGTTAACTCTGAAGTCAATAAACACTTCGTAAAATGAGCAACCTGCTCTGGTACCAATTGATGTATCTAGCAATATCTCCTAGAGGGGGGTGAATAGGAGATTCTGAACAAAATTGAAATTTCTTGCGGAATGAATAAAGTTCAGTGTACGATTAGAAACAAGAACCGTATAACAGTGTGCAGAAAATCTAAACGCAAGGGTGAAAGTTTAGAGAATATTGCACACGATATTTATAGTGGTTCGGCTTAGATTAAGCCTACGTCCACTCTCCCACGATGACAGCCGATTGGCTGGATTTCACTATGAAGAATCAAGAGGATTACAACCACTCAGGTATTTTGTTTCTCTCTCACACAGATTTTCACAGTGAAGGATTTTGGGTACACAGAATACTCTTTGGATGAAACTCAAATTATGCTTGCACTTTGGATTGTTGTTCGCTCGTCTACCTTTAGTCCATCATGATTCTTCTTTTATACTCCCCTGCCTCCGAACTAGCCGTTGGATTCCAGCCAAGGGATCGCTCTTCAATCCTTGATTGGACGTCATCAATCGTGATTGAACGAGACTGTATCTTCAGAAGATATGTAGACCGTTGGGTAATACATTGAACCCTTCTGATTCAATCGTCCATACAACTGAATCTCCAGCTTCCATAAGTGTGATACGTTTGAGTTGATTCCCAAGGATATATTCCTTAGAAGATGATATCCCATTATAGAAAGTCCCTTAATTGATTAGAGGGGATATCAGGATAATCGAATATCACTTGCCTTGATTGGAAACCTGCCATACGTGGGTTAGATTAGTTGGCACGGAATGGTAATGCGGAGATTTGATGTGATCCATCCGTCACTGTTTAGATCGTCAGGGGCACTTCCATCTGACCCTTGGATAGAAGCACTTCCATATGACCCTATGTCAGAAGCACTTCTATCTGACCCTTCGTCAGAAGCACTTCCATCTGACCCTTCGTTAGAAGTGCTTCCATCTGTCCCTTCGTCAGAAGCACTTCCATCTGACCCTTGGTCAACGCGACAGAATTGGAATCACTCAACCTGCTGCTTACACATTCTTCCTGCATCACATTTCATTAAACAATTTCTATTTGAAGGTTTTGTCAGAATCAAAATATAGGAGAATTTCCACAACAGATTTTAATTATAAATATCAAACCAATACAAAAAAGCGCCACCCGAAGAGAAAGTGCTGGTAACCTAAGTAGCACCAACATTGACACCGACACGCAAACATGACACGACACTATATGATACGTCGACATGCCATTTCTCAAAAACAAAAAAAATTCGACACGTCGAGGACATGTTATATATTAATTTATGTATGCATGTGCGTGTGTATAAAAATGATAAATTATCATTTTTATGATTCTTTCGATTAAATTAATTTGGTATAAAAAAAGAGCTTATAATCGATAACCATTGTTTTGCCTTAAAATCCTGACAGGTTGATTAAAAATTACAACGAACGAGAAATTTGCAGTAAAAATCATTTGATCTGCTTACGTTTGGTCGTGGCATGTAACTGAAAATTTATCTAAACATTTTTACTTCCACTTGTGAATGGATTTATCAAGATATGAGATTCCTTATATTTGGTTGTGTGAGGACTTAAATTTGTACAACGAGCCAAACTACTTAAAATATTCATTGGTTCAAGTTGAATTGAGCAGAAACCCATGTGTGCTTGCCAATGAAGGAGTGAGAGATGAGTAACGAACATGGGAATGACAACAATCAAGGGACCTTTTGTTCACACGCACGAGCAATGCCCATGAAGATTCACATGGCTTCTTTGCTATATCCTCCGTCTCATTAGGAACAGAAAATGACATGAAACTAAGCAAATGACCGGGAGAACAAGAAAAAAAAATAGGATATTCATGAGTCCCATATTGGTCTTGAGAAAGAAAGGCAACCATGAAGTCTTTTTAAGAAGTTAAAAATGACACCTAGAGGGTTTACAAATTGAAAGAAAGAGTCTCACATTGGCCATCTAGTGAGGATAGCAAGTACGATGGATTTTTAAAATTCCAAGAATGACACGTGGATGCTTACTTCTCTTGGCTATTTGGCTAAGTTGAAGTGTAGTTAAATATTATTTTTTATTCGAAAGGCCCTTCCTAATTGCTTACTATTAAGGGCTTCCTAGTGTTGGCTTGGCAAACTTAGTTTTTTTTAAATAGATGCCCGGCACGCATGTCGGGTGTGTCCCTGGCGTTAACCGTGTGTCAGATTCCAGACAGGTGTTGATTGCATGTCAGATTCCGAACACGCGTTGACAGCGTGTCGGACACATGTCTGAGCGTGTCGGACGCGTGTCCGTATCCGACACGTGTCCAACACCGACACGCACACCCTTTGTGCGTGTCGGTGCTTCATAGCTGATAACGACCAAGAAGTCATGGTTGTTGGACCATGTGCTCCGACTAGTCTTCATCCTTTCCTATTTAGCAAATCTTTTGCTAAAAAAAGTCTAGTCAACTCTGCTTGCGTGATGCCGAGATTGCCTCACAAATCATGTGAAAATGAAGTGTGGAAAAGCATAAACTAAATGTAAATCCATCTCAACTATTAATTAATAAACTCAATGGTGATCATCGGTGAACAGTGATCAAATGTGGGATCTATGTAATTTATTGATGAAACGAAGTGAGGAAGGGAAGCTATTTGTTATTTATTTTACTCTCTCTATCTCTCTCGAGACCGACTATCGCCAGCACACAGTAAAAAGAGCAAAATTATAAGGAAAAGAAAAAGAAAAAAAATGAAAAAAACAGAATAAAATTCAAAAATTTAAAAATTATTGAAATATTGTAAGAAATGTCCAAGTTAGCGCTGACCATCCATTGCCGGCCATGCCACATATGACAGTTGACGTCCACGTCAGTAATTTCCTAATAAAATTGGCTTGATGGACTCAATTGGTAAAATTTGAGAAGGTTTTGAACTCAATTGGCATAATGAAAAAGTTTATGTCACACCCCAAATCCACTGCAAGGCATGACATGGCCGTCTTTTCTCAAAAGGACGGAGCCTTCACAAATCCAAAACTCAACCTGATAACAAACATATATACATCCATAGAAACTTCATAAAGAGATCCTTTGTTTATGAAAATCAAAGCTGCAACTAAACAATCAAAAGATATCTGTACATATTCATCCAAAAAGACATGTACATATCTCTATAAAAAAGATATACATCTCTAACCACAGCTTAAAGGCCCATCAAAGTCACATCTAACTCATAACTCATACCCAAAGCCCCACTAATAAAATGTCGTCTGCTAACGACCGCTCTCATCCTACTTGTGACTCGCTGAACTTGAAAGACAAGGGAAATGGAAGGGATGATCTAACACGGCTCAATGAGTAAAATATTTCTTCTAAGCGGATCGAACAATCACTATGCATATGTAATACTCAAAATATACTCATTTATGTCAAACTCCAGGCATAACAAATGTTTACAATCGAAATGAGTTATATATTAACTTATCATAGTATATTTATAGCAAAAGTACTTATTTCGAACCACAAACTCAAAAACGAATATCAATGGCCAAACCCATTTATCAATCTCATAAAAACCAAGTCAATGGTCTATCCATCGACTAATCTCAGCAAAACACATATCAATAGTCTATCCACTGACCAATCTCATGCTCAAGAGTCTAACCATGGTCACATATAACGTCCGTGACAAAAGGTGACCAAGATTCCCCTCATGGCAAGGTCTCCACCTACAATGCCGGTGGCTCAGCCTACAAGGATATTCTAACTAGTATACGCATACCCACAAACCCCTCAATCAGGTTCACAGCTATCTTCACCACAAAATCCAACAACAACATCCTCCTCATAACTAAATATATATCACAGTAAGCCCACGTAGCCTCTCTTTCGGTGTGGTTCTGCCACTAGATCTTAACATAGGGAATAGTTCATCGTCGTAATACTTGCTCTTTCCGATCAACTATCCGAATAGGCTGCTCTTCATAAGTCAAGTTTTTCCTTAATCTCAAAGGAGTGAAGTCCAATACATGATCAAGATTTGATACATATTTCCGTAATAAAGATACATGAAACACATTATGCACTCCTGATAAAGCTGGTGGCAGAGCAAGTTTATAGGCAACTTTGCCAAACTTCTCCAATATCAAGAATGGTCCCACGCATCTTGAACTCAACTTTCTACGAGTGCCAAATCTCATGACACCCTTCATAGGTGACGCCTTTAGGAATAATGATCTCCCACATTAAACTCTACGCTGCGCCTTTTTAGGTCTACATAACTTTTCTGTCGGGTTTGAGCAGTTTTCAAATGCTCTCGAATCATTCTGACTTTCTCCTCTGACTGCTATATGAACTCAGGGCCAGTTAGTCTTTTCTTGCCAACATCGTCCCAACAAATAAGACTTCTGCATTTTCGACCATATAATGCTTCAAAAGGAGTCATCTTTATATTGGAATGGTAACTGTTATTATAAGAAAACTCCGCTAGATGTAGATGTTCATCCCACGAACCTCCAAAGTCAATAACGCATGATCTCAACATATCCTCTAGTGTTTGGATCGTTCTCTCTGACTGCCCATTTGTTTGCGGATGAAAAGCCATACTGAAGTTAAATTTTATACCCAATGCCCCTTGTAAGCTCTTCCAAAAGTTAGACACAAACCGGGGATCCCTATCAGAAACAATGCTCATTGGAACCCCATGCAGCTTGACTATCTCATTCACATACCGCTTTGCCATATCTTCCATTGAAAGGCCAAATCGATATGACAGAAAGTGTGCCGACTTAGTCAATCGATCGACGATAACCCATATAGCGTTTTTCCTACTAGGCGTCCTCGGTAAGCCGACAATGAAGTCCATGGTAATATGTTCCCATTTCCATTTAGGTATCTCGAGTGGATGCAACTGTCCACCCAATTTCAGATGCTCAATCTTTACTTGCTGACAAACCAGCCATTGATCGACAAACTTCACAATATCTTTCTTCATGTTAATCCACCAAAAATTTCCTTTCAAATCTTTGTACATCTTAGTGCTTCCTAGATGAATCGAGTATCTAGTAGTGTGAGCCTCCTGCAATATCGCCTTTTTCAATTCTGCATCATTAGGAACACATAGCCGACCACGGAACCTCAATGATCCATCCACGTAGATACTAAAATCTGGTTGCCCTCCCGCTTCTACGCCTTCTCTAATCTTCCCCAATTGAGGATCGTCGTTCTGCTTAGTCTTGATTCTATCAATCAGTGTTAGCTGCACTTGAAGATTAGCTAACCGAGCACCAAGCTGATGCACTAACACCTCCAATTCTAGTTTCCTCATATCCTCGAGAATAGGCTGTTGAGAAGTGAGCAATACTGCCATGTTTCCCGAAGATTTCGACTCAAGGCATCCGCCACCACATTTGCCTTTCCTGGATGATAGTTGATAGACAAGTCATAATCTTTCAAGAGTTCTAGCCATCTTCTCTGCCTCGTGTTCAATTCTTTCTGAGTAAAAATATACTTTAAACTTTTGTGATCACTGAAAATTTCACATTTCTCACCATATAAGTAGTGTCGCCATATTTTCAAAGCAAAGGCAACCGCTGCTAACTCCAAGTCATGAGTAGGATAATTCTTCTCATGTGCTTTCAACTGTCTCGAGGCATAGGCCACAACTTTACCATCCTGCATAAGAACACAACCTAGACCTTCCTTGGACACGTCACAAAAGATAGTGAAACCACAAGTTCCTGAAGGTAAGGTCAATATAGGAGCTGTCACCAACCGCCTCTTCAATTCTTGAAATCTGTGTTCACACTAATTTGACCACACGAACTTGACACCCTTCTGAGTTAGGCAAGTAAGTGGACTACCAATTTTGGAGAACCCCTCCACAAATCGCCTGTAATAACCTGCTAACCCAAGAAAACTCCTTACTTTTGTAACATTTGCAAGGAGATTCCATTGAATGACTGCTTTAACTTTCTTTGGGTCAATAGAAATACCATCCTTAGTGATGACATGACCCAAGAACTGTATATGATCAAGCCAAAAGTCGCACTTACTGAATTTAGCATATAACTTTTTCTCACGTAAAGTCTGCAAAACCAGCCTCAAGTGTTGCTCGTGTTCCTCTAAACGCTTTGAATACACTATAATATCATCAATGAACACCACAATGAATCTATCAAGATACTACCTGAATACTCGGTTCGTCAAGTCCATAAAAGCAGCACGTGCATTCGTTAGTCCAAAAGGCATGACAAGAAACTCATAATGCCCATACCTTGTTCTGAAAGCAGTCTTCGGCACATCATCTGCTTTTATCTTCAACTGGTGATAACCAGAGCGTAGGTCGATCTTTGAAAATACCTGAGCACCTTGGAGTTGATCGAATAAGTCACTGATCCGGGACAAATGATATTTATTCGTGATCGTCACCTTATTAAGTTCTCTATAGTCTATGCAAAACTGCAAGCTACCATCCTTTTTCATCACAAAAAGAACGGGAGCTCCTCAAGGTGAGACACTGTGTCTAATGAAACCTTTATCTAAAAGTTCCTGTAGCTACGTTTTCAACTCTTTTAATTTAGCAGGTGCCATCCAATAAGGTTCTTTAGAGATAGGTGTTGTCCCGGGCAATAGCTCAATGTAAAATTCAATCTCTCTATCCGGAGGCAAACCCGTTAAGTCATCAGGAAACACATCCGGAAATTCTCTAACAATCGGAACATTATTCAACTTTACAACCTCTTTACTGGTGTCTTTTACGCAGGCCAAATAACCACAACAACCCTTCCTTAGAAGCTTCCTCGCTTGCATACCTAAAATTAGTCTTGGAAAAGTGCCTTTACAACTTCCCGAAAAAGAAAACTTGGGCTGATTTGAAAGTCGAAAAATAATTTTCTTTAAATAACAATCAACAGTAGCATGATATGTTGATAGCCAATCCATCCCAAGAATAACATTGAAATTTCGTATATCTAACAACATCAAATCTCCAAGCATTTCCACATTATTAATTTGGAACTTACACCTCTTGAGTGCACAATTAGCAATCAAGAAGTCATTGGTAGGAGTATCAACACGCAACTCATAATCAAGAGGGTCAGGCAGCACATCAAGTTTCTTTGCAAATTCCGTAGAAATAAAGGAATGAGTAGCATCGGAGTCAAACAATGCACAAGCACACCGTGAGGCAAGTGAAATAATACCTGCAACAACGGTGTTAGAAGCTGCGGCATCATCTTCTGTCATGGTAAAAACTTTCCTTATCATCTTCTGCCTTTGTTGACTTTCTTGAGGCCTACCAGCTGAATAGCTCGTCTTCCTCATAGAACAAGTACTTGCTATATGTCCAGGTTCCCCACAAACAAAACATATCAAACATATCACACTATCTGTAAGTGCACTCATCTGAGTGGAACAATCACGTGCCATGTGTCCTATTTTTTCACAAATAAAGCAAGCTCCTATCTTGCGGTAACAAATACCGCCATGATGTTTCCCACATGTAGTGCAAGGCCTTCAAATCACCTGATTCTTTCCCTTTCCATAATTGCTACCGCTTCTTTGTCTGGTGCTACTCCTTGCTTGACTTTCCTGAAAATGAGTGAACTTCGGCCTCTTATACAATGAAGCACCCTGTGTGCCGCTGATAGAGATCTCTCGCTCAATCTTGATCGCTCGTTCTAGCACATCCTTGTAAGTAGGCAATGAAAGAGAAACGAGTGTAAAACGAATCTCGGGCTGGAGTCCTCTCCTGAAGTGCTCAACCTTTTCCCCTTCATCGGCTACTAGACGTCCCATAAATCTACTCATCTGGTTGAAACGGCTTGCATATTCCATAACAGTCGAGTCACCTTGGGATATGTGTAGAAAATCATGCTTCATCTACGCTTGGAAAGATTGTGGGAAGAATTGAGCATTGAAGGTCTCCTTGAAATCCTTCCAAGAAATAATAATATCTTCGTCTTCAAAGGCTGACCTCATTCCCTCTCACCAGTATTCGGCTTTACCTTCTAGATAATGCATAGCAAAGTCGGCCTTTTTCTCCTTAGGAACCTCTTCGACTCTTAAGATCTCCTCTATCTTTTTAATCCATCGTTCTGCTGCAAGAGGATCCATTTTTCCATCATAGGTGGGTGGTTTTGCCTTTCTAAACTAGGTGAAAATGTAGCCTTCATTCAACAGCTCCACCTACATTATCTTGGGTCCTTTGCTGCTGGCTCTCCCCTCTTGATTCCAGAGATTCTGCTCTTACATCCTATTCTCCTCTTGAAGGCCTTCCTCTAGAACTTCGAGGAACATCCCTGGAATCAAAGGTGATACCTCTCTTGCTCCTACTTCTCTTGCGATAGTTGGCAAGCAGCTCTGGATCTGAACTCATGGTTACCTAGATCCAAGAATGAAACCAGCTATATCTTAGTAGGCTAAAGCATTAAAATCTATCACACTATCTCGCAACGTCCCATATCTACCCATAAAGATCATAACCTATGCTCTGATACCAATAAATGTCACACCCCAAATCCACTGCAAGGCATGACACGGCCGTCCTTTCTCAAAATGACGCAGCCTTCACAAATCCAAAACTCAACCTGATAACAAATATATATATGTTCATAGAAACTTGATAAAGAGATCCTTTGTTTATGAAAATCAGAGCTGCAACTAAACCATCAAAAGATATATGTACAAATTCATCCAAAAAGACATGTACATAATCTCTATAAAAAAGATATACACGTCTAACCACAGTTCAAAAGCCCATCAAAGTCACATCCAACTCATAACTCATACCGAAAAGCCCCACTAACAAAATGTCGTCTGCGAATGATCGCTTTCGTCCTACTTGTGACTCGCTGAACCTGAAAGACAAGGGAAATGGAAGGGATGAGCTAACACGACTCAGTGAGTAATACATTTCTTTTAAGCGGATTGAACAATCACTATGCACATGTAATACTCAAAATATAACTCATTTATGTCAAACTCCAAGCATAACAAATGTTTACAATCGAAACGAATAATATAATAACTTATCATAGTATATTCACAGTAAAAGTACTTATTTCGAACCACAGACTCAAAATGAATATCAATGGTCAAACCCATTGATCAATCTCATAAAAAACAAGTCAATGGTCTATCCATCGTCTAATCTCAGCAAAACACATATTAGTCGTATATCCACTGACCAATCTCATGCTCAAGAGTCTAACCATGGTCACGAATAACGCTAGTGACAAAATGCGACCAAGATTCCCCTCATGGCAAGGTCTCCACCTACAATGCGGTGGCTCGGCCCACAAGGATATCATAACTAGTATGCGCATACCCACAAACCCCTCAATCAGGTTCACAACTATCTTGAGCACAACAAAATCCAATAACAACATCCTCCTCATAACCAAATATATATCATTGTCAACCCAAAATCAGCAGCTCAAATCGTATCAAATAGACCAAAAACAACAGTAAAGGTCGATCATGTTTTTATGTAACAAATATGCTATTTGTCTCAGTTCATAACACATATAGTAGTACCTCTTTCAGAATATGCATTTTAGAAACACAAAGAAGAAATAGTATCTCTCAGTGATAACGTCGAAAGCGAACAAGAAAAGTTACTCAGAACGACACGTCTGAACCCTTATCAAAAGTATGAAAACGGTATAAAAAACTGAGTAATAACCTTCCCTAGAATACAACTCAACTGAATAAGGCCTAGTTGTCACTAAGACGATATCTACGCACCAACAAAACACTCGCTTATAGCAAAAACGTATGTCGTCCGCTTTGCGCAATTTGCGCGCTAAACTTTAATGGGCCATAACTTCCTCATCTGAGTTTCGATTTAAACGATCTTATAGTCCAAAAAAAGCTCTTTTAACATACAATAAGAACCCCAATACGGCTTGTCCAAAATCCATTGGAAAATTCACAAAAATGGGAAAAATCAGTTCTGATCGCTTACTATTCACTGTGCGCACCAGATTTGAAAATCTTATTCCGGGCAAACGGTAGCACCAAATCAAGATCCGTTGAATCTTATGGCTTCATGACACCCTAAAGTTTCATTTTCAATCAAAAGCCCAGCCAAACGACCAAGAAATCAGACTCGGTGACTCAGATTCCACTAAAACCCCAAATTGAGCCCTAACTTCGAAAATCACTTCAATCGGAGGAAAAAGATGCGCAAATACTTACCATATGTTGTTAATCGATGCGGAAATAGCTTGGCGAGGCAACAAGATAGCCCCCTCTCCTCTCCTCTCTTCTTTCCCTCTCTCCTTTCTCCTCATTCTTTCTCTTCTTTCCGTCGTTCTCTCCTTCTGCTCTCTTTTCTTCTTCTTTTTTATTCACCTTGGCCAAGTCTACTATTGAAAAGAAGTAACCAAAAAAGTTGGGCTGGGCTTAAAAAAGAAAATACGGGCCTTTGGCCAATATTATATTTTAGGACTGAATCGACACAAAAGCAATCGGTTTAGGAATTTTTTGGTAGTTTTGCCTAATTTGAATATAATCAATTGAGCATTAAACCTAGAGAATTCATGCTAAAACAGACTTGGTTCGTATCAAAAAATTGAAAAAGTTTGCTTTTTGGATTTCTTCGTAATGGAGCAGCATTTCTAGCTTGCTCGTATCAATGACCCGGCGGAATCAGGTAATAAAAATGAGTGAACTCGCTATACACGTACTTAGGTGCAAATAATCTCTCATGGATGGAAACTTAGAGATTATACTTTGTGGGATTTTTTAGAAATATTGATCAATACCGTTTGACACTTTGAGAAAAACAAGTACGTACTCCGCCCAAGGGAACCCGAAATTAACCCTAACAAAAAAGTATCTAATTTAATAAGAATTATTGCTAAATGCTAAAAGCTAACCTAAAACTATGTAGAACTTTCTAATCTAAAGTCCTAATGATCAGAAAACTAGTAAGTAAGATAACCAAATATATATATATCTCTTATACTAATCAAATAACTTGTGTTAAATATTATAAAAAATCAATTGATTCTAAGACAGGGTCATAAATTTAAACATATCAAAATGAATAATCACCTTCATAATTCTTTTACAACCTTTTCATTTAGATTAAGCGAAATGAAATAAGTTGTTTGCTAACACTATTACCTAAAGAGGGTAAATACATAATTATAACCAAACTTGATAAAACAATGCGAAATTAAAAACTTCAAGATTGATAGGAACGGAATATAGCGAAGTGTAATGCTTCTATCATATTACAAGTGGATTTGAGTAAAAGAGTAAAGAACAATGCCTATGAGTTTATAATGGCTTGGCTTTTGCTAGGTCTACGTCCACTCTCCCACGTTAACAGCCTAATGGTTGGATTCCACTAGGCATTCAAATGAGAGATTACGGTGAAATGTGGTAACTTATACTCACAGAAGTGAGTGCTACTTCTACCTAAAGTTATCTCACTCTCCACACTTTTGAACACTTTACAACACCTATCAAAGATTACAAGGTTGGCTCATGAAGATAATTTAGAATATGTGCTGGTCTCTCCAAATATGGATGTATGAACTCTTGATCTTTCTACTCCATAGTACCTTGTGCTCCTTATATACTCCTCGTCATCCAAGCTTCCTTTTGGATAGAATCACGTTGGGGATCAATCTCCAAACTAGCAGTTGGCAGATTGATGAAAAAGATCGCATAGCCGTTGAGGTTGAAAGATCAGAGATTTGAAAGGATCTATTCTCCTATACAATCAAATCCCTGAATCCACAAAATGAGTATCTAAAAAAGTAAAGAATTATCTTCAAGGTGATTGCCACTCAATTAAGGGCAAAGAAAAGGATTAGTAATACCAAGTTCATTGCGAATAAAATCGAATGAGTACTTTTCAAGAGGCTTAATGAAGATATCAGTTAATTTGAATTTTTAGAATCAATAAACTAAATATGAACATTTACATTCTGCACATAATCACGTATGAAATGATGTTTAATTTTAATGTGCTTAGCTCTTGAGTGAAGAATAGGATTATTTGTCAAATTAATAGCACTAGTTTTGTTACATTTGTTGGTGTTGGCTTTATCACCTAGATAGGGTAAATAAGTGATTTAAAAAAATTATAGAAATCAATGCTGAATTTAAACGGATAAGCTAAGAGCTTAGTTTAGATGATGATCGCTAACAAGATCCGAGGTGTCCTCAAATGCAGCATCGTGCATAATTCAACTATCACAATACAATAACAAAGAGTTTAAGGGATAGGGAATTGGCACAGAGAATTTATAGTGGTAAGCCTACATCTACTTCTTCACGCTGACAGCCAATTGGTTGGATTCCACTAGCAAATAGCTCAGAGGTTACAACACTTGTGATGATTCTCAAGTCACTGGACTTCCTGTCTAACACTCTCTTACTTGAATGAACTTCTAAGTATTACATCAATTGAATCAAGAATATATAAAGGATGTGAAGCTCTCTTGATCATGGAATTTAAGGTCGTACTCTCTCGTGTGTACTCTCTTCAACCTTGAGGTGTCCTTTTATACTCTTTCACCTCTAACTTCTCGTTGCAACATCTTCAAATGATCACTCTTCAAACTTCCCATTTGGACAAGATTGTATACAAAAGATTTCGTAGCCGTCGAGGTTAACAAAAGAAAAAAAATCTCCTGTTACATCAAATCGCTCATACAATTGTGATATTGGGTTTCCAAAGATAGAGTTCTTCAGGTGAGACATCCTCATCTCCCTTAATCTACGTTTTTTTTTTTTTTTATTGATCTTCATGATTGATAATATTTAAGAACGAATTCAGCTTGATTTGCTAGTCGTTGTAATGATATATAATCTCAATTAAATCATCTCGAATATATCTCATGATATTTTGGTTGTTGCATATGAAATACTATTGGAAAATTGAGATAATTTGATGGGTGAGTGAATGAGAAATTATTTCTCAAAGTACATCCTTGAATTGGAAGTGGGAAGTGAAAGTATGCTAGTCCCACATCGAAAAGAAAGAAGGCTTGTGAGTGTTTTATATAGAGTTTCACTACTTTAGAGTGGTAACTTTCATAATACATGCGCTATGCCTCGCACGCACGCGTAAGGGGGTGCAAATCCAGACCCCAACGAAGGCTCGATAAGTTGAAACTTGGGCGCAAGCACATGACCTGCGTACGCAAATGAAGGACTGGTAATGGGCCCCGTGACAAGCCCATTTTTGCCTTCTGTTTTAATTTTTCCAACTCAAACCTTTACAAATTTTATGTAACAGCCGTTGAGCTAATTAGCGGTATGTTAATAGCATTAACTAAGTAACGGCTACTATGACCGTTACAGAATTGAATGCATAAAGGTTATGTAATTATGGCTCTACTGCCGTTACAGAAGCATAACGGCTATGCTTTTATGGTTCTACTGTTACATAATTAAAGTTATAACGGCAGATTTATTTAGCTGCTATTCCTTATCTCCGAAATGCCCCCACTGACCTTATATATATGTATATGTATGACCTCTCATTCTAAGAGATTGAAAAACACAATCGAAAAGAAAAGCTTCCATCTCTTTCTATTCTCTACATCTGCATCGGTTATGATAGTGTTCGCGTTTGGTCAAGTTCGCCGAAAGGTCCGAAGTGCTGTGCTTACCTCTGTTGCTGTTTTACCATTGTATCTTGGGACATAGACGTTCACGAAACCTCAAAGCACATACGGGAGGGGACGAATCTGTCTTAAGGAAACTGTGTAGACATGCCTCAGTATTTGTGTCAATTTCAATTTTTAGATTTGTCATTGTAATTTCAGTGTGTTTAGTTCTGATTTAATATTAGCTAATGTTCTGTTCATCGAGCTAGTGCTTCTGCCGATCCAGTGTCGTGCTTCTGCCGACTCAATGTTTGTGCTTTTGCCGACTCAGCGTGTGACGCCCCGCTTACCTGACGATTGCGTCACATCCGCTAAGGCCGTAAATTCTAACCTAGGATACATGTGTTATGGCTTAAATGAAATGAAATATGCATGCGGAAGGAAAAAAAAAAAAGAAACAAGATACACCTCCAGACATAAAACAAAGAATAAGACACGGGACAGTAAAAACTATTTACATAACCCAAAGGATAAGTTTATACAAAAGGGGTCAGGGCTTTACTAACATCCAAAGCTAGGGTCAAGGAGGGTTAGGATCGATCAAAAAGTGACTACCAACCTCATAAAGAACACAAGTCCCCAAAAAGAACATCCCCAACGATCTTAGGACATCAAACTACACTAAGTGGTACTACTTTCTTCGTCTTGGTGCATTTCCTCCACCGGATCGTAATTGGAAAAAGTTTCCGAGCGTACTTCCATCGTATCCTCTTCTATATCGTCCTCGGAGTCTGAAATCTCGATCACTTCGATGCTCTCTTCTCTAGCCGGGGTCTCCTCTGGAATGTTCCTCAAGCCTAGTACAGAACCCTCTACCTCGATCTCATCTCGAGTAGGATGGCACCACGATGGAACAACTCGCTTAGGAACCTCTTGAGCCTTCAACGGACCAGTGGTAACTTCTCTGGTCCTACGAAACCAAGCCTCAAAACAGTGCGGCTTCCATGGTTCTTCCCCCTCGTCAACCCAAACTATAGTACTCTTTCTAATATAGACCGTACCCCGACCATCTGGAAACTCCTCAAAATAGGCCGTCATTTCCTTCTGGTTGCCAAGGCGTATCGGTAACATCTTCAGGACTTGGGATCTGAAAAGAAAAGTTCCCACGACGGGGTGAGACTTACGTCTCAACAAGCTAGCCTAACCCTACCTAGGCCATTCGTCCCACCAGACCAAAGCAATCATAGTAATAAACAAACAGTGGTAAAACAATAAGTGACATCTATACTCATAGTACCATGTCATAATTTTGTTAAGAAATTCCATTCAAAGACAAGCACAAGCTAAGTGACCAAAGCTTCCGTACTAGCTTAGAACAATTTCGAGTTTCATACATCCAGAGATTTGCCCGCGTTCTGACGCCTCAGGCTATCACGACTAATAAACCCGCGTTAACACGCATCAGGTCTAATAGCTCATTTCGAAAATCATGTCGACATGGACCATTCTTATCTCGCGTTTAGACGCATCAGGATATACTTCAAACCACAACCCCGCGTTAAGACGCCTCAGGGTGTCACAGCCTCAAGCACTTATCTCATCGACTAAATTGAGTCAAGAGTCATCACAACAGTCATTTAATCATATTCTCTTCACGAGGAATTTCAAACAGTCGACCATTAATCAATTGCTTGCCAGAACGAACGTACTTTATCACAAAACGTGACTCAAGAGCCGAATATCATACAGCCACATAAGCAAGCAAAACACACCATCAAGCACGTCATCAAATTCGATTTCCACTCAATCAAGCATAATAAAATCCGTCGATTCTTCAACAAAACTATCCAGTTGCGTCCAAATGTCCGAGTATAGGTTTAGGGATCGCTTACCTTCGCTTAAGCTAGCAATTTCCACTAAAATTTCCTCGTCAAGCTCGGCTCCAAACTCAATTCGCCGCTGTCCAAAACAGGGCAGCAAAGCATCTCAGCGACAATCCAACATTTCAATCAATTTAACTCTCCAAACTTCATTTTCACCAATCGTAACCCTCATTAACACCTCAAATAACACTCTTGTATGCCTTAACGATGAAATAGAAGCATGGCGACACCTCAAACAGCCCTCAAGAACTCAGATTGCACAAACCGAAACAGGGGGCTTTTCGGTTCTGTCCTAAACCCAACTAATCAGTCCATAACTCATCCTTAACCTCAAATTATCATCTAATTTGCTTGCTAACATATAGTTTTATGTGCATAAGGGTCTCACCGAAAGTTTGAGGGTGAGTCGACGCTCGGAAGTCCCAAAACAGCTCTAGTTTTTCGAGTCTTACTGCCGGATAGATTCTGCTCGCGGAATCAACACCACTTCATCATCAAAACTCCATCAAATTCTAACCAACTTGTTACCTCAGCTCAATATACAAGTGTACTACATGTCTACAAAATCTTGCTGAAAGTTTGAAGCAAAACAAGGTCCTACGGAGGCCAAACGAAGACTTACTCTCTGCTGCATCGAAATCTGTCTGCTTTCGAGAAAACGGTTGGCCGGAGTTCTACCGGTGTCCAATGGCCGAGCTTCCACTTGGAGGTTGTCAGCAAGAGGCTGAGGGTCAGGTGGGTGGTCGGCGCGAGGCGGAACGGCAGCCGGAGGTGGTGATCGTAGAGGGCGAGCACGGCGGCAGCGGCTGGTCGGCAGGAGCAGTTATGCTCTTGAGAGGAAAACGCACAAAAATGAAGGAGAGGGCTGGTCCACGAAATTTTGAGGGAAACAGTAGATGAGATGAGGCTTCAATCAACCATGGTCAAAGCTCTAGAAGATTAATAGTAAGTGGGAACTTAATGACCTTCATCCAAGTAACGACACTTGTTCTTAAACTTATAATATCCAAACTTCTAATGACCTTCATGCCCCTCAATTTTCGGCAGCCTTGGGGAAGAAGGAAAAAAAAAGTCAAATGACTAAAATGCCATTCTCAATTCAATTAGGCAAGGTTAACACTTCAAGCGTAAAATGGTCTTTTCACACATTTCTTTCGAAATTTCAGTTTTTCGATATTTTCATCCTTGATAAGGTGGCGTCTAATCCCTATCCAATATTGAAATCTTTCATTTGCATTTTCAAATTCCGAGATCCTATTTCGTGATCGGTTTTCCGTTGATCGAAATTCCAATTTGTCTCGAACTAACGGGCGGCTCTTGCGGACGTTACGCGTATCGACTTTGTGATTCTCATCACACTTAGGATAACTCAACCTACAGCGACTTTGGTTGTCATGTAATCGCGAGGATCTATCGCTAGCCCCGACGGCTACGATAGTCACAAATTGATTTAGGAAAATTTCGCAAATCATACTTTGGTTAAGCGGTATCACCCACGTCCCAATCGTATAACACTAGCAATGTGTTCCTTAATCGTTCTTAGATCGGCCTCGGCTCTAAGTACTCCCTCAACGATCCTTATGGTCAAAGCGCCGTTTTCTAATCGAGTTTCCTAGGTCCACGTATCTCATCGCGCGTTAGCTTTTCCCCTTTGGTTAATTAACTCGAGATTGATCAGATCTGAGCGAGACATAACTGAAATACTTCGACAGATTCCTTACAGTCAAAAGTTTCGAAATGACAGGAAAATCAGAATGTCACACAACGTTTGTGCTTTTATTTTTGTGGCTTTGCCATTTGATTGTAAGTTCTAGTAGCCAGTGCCATTGGGAATACCTTCCAACAAATACTTCCTTAGAGCTTAACCTATATAACAACGTTTGAGCTCCTCACATAACATATGAGCTTCTAAAGCAACGTATGAGCTCTTAAAATAGCGTATGAACACATACAAAGTTCATATGAAATATCCAGAACTGCACTTGAGCTTCTATCTTTTGGTCCCTTCAAGCGTATTGGCAATCATGGCTCTACCTCACTGCTCACCTATTCAAGGTCCTTCCAAGTTTTACCAAACTTTCCTTTATAGGCTTATTCACCTTCTACTCAGGTATCTCCAGCTAGTAGACAACTCTATGCCCACTTGCCTTGTTCACCATTGATAAAGAACTCATAATTTTCAGAAGTTCACATAAGACAACATCAGCATAATGGCTTGTGCATTTTTCACTTGGTTCTACTCAACCAATAAACACATTAGTAGCATTTAATTATTTTGTCATCTTCAAAATATCGTAAGGAATTTCCATTAACAACATTTGATCTCAATACTTTATTTTTCTATCCGTAGTCACTTAGATGCGGCTTCATACATATGACTTGTGCATATCAACTTCCAGGAGCTGTGTACCTTGCTTCTGCTATACAAAGAGCCATTGTACTTTGTTTCTTTCACAACCAAGAGACTAACATGCTGCCCATTAGTCGCCAGGTTCCTGAAGCGCTCTTTCTATCAATCCAACAGTCAGCAAAATCAACATGAGAGTATCCAATAAGCGTAGAGTTCGAGCTAGCAAAAGCCTAATGATCAGGAGATTAGTAAGTCAGATAACCTAATATCTGTCT
This sequence comes from Rhodomyrtus psidioides, assembly GCA_021437785.1. Classification (NCBI taxonomy): domain Eukaryota; kingdom Viridiplantae; phylum Streptophyta; class Magnoliopsida; order Myrtales; family Myrtaceae; genus Rhodomyrtus; species Rhodomyrtus psidioides. The sequence goes on along the minus strand of JAILYB010000087.1, from coordinate 3,500,637 downwards.
CTTGAGCTAATCAAATAACTTGTTTCAAATTTAATTAAAAGTCACCTGATTCTAAGATAGGGTTGTGAATTTAAACATACAATTATTTTACCATCGTCGATATAGATTCTCTTACAGACCAAACGAAACGAGACAAGTGATTACAAAATACAATCACTCTCGCATCATTTGAACTCTCATTGTGTTTCTCAACCCTCAATTACGCTCCACAATCTCACAAATTATCCCTTACAAGATTGTCATGAAAACTAAGAACAAATCTGTTTCTCTCTAATCTCGTTATGACCTTCTTTGCGACTGAGATGCTAATCTCACTATGAGGTATGAGCTAACATGTCCATCAAGAAGCCTATGACGCTCAGATACATGTCAAATTTCGCGTAATCCTATTTTGATGATAATAATACGACGTAAGTGCTGGGAACCCGTGGGCTGCCTGGGCCCAATTTTCCTGTTTCTCACCCCAAGCCCATACTTCGTATATTCACAATTGGACCACCCATTTGAGTCGGGTTTTCTTTAAATAATTTCAAATTCTAGATATAATTAAACAAGAACGATTCATTTGTAAGAAATGTACATTTTCTCTATGCGTGTCCTTATTCTTTCTTGAACCAAGCTTGAAGAGAACAACTTACATTTTCCTCCAAAAGAGCAAAAACAAAAATTTCAACAAAAAAACTCAATCTGACTATGAATTAAAGTTCATTTTTTCGACTATGAATTAATCAAAGTTTATTTTTTTGTCTGTCTTATCTTTAACTTTCCTCTATCTGACTTTTTCTCCACCTCTTTGTAGAGCACGACAGTCGAATCCCGCATGAATTTAGTTTTGATTGATTCAAAAGCATATGCAGGTAAATTAACCTTTTTATATTTGAAAAGGTAGCATGAATATAGTATGTGAACTAGAGAAATGATGAATTAATTTAACTGAGAGAGAGAGGTAATGTTAGTTGTAAATATTGAACTAAATTTGAATAGTACTTTGATTTTTTTTTTTTGGGGTCAAAGAAGAGTAGTTTGATCTTTTTTTTTTTTTTTTGGTCAGAAGATTAGTTTGATCAGTTAACGTAAAAGAAAGGGCCGATACCGACCGAAGCGAAAGGACCCTAGAAAGTCATGTTGTTCGACCACGTGCTTCGACTAGTGTTCATCCTTCATGTTTATTGTTTACCAAATCATTTGCTAAGAAAGGTCAAGTCAACTCTGCTTGCACGATGCCGAAATTGCCTCGCAAGTCATGTGAAAATGAACTGTGGAAAAGTGTAAACTAAATGCAAAGCCTTCTCAACTATTAATTACATAGACCCAACGGTAATCATCCGTGAACAATGATCAACTTTGGGGGTTCTATTTAACTAGCATATTATGGAAAATATCCAAGTCAGCGCCGATGATGCCAAATAGAACGGTTGGCGTCCATATCAGCATTATTCTGCCAAAATTGGTATGATGGACTCAACTGACAAAATTTGAAAAGATTTTGGACTCAATTGGCACAATGAAAGAAGTTAATGACTGAATCGACACAAAAGTAATTGGTTTAAGAATTTTTAGGTCATTTTTCCTAATCCGAATAAAATCCATTAAACATTAAACCTAGAGAATTGGTGCTAAAATAGACTAGGTTGTCATTGAAAAAAAAATGCTAACATTTTCGATTTCTTCGTAACGAAATAACATTTCCAGCTTCCCCGTATAAATGACTCGGCGAAACAGGATAATGAAAATGTTATATTTTGACTTTCAAATTAGTGATAAGATTATTTTGGACCATTCACTTTGTTTTAGGGCTTTTTAGAGGGGGCTATAAAAAGGATATGTTGTAGATTATATTGTAACGCCTACTTCCACTTCTGTCTCGAAACATTTTGTTTTTCTCTTTCTTCTTGTCAAATCTTTATATCTTTGATTGTACCTTGTACTCGTTATTGAAGAGAGTGAAACCCCTCTTTCTCCCCGTGATTTTTCTCGTTTTGGGTTTTCCACGTATATCGTATCTCGTGTTTTATTTTACTTTCATACTTGCTATTTCGGGCTTGAATTTACGCGTCTCTAGGCGTTTTTCGCTATAAACTGATATCAGAGCGAAGGAATTTCGGTCTTTTCTTCGAGATAGCATCTATCAAGTTCGAAGTGGCACCCTTCGATGGCCAAAATAATGTCAGGCTATGGAAGATAAAGATGAAAGCTTTGCTGCGTCGGGAAGGCTCGGTTAGAGCCTTAGATGGGAATTATTCCGATGACGTGACTACCGTAGAGATCGAGGAGATGGAAGAGAAGGCACATAGTATCATCTAATTGTCTTTGTCTAACAAGGTGCTTCATGAAGTTGTTGATGAAGAAACGACATCTAGACTATGGCAAAAGTTAGAGAGTCTCTCTCCCCGTAAAGGTTTTTGTTTTGAGTTTTCTATGTATATTGTGTATCGTGTTTTATTTTCGTTTTGAGTTTTCTACATATATTGTGTATCCTGTTTTATTTTACTTTCACCCTTGCTATTTCGCGTTTGAATTTGCCTGTCTCTGGGCATTTTCCACAACAGAAAATGACTAAACTCGCTATACACGCACTTAGGTGCAAGTAATCACTCATGGATGAAAACTAGATTACTCTCTTTCTTATACCCTTTGCCACTTCGAACAAAACAATAAGTTGCCCTAAGGAACCCGAAATTAAACCCCAACAACCAAAAAGTATCTAATCTAATAAGAATTATTGGTAAATGCCAAAAATTACCGAAAAATTATATAGAACTTTCTAATTAAAAATCCTAATGATCAGGAAATTAGTGAGTAAGATAACCAATGCCCGACTCTTAAGCTATTCAAATGACTTTGTTCAAAATATTTTTACAAATCACCTGATTCTATGATAGTGTCGTCAATATGCACACAAGAAAATGAAGAATCTCCTTAACAAGGTCTTTTACAATCGTCGGTATAGATTTTTCATATAGACTAAACGAAAGAAGTGATTACACAACACAATGATTCTCGCATTCCTCGAACTCTCATTATTTTTCTAAACCCTAAATTACACTCGACAAACACACAAATTATCCCTTAAAAGATTCTCATGAAACTAGAAACGAATATGTCAACGATTTCTTTCCCCCTTACCCTTACCCAAAAAAATTATGTTGCGGATATTTGAACAGTATTTGATAAAAGGTTTTTTTATAGTAGTTGTGACTGGCATGAAAACCACCATTTCGTAATGGTTTTGCTACGGCCATATAATGGCTTTATAACTTTTGATTTTTTTTTTCATAAATCTTTCATTATTTGAGAAGGGCTTTGTAACGGTTTCTTAACCACTCTCTTTTGTTTGAGTATAAAATAAAACTTCAAAAGAGAATCTTGCTAGAGACGCCGAATTGAGAAAGAGATGTTCTTTTTCTTCTAAAAGCATTCCTTTCTGGGTTATACACATAAGGTTCTTCTTGTTCCTTTTAATATTTAGCATGAAGTGTAGAAGAAGGTTCGTTATATCTTGGGAGAATAGCCGCTAGAGCCTATTGTATAGAGTTTCGTACACCAAGTGGTGGAATTATCCAGAAGGATGGTGATTGCATGCCTAGACAATTTCGTTTTACTTTATCATATTTTCGAACAAATTTCCAAAACCTCTTATTTTTCATATTATATGATATTTTTTCAACAATCTTAAGGATAATTTCCTTATGGATACCTAAATTGGAGTTGCCACTGCTACTTTGTTTTTATATTATATTTCCATGTCTTGTCAATAAAAACCATGTGTGAACTTTGGTTATCGCTTGCCTAGCAATACACCGGAGAAAGAGATGGATAGTAACTACGACGGAAGTTTTGATGGTGTGGGAATGAGCAGTAAAATACGCGTATGAGTTGTAATTAGCTAAATTAAAGGTTTTCCCTTTAGGAGTCTTTTCTTCTCTCTGTATATATATATATATCTCTAGCTCATTGTAACAGATATGAAAGAAGATATATAGAAAATTGAGAAATAACGTTTTTTCCTCTAAACCTCTCTGTGTTAACATGGTATCAGAGCCCACGGTTTTATGAGAATTGTACGCTAATCCCCGATTACGGCGGTCCCACTTCCCAATAGCAAAGTCTATATGGAATTCAATTGCAATGATCTTCGTTAATGGAATAGATAGCTCTTAAGTTTATGACTGGAAGAGGTGTACGGCTCGGATGAGATAAGGAGGAGAGCCCATAGAGGCATACTACAACAACCTTCAGGGTCTATGAAGAGAGATCGACTTCCGTCGTTTGAACCCAAGACCTCGTCTTGCTCAATCTTTTTCATCTTTCTCGCGATCGACCTCGGACCCATGGCGGATCAGAATCCTAGAGGACCCATGGTTCCCCATCAAAATTAAGGGGGGGATTCGATCACAAAAGCAATTTTTGAGAATCTGACCATCAGATTGACACAAATTTTGACTCAGAACAGATTCCTTCTCCAACACTAACACCGTAGAATGATTCATCTTTATCATAGATTGTAAAAAAAATTGGATGGAATCAATTATGGCTTATGGTCCCAGGTTATCGAGGTGTACATCACAGTCAAAGACAAGATGGGACACATCAATAGAGACCTCCCTTGGCCTCTAACTACAGACCTTGAATTTTGATAGTGAAAGACTAAAGACTCAACTATTAAAGGGTGCCTGATCAATTCAATGAACCTGAGATTAATTGGCAATTTCATTCGCTTCCCAACAACAAAGTCAGTCTAGGATTCAGTTGCAATGACCTTCTTCGATGGAACAGATGCCTCTCAGGTTTATGACTTGAAGAGGTGTGTGGCTAGGATGAGACGAGCATGAGAACCAATTGTGGCGTACTACAACAACCTTCAAGGTCTGTGGAGAAAGATCGACTTCCATTGTTCGAACCCAATGAGGTATCCTGAAGATATTGAAAGACACAATATGGCTATACAGGAAGACCGTGTATACATCTTTCTTAATGGGTTGGATATCTTAACAAGGCCCGAGCAAATATCTTGCAGATGTAGCCATTTCTATTGTTGAACAAGCCTATGTTCATGTCCGACGAGAAGACATGATACAAACTATATCGCTGACTAACAGTGATACTGTCTATGATTCGACAGCCATGATATTCCAGGGGAATAAGACGAAAGTCAAAGCTAACCAAGAACTGTTGTTGCAGATGGCTAAGTCTGGGGTTACAAAGGAAGAAGGAAGACCTAGCTCAGCTCCAAGCTACTGGGGGAGGTTGCTCAAATTGTGGTAATACTAAACATACCAGGGAGACATGCTTTAAACTTCATGAGTATCTAGACTAGTGGAAGAGTTGAAGGCTTGAAAGCAAGCAGAAGGAAAAAGGAGAACTTATCTGGTGACAACAGAGCCTTTGTCATTGAAACCTTAATGGATTCACAAAATGTGATGTTAGAAGGTAGTCATGGAAGTGGTTTGGTTAGTTCCAGTCAGACTGACTATAATCACTAGATCATTGATTCGGGAGCCATGGATCACATGACATTACTCCTGATGATTTCGTTCATATCTTAGAATCATGACGTGATAATATATCAAGTGCTAATGGATTCACCTATCCGATGACTGGGGCTGGAGTTGTTGTGATTTCACATGCACTCTCTCTCCCTAACACTTTGCTTGTTCCTTTATTATCCACCAAATTAATTTCGGTTGGACAAGTTACTGGAGATTTGAATTGTGTTGTTATAATGTATTCCCATTTTTGTTTATTTCATGATATTCTCACGAAAGAGATAATCGGGCATAGTACTAAGAGAAAAGGGGGTTGTATTATACGAAAGAGATAATCGGGCATAGTACTCCATGCCCACTTGCCTTGTTCACCATTGATAAAGAACTCATAATTTTCAGAAGTTCACATAAGACAACATCAGCATAATGGCTTGTGCATTTTTCACTTGGTTCTACTCAACCAATAAACACATTAGTAGCATTTAATTATTTTGTCATCTTCAAAATATCGTAAGGAATTTCCATTAACAACATTTGATCTCAATACTTTATTTTTCTATCCGTAGTCACTTAGATGCGGCTTCATACATATGACTTGTGCATATCAACTTCCAAGAGCTATGTACCTTGCTTCTGCTATAAAAAGAGCCATTGTACTTGGTTTCTTTCACAACCAAGAGACTAAAATGCTGCCCATTGTACTGGGTTGCCAAACGTCCCAGTGTATGCTCCTGGACTTGGAAGAAAATACTTGATTGTAGACAAGAGTATGGGATGAAGTTCAAGTGGGAGATCCGGAATGGTTGTTCCACCTCTTTCTGGTTCGACCATTGGCATGATAGGGGGCCTCTTCACCTACGGTTTGAGGCGAGAGATATTTACCGTTCTAGAATCCCGCGTCACATCTCGGTATGCGACTTCTTCCATTCCTCTTGGGACCCTTCGCCTACCTTGGACACTCTATTTGCTTTCATTGGCCCGGAACCTCCCCTCTTGGATACTAGGGAAGACAAATGCTTATGGAGTGGTCACAATTCTGGGGAGTTCTCTGTCTCCTCAGCTTGGGAACTCATAAGACGTAAAGGCCAACGGGTTCATTGGCACTCCTTCATTTGGGACAACACCATCGCTCCCCGATACTCTTTCATTATGTGGTTGGCTACACTTAACCGTCTACCCACCCAGGATAGGCTACAACAACACCAAAGACTTGATGATGCAACTTGCGCCTTTTGTCATAACATTCCAGACTCAATTAATCATCTTTTCTTCGGTTGCTCTATTACCGGTACCATTGCTGCATTATGGGCTGCTAAGTGCAACTTGGGTTGGCGGAACCGGTTGTGGCCTGATATTATCAAATGGGCGAAGCAGAATATTAGTGGCCGGTCCTTTTGCCATCGCATTGCTAGATTTTCTCTAGGTGCGCTTTGCCATATTATATGGACAGAGAGGAATGACATTCTATTCCGTGGCAAGAAGTTAGTTACCCCGGCTGTTGTATGGCACCTTACCAAGTTGGTTAAGGATAAAGCTATTGCGATTGGCGGTGTTCGTGATCATCCCCGCAATAGGAGAATTCAGAGGAATTGGGGGCTCTCTCCTAGCATATTCGAAGTGGCTTCGCAATGAGTTTTTTAGCCCTTATGCTTGCTTTCACGGATAGGAAGTTTTATGAGTACAGGGGTGATCTGTTGGCATTGGTGGAGCTAACTAGAGGGTTGTTTCCTGCTGAATGGAGGTCGTTTGGTGGTATTGCTGGCTCCTCTGGGTGTTGTTATTGCTCTGGTGGAGTGTCCTATACTGACTGCTGGAACTCCTTTCGTCCTGTTGGAGCTCGTGAAGAGTTGCTGCTGTGTTTTACTGTGTTTGCTTCTCTTTTTACTGTTCTGTTTTGTTTTTCTATTTTCTTCTTCTTCTTCTGGTCAGTGTTGTTTTACCTGCTCCTTCCTCGGCTGCCTCTGGTCTGTACTGGCACTCTCTCTTTGAGGTGCCCTCTTTCTTTTTCTGTTTTCTTTTTTCCTAGTTCCCCTGACTGGCTGCTGGGCTTTTTCTGTGCTGATCTTGGTGTGTTGCTAGCTCTGTGGTGTGTCGTCTTGGTGAGGAATTTTGGGCCTTGGCTGGGCTGCTTGTTGGGTCTTACGCTCCAGACCTGGTACTGGAAGGAGGGCTTGCTGTCATGCCCTTTGAACACCAAGGTGTTGACACCTGATTTTTTACCATTTATTATTGTGATTTTTATTCATTAAAATTAATTAAAAATATCAAAAAAGGTCATAAAATCACAAAATCAACTTTGGAAGCCTTGGTTTAGCCTTAGGAACCAATTTTGAACAAAAAATATTTTTCGGTATTTTTAATATTTTTCGAGTTTATTTAATTATAAAAATACCCAAAAAATCAGAAAAATACCATTCGTGGTCAGAAAAATACCCAAAAATATTCGATAATTTTTTTAATTTCCTCTTCAAGTGTGTCACTTTAAATCTCAAAAATTCGACTCGGGTCACTATGTTCCTTCACAAACATAAACCCGAACCGAGCCTAAAAAAAAAAAAAAATCATTTTCGAGTCTTTTAGTTTTCAATTCTCACTTTTTATAAGCTATGACACTGGATTCTAAAGTCTTAAAGTGCAATTAGGTCAATTTGCCCTCCAATTTAATCAATTTTTACCAAAAGGGCTTAATTGCACATTTTTCTTTCAATTAGTCCCCGGTTTCACGGATGTATACATATGCTCTACGTATTTATACGTCATACGTATTTATACGTTATGCGTATTTGTATTATTTGGTAACCTCTTTAACTCTTGTAATAATAATAATGGTTATTATTTTTAACACCTTTGTTAGTGCCTTTTTTTAGCATTTTTGTATTGTGAGTGCTATTGCTAGTGCTATTTTTAAATAGCATTTTTGTATTATAAATTGTGAGTGCTATTGTTAGTGCTATTTTTAAATGACATTTATTTATCATAAATTGTGAGTGCTATTGTTAGTGCTATTTTTAAATGACATTTATTTATCATAAATTGTGAGTGCTATTATTAGATAGAATTCTTAATTGTTAGTGCTATTTTTAAATAGCATTTTTGTATTATAAATTGTGAGTGCTATTGTTAGTGCTATTTTTAAATAGCATTTTTGTATTATAAATTATGAGTGCTATTGTTAGTGCTATTTTTAAATGTCATTTATTTGTGAGTGCTATTTTTAGATAGAATTTATAATTGTTAGTGCTATTTTTAAATACAATTTATTGGAAGGTATTTTTGGCTATAAAAGGATGGCAAGAGTTTTGAGGTTGAAGAGGAGAGACATTTTGTAGAGTGTGCAAATTTTTGAGAGCTTAGAGAGAAGAACACAAACACTCTCTATATTCTCATAATCTTGAGTGAGCAAAATATACTAAGTTCGGAATATTGATTCCGCATATTGCTAGCACAATTGTTGTGGAGTTATTAGTCGTCTCCCCGTTCGTCAATTGGTGGTGCGTCCGAACTAGATGCCTAACACTTGTGGAGGCTGAGATCGAAGAACATCGAACCGACACCTCCGTTCAAGCACGCTACGAGAGGTAATCCATTTACTCCCTTTGAGGCTTTGTGATTTTTTTCGATTGAAATGCACGAAGTACGCCTCTGGAGATACATGTATGGGTTGTTATTTATTTCCGCTACGTGTTACGTGGATCCCAACAGTGGTATCGGAGCCGATCCTTAGGTGTTTTCGTGCATTTAATTGATTTTTTGCAATTTTTGCAATACTATGGCCAATATGTATTAACGAATTGTTCGTCTTACATGGCTAATGGAGGTTGATTATTTTATATGATAAATTAATCAACGTAGCAAAAATTGAGACTAAATCAATTTTGAATCGAAAATTTATGGCTATCTTATTTTACGTAAAAATTCTGAATATGATTTAACGTAGAATTTTTATTGTACCTTCCTAAGTTTTAAATTGTGAATTTATTACTTACGTGGAAGGGTGGTGATCATGGAAAAATCCCTAATCAATGTGATTGATGTATGTATGAATGTATGGTGATTATTTATATATTTGGGGTTGTAATTATTAAATGGAGGCTGCGTACTCCTTTTATTTTTCATGTAATCTTTATTTTTAGCATAGTCAATTGTTGATGTAAATGCTACGAGGATTACGTGGAGGAGCCTTTTAAGTCGGCGAGCTCTTTGGGGCCCGATTCTTGAAGAGTTCAAGAAACCAAGAAGAAGCGAAGAGCGGCTCTCCGTTATTAAAATATTAAAATGATTAAATGTGGTCTCATTGGCTCGAGACCCATTAAATCATAATTCCATGATCACCACGTAGGATAGATGTTTATGTGATTGGCATCTATTTATTTATTATGATTACGTGAGCAAGTTAAACTGGTTAATGTGCAAAGTCAGACTTACGTCACCCAAAATTGCGCCTGCATGAAATCCTAGTTAGGGAAAATCACTCGCGTTAGGTACCGAAAGGGCGTTGGTAATGACATCAACGTAACCAAGTCCCCGAACTCAAAATCTCTGGTTCCGCAGAATTGATCGATCTCTCCCAATCGGTCAATAAGGTTTCCGGTCTACCCTCCAAGAAAGACCGGTGGCGACTCCAAATGCATGCACAAGTTGCACATGCCACCACGACCACACTAAGGTCGAAAGCGATCGACTGTTATCGTCGAATCCCTTTGAAAAATACTCCCGCCGCGATTTGGTATGGGCCTGGGAGGGCCCGCGCCGATCCAAAGCCTGCGATCTGCACCCTTGTGCGGGGGAAGGCCCGCGATCGGTAATCCATTAGCCGCGTCCGCTTCGGACGGGTCGCGACACAAGGGCCATCCTCACTTTCTAGTTTTGACAGGTTGTCTCTGCCTGATGATCTAGGAGCAGTTTGTTCAACTTCTACTTTGCAAGGAGCTTTCCTAGCTGGTGGGGACTGCACTGCTTCTGGTCCTCTGCTGATTCTTTCCTGCACCCTAAATCAGGTCACTGTCAAACGTTCTTCATGCTGTTTCATCTCTTGGGAGTGCTCCTTTTCATTGTAGTTTCTCATTTTGCTGTACTACGATCATTCCCCCTTTTTTGTTTTCCCTCTGCTTTCCCCCCTTCTGTACGGGTGCCTCTTATATGCACCTTAGTTGCTCCACTTGTAGTAGTGCTTGTTTTGCAACCGGTCACCATTAAACCCATATTGGCACTATGTCTATGTGGGATCATGGTTTTTGTGTCCGGTTTTTTGTAACTACGAATTTAAATAGTCAATACAACCTTACCTTACAAAAAAAAAAAAATGCTGCCCATTAGTCGCCAGGTTCCTGAAGCGCTCTTTCTATCAATCCAACAGTCAGCAAAATCAACATGAGAGTATCCAATAAGCGTAGAGTTCGAGCTAGCAAAAGCCTAATGATCAGGAGATTAGTAAGTCAGATAACCTAATATCTGTCTCTTGAGCTAATCAAATAACTTGTTTCAAATTTAATTAAAAGTCACCTGATTCTAAGATAGGGTTGTGAATTTAAACATACAATTATTTTACCATCGTCGATATAGATTCTCTTACAGACCAAACGAAACGAGACAAGTGATTACAAAATACAATCACTCTCGCATCATTTGAACTCTCATTGTGTTTCTCAACCCTCAATTACGCTCCACAATCTCACAAATTATCCCTTACAAGATTGTCATGAAAACTAAGAACAAATCTGTTTCTCTCTAATCTCGTTATGACCTTCTTTGCGACTGAGATGCTAATCTCACTATGAGGTATGAGCTAACATGTCCATCAAGAAGCCTATGACGCTCAGATACATGTCAAATTTCGCGTAATCCTATTTTGATGATAATAATACGACGTAAGTGCTGGGAACCCGTGGGCTGCCTGGGCCCAATTTTCCTGTTTCTCACCCCAAGCCCATACTTCGTATATTCACAATTGGACCACCCATTTGAGTCGGGTTTTCTTTAAATAATTTCAAATTCTAGATATAATTAAACAAGAACGATTCATTTGTAAGAAATGTACATTTTCTCTATGCGTGTCCTTATTCTTTCTTGAACCAAGCTTGAAGAGAACAACTTACATTTTCCTCCAAAAGAGCAAAAACAAAAATTTCAACAAAAAAACTCAATCGGACTATGAATCAAAGTTCATTTTTTCGACTATGAATTAATCAAAGTTTATTTTTTTGTCTGTCTTATCTTTAACTTTCCTCTATCTGACTTTTTCTCCACCTCTTTGTAGAGCACGACAGTCGAACCCCGCATGAATTTAGTTTTGATTGATTCAAAAGCATATGCAGGTAAATTAACCTTTTTATATTTGAAAAGGTAGCATGAATATAGTATGTGAACTAGAGAAATGATGAATTAATTTAACTGAGAGAGAGAGGTAATGTTAGTTGTAAATATTGAACTAAATTTTGAATAGTACTTTGATTTTTTTTTTTTGGGTCAAAGAAGAGTAGTTTGATCTTTTTTTTTTTTTTGTGGTCAGAAGATTAGTTTGATCAGTTGACGTAAAAGAAAGGGCCGATACCGACCGAAGCGAAAGGACCCTAGAAAGTCATGTTGTTCGACCACGTGCTTCGACTAGTGTTCATCCTTCATGTTTATTGTTTACCAAATCATTTGCTAAGAAAGGTCAAGTCAACTCTGCTTGCACGATGCCGAAATTGCCTCGCAAGTCATGTGAAAATGAACTGTGGAAAAGTGTAAACTAAATGCAAAGCCTTCTCAACTATTAATTACATAGACCCAACGGTAATCATCCGTGAACAATGATCAACTTTGGGGGTTCTATTTAACTAGCATATTATGGAAAATATCCAAGTCAGCGCCGATGATGCCATATAGAACGGTTGGCGTCCATATCAGCATTATTCTGCCAAAATTGGTATGATGGACTCAACTGACAAAATTTGAAAAGATTTTGGACTCAATTGGCACAATGAAAAAAGTTAATGACTGAATCGACACAAAAGTAATTGGTTTAAGAATTTTTAGGTCATTTTTCCTAATCCGAATAAAATCAATTAAACATTAAACCTAGAGAATTGGTGCTAAAATAGACTAGGTTGTCATTGAAAAAAAAAATGCTAACATTTTCGATTTCTTCGTAACGAAATAACATTTCCAGCTTCCCCGTATAAATGACTCGGCGAAACAGGATAATGAAAATGTTATATTTTGACTTTCAAATTAGTGATAAGATTATTTTGGACCATTCACTTTGTTTTAGGGCTTTTTAGAGGGGGCTATAAAAAGGATATGTTGTAGATTATATTGTAACGCCTACTTCCACTTCTGTCTCGAAACCTTTTGTTTTTCTCTTTCTTCTTGTCAAATCTTTATATCTTTGATTGTACCTTGTACTCGTTATTGAAGAGAGTGAAACTCCTCTTTCTCCCCGTGATTTTTCTCGTTTTGGGTTTTCCACGTATATCGTATCTCGTGTTTTATTTTACTTTCATACTTGCTATTTCGGGCTTGAATTTACGCGTCTCTAGGCGTTTTTCGCTATAAACTGATATCAGAGCGAAGGAATTTCGGTCTTTTCTTCGAGATAGCATCTATCAAGTTCGAAGTGGCACCCTTCGATGGCCAAAATAATGTCAGGCTATGGAGGATAAAGATGAAAGCTTTGCTGCGTCGGGAAGGCTCGGTTAGAGCCTTAGATGGGAATTATTCCGATGACGTGACTACCGTAGAGATCGAGGAGATGGAAGAGAAGGCACATAGTATCATCTAATTGTCTTTGTCTAACAAGGTGCTTCATGAAGTTGTTGATGAAGAAACGACATCTGGACTATGGCAAAAGTTAGAGAGTCTCTCTCCCCGTAAAGGTTTTTGTTTTGAGTTTTCTATGTATATTGTGTATCGTGTTTTATTTTACTTTCACCCTTGCTATTTCGCGTTTGAATTTGCCTGTCTCTGGGCATTTTCCGCAACAGAAAATGACTAAACTCGCTATACACGCACTTAGGTGCAAGTAATCACTCATGGATGAAAACTAGATTACTCTCTTTCTTATACCCTTTGCCACTTCGAACAAAACAATAAGTTGCCCTAAGGAACCCGAAATTAAACCCCAACAACCAAAAAGTATCTAATCTAATAAGAATTATTGGTAAATGCCAAAAATTACCGAAAAATTATATAGAACTTTCTAATTAAAAATCCTAATGATCAGGAAATTAGTGAGTAAGATAACCAATGCCCGACTCTTAAGCTATTCAAATGACTTTGTTCAAAATATTTTTACAAATCACCTGATTCTATGATAGTGTCGTCAATATGCACACAAGAAAATGAAGAATCTCCTTAACAAGGTCTTTTACAATCGTCGGTATAGATTTTTCATATAGACTAAACGAAAGAAGTGATTATTACACAACACAATGATTCTCGCATTCCTCGAACTCTCATTATTTTTCTAAACCCTAAATTACACTCGACAAACACACAAATTATCCCTTAAAAGATTCTCATGAAACTAGAAACGAATATGTCAACGATTTCTTTCCCCCTTACCCTTACCCAAAAAAATTATGTTGCGGATATTTGAACAGTATTTGATAAATGTTTTTTTTATAGTAGTTGTGACTGGCATGAAAACCACCATTTCGTAATGGTTTTGCTACGGCCATATAATGGCTTGATAACTTTTGATTTTTTTTCATAAATCTTTCATTATTTGAGATGGGCTTTGTAACGGTTTCTTAACCACTCTCTTTCGTTTGAGTATAAAATAAAACTTCAAAAGAGAATCCTGCTAGAGACGCCGAATTGAGAAAGAAATGTTCTTTTTCTTCTAAAAGCTTTCCTTTCTGGGTTATACACATAAGGTTCTTCTTGTTCCTTTTAATATTTAGTATGAAGTGTAGAAGAAGGTTCGTTATATCTTGGGAGGATAGCCGCTAGAGCCTATTGTATAGAGTTTCGTACACCAAGTGGTGGAATTATCCTGAAGGATGGTGATTGCATGCCTAGACAATTTCGTTTTACTTTATCGTATTTTCCAACAAATTTCCAAAACCTCTTATTTTTCATATTATATGATATTTTTTCAACAATCTTAAGGATAATTTCCTTATGGATACCTAAATTGGAGTTGCCACTGCTACTTTGTTTTTATATTATATTTCTATGTGTCTTCTCAATAAAAACCATGTGTGAACTTTGGTTATCGCTTGCCTAGCAATACACCGGAGAAAGAGATGGATAGTAACTACGACGGAAGTTTTCGATGGTGTGGGAATGAGCTGTAAAATACGGGTATGAGTTGTAATTAGCTAAATTAAAGGTTTTCCCTTTAGGAGTCTTTTCTTTTCTTTGTATATATATATATATATATGATATGAAAGAAGACATATAGAAAATTGAGGAATAACATTTTTTCCTCTGAACCTCTCTATGTTAACATGGTATCAGAGCCCACGGTTTTATGAGTATTGTACGCTAATCCCCTATTACGGCGGTCTCACTTCCCAATAGTAGCAAAGTCTATCTGGAATTCAATTGCAACGATCTTCATTAATGGAATAGATAGCTCTTAGGTTTATGACTGGAAGAGGCGTACGGCTCGGATGAGATAAGGAGGAGAGCCCATAGAGGCGTACTACAACAACCTTCAGGGTCTATGAAGAGAGATCGACTTCCATCGTTTGAACCCAAGACCTCGTCTTGCTCGATCTTCTTCATCTTTCTCGCGATCGACCTCGGACCCATGGCGGATCAGAATCCTAGAGGACCCATGGCTCCCCATCAAAATTAAGGAGGGGATTCGATCACAAAAGCAATTTTAGAGAATCTGACCACCAGATTGACTCAAATTCTGACCCAGAACAGATTCCATCGCCAACACTAACACTGTAGAATGATTCATCTTTATAATAGATTGTAATAAAATTGGATGGAATCAATTATGGCTTATGGTCCCGGGTTGTCGAGATGTACATCACAATCAAAGACAAGCTGGGACACATCAATAGAGACCTCCCTCAGCCTCTAACTACAAACCTTGAATTTTGATAGTGAAAGACTAAAGACTCAATTATTAAAGGGTGCCTGATCAATTCATTGAACCCGAGATTAATTGGCAATTTCATTCGCTTCCCAACAGCAAAGTCAGTCTAGGATTCAGTTGCAATACATTATTCGATGGAACAGATGCCTCCCAGGTTTATGACTTGACGAGGTGTGTGGCTAGGATGAGACAAGCATGAGAACCAATTGTGGCGTACTACAACAACCTTCAAGGTCTGTGGAGAAAGATCGACTTCCGTTGTTCGAACCCAATGAGGTATCCTGAAGATATTGAAAGACACAATATGGCTATACAGGAAGACCGTGTCTACATCTTTCTTAATGGGCTGGATATCTTAACATGGCTCGAGCAAATATCTTGCAGATGTAGCCATTTCTATGGTTGAACAAGCCTATGTTCATGTCCGACGAGAAGACATGATACAAACTAAATCGCTGACTAACAGTGATACTGTCTATGATTTGACAGCCATGATATTCCAGGGGAATAAGACGAAAGTCAAAGCTAACCAAGAACTGTTGTTGCAGATGGCTAAGTCTGGGGTTACAAAGGAAGAAGGAAGACCTAGCTCAGCGCCAAGCTACTGGGGGAGGTTGCTCAAATTGTGGTAATGCTAAACATACCAGGGAGACATGCTTTAAACTTCATGAGTATCTAGACTAGTGGAAGAGTTGAAGGCTTGAAAGCAAACATAAGGAAAAAAGGAGAGCTTATTTGGTGACCGCAGAGCCTTTGTCATTGAAACCTTAATGGATTCACAAAATGTGATGTTAGAAGGTAGTCATGGAAGTGGTTTGGTTAGTTCCAGTCAGACTGACTATAATCACTAGATCATTGATTCAGGAGCCATGGATCACATGACATTACTCCTGATGATTTCGTTCATACCTCAGAATCAAGACGCGATAATATATCAAGTGCTAATGGATTCACCTATCCGATGACTGGGGCTAGAGTTGTTGTGATTTCCCATGCACTCTCTCTCCCTAACACTTTGCTTGTTCCTTCATTATCCACCAAATTAATTTCGGTTGGACAAGTTACTTGAGATTTGAATTGTGTTATTATAATGTATTCCTACTTTTGTTTATTTCAAGATATTCTCACGAAAGAGATAATCGGGCATAGTACTAAGAGAAAGGGGGTTGTATTATATGGATGACTTCTGTTTTGGGAATGCAAATCATGTCCAAGGTGCATCAATCAGTAGAGAGAAACAGATTTGGCTTTGTCATTTACGGTTGGGACATCAATCATTTGGTTATTTGAAATGATTATTTTTTAATCTTTTTTTTTTTAATTTGAAGAATTTAGATTTACAATGTTAGACTTACATATTGGCTAAGAGCCATAGAGTTCTTTTTTCTATAAGCTTGAATAAAAGTGAAGTCCCTTTTTTGTTGATACATTCGGATGTTTGGGGTGCATATCCTGTTACCGTTGTTTCGGGCTACAGGTGATTTGTGATATTTGTTGATGATTGTACTAGAATGGTATGGCTTTACTTGACGAGAAGCAAAAATGAGGTAGCTAAGATATTTAGAGATTTGCATATTATGTTACAAACCCAATTTGGTGGGCAAATCCAAGTTTTAAGAATTGATAATGGTGGGGAATACATAAATGAATATCTTAAGGAATATTTTCAACAACATGGCATGATCCAGGAGTCATCCTGCTCCCAAACACCTCATTAGAATGGTGGCGCTGAGAGAAAGAATAGACATATCCTCGAGTAGCTCGAGCTCTCCTAATTAAGAGTCATGTGTCTCAAAGATTTTGGGACAACGTTGTGGCTGCAGCTATGCATCTCTTCAATTGGATGCCATCTAAAGTGTTGAACTTCCAGACACCACTACAGACCTTGTCCACATATTTTTCTTTACCGTCTGTCCTAACCATTCATCCTCTGGTGTTCGGGTGTATTGCATTTGTACACATTTGAAGACCTAGCGAACGAAACTTAATCCTTGTTCAATGCGATGTCTGTTCTTAGGATATGGTACACACCAAAAGAGGTATCACTACTACAACCTTTCCACCCGACGAACCTATATGATAATTGATGTCTCATTTATTGAAGTTGATCCTTTTATTAGAATTTTAATTCTTTCTTTCAGGGGAGACACATACAGCAAAGGAGAATTGGTGGAAGATTTTTTATAGTATATTGTCCAAAGGAGGAGTAGGGCTTGGGGGAATGGAAGAGGAGGCGTCATCTGACGTTGGGCAGCTTCGGCAGAAATGTAAGTTATGGTGCTCAAAGAGACCATAAATGAGGAGGTAGTGATTAGGCATATGATACCGGACATTGAACAGGCCCTGACAGGGGATTGACAATTCCTATAGGAACAAAATCACGAAGAACAACTTTCCACTTCTCCAATACTCGACTCTGCTGCTGAGAACATTTTTTACGTAACCTCTCCTAATCTTTCTTGTGTCTTTGATGAGCTTAACACTCATGTTGGATGTAGACTACCTGCTAGGCACAATCGAGGCAAGCCCCCGCATAGATATTCGCCGAATGTTGAGGAGAAGAGGTCGATCTACCCTTTTGCGAATTACGTATCAATCGAAAAGTTCTCAGATCCATTAAAGGCATTTGTATCGAACGAGTCTGCAATCTGTATTCCAAAAGGGATACATGATGCTAAGAAAGATTCCAAGTGGGTCCAAGCAATTAAGGAGGAGATGACTGCACTAGAAAAAAAAAGACTTAAAAGCTGGTGGATTTACTTGAGGGAAAGAAGACTGTTAGATGTAAGTAGATTTTTCTGTAAAGTACAAAGCAGAAGGATCTATTGAGAGGTACAATGTAATATTAATAGTGAAGGGGTATACCCAAACTTATGAGGTTGACTATTAGGAGATGTTTTCTCCTGTAACTAAACTTAATACTGTTCGAGTCTCATTGTCTCTTGTAGCTAATCTAAATTGGCTAATAAACCAGTATGATGTCAAGAATGCATTTCTTTACGATAATATGGAAGAACAGATTTATATAGATATTCCAACCGGTACAATTTATCCTTACAACTTGAGTTGGTGTGTAAACTAAAGAGATCATTGTATGGTCTGAAACAGTCTCCACGAATATGGTTTGGCTAGTTCACTTTGGTGATGAGGAGATATATGTATTCCCAGAGTGACTCAGATCTCACATTATTCTTGAAACGTCATCAAGGGAAGGTAACTACGTTGATTATCTATATTGATGATATGATTATCACTGGAGATGATTAAGCTCCAAAACAAACTTTTTGAGGAGTTTGAGATGAAAAACCTTGGGGCTGAAATACTTCCTAGGTATTGAGGTAGCGAGATCGACCGTGGGAATATTACTCTCACAAAGAATGTATGTGCTAGACCTATTGGTAGAGGTGGGAATATTGGACTGCAAACCTGCAGACACGCCAATTGTTCAGAACCATAGGAATGGGAGTATTTAGATTAAGTGTCAACAAACAGAGGAATCTATCAAAGGTTAGTTGGTAAACTAATTTATCTACCGCATACTCGTCCTGACGTTGCATATGCTGTGAATATTGTTAGCCAATTCATTTGTGCCCCGAGTGAAGATCATATAAATGTAGTATTGCGTATACTTCGCTATTTGAAGACCTCTCCATGGCGAAGATTGAGATTCTTAAAAAAGGGTCATCTTGAGATCGAAGGGTTTATTAATGTAGACTAGGTCGGAGTTTTTATGATAGGAGATCAACATCAGGATACTTCACCTTCGTAGGAGGAAACTTAGTTACTTAGAGGAGCAAGAAACAGAATGTCACTCCCCGAACCCGGCGGGCACACGAACATCCCTTCAAGGACCGTTGAAATAAATAGTCGTCCAGGATCTTACGGCCAAAATCTCATGGACCTAAATGAGGCATGCATGCGAAAGCGAGAGAACCACCCTATACTTAATTACAAAAGAGGACTCTAGAACAACATAGTAAATACATTTAATCAAAATGCCAAACGGCTTCAGTCTCACAAAAGTAAGATCATACAAATTCACAAGCCTAAAATACATCAAGTGCTTCTTCGGCTAATCATCTTCGGCATCCACGGGACCTCGTCTTTAAGGACTTGAAAATGTTGTCCCACGACAGGGTGAGATATAAATCTCAGTAAACTAGACCTAACACTAAACTAGGTCGCTAGTACCTCCAAACACTTTTGAAAATATGTATTTTTAAATAAAAAGATTTTGTCATGGTAAAAGTATGAATGTCTCGGCAAAACATGATGATTCACAAACGATGCACATTTTTGGCCAAAAGTGACATTCTAATCGTTTTACAAATGACTCGATGGTCAGAAAATTATTATAAAGGACTCGGCTTCGTACTTAGGCAATGTTTTCAATTAAACAAGCTCAAAGGAAAACAATTCTTTGTTCCAAGACTATCAATCGATCTCATTGTCTCGTAAAGTTTGACATTCAATTTCATTTCCTTTCCTCATAAAACTTTGACTCTCAGTCAATGGTAACTCGTTACCCGCCCGCGCCAAAGCGCCTCGGGCCTTAAGACGAATTCCCTTTGGTCAAGCCACTTCTTGTTATGAAATTAATTAGCCATAGAAAATAATTCATCTTTTCACTTTATTACGACGAGATGATTCGGTCGTCATAGTGACTCTCGCTCCCCATCGCCATCGAGATGATTCGGTCAACTATGAAACTCTCGTCATGGCCAATCCTGCGAGATGATTCGGTCAAACATGTGACGCCCGATACCTTAACTCCCTCGAGACCGTCGACATGAAGACTCTTGCGTCCGGTCCTAGAGATGATTCGGTCAATACAATGACTCTCGTTACTCCAGCACCACGAGATGATTCGGTCGACTGTAAGACTCTCTAGCCGCAGTGACCTCGTCAGGCCAAATGGGATCAAGTCCTTGAGCTCAATATCTTGGGATCAAACACCCAAACACGGGATCGAATACCCGTAGATTAAAAGTTGGGATCAAACACCTAACTGGATTGGCCTTAAGTTTTCATTCAATTCCAACAAGTTCAACCAAGAGCAAATCGGCCTACGGCCTCATTTCAAATTCCACGATTTCACAAATTTTCAGAAATCAAGTGCTTTCAATAAAACTCTTTTTAAGGCAAAGCACACTCGTGTTATCACACTCACAACTTCAACTTAGCACAAGCATCGATTAACAACTCTTTCAATTCAAGACTTGGCTTTTATTCAAAGTCAACCTCAGATTTTTGGTTCCACAAACCATCTCGAGAATCAATTTATAATCCGTGCCACCAACGCCCTCAATTCAGACGGAACTTCCATAATACAAGACAAAGATCCAACCATCTCTCATACTCAAGTTAGGGTTTCATAAATCAACCTTGCTTCCACAATTTCTCATGCCATAAGTCACTCAAGCGCAACTCACAAAAACATGGCAGAATTGGGTTTGAGGTTCCTCAAGTAAAACCGGTTCATAAATCATCAATTTCTCAAACAAGGACGTCTATTAGTAACCTAACTCCCCAGTAAAGGTTTAGGAATAGCTTACCTAGCTATCTAAGCAAGTCAATCTCTCCAAATGAGCACCCAAAGCTCTCGGCCAAACTTGTGTACGTCGGACGATTTTCTGACCTCGGAGGAATTCGCACAAAACCAACCGTTAAACATCGCCTAAACGCCATTCAATCCTCTATCCATCTTGCTTACACATAATACCATGCCCTAGGGTGACTTACCTACGAATTCCAAGTAAGGATAAGCCTCAGTGGCTTTCAAAATGTCGCGGTCTCCTCCGTTAACCGCCGCAGTCAGATTCTGCTCTAGGAACACCAGGCAAAATCAGCCATTAAAACTCATTTTAACTCTATTCCAACTCACATACTCCTTGCTAACACATGATATTACATCTTAGGATGACTTACCAAAAATTTTCAAGTTAAATGATGCCTCGACAAGTCTCAAAGAGCCTCGGTTCCCCTGTTGTTCAGTGAAGAAAAATTCTGTCTTCTTGAAGTTCCTAAAGATTCAACCATCTAAACCCCTCAAAACTCCAACCAAACTTAAATCTCAAGTCACTAAACCTTTATGCTATGTCTTGAAGATGTCTTACCAAAATTTTGAGCCAAGGAAATCCACCAAAGGGTCGCGCAAGCTTGCGGGTTCCACCAGTTCTTCTTGTGGACAGATTCTGTCCTCCCGAAACATGGCAAGAGTTCAACCATAAAAATCCTTCAAATACCCATCTAAACCTCGAATACAAGTTACTAAATGTCCTAAATAGGTTCAATGAGTGGCTTACCAAAAGTTAGAGCGAAGAGAGCTCGGAAATCCCGCTTAGGAGCTCGCCGGGTCAAAACTAACTAATCCGACCTTTGCTCCTTCAAATGGCTCTACAGGACAGACGGCTAAGTGGATTTGGGCTCATAATACCTTGTTCGAACGGCAAGACGAGAAGCTTTCTAATGGAGGTAGAATCACCTCAATCCAACACAGGACGAAGAAGTTATGGCCGAAACAGTGGGCATGGTCGGAGTAGGGCAGTCTGGCGAGCGAGAGAGAGAAGAGAGGAAAATGAGAGAGAGATGAGGGGGAGAGGGTTTGGCCGAGTAAATGAGGGAGAGAGAGAGGAAGACTAGTCTATAATCCACATTGGTCAACTTGAAGAATGGTTGGTGGAATAGTACCTCAATTATTGCCAACCATCAAATGATGACACTTGTCTTAGGCTCTTAAAAATCTTGGCAAACAAAAGACCAAACTACCCCCTTCAAATTCGGTAGCCATGGGATCTTCCAATTGACTAAAATGCCATCACTCCCTTCTTGACTCAAGGCTAATCCTCGAGGGGCAAAATGGTAATTTTACACTTTCCGTCCGAAATTTCACTTTTCCGATTTAAATTGCCCTCGATGAGGCGACGTCCAATTCATTTCAGATGTTGGAATTCCTAGTCGTCCGATACCCAATTATGAAGTCCAATTTCATGTCAAGCTCTCGTCGACTGCAATATCAGTTTATCTAAAACTGATGGGTGACTCTTGCAGGCGTTACGCGTATCGACCTTAGGATTTCCTCAAGTAATGCACTTTGGTTGTCATGTGATTGTGAGGGTTTATCGCTAATTCATGCGATCCTGATCGTCAGAATCCGATTTAGGAAATTCTCGCAAATTACACATTGGTTAGGCGGAATCACCCGCGTCCCAACATATAACACTAGCAAGGCATTCCATGATCGTTCCTAGATCGATCTCTGCTGGCCCAAAATATCCCCTCGACAATCCTTATGTTCAAAGTGCCATTTCTCATTCGAGTCTCCTTGGTCCACGTACTATCTCTACGTTAGTCTTACCCTTTCGGTGGTCAGTCGACTCGAGAGTGGCCAGTTCCGAGCGAGATATGACTGAAACACATTGATCGATACCTTTTCAATCAATAGCCTCGAAAAAGGGTCGGAATTCGGAATGTCACACAGAAGGTGGCAGCATTATCAAGTGCAGATGCCGAATTTAGAGGGATGGTCAAAGGGTTATGCGAGTTTCTATGACTTAAGAAGTTAATGTTGGAGATTGGGTTTTCCCCTAGAGCTGAGATGAAGTTATTCTGTGATAACAAAGCAACAATTGACATCTCTCACAATCCAATTCAGCACGACCGTACCAAACATGTTGAAGTGGACCGTCATTTCATCAAGCAAAACTTTGACACCAAAGTGATTCGATTTTCGTTTGTACGATCTGAAGATCAATTGGTATATATTTTGATAAAGGATGTATCAAGCAGGATATTCCATAGCTCATTTGACTAGTTGGGCATTTATGACATCTATACACCAACTTGAGAGGAGTATGGGAATGAGCTGTAAAATACGTGTATGAGTTGTAATTAGCTACATTAAAGATTTTGTCCATTAGAAGTCTTTCTTTTCTATGTATATATATCTCTAAGTCATTATAACAGATATGAAAGAAGATATACAGAAAATTGAGAAATAACGTTTTTTCCTCTAAACCTCTATGTGTTAACATATGAAGTCATCATGGGTAGGAGGGGTAGAATGGTTCGTTAGTAAGCGATAATCGGTAAAGTTGTCATTAACGTACGAGGTCATGTTTTCCCGATTATTTTCATGGCACTTAAAATCGATGAGTTGATGAACACACACGTAGCACGTGATCCTTTATTCCGATTTTGAAATTCGACAACTTGCAAGAGAGTTTTTGGTGAGCACCTATTTTGTGTGCTCTTCGAATTTGGTTGGTCGAACAGCATATTCCATGATTTTGTTGTGTTTTTATGCTATTTATGGAGAATGCTTGCATTTTCCCAATTACCTATTTAGAGAAATCTTTAAATCGGCAATGTGCTTCTTTGTGGCGGCTTAGAAAGAAAGAAAGGAAAAACTGAAGATGTCCAAGTCGATATTCTCGAGAAAGTGAACACAAAAGCTGGTGCTGGTGTTTGGTGACATGTCTTTGTACATGCTTGTTTAGGAGTGCAGTGTGGGACTATGTCTGTGAATATGCTCACACATGTTGGCATTTGTTGATGGGATTTATCGCAACCGAATCAGATGATCACATAGAGAATCAAGAAAAATTGAATGACGCACGAGATTACCCAGATTTACCCCAAAATAGGGCTACGTCCTACAAAGAGATTTCACTATGATTTTCTATTTTCAGCCGCTCAACTTGTTACAATGACCAACAAAAACGAGCAAAATATATATGCCATAAACGGGCCCAAACCTAAATCTATGCAAAACCTCTATTAAGCCCACAACATACGAGTTAACTTAAATAAAAGCCTAAAACCGTTATTGTTTCGGGAGCGTTGCCTCCGGACCCCCGTCCGTTCACCGACGAGGGGGGCAGCCGTCTGCTGACCGGGCAACGGGACACCCGTGTCGGAGGCGCAACCCCAGAACCCCTGCGTCCCGCGCGCATGGGTCACATGTCGTCGGGTAATACTTCAGTTTTCCTAAACTTACGTGGGCATACCTAGTGTGTGAAACAAGGATCCCTAAAATATTCGTCAACTCCAACATTCTCCCACTTGGTGGATACTTCGCGCAAATGAGAGCCTTTCCAATATCATTCTTCTTCAATCTAATCGCAGCAGAGCACCATTTAAATTTCGCACCTATGACAGCTTTAGTAAGAAAGTCTGAACTATTTTTCACCGTGTCGACCTTTACAAGCCGAACCTCTTTCTTCTCAACTTTTTCTTGGATGAAATGATATTGTATATCAATGTGCTTTGTGCGTGTGTGAAACGATGGATTCTTAGCTAAATAAATATCCCCTTGATGATCACATTTCACCTCTACGACACCTTGCTCAAAACCGAACTCCAAGCACAACCGTCGTAATCATACGATCTCTTTTCCGGCATGAGTAAGAGCCATGTACTCAACTTCCGTAGAAGAGAGCGCTACCATGCTTTGCCTCCTACTCATCCAACTCAACGCAGCCCCAAATAATGTGAAAACATATCCGCTAGTGGACTGTCTACTATCAATATCTCCAACCCAATCAGCATCTACATGGCCTACGATATCAAGCATGTTTCCATTCCCTGTACCTTCATAACATAAAGAATAATTCGAAGTTCCACGATGATACTTGAGAACTCTTTTGATTGCATTCCAATGTTCTCTACCTGGGTTAGACATGTATCAGCTCAAGACTCCCACTGCTTGGGCTATACCCGGATGCGTGCACATCATAGCAAACATCAAACTACCCACTGCACTCGCGTATGGAACTCGGGCCATCTCTTCAGCTTCTTCATCTGTTTTAGGATATTGTTCCGCAGATAGCTTCCCTAAAGGTATAGGGGTACCAACAGGCTTGCAGTCTATCATATTGAATTTCTTCAATATTTTTTTATGTATGTCTCCTGCCTTGGCCACAGCTTCTGTTTCTCACAGTCTCTCCTAATTTGCATGCCCAAAATAAACTTTGTAGGTCCTAAGTCTTTCATTTTGAACTTCTTAGCCAATAAACTCTTCACGGATTTCACCATCTTCACGCTATTTCCGGTCAACAGCATAATATCCTCATATAGTGTGAGAATGACAAACTGATCGTCCGTCCTCTTCACATAAACATAATGGTCAGAATTTGAATGCACAAAATCAAGCTGGAGCATGTACGTGTCAAACTTCTGGTTCCACAATCTCGGTGACTGCTTTAGCCCATATATTCAATTTGTACACTAGATTCTCCTTTCCTTTTACTTCAAAGTTTTCTGGTTGCCTCATATGTATCTCTTCCTCCAAGTCCCCATGAAGGAAAGCCGTCTTTATATCCATCTGTTCCGCCTCAAGATAGTATGCAGCTGCTACAGATAGAACAAACCGTATCGAAGTCAATTTTTCTATGGGAGAGAAGATCTCGTAATAGACAACTCCCTTGATCTGAGAATATTCCTTGGCTACAAGTCTAGCCTTGTACTTCTCTACAATCCCATCCGATTCAGCTTTCTCTTGAACATCCATTTGCATCCAATTGCCTTTCTATCCTTAGGCAACTTACATAAGCTCCATGTCTCATTATGATCAAGCGACTGCGTCTCATCTATCATTACGAGCTCCCACTGATTCTGATCATCTATGGATTTCGCCTCTTTTACAGAATTAGGATCATCTTTGGTAATGCTGAAAGCATGAAACGTACTCAATACACTAAGTGAGTATCAAAGTGGTATCTTTCTTTGCTGTGCGGATCTCCTAAGAGCCGACATGCTATCTGTATCCGAGTCTTCATCCTTATTTGTAACCTCGACTTCATTAACCAAGTACCCTTGCTCCGATTCAGGATCAGACTCTACTGGCGTACGTTGTGGAACCATCTCCATAGTTTCAATGTTAGGACTTTCTTCAGGCACTACCACTTTCTTGGGCTCATCACCTTTCTGTGTGCCAACTTGGGATTGTGATTCACGAAAGACAACATCCCTGCTGTATACAATGGTCTTTGATTCTGGATTCCACAGCTTATAGCCCTTGACCCCTTACTTGTATCCGACAAATATGTTCTTCTCAGACTTATTGTCAAGCTTACCCTATTTCTCCTTGGATACATGAACATATGTGTCACACCCGAACATGTGATATATTCGGCTTCTTCCCAAACGTTGCCTCATATGGTGTACGCTCCTTCACTGATAAGGTCGGTGACCTGTTCTTCAAATAACTAACCATGGCTACAGCTTCTGCCCAAAATTCATGCCCCAAACCTGCCCAACTCAGCATGCATCTTGCCCTTTCTATGAGTGATCGATTTAATCTTTCAGCCTCACCATTCTGATGAGGCGTATATGTGGTCGTCTTCTGCCTTGCAATACCATTATCTACACATAACTGTTCGAACTTATCCGAACAGAATTCACCTCTATTATCTGTACGAAGTATCTTGATCTTCCTGCCCAATTGATTTTCAACCAAAACCTTAAATTCTTGAAATTTTTCGAATACATCTGATTTACTTTTAACAAAAAAAATCCAACTATATCTCGAAAAATCATCTATGAACGATACATAGTACCTGGATCCTCTAATAAATGGAGTCGGAGTAGGCTCGAAAACATCGCTATGAATCAGCTCAAGAATCTCTGTTGCTCTCGTATAAGTGTGTGGGAAGCTAACTCGGTTCTGTTTTCCATGGAGACAGTGTTCACAGAGCCCGAAACCCATAGATCAATTTGATACTCCGTCTACCACTTGACTCGAACCTGACGTAGACAATCCCTTTTCACCGATATGCCCTAGCCTTTGATGCCACAACATGGACATATCATATCCATCTTCCTTGGCCTTTTCAGAGATGAAACCACTACCACTAGTCACTGTTTCCCCGAGCAGCTCATACAATGTCCCATAACAGACTCCTCGTGTAATCACAATAGAACCCCAAGTCATCTTGCACGAATTCTTATCACAACTGAAAGTAATCCCTAAATCAGCCATCATACCGACTAATAACAGGTTTTTGCTCATCAAGGGTATGTGCACCACGTCTAGAAGAGTATTCACCGTGCTATTACTCATCCTTAGCTTCACCTTGCCACGCCCGACAATTTGAACTGCAATATCTTCTCCGAGCATGACATCTCCACCATTATATTGCTCAAATTCACAAAATCAGTGTTTATGAGGCATCATGTGGTATGAAGCACCGTTGTCGATCAACCAAATATCCTTGTCTGATTGTGCCATACATACAGCAGCCAAATACATATCTCCTGCATCGACCTCCTTCTTTCCCGAAGATGATTCAGCTTCTTTCTTAAAAACTAGCTTGTTTTTATAGTCCCGCTTCACATGGTCCCACTCTTCACATCTCTAGCACTGTACCTTCCTCTCCCTACTCTTCAATTTCCCATAAGATTTGGATCTGGACCCTCTCCGATTGAGAGTATTCTCTGCTGGCCTACCCCTAGCAGTCAGCGTCTCTCTACCGAAATTTCCTGACCCATTTCTTTTTGTCTCCTCTAATAACAAGGCCAAACACACACTCTCAAGCGATAATTCTTTATCTCCACCACCGATCACCACAATCAGGCTATCCCATGAATTCGGTAGTGAACAGAGTAGTGTTATCGCCTTTTCATCATCCAGGAACTTAACACCGATTGATACGAGTTGACTAATCAACGTGTTAAAGTTATATAGATGTGCAGAAAACGAGTCGCCCTCGTGCATCCGAAGATTATATAGCTTTTTCCTTAAAAATAGCTTATTGACCAACGACTTACTTTGATATAACGACTACAGTTTCTGCCATAAATCCCTGGCTGTAGGTTCGCTCATCACGTTCATCAAAATCGAGTCTGCGAGACAAAGCCGGATCAAGCCATTTGCTTTCCAATCGATCCGATCCCAGTCCTCAATCTCCTTTGGATATGCCTTTTTGGAAGTTGAATCATCATCATTCCCCGTTTCCTTGCCCGATTCCTTTATCTCGATACTAGGCTTCGCAGCAACAGGCCTTTCCGTTATGATTGCCGACCAATGGTCTCGACCACAAAGTAGATCCTCCATCTTCATCTTCCACAGATCGAACCGCGTCCCATCGAAATTTTCGATCTCAACCCGTGACTCTCTTGACATCTCAAATAAACCCTAATTCCTTGAACACAAGGTTCTGATACCAATTGATGAGATTTATCGCAACTGAATCAGATGATCACACAGAGAATCAAGAAAAATTGAATGACGCACGAGATTACCCAAGTTCACCCCAGAATAGGGCTACGTCATGCAAAGAGATTTCACTATGATTTTTTGTTTTCAGCCGCTCAACTCGTTACAATGATAAACAAAAACGAGAAAAATATATATATATACCATAAACGGGCTCAAAACCTAAACCTTTGTGAAACCTCTATTAAGCCCACAACATACGGGTTAACTTAAATAAAAGCCGAAACCCGTTGTTGTTGAAAAATGATTATTTAAGCACTAACTCCGGTGAAGTTGCCGGAGTTGACATTAAAGTGATCGTTTTTCTTCAATTTGACACTAAAATGATTATTTTTTGGATCACTTAAGTGTCGATTTTTTTTAAATGATCACTTAAATGCCAACCCTGGTAAGGTCGCCGAAATTTACCGCTGTTAGCATTTAAGTGATCATTTTTTCTCTAATTTGGCATTTAAGTAATCCAAAAAAAAATATTGATATTATATGGAGCGCCATACACAAATATTAACAATCCTACTATACTTTTGCTGAAGAATGTATGTTGTATCTTAAGAGAGCATAGCCGCTAAAACCTATCGCATCGAATTTCGTCCTTCGATGGGCAGAGTTTATCCTTAAGAAAAGTGCTTGCAGGCCTTAGACAATTTCATGTTATTTTATCATATTTTTCAAAAGATTTTTAACAACTCTTATTTTTTCAACACATCTTTCTCTCTAATCTGGCTATCACTTGCTTTGTGACTGACGCTAATCTCTTCCATGACTTTCTTTGTGACTGACCCACTAATCTCGCTACGAGGTATGAGCTAGCATGTCCATCAAGAAGCCAAAAATATATGTCAAATCCTATTTGATGATAAGAATACGACGTGAGTGACTGGGTCCAATTTTCCCGATTCTCACTCCAAAGTCCTTAATGATAGTGGCGCATGATATGCCTCGCGTTGACTGCTACTTCATCGTAGCGCTAGGCGCTTGACCATTCAACGAACGAATTAGTTTACAACTCGTAAGATTTTCTCTTCCGTAATTATAGTGTGATTATATTTACTAAGACATCGAAAATACCCGACTCTACTGTATGATCAGGCCGTAGAAAATTATACAGCTAGGGTTTTTGCTAATCCTTTTCTCCCGTGAAGACAAAAAAAAAATATTATGGATTATGCAGTGAAGTTTTCCAAAATGTCCACGTCAGCTATTTCTAGCCAAAATTAGCTGGATATACTCAATTGAAAACATATAAAAAAGTCCAGTACTCAATTAAAAAGTTTAAGACTAAATTGACAAAAGTGCCATAGGACTTTCTGGATAATTTTCCTAATTTAATGTTTCACTTTTATCGTTGACAAGGCACAACAAATCGAGGTGCATTTGGTTCAACTTTTCCAAGAGGCTTTCAACTAACAAAACCCTTGGGAGAATGTTGAAAGGTTTGGTTCAGCTTTACGCCAGTATTTGGCCAAACACTAACATTGGAAAATGTGAAAGCTCAATTGATGCAGGACAACTGGCATACAATTTCCGGGAAAAACGCAACATTACGATTTTAGATAGACTTTTAGGTATTTTTCTATTTTAAGAATTTTAGCGATATAGATCATCGCGATATGTGATTTCAATTCTCTTAGATTAGCTTATATATGATTTTGATAATGTTATCTTTAGCGATTCTATTTCTTAAAGGAGTCATATCTCTATATATAGGACAAGACACGTTATCATCAATCAAACACAGTTTATTCTGAGGAATTGTTTTCCTGTTATCGTTTACCCTGCGTCATTTGGTATCAGAGCGAGATTTCTCCTGGCGATGATGTCTTATAACGTGAATCGATATACTTTCGTAGCCGAGGGCCATCTTGGTGAGCCTATTACACAGAAGGTGTTTACCCAATTTGCCGAGGGAACTCGACGAGCTCTGCAAGACCGCCGACGAACGATGCAAAACTTGCTTGCCGCTATCCAACGGTTGTGTGCAAACCGTTCTTCCAGCCGGGCGAATTCATGTCACTCGTGATCCTGAAGTAGCTATGGATCGTGGGGCAAATCACCGACGTTACCGACAAAGGCGACAAACCTATGTCGAGGATTTTGAAGAAGATTTCCAGGACATGCCTATTCGAGGAGGTTGCAGATATGGTGGATTCTAGGATGAGCATGTTCATAGAGGTCCAGGATATGTAGGTTACCGACGATATCCTAAACAATATCAATTGAATGTTGATATTTCTACCTTCAATGGCAATTCGGATATCGAAGACTTTTTGGAGTGGCTCTAGGAGGTTGAGGAGTTCTTTGAAGTCATGGAGATTGATGAGGAAGACCAAGTAAGATTCGTGGCGAAAAAGTTGAGGCGCGATGCTTTAACCTGGTGGGAGCAGACGCAAATATCCCGATGCCGTCAAAGAAAACCTCCTATCCGAACGCGAAGATGAATGAAACGAATTTAAAGGTTCGGTTCCTTCCACCTGACTATGAACAAGATTCGTTAAATCCAAACCTCTCGCTAGATTTTTTGTACCCTTCTTTCCCCCATTTTCATGCCATGGCCTCCAAAGCCCTCAGAATTGGGGAACCCGAAGGGGCAACTCTTGTCAAATGCAAGGGCCA
Source organism: Rhodomyrtus psidioides (assembly GCA_021437785.1). NCBI lineage: Eukaryota > Viridiplantae > Streptophyta > Magnoliopsida > Myrtales > Myrtaceae > Rhodomyrtus > Rhodomyrtus psidioides. The sequence continues at coordinate 3,469,283 of JAILYB010000087.1, read as the reverse complement.
GCTTTTCGAGAAATTGGAGGAGGAACCAAGGGTGGAAGAAGAGATAGAGAAGAAAGACCCGAAGATCGTTCTCGAAGCCGAGGCTTCCAACGAGAAAGTGGGCGAACAAGATGGGGGCGATGCCCAAGAAGTAAAGAAAGGTGAAGAAAATCCAAAAGAAAGCACCGAGGAAAAAAGAGCAAGTCAAAGATTTTGATCAAGAGAGAGACTGTGGTCAACGCTCATCATCAAGAGATTGCTGATGTTTATGTGGAGAATGGGAAAATTATTGATGTGAAGCACATTATCAAGGTAGGTGATGATATCACCGTGTTCGATGCTACTGATGAATATGTCATGTCAGGAGGAATTGATCTGCACACTCGTCTTGCTTTGGCAAGTCAGATAATAGATGACTTCTTTAGTGGTCAGGCTGCATCATTAGCTAGTGGAACAACAATGCACGTTGACTTTGTAATACCAGTCAAAGGGAGTTTAATTGTAGGCATTGAAACATATGTGACGAAAGCAACACAATCTTATACGTATTATGGTTTTCACATGGAAATCACAAAGTGGGAAGCTGACAATACTGTGATGGGATTTTACCAGCGACCCGCTCAGGCAATCATGTTCTTTAAAAGGAATAGGTGGAGGCACTAGAAGTACATGAGGAAGCAGATCCAGACATAACTCGAGAACGAGTTTTTCTGAAGAGGAAGAGAATGCTGCAGGACAACTGGCATACATTTTTCGGAAACGCAATATTACGATTTTAGATAGACTTTTAGGTATTTTTCTATTTTAAGAATTTTAGCGATATAGATAATCGCATTATTTGATTTCAATTCTCTTATATTAGCTTAGATATGATTTTGATAATGTTATTTGTAACGATTCTATTCCTTAAAGGAGTCCTATCTCTATAAATAGGATGTATGCCTTTGTAATCTGCACACTATTATTCAATCAATTTGAGTTATCTTTTGGAATTATTTTCAAGTTATCACTTCTCTCTGCGTCATCAATACTAGTAGAGACAAGCATTGGGCTTTCAGCATCAGGCTAAATGCTAAAAGATTTTTTTCCTTCCAAAACAACCCTCATCAATTCCCTAATTTTTCTATTTTGCCTCTCTAGTTAATGTTCATCTTAGTTAATGTTCATCTTCTTCACATTTGAGGAGGCTAGATCTGGTTGATGAGAGGTCGACGATGGGACGGCAAGGGGCTAGCGAGCCCCACCTATGTAACGACCCTAGGACGTGACCCCATTATTCTTTTTCTTTATACATCTAATTTGCTAATCACTCTCTTCAATAGGTTGCCTAAGGACCCTTAGGTGTTAGTTCCATCAAGTTCTCAATTATCCTCAACATCAACATCAACATCAATAACACATTTATCCCAAACTAGTTGGGGTCGGCGGTCGACGAACCCCAAATATAATATATATATATATAAAGAACTAAAAATGACAGTCAAGAACATGAGAATTCTGTCCCTCCACAATACTAATAGTCTTCCTCTACTCCGTTCTAAGACAAACCGTACGCCAATATATTTCTCACTCCATTAAATATTATTTTACTACTTTCTCCAAAGTAAGCTTCGGCCGAGCTCTTCCTTTTTTCGTGTTATGCTCTCGATAGCAAACTTCTATTCTTACCGAAGCATCAAGTTCTCAACTATGAGATATTATATTTAATCCTAGTATAATTCCTTATTTTTAAACGTAAAAGACTAACTACTCCATCTACTTAACAGACATAGCAACTTCCAAGACATTTACAAACCTTCTTAATATTATATATGGTGGGCATCCCATGCCGTTTGTACATCGCCTAATACTCCTCATACGAAGCCTAGCTTTCCTATTCTATTTCCCTACCCAAAATCTAGGAAAGCTATACATGTCTAACATCATAATATACCCATAGCACTTCACCTCCCAACTTATCTTATACACCAAAATTTGTTGGAGGCTATCCGATCATTCACCCATCTAACCAGTCCGCTAGACCAACTACTCATCGGAGGACAGGATGACTCTACTTCTTCAGCATGATCCATTTCAAGACGTTGCTCTACTTTGAGGTCCCGATGGGCCATGGATATTAATAATTTGCAGTAGTCCTCTCGTCATGCCCTCTCGCATTTGTTCATGCCATGAGACGAACTCAATGGGTATCTGGTGTGCCAATCCCACATCGATCCATACGGTTGCAGTGATACGGACGTACGTGATGCCAGTTTCCACATGAATTATAGTTTGGCGGAGGAGGGTTATATGTGCAGGGTACCCAAACGGTGGATCTCGTGGAAATTCTATTTTCTTTCCTGAAAAATAATAGAGTGAGCAAATAGTCCAGTAAATGAAATTTCTTGGCCTAAGACAGGAATATCAAAATCATACACAATCCAGTGATGTAAAATAAAATTTTTAGCATGCAACTATCATGTAATTCATTTCAAGAACATGTCATGCATCATCAATCGGATTGTCCTCATGTAAATTATTAAAAATGTAACAATGCATTTACTTTTCTTTTCACTTTTGTAGGCACCTTTGTTCTCGAGGTTATATCAAGATTTCTGGTATCGGGAAACGTCGGCACTTTACCTGTTCGAGACACGTGAAATTCATTCACTTGATATTGATAAACGACGTCTGTGCCATCACCTCAAGTAAACTTTTAGCGGATGATGGCACTTGCTTTTCTGTTGTCGCGAGCACCGACCACTTGAATAATATGTCGTTGCTAACGGAGGCATATAGATATCTTTTAATGCCATCCACAAAGTTGGGGGTTGGGGGGTGGGGGGGTAGAGGAAGAATAACTTTATCTTAGGTTCCGTTTGTTTCACGGAAAATGAGCGATTTGAAAAATATTTTTCGAAAAGTTATCGCTTATATCGTTTAAAAAAAAATTAATCAACGAAAAATGTTTTCATCATCGATAACAATTTATGTCTAACTATTTTCATAGACGATGAGAAAAAATTCATTTATTTTTTTTTAAAGAGATATAAACGATTACTTTTCGGAAAATATTTTTCAAATCGCTCATTTTCCGTGAAACAAACGGAGAGCATCCCTATTTATAGTGATATTTTAGCTTCTTCCCCAACTTTCTTCATTAATTAAGTCTTTCTATTAATGTGAAATGCATTAATTAAATCTTGACTTTTCCTAACTTCTTTTTAATTTTCATTGATGAACTTACTTCTCATTGGTCCACTTGTTTAAACTACTTATCTTAAGTTTTAGTGCAGCTACTTATCGTCTTTCTATCGATTCACTAGTTCTATATGTCTTAGGATAGGTTCTTGGCAATTTTCTGTTGGTCCAAATGTTCAAGAAGCTTCAATCATCTTAATTACAATATCGATTAACTAATTTATTAAGTAGATCATGCTAATTATCTCTAAATTAACCTTACTAATTAAATATGATTAATGGGTTTCGAAATATAGCCAACCTCCAACGCAGTTGCCTTACGCGGGCAAGCCGGTTGACATGCAGTGATCCGTCCTCGTGTCGATCGAGCTTCGTCTCTTTACATAAATTTCTAAGAAAGCATTTCAAATTAGTTATTAGCGGCATTTCATTTTACTATATTTGAAAGTATCTTAACTTTACTAATCTTGCTAATGTAATTTCATTCATGGTAATTAGGAATGAATTTATTATTTCATATTTCTTTTTTTTTTCAACAACTTGCTCATCAAGTTTCTCTATAAATATAAACACATTTATGACATTTAACTTTTTCTAACTTATCTTCCAAGTTTTATTAATGAGCTCACATCCTATTGGTCCATTTGTTTAGGCTATTATCTTTGGTCTCTAGAGTAGTCATTTATCCTTATTTAATTGGTTCTTTATTTTTGTTAATTAATGAATCTCATAATTCATGAAAATAACATTGATTTTATGTTTTAGAAAATTGACTTATTTTTGACTTAGCACTAACTTAACATTGACTTCAACCTTTTCTTTAGAAATTAATTTATCATTGACCAAGCATTGACCCCATTTTTATTCTTTAGAAAATTGACTTGCTATTAGTTCAATTTAACTTAACATTGATTTATTTGATTTACAAATATCAATTCATAAGCTACGTCTTGCTATTATATCTTTCTAATACTATTTCCCAAAAATTCCCCAAACAAATCAAGCAATCGTTCCCTTATATCAAAATACCTTCTGTAAAATTTCAAAAAAGCTTTCTCGAAGAATTTCTCAAAGGATATATTAATAGGGTTTATTTTACTTCCTAACTATGAAAATTCGGGATGTCACATCCTGGGTCGCACGAACTAGGCAACGGCGCCTACGTTCTTGGGACCCTAGGACGACGACGGTCACCTGATATGCCATGACCCTATGGTGAGAACGCCTAGGTTCGTAAAATGATGGGGCAACGACACCTGGGTTCGCGCAATTACGAGGCGACGAAGCCTGAGGTCGCATGACCCAGGCGCCATCATTGAGATCACCTAACTTCAGGCAATCCTCGCCTAGGTTGCGTGACCTCTGGCAACCCTCGCCTAGGTCGTGCAACCTATGCAAGGTCGGCCCAAGGTCGAGCAACCTCAGATGATAGCCACCGATGCCAGATTTGACTCGCCAGTGGGTTGAAACCTTATCTGGTCTAGCTAGCGAAGGGTTTGAGTATTTTAACAAAAAAAAGTAAAAAAATTACCTTCAAAGCTCCTTTGCAAAGTTATTTTTACTAAACACCATTCAATCTAAGACCCATTTTCATATGAATTTTTAACAAACGCAATTACAATTTTTCCAAACCTCTTTAAATTGAAGGTATTTGCATTCCTCCAAAGCTCATTTGCAATGTTGAACAAAATCATCAGTATGTGAGAGAGAGAGGATAGGTATTAGAACTAATCATTTGATTAACAACTAATTAAAACTAGTTGACCAATAAAATTTACCATTCTTTCTAGTGCACTTTGGACGTGTTTTCGTGTGCTTAGATCCCACCTTTGACCTGGCCAAACCATGCAACTGCACATGCACGAGACCGATCCCCTGCCAAAATTTTTCTTGGCAGGGGGCCCCATGTGGAGGGTGGGGATCCCCTGCCAAGGAAAAACCTTGGTAGGGGATCCACGCTGTCCAAAACCAGGACAAAACGACATTGGGAACATCATCTCTAATGAATTTAATCAAAAGGATCCCGGCTAAAGCAAAAGGACCCAATCAGCAAGGAGGCAACTCCTCCTTCCAATTCATTGGCCGACTGGTTTACCACTTCTTGTTCACAATTAAATTAGGGTCACACTATTTCCACTCTCGTTTTAGCTAAGACACATCTTTTTGCTAATTAATTTACTAAAATACCATTCTCTTTCTTTAATTAAATGTTTCTTTTTTTTATTAGGCTAATCCACAAATCTATCTTGATTTATAGTGGAGCGTGATAAAAACAGAACAGGAAAATTGATCACAAATGAAAAAGATTAATTTGTTAAAAGCATAATAAGATGTCAAATATATTTGTATTTAGATATGAATTAACAAAGGATAAGTACATAAGGGGAAAACATGAAATATCGTTCAACTCTTGATATATTTGACAAAAAAAATCTTGATATAAATAAATGAATTAATATCGATTGTAATAGCAAATGGATAAAAAAATTAAAAAATGCTTAAAATTTTGCCCCAAAAACCTTCTTACACGAGATTGAAAGTGCAAAGTGTGTAAACAAATTTTCAACCCCAATCTTGCAATTCATATTAAAATGTGAAAAGCTAAAAAAAAAAAGCACACAAAAATAAGTGATTTTTAACCTTGGAAACTCATATATTACCCGCAAGATCAAAATCTGGTTGATAATTACATTGGATTTGAAATTTCAACTTTGAAACGAAGTTTCCCTTAAACTATTTCATAAAAAATAGAAATTAATTGTGTGTTCATAAACCAAACTAGAAGTTTCTAACATTTTATATAACTTTTCTAATTAAAAGCACGAGATCATAAATTAAGAATAACAAACTTCTCTAGGAAAAGTGATAACATGATGCATTATAGAATCATATTTTATTGGGTGTAATTTGATATTTAAAAGGAAAAATAGATAGAAAGGCAGTTAAATTGGTTAGGTGATAAAATGAAACAATAACTTGAAGAGAGAGAAGGGTATTTTGATCTATTGGCTGAAAAGAGGAGTGTCTTAGTCAAAATGGGAGTGAAAATAGTGTCGCGCTTAAACTAAATTCATTATGGAGGAAGTTACCGATTATACAAAGAAGTTGTCAATCTCAGTGAAAAGTTGTCAATGTTGATTCAAGATTGAAGTTGTCGATTGTCCATCGGTTAACCTCAATGTCTATTTATGGTGGGAAAAGTATACTTTTAGTGCCAAAAGTTGTGTACGGATATCACTTTAGTATCAAAAATTTCAAACGGATCACTTTAGTGCCAATTTATTTTAAAAACGGTCACTTAAGTGCCAACTTCTTTTAAAAACGATCACTTTATTGCCAACTTTGATGTGCCATGTCAGCTTAAATAATAGATAAAAATGCCACGTGTTGGATTTTCGGCAAGCCACGTCAGCTCTAGCACTAAGTGATCGTTTTTAAAAGAAGTTGGCACTTAAGTGATCGTTTTTAAAAAAAGTTGGCACTAAAGTGGTCCGTTTGAAACTTTTGGCACTAAAGTGATCTCAGTACACAACGTTTGGCACTAAAATTGTACTTTTGTCATTTATCATTGTTGATTAGCTTGTCAATGTGACTTTTAAAACCGGTGAAAGAACTAAAAGTCATAATTAAGGTTATGTTTTGTTCTTTTCCTTTTCTTTTCTTTTTCCTTCTTCTTCGGTCGATCGCCTACATACGAGCGAGGCCAAGTGTCTCCAGATTTGGCTAGCGACGAGCCTTGCTCGAGCCTCGAGGCCTCACCCGAGGCTGGCAAGGCTCAATACCGATATTTGGCGAGCTCAATCCTTGCCAGCTGGTGGCAGGGCTTGGCAGCCAGACGCGAGCCGAACAAGAAAGGAAAAAGAACATAAAAATAAAAATAAAAATAAAAGATAAAAAAGATAAAAGAAAATAATTTCTAAATTGAATTTCTAAATTTAAAAAATTTAAAAATATATTAAATGGCATGTACAATGGAAATTGATTTTGTTAACCAAACAACAGAAAATATTTTCCACTTCTTTTTTAGGTTTCAAGCAAATATCGGAAAATGTCGTTATTTTACTGGAAAATGACTTCCTAAAAAATATTTTCTAGAAATACCACATTTTGCACGAAACAAACTAAGCCTAAGAAGTTTGTTTGTAGTTCTATGTCTAGTTCTTTGTTTTTGCGAGGTCCCAAGCATCTATGTCCTTAGAATGCTAGATGCATTTATGAGTCATTTAAAAGGAAGATCAAGAGTCTTGTAACAAGTCTATATACATGCAAGTCTTGCAATCATTTCAATATGGGTGAGTTAAGGCGAAATAGAGAGAAATACAAGAGGCTCATCGAATTTCCTGTCCTTCTTAAGTTTGTGTGAGTTGCGAGTGTTTCACCTTAAAATTGTCCCATCACTTGTCATAATGTGATAAGCTTAATTTAGAGTTCAGAACGAGTCCATAAGTCCAAGATATGCCGAAAGATTGTTACATAATTATAAGCGGGAAAGACAACCCGTGACTCAATAATAAACGAACAAACGGAACCTGAAATGTATACAGAATAAGTGAATAATAGTTCAATTATGGTCTCTCGAAGCCACATCCCATGATCTCCGAAGACAACTTTCCCACCTTGTCGACGGATCCGGATCGCTGCCCTTCCTTTAGAAGGGCAGGCGCCTGCCCTTAGGATCCGGGCTGTCTGTTTTTAGACGGACGGCTCAGATTTCCTATTTTTGAGGGGGGTTTAGCAATAATCCAGGCCATCCATTCATAACACGGACGGTCTGGATTCCAAGGGCAAGGTCTGCCCTTCTGAGGAAAGGGCAGACGATCCCTTCACCTTGTGGATGCCTTCTTCAAACATCACGCCCATGCCCATGTAGAAATGAGACTCTATGTGGCAATGGAACAGCCAAACGCCGAGATTATCTGCGACGAACCTGAGCGCCGTCCACCCGTAAGGATGGACATGCACCGTGTTCTTCATGGTCGGGTTCGCCATATTATACTTCTTCGGGTCGCTGTCGGGGTCGAATTTGCCTGTCCCGTACCCAAGGACCCAGAAATCGTGGCCGTAGAGGTGCCACGGATGCGTCTCACTATTGTTTGCGGTCATGGAGTTTGCATTTTGCAATATGATGTCCACTGTAGTGTTGAACTTCAGTCTATAGATCGCGTCGCTGGAGGTGGCGTTGGTGTTGTTCGCGACGCGGTAGATGTCGTAATCGGCAAAGCCAGGCAGCTGGTCGGGAAGTGGGCGCTGATCGAACATGTGGTGGAGATTCTCCTTGAGGGTGATTAGGTACGGCGTGTGCGGGAGCGAGAGCGATACATTGTTCAGGGAACAATAGGTACAACCATTGACCTTGTTCTACGTGTTGAGGAACACAATCGCTCGGTCCGATTTGGGCGGTGGAGTGTGTTAGAAAAATCGTACAATATGTATATTAATCTATAAAATGACAGAACCAAATCATAAGCAATGAAATGAAATAGAGGTTTATAACAGACATGTCATGGACTATGTCATTCACCATAAGTCTCACTAATCTTCTTCTTTGAAGATTTGCAATCCACAAAGCTGTGATATATCTTGTCACAGTTGAAGCATGTACCTTGATATCTGTTCTTGGCCACTTTAACTTGCAATCATTTAAACTTCGAATCGCAATAATAAATGTGACCAAGCTGCCTCAAACATGAAAACATTAAGTTGGCAGAAGCACAAAATTTGATCCTTCAGAAGCAGTATTCAGAAATCGTCTGATGCAAAAATTCATCAGATGCAACTGCATCTGAACCCGTCAGATGCAACTGCTTCTGAACCCATCACATGCAGAAATTCGTCAAATGCAGAAATTCGTCAGATGCAACTGCTTCTGAACCCATCAGATGCAATCCTTCTGGACCCGTTAGAAGTAGTCCTTTTGGACCCGTTAGAAGCAGTATTTCTGGACTCGTCAGATAGAGTTCCTTCTGGACCCGTCAGATGAAGTTCCTTCTTACCCTCCTTCTGAGTTTCCTTCTGAGTCTCCTTCTGAGCCTTCCTTCTGACCCTTCCTTCTGAGCTTCCTTCTGACCTTCCTTCTGAGGCTCCTTCTGACCCTTCCTTCTGAGCTTCCTTCTGAGGCTCCTTCTGAGCTTTCCTTCTGAGTAACAAAATCCGAACGAAAATTTAACAATATAAATAAATTGAATTTAGATGGAATACCGAGGCCTGTGTTCAACACAATTTCCTTAAAACAGATTCGTCCCATCCAGTACGTGCTTTGAGGTTTCGTGGACGTCTGTCTCCTAGGATACAACGATTGAACAACGATAGATGCTAGCACGGCACTCCAACGCTTTCGGCGAACTTGAACAACACGAGAACACTATCGAAAACAATGTAAATGCATAGAATCGGAAAAGAGGGAGAAAAGTTTTTCTTTTGAGGTTGTAGTGTTTTCCTATCTCACTTCCTCTCTCTCCAAACAGAATGGAAAATCACCTATTTATAGGCTAAGTGGGGCATTGCGGAAATAAATAATAACGGCTAAATTAATTCTGCCGTTATGTAATTAATTCTGTAACCACAGAATTATAGCAGCCGTTACTTAGTTAATACCATTTACATACCGGTAATTAACGTAAGCACGATTAACGGCTTGAGTTGAAAAAAATTAAAACAGAAGGCAAAAATGGGCTTGTCGCGAGGCCCACTTCTCTGTCCGGCATTCGCGTACGCGGGTCGTGTGCTCGCATCCAAGTTCAACTTGTCGGGCCTCCGTCGAGGTCCGGGATTCGCACCCCTCCTGCGCGTGTGCGCGAGGCATAGTACTTGTGCTGTGATAGTTGCCACTCAAAGAGAGTGTATCCATATATAAAGCACTTCAAGGCCTTCTTCCTTTCCTATGTGTGACTAGTGTTTTGTCACTTCCCACTTCCAACTCAAGAGTGTTATTTAAGAAATAATTTCTCATTCACTCACCATCAAAATACCTCATATTTCCAACAATCCCCCACATGAATGAAAATTGTTTTGGTTTTGACTCTGTGATAGTGTTCAACAAATGAAACCTGTATAGGATAGGTAGGTGTCACCTTTTGAACCTTCCCTTGTGAAAGCATATTTAATTTACCAGCTGTCCAGTAGACATGATGTCCTTGAACTGTCCTGCTTTCTTAGTAAATGACCCATACACTTCACACATGAGTCATCAACGTTTGTTCAGTTCTCATGAGTATGTTCGTTTTGGCCATGAACATCGTCCTGGTTCTGCGAGAATTTCTAAAGAATTCAGCCCTCAATTATTCTCCTTTGAAGCGGCCCCACTTCTCTCTCACATAGGTGATTATTTTATCTTGAGTAATTAATTTACTCCACTTAAGAATCATTAAAGCAATAGTTGCTATCCTTTTCCTGATAAACCCCACAGTAATTTGTTTACTCCACATACTTGGGGGATATCAAATCACTGTTTCTTTTATAGGAATGATTTGAGGGATAGACCCCCCATAGTGATATCTTAAGTTCATATACTTAGGTTGTCCCTTTTGAACCTAGATCTTGGGATCTCCAGTCAGCTAGGTTGGGTTTTCCGTTATACAAACTTTTCTGTAATGGGCTGTAGTCCCATTCCTATTATTGATTTTCCAACTAACTCTCTGTTTAACCCTTTTGGTTAGTAGATCTGCAATATTATCCTTTGACTTTACGTAGTCAATAGAGATAATTCCAGTTGAGAGTAGTTATCTAATGGTATTATGTCTATGACATATATGTCTATGACATATATGTCTAGACTTACCATTATACATAAAACTCTATGCTCTTACAATCGCAGATTGGCAATCGCAATGTATACAGATTGGTGGTACAGATTTTTGCCATTTTGGAATATCCTCTATGAAATGGCATAGCCATTTAGCCTCTTCACCACATATGTCCAAAGCTATAACTTTGGATTCCATTGTGGATTTGATTATAACAGTTTGTTTTCAGGATTTCCAAAAATATGGCTGCATCTACTAATGTGAATTCATATCCACTAGTAGATTTTGGAATAGCCACTTTTGCAAGGCACCCCCACACTCGTAAGCATTTATAGGATGGTCTCATACCTTTCCATAGCTCATAAGGGGAACAGCCATTTTTGCAAGGCACCCCCACAATCGTAAGCATTTGTAGGATAGTCTCATACCTTTCCATAGCTCATAAGGGGTTTTATCCTCTTTATTTTGAGGTATTGCATTATTCTCACCTTAGGAAGGAAATAATGCTTCACAAGGTCAACAAATAACTTGTTATTGCCCTAATTCATGAAATCGTCAATTACATAAGTTGGGTTATCATCACTGTTGATTTTCCTCAACTGGCTAAGTCCCATTTCCCTCGAGGAATAGTCAGAGGATCGGCCGAATCCATTTCTGACTTCATATTATCAATGGACATAATTTCATTTTCAAGCAATTGCTTTATCACATCACTCCTCGAGCGAGCATGTCTCTTTCTACCATTGAAAGTTTTACTTTTTGCAATGGCTATTGCCACTTGGCAATCACAATGCATAGACATGTAAAGTACCGATTTCATTTCCTTGAGCAAACCTCAAGTTATCAAGATAAAATATTTCCTTCTTCTTCTCCTACTAAAGTGTAGGAGGATAAACGTTATATTTCCACAAAAATGCTTGGTAGCATCTAGGTTTATCATCTATTATTTTTTCGTTAGCCACAATATTGGCTCGAGAAATGACCGCAACATTTTCCAGAATCATCTGCTTTAACCAAATTGACTTTTGGCTCAGTAGGATTGTCATTTCCTCCAAGATATTTTGTTTGGTTGAGTTCCAAACTACAACATCCCACCAAGTATGAATATGATCAAATAGTGGATCTTGTCTCATTCGAATCTAATTTCGAATTATATACAGAATTCACCAATTGGTGTTTCTCATTGCTTCTTATAGAGAACAAATTTCTCTTAAGACTTCATCTTTGCTTTTAAGCAAATATACATAGCATTTTTTATGCTATCATCGATAAAGGTAATAAAATATTTATTACCGCCTCTTGTTTGTATGAATTACAAATTCACATACATCACAATGAATCAATTCAAGAGGATCTGAGTTTCTTTTACACGCAGAGCCTCTATTGGTTCATCTATTTTGTACATAGAGCCTCTATTGGCTCTTTCCTTTCGCGTGCAGAGCCTCTATTGAACCTTTTGTGTTCAAGGTTTCTATTGAACTTTTCTCGTTCAGAGTATCTGTTAAGCGATATTTTTGTTCAAGGCGCCGCACATGTTTCAAGCAATCTCTTCCGCATAGGATGGGAAGAATCGCTTTTCGAAACTCAGCTTCAGATGCCTCCCATGTCTTGATATGGTTGCCCTTATCGTTGCTCTTGGTGCATCACCATAGCAACGCATTTTCCAAATACAAGGGTATGGTGTTCACACGCACCTTGTCATCCCGAGCTCCTTGGGTTTATAATTATCGATTCTTCGCCCATAGGAAGATATCCACAATCTTGGAATTCCTCAATTCTTTAAATTTCTCGGGTCGAAGAACATTCAATCTAAGTGATATGGGGATTGCCCCGTTCACATGCCCAGAGTCCATCATAGCCATTTTGGCCTTTAGCTCAAACGATCCAGCATGTAACTTGGTCCAAGGATTTACTCAAGTACATTTTTTCCGGCCTGAATCTCATGCAAGATCACTTGAATTTCTTGTACCTGACTGATCACAGTCTTAGAGTCCACCATCATATAATTAAGGAATCGTCCGACAACAAATTTCTTTGCTTCGGCATCCTTTGTTTTATATTTCCGGTCAAGGATTCTCAAAATCCTTTGACGTCCTTATTGCACAAGAGACATTGTACAAGGAGTCATATAAGCCATTCATGACATAATTCCTACATAGGAAGTCAAAATGCTTCCAAAGCCTTAACCTCGTTGAAGGCTTGCTTATCCGTTTCTCCATTGCATACCTTAGGAGGTTCCTCAGTCAAGAATCTCGCAAGATTCAAACCAACATCTTTTAAAGTTCAATCAATTGAACTTTTCAAGTTTCTTACCATAGTGGATAGAAACAGCGACAGAGGTAGACGATGATCCATACAGAAGCCTTTAGACAGCAAAAGCAGAACCTTTGGTGATGTCGTTAGCAGCCACATCAACAACTTTGTTTCCAATGGCAATCTGAATACTAAATATGTATTCTCTTTGTCTGCATGATTGACAGTACAAAAAACACAATAGTCAATCTGGACAAAACCATAAGAAAGCAAATCTACCATTAGATTCCGTTGATGATAAAGCACCACATCAAAGCCATAAATAATATAACTTGGTATTAGCCACTGATTAGACCGTTGAGGTCACGAACGAGAGTTCATTTTGAATTGATGGCAACGCTTCAGACTTGCGATGAATCATAGGCTCTCGACGGGCACATAGATACTTCTTGGAATGCCACAGACAAGGCTGGTCGTCGTAAGGAGTCCACTTAAGAATCTGTAAAAGATACCTAACACGCAAAGATAAGATTTGCATGACCTGTTGGTGTTATTGACAAATTAAAATTTGTCAATTTGGTCAAGGATTTATTGAACCGTTTGACAATTAGATCATGTCTAGAATACTTCATGATACTTCTCGCTTTTCGTCCATTCCTTTTATTCTTCTGTAAAAGACGTTTGATCCCAAAAATCAAACTGCACTTATGTGGAAAAATTCAAATATCATTGTTCCATCACAATCTTCAATCCCTAGGAGACCCCTCTTGAAGGTCCTCCTCGAATATGCAGAAAGAGGAATAGAAGACTTCTTTCCTTCACCATATCTGTCATGTAAGTGATTAATCTTTTAAGAGAAGACTAATCTGTTTTAAGATTGTTAGAAAAATCGTACAATATGTATATTAATCTATACAATGACAGAACCAAATCATAAGCAATGAAATGAAAGATAGGTTTATAACAGACATGTCATGGACTATGTCATTCACCATAAGTCTCACTAATTTTCTTCTTTGAAGATTTGCAATCCACAAAGCTGTGATCTATCTTGTCACAGTTGAAGCATGTACCTTGATATCTGTTCTTGGCCACTTTAACTTGCAATCATTTAAACTTCGAATCGCAATAATAAATGTGACCAAGCTGCCTCAAACATGAAAACATTAAGTTGGCAGAAGCACAAAATTTGATCCTTCAGAAGCAGTATTCAAAAATCGTCTGATGCAAAAATTCATCAGATGCAACTGCATCTGAACCCGTCAGATGCAACTGCTTCTGAACCCATCACATGCAAAAATTCGTCAGATGCAGAAATTCATCAGATGCAACTGCTTCTGAACCCATCAGATGCAATCCTTCTGGACCCGTTAGAAGCAGTCCTTCTGGACCCGTCAGAAGCAGTATTTCTGGACTCGTCAGATGGAGTTCCTTCTGGACCCGTCAGATGAAGTTCCTTCTGACCCTCCTTCTGAGTTTCCTTCTGAGTCTCCTTCTGAGCATTCCTTCTGACCCTTCCTTCTTAGCTTCCTTCTGACCTTCCTTCTGAGGCTCCTTCTGACCCTTCCTTCTGAGCTTCCTTCTGAGGCTCCTTCTGAGCTTTCCTTCTGAGTAACAAAATCCGAACGAAAATTTAACAATATAAATAAATTGAATTTAGATGGAATACCGAGGCCTGTGTTCAACACAGTTTCCTTAAAAGAAATTCGTCCCCTCCAGTACGTGCTTTGAGGTTTCGTGGACGTCCGTCTCCCAGGATACAACAATTGAACAGCGATAGATGCTAGCACAGCACTCCAACGCTTTCGGCGAACTTGAACAACACGAGAACACTATCGAAAACAATGCAAATGCATAGAATCGAAAAAGAGGTAGAAAAGTTTTTCTTTTGAGATTGTAGTGTTTTCCTATCTCACTTCCTCTCTCCCCAAACAGAATGGAAAATCACCTATTTATAGGCTAAGTGGGGCATTACGGAAATAAATAATAACGGCTAAATTAATTCTGCCGTTATGTAATTAATTCTGTAACCACAGAATTATAGCAGCCGTTACTTAGTTAATTTCATTTACACACCGGTAATTAACGTAAGCACGATTAACGGCTTGAGTTGAAAAAAATTAAAACAGAAGGCAAAAATGGGCTTGTCGCGAGGCCCACTTCTCTGTCCGGCATTCGCGTACGCAGGTCGTGTGCTCGCGTCCAAGTTCAACTTGTCGGGCCTCCGTCGGGGTCCGGGATTCGCACCCCCCTGCGCGTGTGCGCGAGGCATAGTGCTTGTGCTATGATAGTTACCACTCAAAGAGAGTGTATCCATATATAAAGCACTTCAATGCCTTCTTCCTTTCCAATGTGTGACTAGTGCTTTGTCACTTCACACTTCCAACTCAAGAGTGTTCTTTGAGAAATAATTTCTCATTCACTCACCATCAAAATACCTCATATTTCCAACAGAGTGTGGATGTATCCTTGGTGGGATTTTATCGCCAGGCTTCGAACCAGTCGTGGCGCACCTCATCCCAGATCGGGCCGACAGGTGGATTCGTGGGTGGCACTCCCTTCGATTGGTTCGAGTAATAATTGAGGACGGCCAGGCCAAGAGGGGTTGTGGCCGTGGCATTCCAACCAACGATGTTGGTCGTGATCTAGTAATTTCTCGACAGTTCTTGGTCGATTGTGATCAAGACGGAGTACGTCTCGCCCGAATAGATGTACAGATTTTGGGTCACAATCAGCTCTAGATAGTGCCCGTCTGCTTCAACTATAGTCATGTTGTGACCCTGCAAGATAAAGTCAAATTTGTCATATGATCCAAGCAGCGAATTCTATGACCCCCCGTCCCCCAACCATTTGCTCAGGAAATGGACACATTTAATAATTGGCCAACACCGAGATTGATGTTCACCCTTTAACATTTCGTTACCGTTCCTCGACTTCTAAATTTGTGCAAATTTTTAAATATCCCAACCAAAAAATGCAACTTATAAAGTGGAATGAAACTAAGTTGTGTATAAGGTCATTGTAATGATTCTTGTGTGCGAAATTGGAAGATAATTTAGCACATCATCTCGTGTGTAACCAGAAATGAGACGTTAATAGTGAAGGTCGAGTCTTTGAAATCGCTCTAGGAAGCCATGAAAAAAGAAGAACCAAAGGAATAATTTGTAGGTGATGAAAGTTTGCCTCAATTTGAAAGCTGAGAGCTGATAGAATGGCCATACTCAAAATCCTAAGGCGATATGTTTTACTAGGGATGACAATTAGTACATACGGCGAACATTCGGTATTGGTAGCATTACAAGCCAATGGATCTGAGCTCGAAGGGGCCAATCGGGAGCAATCAAAGTTTCCCTTCCCATGAATTAGCACTGACTACAATTCAAGCAACATCAACATCAATATCACTTTTATCCCAAACTAGTCGGGTACAATTCAAGCAACAAAAGGGAAAAAAAACATATATGATAGGTCTGTGGTACAATGGTGTGTAAGATGTAGGATTGCCTCTAATGTATCTATCAGTTTCACCAAATTATTGATCTACTATGAAGTATGAACTGCCATTGCAAAGAAAATGAAAACATGTATGAGATAAGTGCTACAATAACGTGACTAGTGAATAATTGTGAGGTATGTAAGGAACGCGAATCTTTGAAGAGAAGAATAAAGTAAAGAAGAAGAAGACAAGAGAATTTTTTACGTGGAAAAACCCTTCTAAATCAGAAAGGGAAAAAACCACGATGCCGCACTAGGTAATCTCTCCACTATCAGTTTTCAGTGTTACAGATACAAAAGAAATCGCCCCAATATATAACAGGAGTCTAGGGCATACAAAATTGAGAAGTAAAATACAAATATGCCACATAGAATATCTACGCTTAATATTTCTTTTTATTTTCCTTTATCATACTCCACAAAATCCATCAATCTCCCACTTGGAGGCTGATCTTCAACTTGGCAATAATCTTTCATAGTCTTCATTCTTCTTTATAACCGAAATTGTCCTAGTGCGGCGGCCCTCCTCATCACTATCCATGGAGGCCAACTGAGGCAATGCACAGCCTCAGTTTCTCAATGGTGACAACCTTTGTTAACATGTCTGCTGAATTTTCTGCACCACGAATCTTCTTCAATGACAATGTCCCATCATCTATCAACTCACGGAGATGATGATACTTCAACTCAACATGCTTTGTCCTTGAATGAAACACCGGATTCTTTGCAAGATAGATAGCACTCTGACTGTCGCTGAAAAGAACACTGCTATCTTGCTCCTTGCCTATTTCCTTT
The DNA here is from genome assembly GCA_021437785.1 of Rhodomyrtus psidioides. Lineage (NCBI taxonomy): Eukaryota > Viridiplantae > Streptophyta > Magnoliopsida > Myrtales > Myrtaceae > Rhodomyrtus > Rhodomyrtus psidioides. The sequence continues at coordinate 3,451,839 of JAILYB010000087.1, read as the reverse complement.
AGAAAATTTTTCAACCAAATCATCTCCTTACCAGCTTCCGATATAGCAACATACTCTGCTTCAGTGGTTGAGAGAGACACACACGTCTGAAGTCTAGACATCCAGCTAATTGCAGTGACACCTAAAGTAAAAACATAACCCGAGGTGCTCTTCCTCTTATCCAAGTCACCACCAAGATCTACATCCACAAAGCCTTGTAAAGTTATACTATTTTTTTGCAAAACATAATTACATACCTAAAGTGCCTCTCAAGTATCTTAATAACCACTTTACAGCTTCCCAATTCTTATTCCCGGATTAGCCATGTATCTGCTCACAACTCCTATTGCATGAGCTATGTCTGGTCTGGTACACACCATTGCATACATTAAACTGCCAACAGCTGACGCATACGGCACCTTAGCCATAAATTCTTGCTCCTCGTCCGTCTTTGGTGACTACTCCTTTGAGAGTTTGAAGTAGACAATGCCAAATGGAACCACGAACCCGGAACCGGCCCGTTGATCGGCTCGGAACCGACCCGTTGACCGGGCTCGCGGTTCCGAACCGGAACCGAAATCGGCCGTCGGTTTCGGGCCGGTTCTGAACCGTTTTTTTAAATTTTTTTTATAGGGTACGGGGAAGAGCCAACGTCTCTTCCCTACTCTTCCCCAAGGGGGGCCCCACGTGGGGTCCCCCTTGCTTGGGGAAGAGTCGTTTCTCTTCCCCAGGCGCTTGGGGAAGAGAAACGGCTCTTCCCGAGGCGCGCTTTCCCTAGGCAAAGGGGGCTCGCCTGGGGAAGAGCGGGAAGAACCATGGCTCTTCCCCTTCCCGGCCTTCCCAAATTTTTTTAAATGTGAGTTGGAACCGAAATCGTGACTGGGAACCGACGATTCCAAACCGGAATCGGCTCCTTAAGGGCCGGTTGGAACCGGAATCGCCGGTTCCTGTATCGGAACCGGCGGTTCTGTCGAACCGGCCATGTCTAGTTTGAAGTGACTTCCCAAAGGAGTACTTCTAGGCTTTGCATTCTGAACTTCGAATCTATCCAGTACTTTCTCGATGTACTTTTCTTGAGATAACTTTAGAATTCCTTTGGCTCTATCCTGCATAATCCTCATCCCAAGAATCTGATTCGCTGTGCCTAAATCTTTCATCTCAAATTCTTTTGACAATTGCTGCTTTAATATATTGATTTCTCTCATGCTAGATCCTGCAATGAGCATATCATCCACATACAACAGCAAAATAATATAGCAGTCATCAAATTTCTTGAAGTAATAACTGTGATCCATCTCACTTCTAATGAAGTTGTTACCACACATAAAGGTATCAAATTTTTTGTACCACTGTCTAGGAGCCTGTTTCAAGCCATATAGACTTTTCTTCAGCTTGCAGACATAATTTTCTTTTCGAGAGACCTGAAAACCTTCTGGTTGTACCATGTATATATCCTCATCAAAGTCACCATGGAGGAATGCAGTCTTTACATCTAACTGCTCTAGATGTAAATTCTCAGCAGCACCAATACTCAACACTAGCCTGATAGTAGTCAATTTTACAACCGGAGAGAAAATCTATGTGTAGTCAATACCTTCCTTTTGCTGAAAACCTTTTACTACTAACATTGCTTTGTATCTCTTGCTGCCATCAGGTTCTTCTTTGACCCGGTACACCCACTTGTTCTGCAATGCCTTTTTCACATCTGGTAATTGAGTTAACACCCAAGTTCTATTCTTCTCGAGTGAATCCAACTCATCTTGCATTGCTAACTCCCACTTAACAGAATCTTTAACCTGTAGTGCTTCCAAAAAATTTTCTGGTTCACCAGTATCAGTTAAAAGCAAACAATTCAATGACGGAGAATACCTCTGTACAGGTTTAGATGTCCTGCTAGATCTTCTCAAAATGGGCTCAGGAGTGTATGGTTCTTGTTCTAAATTTCCACTAGAGTCTACAGCAACAGTTTCAGGATTTCTAGTCATATCACTATTAGAAACCCCTTCCAATTCAATCTCTCTAGTCTCCATCGTTTGCTTCTTCACACTAGATTCTACCATACCTCTATCCTTATACAACGAATTTTCATTGAATGTAACATCAGCGGTTCTTATTATTTTTCTATTTTGCTCATCCCAAAATCGATAGCCAAAATAATTAGAACCATATCCAATGAAAAATTATTTTTTGGCTTTTGCATCAAGCTTATCTCTATTTTCAGAATCTATGTGGACATAAGAAACACAGCTAAAAACTTTTAGATGGGAGAGATTTACATTTCTTCCACTCCATTCTTCTTCTGGTAACTTCAAAACAAGTGGAACTGAAGGTCCTCTGTTGATCAGATATACTGATGTGTTAATTGCATCGGCCCAAAACATCTTGGGTAATCATGCATGCATCCTCATACTTTTTGCACGCTCATTCAAAGTTCTATTCATCCTCTCAGCAACTCCGTTTTGCTGCGGTCTATTGGGAATAGTTCTTGTCATTTTGATTCCGTTCTCTGCACAAAATTGCTTGATCTCCTTGCTATCATACTCACCACCATTATCGGACCTAAGCCATTTAATCTTCAGGCCAGTCTCGTTCTCTACTTTAGCTTTACATCTCTTAAAAGTAGCAAACACATCAGATTTATTTTTCAAAAAATAAACCCACACCTTTTTGGTGGAGTCGTCAATAAATGTGACATAATAGCGTGAGCCTCCAAGGGAATGAACAGGAGCTGGCCCCCATACATCTGTATGCACCAGCTTTGATATTCCTTTCTTTGGTTCTTTCCTAATTTCAAAAAACTAACACGTTTCTGCTTACCCAGAACGCAATCCTCACATAGACCAATATCTATGGACTTCAAATCAGGTAGATTTCCTTTAGAAACTAACAACTTCATCCCATTTTCGCTCATGTGTCCAAGCCTACAGTGCCACAAATTAGAATCCGCTTTCGACTCAGTAATAGCTGTGATTTCTCTACTGCTTTCAGTCATGTACAGTGTTCCTGACTTTGTTCCCCATGCTACAATCAAAGCACCTTTAACTATTTTACAAAAGCTATCCCTAAAAATAGTTATGTATCCAGTGCTATCTAATTGACTTATAGAGATCAGATTTCTCTTAAGTCCCGAAATATATCTGACATCATGCAACTTCCATTGATAGCCATTAGTAGTTTTAATATAAACATCACCCTTTTCCCATAATATCCAAAGGCTCATCATTAGCAAGATAAACCTTTCCAAATTTTTCAGCAACAAAATTATGCATTAATTCTTTGCAAGAAGTAGAGTAAAACGACGCACCTGAATCTAGAATTCAAGATTCAATTGGACTGTCAATGCTCAAAATTAAAGCACCATTATCAATCGTCTCTTCAAGAGTTGCACTGAATTATTTCTCTTCTTCTTGATTTCGATCGCGATACTGAAATTGCTTCTTTGGGGCTCTACAATCTTGTCTCAGATGACCCATTTTTTTTCGCAATTCCAGCAAGTTATTTCACCACGATATCTCGATTTACTTCTTCCTTTAGATTTCGATCTACCACGATTCTGGTTCCGCCATCGTTGTTTGCTTCTCTCTCTACCTTCAGTATTTAAGGCAGCACCTGAAAATTCACCCGACTCTCTTCTGTAAATATCTTCGCTAAGAATCAAATCTCGAATTGCTTGAAGCTCCAAATTTTTATTACCAGACGAACTGCTCACGGCAGTCACAGTTGACTCTAACTTTCAGGTAGAGGAGATAATAAAATTAAAGCTTTTATCTCGTCGTCGAATTTGATTTCCACCGAACTCAACTGAGTCGTGATCACGTTGAATTCGTTGATGTGATATGTCACAGAAGCGCCTTCGTCCATCTTCAGATTGAAAAGACGACGCATCAAATATACATTGTTCGATGCGGAAGGCTTCTCGTACATGTTGGATAAGGCTGCCATCAAATCTACCATTGTCTTCTCATTAGTGATGTTGAAAGCGACGTTCCGCGCCAATGAGAGACTAATCACACCCAAAGCTTGTCTATCTAACAACTCCCACTTTTCTTGCTTCATCGATTCTAGTTTTTTTCCCGACAAAGGTTCATGCAAGCTCTTCTGATACAGCAGATCCTCGATCTGCATCTTCTAGAAACCAAAATCTTTGCCATCGAACCGATCAATCTTCACCTTCCATTCGTCCATATTCGTCGTTCCCACTATTTTGCCAAACCAGGCTCTGATATCAGTTGTAAGGAACGCGAATCTTTGAAGAGAAAAAAAAAGTAGAGAAGAAGAAGACAAGAGAATTTTTTACGTGGAAAAACCCTTCTAAATCAGAAAGGGAAAAAACCATGGTGCCGCACTAAGCAATCTCTCCACTATCAATTTTCAGTGTTACAGATACAAAAGATATCGACCAATATATAACAGGAGTCTAGAGCATACAAAGTTGAGAAGTAAATTACAAATATGCCACGTAAAATATCTACGCAATATTTACGCTTAATATTGCTTTTTATTTTCCTTTATCAGACTCCACAAAATCCATCAAGGTAGCACTCAAATTCCTCAGTTATTACTGCATTGCTCTAGCGAAGCTAGGGTCTGAAAAGGAAGGGAGTGATTGTAGCAACATCATTTCGGCTTTTCTTGCCGAGGAAGACATCGCTTAGAACTGTCTTAGTCTAGCTGTGAGAAATGCCGTAAATGTGGTGAAAGACGAAACAAGTACGCACCCAAGAACTAGCCACAGGAAAGAAAAAATAGTTCGATCTGGCTTACCTCGCCCATCCCAAAATCAACAAGCTCGTTCTCAATCATCGGAGCCTTGTCCTTCAGCAAGGCAATGCATAAGTCAATAGTCATCAGCTTCACCACCAGATCATCCATCACCACATACTTCACCTGCTCTTTAACATAACCAGTTTGCCCTTTTGGCCCTTTAATGAATTCCACTGTTTGGCTCATGAAGGCGCCATAACGAGGACATTTCACAGAAGGGTCGTCAGTCACCTTTCTTTGGTAACGAGTGCAATCAACCCTTGTATTATCCAATCGATGGGGATATGAACCACACGCCGATATTTTTTAGATCGGTCCAATTTATGTATGATGAATTCAACATAGAAAATTAAACTAAATTATATGCAATCAGTGTACTATATGAATGCAAATTAATCTGAATATTTTTGTTAGGGACTACGATTAGTCCCTAGATTTTTTATTCAATAAATGACTAAATGAATAGCTAAAACTCAGGTATCAATATGTTAAGATTAGAAAGAGACAGTGATGCTAACTGAATCACATGGACGTGTGTTCACCTATGGTGCAAGTGTTGTAACTTGGAAATCAGCCAAACCAAATCGTAGGGGAAATGATAATCCTGCTCAATCAAAAGTCAACTTGAATGAAGGAGATGACTTTGATGACGTAATTACTGCGGTCATTTCTAAGCCAATATTGCAACAAATACGAAAGAATGGATGGTAAATCAGATGCTACCATGCATATATATAAAAACAATATCTTATCCTCCTATAATCTAGTAAGGGAAAGAGAAGAGATTATTTATCTTGGTGATTCAAAAAATTGCTCAAGCTCTTGGGGAAAGGAAAATTCTTTTCAAATTCACATTTGAAAATGAGGCCGAGTACTTTAGAAACTTCCTTGCATATGTTCCTTTAAGAATGTGACCAACACCTTCTATGTCTAAGCATTGTGATTGGCAAGCGTCAGTAGCCATTACAAAGAATGAAACTTTCAATTGCGAAAAGAGACCTACATGTTGAGATATGATGTGGTAAACAATTACTTAAAGATCAAATTATAGCTATTGATTATGTAATGATAGAAGTGATTTGGCAGATGCAAGCCAGTTAAAGAAAATCAATAGTGATGTTGACTCGACTTATGTGATTGGCGATCCCATGGATTATGTTCATAGGGATAATAACAAGTCACCTATTGATCTACTAAAGCATTATCCAAAATTTCATCAGAAGAACACTGCAAGTCCCATGGATTGTGTATGAAGCTCACTTTGGTACAAATTTTTTTTGCCGGGTCACGAAAGTCCCAAATTGAAGAAAAAGCAATCATTTAAGTGCCAACAACGTTCCGACAAAAAAAAAGTGCTACTAACGATAGATTCCGGCCAAAAAATATATGTGGCATTTATATTTAAGATATTTTAGTGCCACGTCATTTATAATCAAGAAATAAGTCCATGTGGCAATTTTTTTTAAAAAAAGTCCACATGGAAATTTCTTTAAAAAAAATCCAGCCTTAAACTAAAAAACAAGCTATAAAATTAAAAAAAAAAAATTGTTTGCGGCAATGAGGCGTTGAGGGCTTGCACAGCCCTCGCTGCCACTACCCTGATAGAAAAGAAAGATCTAGAAAATTGAGCTGTATATTGTATTGAGGCATAATGCCGTAATAAATAGATACAATGAAGATTGATCTATAAGAAAACAACCCTATAGAATAAATTACAATAATTCTAAAATATATACAGAAAGAATAAAATATTCTAATAATATCCTAACACCCCCCTCAAACTCAAGGTGGATCAAACAACGAGAGTTTGGAAATGAGACACTGAGAACATGGTGCCGTAAGAGCCTTCGTAAAAATATCGGCTAACTGGTCTGCAGTCCCAATAAAAGGAAGAGAGATGGTTCGAGCTTGTAGATGATGACGGGTAAGATGGCAGTCGATTTCAATATGTTTGGTGCGCTCATGAAAAATAGGATTAGCCCCAATATGGATGGCACTTTTATTGTCATAATACAAAGGAGAGGGATCCTGGAGTGAGACGCCCATGTCAGCAAGCAAACGACGAAGCCAAACAATCTCAACAGTAGTATCAGCCACATCACAATATTCAGACTCAGTAGAAGAACGAGAGACAATCTGTTGTTTCTTGGCGCACCAAGAAATGAGAGAATCGCCAAGAAAAATGCAGAACCCCGTGACAGATCGACGATCAGTTACATCAGAAGCCCAGTCAGCATCGGAATAAGCATGTAACTTGAGAGGAGAAGAGGATGGTAAAAATAATGACCGTGTCAAAGTATCCCGAAGGTATCGTAGAATCCGCAAAACAGCAGCATAATGGGTAGACCGAGGGGCAGCAACAAACTGACTAACAACGTAAACCGCATAAGCAATGTCAGGACGCGAAATAGTAAGATACAGAAAACTACCATCTAGATTTCGATAACGAGTCGCATCCGAAAGAGGTTCCCCGTCATCAAGGCGAACTTTTTTATTCAACTCAATAGGAGTGGGCGCAGTAAGGGAATCCGAAAAAGCAGCCCTAGAGAGAATATCAGCGGTATACTTCTGCTGAGAAAGAAGAATACCACGAGAACTACGAGCAACCTCAAGCCCAAGAAAATAGTGCAACGGACCAAGATCCTTCATGGAAAAATGTCGCTAAAGATGCCTCTTAGTATGCACAATATAATCAGAGTCATTGCCGGTAATGACCATGTCATCAACGTAAAGAAGAAGAATAGTAAAACCAGATGACGAAGTATGAATAAACATAGCATGATCAGCCTCACTCTGAACAAATCATGTAGAACGGACAGCAGCAGTAAAATTTTCAAACCAAGAACGCGGTGCTTGTTTGAGACCATAAAGAGCTCGTCGAAGACGACAAACCTGACCAGGAGCATGAGTAAGTCCAGGTGGTGGTTGCATAAAGATTTCTTCATGAAGATCCCCGTGAAGAAAAGCATTCTTCACATCGAGCTAATAGAGTGGCCAATTACGAACAGAAGCAACAGCTAATAGAGTACAAACAGAAGTCATCTTCGCTATCGGAGCAAAAGTCTCCTCATAATCAATGCCATATTCTTGTGAGAAACCCCGCGCAACCAAACGTGCCTTATAACGCTCCATACTACCATCAGAACAAGTTTTTACCTTGTAGATCCAGCGACATGATACCAAGGATCGACCAGGTGGAAGAGGAACAAGTTCCCAAGTACCAGTACTCTGTAAAGCAGAAAGTTCCTCAACCATGGCCTGATGCCACTCAGCATGTTGTACTGCTTCGCGGTAGCTAGTAGGTTCTTGCACATCATGAACAGCAGCCAAAAAGGAACCAAACTCTGCAGAATAAGAAGCAGCAGCAACATACGAAGCAGGGGGACGACGATCCCGAGGAGGATTACGACGCAACTCTAGAGGAGCAGAATCGTCGGTGGCAGGGGGAGCAGGAAGGGCAATAGTAGGAGGGAACTCAGACGGAGAAGGATGGGCAGAGATATCTGGGGGAAGAGAAGCAGAGGCATCTGGAGGAGGAGAAGTAGAGATATCTGAAGGGTCAGGACAAGGGTCAGCAAGAAAGTACATGAAAGGAATAGGTTTAGAAATTGAAGATTTAGTAGTAGTAGAGAAGTAAGGAACATGCTCATGAAAAGTGACATTATGGGAAATACGACTATGCTGAGCAATTGGGTCGTAACAACGATATCCCTTATGTTCAGTACTATACCCCAAGAATGCACATGATATGGATCGAGCAGTCAACTTCGTACGTTCAGAAGGATGGAGAAACACGAAACACGTGCACCCAAAAACTCGAAGATGTGTATACGTAGGAAAGCGAGAATAAAGTCGCTGAAAAGGCGTTTCCTGATGAAGAACCGGTGAGGGAAGGCGATTAATAAGATGAACCGCAGTGAGAAGAGCTTCAGTCCAGAACTCAGTAGGAATCGAAGTAGAAAATAAAAGAGCACGAGTAGTTTCAAGAATATATCGATGCTTACATTCAGCAATCCCATTTTGAGCCGAGACACCATGACAAGAGAGGTGCGGCAATGTCCCATCATTGGCTAAGAGAGAACGAAAAGCACCCGAGAGGTATTCCCCCCCAGAATCAGAGCGAAAGACCTTAATTTTCTTATGAAATTGTGTATATACCATGGAAGTGAAAGTCTGATAAATAGTATGAAAATCACTATGCTGACGCATAAGATAGATCAAAGTATAGCGAGAATAATCATTAATAAATGAAACATAATATTTGAAACCACTCTTGATTGAATAGGAGCGGGGCCCCATACATCAGAATGAAGAAGATCAAAAATGCTGGTAGAACTAGAAGTGCTAGTAGGAAAAGGTAAAGCAGACTGCTTTGCTAAAGGACAAATAGAGTAGGGAGGTAGAACACTAGAGGAAACTGGACCAAGAACCCCCTATTAATGAAGAATAGAGAGACGAGGAGAGGAAGCGTGCCCGAGACGCTGATGCCGTCGTACAAGGTCCACGATAGCCAGCACAGGATAAGAAGAGGAAGTGGAGGTGGATGGAAGGTGAAGAGATTGCATAGTGTATATTCCACCATGCCTATTGCCTTTGCCAATCATCCTGCCACTCGAACGATCCTGCACAAAATAAGAGCGGTCAGTAAAACTCACAATACAACCAGCATCAGTAAGCTGACCAATAGAAAATAAATTAAGCGCCAGAGAAGGGACATGCAGCACATCAGGAACACAAAAATTCTGAGGACAGACGAGAGTCCCTTGTCGGGTAGCCAAAAGAGGAGAACCATCGGCCATAAAGAACCGCGCTAGAAACTTGAGCTCAGAAAGTTTAGTGAGACAGGCAGCAGAAGTAAACATGTGTTTAGCAGCTCCTGAGTCAAGAATCCAAGTAGTAGAAGAACCACCTGAAGAGGGAGCAGCAGCTGCAGAGGAACTAGCAGGAGAAGAATCAGCAGGAGTGACAGCAATTGAAGGGCCCGAACTGGACAATTGAGAGCCAAGCTGAAACTGATTCAAGCGGGCTAGCTAAGTCTCAAGAGCAGCAAATCGCTCATCCACAGAAGAAGAGGCGAGAGAAACATTCTAAATCGGAGTAGGAACTGGCGAAATCCTAGTAGAGCACTGTGTATCGCGTCGCTTCTTAAAACATCAGGACTCAATATGACCACGACGATGACAATAAGAACATTGAGCAGCCTGATGAGAACCCTGAGTTGAAGCAAATTGATGAGAACCCTGATTTGAAGCATGAATCAGAGGCATAGATCGAGTAGCAGCCCATGGAGTAGTAGCGAGAATAGGTATGGGATTAGATACCGCAGAAGATGAGAGAAGACCCAACCGAGTTTCCTCAGATTGAAGCTCCTTGACAGCATCAAGAAGAGAAGGTGGAGGATTCCTATAAAGAATCTGACTACGAACACCCTCAAAAGCAGGTCGGAGCTTCATAAGAAAATCATAGAGCCGCAGGCGATCCTAGGTCTGCAGCCGAGAAGACTGACATATGGCACAACTAGAACATGTGAAACATAAAGTGGGAGACAAAATGTCGAGCTGACTCCAAAGCGACTTTAAATAATTATAAAACTCACGGATTGATCGAGCGCCCTGAATAGCGACAGCGCTAGCGATGTCTTGATGTAATTGGTAGACACGGATAGAGCCAGTCTTGAGTAAACATGTCTGCAAGCTGATCCCATAGATTTTTTGCACCAGTGATGTGAGCAAACTGTGGACGAAGGGTATGATCAAGAGAGCCGAATATGATGGTCCAAGCCCTTCAATCAGCGACAATCCAATTTCGAATGTCAGATTTACGCTGAGCAATCGCAGTATCTGTGAGTTTGGGTTGCTCAACATCCTTGAATTCAGCGGGACAAATGCGAACACCCTCAACATGCTCAAACAGATCTCAATAAACAAGTGCAGCCATAGCCGAGGGCCGCCATAGAGCGTAATTGGAGCCATCGAGTTTGACATCAATCCGATCAATCGAATCACCCATATCGACCAAAGACAAATCGCGAAGTCGGCGCGATGAAAACAACGTGGAGTGGTCGGCACGATGTAGAAGATGAGCTGAAGGGAAAAAAAATTAGAATTGGTAAGAAGCAAACCCTAGCTCTGATACCATGATAGAAAAGAAAGATCTAGAACATTGAGCTGTATATTGTATTGAGGCATAACGCCGTAATAAATAGATACAATGAAGATTGATTTATAAGGAAACAACCCTAGAGAATAAATTACAATAATTTTAAAATATATACAGAAAGAATAAAATATTCTAATAATATCCTAACACACCTTCGTGGGCAATGGCCAAGATGGGTGGGAGTTGTTCGGCGAGGATCACCAAGCCCCGGCAAGTGGCCGACCACCCCCGTTGACTATTAACCCTCAAAACGACATTTTTCAAGATCGGATTTTGCTTTGGCGATTTTGTCGAATAGCTAGTGTGCATTAGCTTACCCAAGCCAATTTCTCATAGTTGTGGACATGACCTTTGATCTCGGCCTGGAGATATTATCAAGCACAAATAAAGCAGAAAATGATGCAAAAGTACACGCCAAGAGCATATAAAACTCACTAACAGGTCAAGAAACTCACCTAATTGTGCTTAAAATGCCCTCCAATTTCGATTGTTCTTTTAAGTTTGTTTTTGAACCCAGAACAACCAGACCCATAAACTGCCCAGATTCACGCCTGTATATCTAATATACTAAGACCCTCGCCAGCAATCGGCGAGAATCGTTGGCCACTGGTCGAGGCTTAACAACCTCCGTCGACCAGCCCCCACCCATCGCCGTCCATCGCCGGCGATGGTGGGGCGGCGGTAGTGAGTGTGCAAGTCACAACCGCTTTGCTACAAGCAGCCCTTCTTTTCTTTTTCTTTTTTATTTTCTTTTAATTTTTTGTTTTTAGCTTATTTTTTTAGTTTTTAATTTTTCTTTAACTTTTTCTTTTAAAAAACTGACTAGATGTCTGGCAAGCTATGCTGATGCCATATAAGATTTTTGGTAAAGCACATTGGAGTTGGAATTTAAATTATCATTTTTTTTTCAAAATAAATGGCACTTAAGTGATTCAAAAATAATTTAGCACCAAAGTGAGCGCTTATGAATAAACGAAGAATGTGCATGGCCTATTAATGCAAAACCGCACTGAACAACAAAACTTGTGAGAGTGCAATGTGATTAGTAAAAATTACAATTCACAAAATGAAATTCTTAGTTAATAGAAGTTTCAAACTTACCAATGGTTTCCTAAATTATATTTCATTCTTCTATTTTTACTTTTAAAAAATTCTTAAAATATGTGGGGATTGTTGGATATTTCAGAATGAAAAAAATGATTTTTATAGTAGTTATGACCGCCAAAACCATCATTCTGCAACGATTTTGTGACAGCTGTATAACGTATAACGTTTGATTTTAATTCCCCATGAACCCTTAATGAGTTCATAACGATTTCCTAATGGCTCTATTTCGCTTGAATATAAAACAAAATTTCAGAAGACATGAATTGAGAAAGAGGCTGTTTCTTCTCATTGCTTTCCTTTTCTTGTTGGGTTATACACATAACATTGTTCCTATTCATTCTAAGATTCAGTGCGGATTATAAAAGAATATCAATTTTATTTTGAGAGAGGATAGCTGCTAAAGCCTATCACCTCGAATTTAGTACTTTGATGGGAAGAATTTATCTTTAAGAAAAGCGCTTGCTCGCTTAGATAATTTCATGTTATTTTCTCATATTTTCCAATAGATTTTCAGCAAATCTTATTTTGCAAGTTATATAATATTTTTCCACCGTGTGTTTCTCTATAATCTAGCTACCACTTTCTTTGTGACCGACACTTATTTCTTCGGGTAGGGATTTCCTACCAGCAAAAAGAGTTAACGTTGAAATCCCCACCCTCCATAAATGATTAAAAAATTTCCCTCCAATAATAGAGGGTGGGGATGTTAATGATTTCCTACCATGCTCGTAGGGAATCCGGATCCAATTCCTTCTATGAATTTCTTCGCGACTGACCCCGCTAATCTGGCTAGGAGGTATGAGCTAGGATGTCAAATTTGGGCCTAATCCTATTTGATGATAAGAATACGACGTGAGTGCCTAGCAGCCTGGGTCCAACTTGCCCGATTCTCACTCCAAGTCCCTAATGACAGTGATGCATGATGATGATATGCCTCGAGTTGACTGCTACTTCTTCCTAGCGCTAGGCGTTTGACCATTCAACAAACGAATATGGATACAGGGGATTCGCTTCTTCAGTCATCTGCATTAGTTTACAACTCGTAAGATTTTTTCTTCCGTAATTTTCGAGTGATCATATTTACTGAGACATCGAAAATACCCGACACTACTATATGATCAAGCCGTAGAAAATTATAAAGCTAGGGTTTCTGCTAATCGTTTCCTCCCATAAAGACATATATATTATGGATTATGCGGTGAAGTTTTCAAAAATATCCACTTCAGCGCCAGACGTGCCATGTAGGACGATCGACGTCTACGTTAGCGATTTCTAGTTAAAATTGGCCGGATGAACTCAATTGAAAAAATATGAAAAATTTTAATACTTATTTGACAAAAAGAAAAAATTTAAGAGTGAATTGACAAAATTATAACAGAACTTTCTGGATAATACTCCCAATTTAATGTTTCACTTTTATCGCTGACAAGGCACAACAGACTGAGGTCCGATTGGTTCAGCTTTCCCAAGGGCTTTTAAACCGCAAAAGCCCCTAGGAGAATGCTGAAAGGTTTGGTTTAGTTTTAGGTCAGCATTTGGCCAAATTCTGAATTGAGAAAGCTGAAAGCCCAATACTAGTAGGGACTAGTATTGGGCTTTCAGCATTTAGCCAAATGCGAAGAATTTGAGCACTTTAATAAAAATGTAAAAGGTTACATTTAAGGCCCCTTTGCAAAGTTAAATTTAGCAAACATCATTTAACCCAAGGCCCATCTCCAAAAGAATTTTTACCAAACGTAATTAGTATTTTTTTCATATCTCTTTGAGTTAAAGGTATTTGCATTTTTTTCAAAACCATTTAAAATTTTGAACCAAATCATGAGTGTGAGAGAGAGAGATAGGTAATAGAACTAATCATTTGATTAACAACTAATTAAGGCACGTTGACCAATAAAATTTACCGTTCTTTCGTGTGCACATTGGATGTGATTTGCTGACGATTTTCTCTCTGACGCGTGCTTAGGTCCCACCTTCGACCTGTCCAAACCACGCAACGGCACATGCACGAGAACATGTCCAAAGCCAGCACAAGACGACATTGGGAACATCATCTCCAATGACTTTAACCACAAGGAACACGGCTAAGGAAAAAGGACCCAATCAGCAAGGAGGCAACTCCTCCTTCCCATTTGCTGACCGATGGACTACACGCTCCACTTTTTTCTTGTTAACAATTAAACTAAATTCATTACGGAGGAAGTTGCCGATTATACAAAGAAGTTGTCGATCTCAGTGAAAAGTTATCAATGTCGATTCAAGATTGAAGTTGTCGATTGTCGATTCGTTAGCCTCGATGTCTATTCAAGGCTGTCGATCAACTTGTCAATGTTTGTTCGGCTTCTAAAACTGGTGCCAGAGTTAAAGAGTCATAATTAAGGCTCCGTTTTTTTCTTTTTCTTTTTCTTTTCTTTTCCGTTCTTCTTCCATCGATTGCCCACAGGCAAGCGAGGCTAGGTGTCGCCGAATTTGGCTAGGCGGCGAGCCTTGCTAGAGGTTGGCAAGGCTCTACTGCAAAAATCTAGCGAGCTCGTGCCTTGCCTGCCTGTGGCAAGGCTCGGCAGTAGGTTGCCAGCCAAACAAGAAAGGAAAAAGAACATAAAAAGATTAATAAAAAAAAATCCAAGAGAAAAAAGATAACAAAAAATAATTAAAAATTGATTTTCTATAAATAAAATTTTAAAAAAGTTATTAAAAGGCGTGTACAATGGAAATTGATTTTGTTTATGAAACGACATAAAATATTTTTCAGTTCATTTGCAGGTTTTAGCCAAATATCGAAAAACATCGTTATTTTCCTAGAAGTCGCTTTGTGAAAAATATTTTCTAGAAACACCACATTTTGTACGAAACAAACGGAGCATAACAAGTTTGTTTGTATTTCTATGTCTAGTTACTTGTTTTTGCGAGGTCCCCAACATCTATTTCCTTAGAATGCTAGACGCATTTATGAAACATTTAAAAGGAAGATCAAGAGTCGTGTAACAAGCCTATATACTGTTAAAATTGTGTCTCGAGTTTGAGCCCATATACGAAGACTCGGGAGTTAGGCACGAGTTAGGCATTGACTCGGGAGTTAGACATTGACTCAGGAGTTAGGCATTGACTTGGGAGTTAGGCACGAGTTAGGCATTGACTCGGGAGTTAGGCATTGACTCGGGAGTTAGGCGCGAGTTAGGCATTGACTCGGGAGTTAGGCATAAGTTGGGCACAAGTTGGCATGCTTCCTCTTCCATTCGGCTATATAAGGAGAAGAAGAACCGAAGACAAAGCAAGCGAACAAGAGAGAGCTCAAGAGATAGAAGTGAGCTCGGAAAGACTTGTTCGCCGCGTCGAGTCTATTTGAGTTATTAAACACCGTGGGTATCGGGTGTATAATCTAGGGTTGGGAAACACTTGAGCGTGAGGGATTGTAATCTTGTAATTCTCCGATTTGTTAGTGGATTATTTGTTGGCTCTCCCCGTGGACGTAGGTTCCGACATTCGGACCGAACCACGTAAGTCTCGTGTCCTTTATTATTATTCCGTTTTATTTCTCTGTCGACTTTCTACGGCTCCCGACATTAATTGCAAACGCTCGTCGATCTTATTCCGCTGCGACACCGATCTAGTGTCTCATTTCACAACAATTGGTATCAGAGCTTAGACTTTGCAATTATGTCTGGAGCAAGAGTAGAAGTTGAGAAATTTAATGGAAGGAACAACTTTGTGTTATGGAGCGTCAAAATGGAGGCGCTGCTGACAACTCAAGGTCTGGCCCGGGCATTGGAAGGCAAAGCCAAATTGCCTGAATCAATGAAAGATGCCGACAAGGACGAGCTGATGAGTAAGGCAAGAAGTATAATCCTGTTGAACCTATCGGACGAGGTGTTAATAGAGGTTGCTGAAGAGAAAGATGCCGCAGCAATGTGGGCAAAACTTCGGGCCCTCTATGTAACAAAAGGTTTGAACAATCGCCTGTATATGCTGAAGCGGATGTATCAGTTTCGATACACTGAAAGTACGTCCATCAGAACCCACTTAGATGAGTTTAATAAACTCATGATGGATTTGAAGAATGTCGGAAAGAACCTTCAAGATGAAGAACAAGGCATGATACTGCTGGCGTCTTTGCCAGAATCATGGGAGCATTTCACTGACTCCTTATTACAGGGACGAACTTCAATTACCTCTGAAGAGGTAAAATCTGCTATGTTTTCAAAGGAGTGGCAGTGAAAGCTGCGAGATGACGGCCTATCGCAAGATGTGGCGCGAGGACTCGTGATTCGAGGCAGAGATCGGCACCGGTGGCCCAGCAGCAGCAGAGGCAAAAGCAGGTCCAAATCGCGACCCAGAAAATTCAAAGGTCGCATGAAATGCTTTGAATGTCACGAGGAGGGGCACATGCGGAGAGATTGTCCAAAGTTAAGAAATAAAGGTGGTGGGCAAAACGTCACAAGCAATGTGGCAAATATTGCCGAGCAGAGTATCAGTGATGCTGAGACCGTCCTATGTGCATCAACAAGTTTGTCAGGAGACGAATGGGTGCTAGATTCTGGATGTTCCTATCACATGACTCCTCATAGGAACTGGTTCACTACCTACCAAACTACAGATGGTAGTAGAGTTCTTATGGGGAATAACACAGCCTGCAAGGTTGTGGGGATAGGGACAGTTCAGATCCGGATGCACGATGGCATAGAGCGAACGCTAACAGACGTGAGGCATGTACCGGAACTCAAGAAGAACCTTATTTCTCTAGGGACACTCGATGACATTGGGTGCAAGTACACCGCCGAAGGTGGAGTACTGAAGATCTCTCGAGGTGCCATGACGGTAATGAAAGGGAAGAAGAAGATTTCTCTCTATCATCTACTGGGAGATACCGTGTCTGGAATTGCTGCAGTTTCATCAGGTGAGTCAGATTCTGACTTGACTCATTTATGGCATATGCGTTTAGGGCACATGAGTGAGGCAGGTATGACGATGCTGAGTGAAAGGGGGCTGCTGAAAGGTCAGAAGACTGAAAAGCTGGACCTGTGTGAGCACTGCATTTTCGGAAAGCAGCGCCGAGTCAAATTTGGTGCAGCTGTACATTCAACCAAGCAACCTGTTGAATACATCCATTCAGACGTCTGGGGACCGTCTCCAGTTTCTTCGAAAGGAGGTGCCAGATATATGCTGACATTCATCGACGACTATTCAAGGAAGGTATGGGTATACTTCTTGAAACACAAATATGAGGTGTTTGATCGGTTCAAGAAATTTAAGGCATTGATTGAGAAGCAGTCAGGTAAGCAAATCAAGTGCCTGAGAACCGATAACGGCATGGAGTTCTGTGGTAAGGATTTTACCGAGTTCTGCCAAAGGGAAGGAATCGTGAGACACCGCACGGTTCCTGGGACACCACAACAAAATGGCGTTGCTGAACGGAAGAACAGAACTCTACTTGAGAGAGCTCGGTGCATGATTTCACATGCAGAACTGGGCAAGGATTTTTGGGCCGAAGCAGTAAATATGGCATGTTACCTAGTTAATAGATCTCCATCTTCTGCTATTGAGTGGAAGACTCCTGAGGAAGTATGGTCGGGAAAACCTGTTGATTATTCCGGATTGCGGATATTCGGATGTCCTGCGTATGCTCATGCGAGGGATGGTAAGCTTGAGCCGAGGGCAAAGAAGTGCATATTTCTGGGTTATGCAGAAGGGGTAAAAGGCTACCGGTTGTGGTGCAATAATCCCAGATCACCCCATTTTATAATCAGCAGAGACGTAATTTTCGACGAGACTGCAATGCTTCGACAGAGGAGTCCTGAGTCACTACCAGCAGAGCAGACAGATCATGGTGTCAGTAGTGAGGTGGAGTTTCAGGTGGAGACTCCGGAGACCTCGGAGGTAACAGATGTTGAGACTGTGGATGAGGCCACTATTCCTGAAGACGGTGATACGGAACAACCAGCGGAGCCGCAACATAATATAGCCACAAACAGACAGAAAAGGCAAATCAAACCACAGGTACGTTATGGTTATGCTGATATAGCCTATGCATTGACTGTAGGTGATGAGGTGGAGACAGATGAGCCTTCGTCTTACTCTGAAGCGATGGCTAGTTCTGAGTCATCGCAGTGGCTAGGGGCTATAAGTGAAGAGATGGAATCACTCCATCAGAATCAGACATGGGAGCTAGTTAAAGTACCCAAGAGCCAGAAGATTGTTGGAAGCAAATGGGTCTACAAACGGAAAGAGGGCATTCCTGGTGTCGAGGCAGCGAGATATAAGGCGAGACTTGTGGCGAAGGGGTTTACACAGCGGGAGGGCATTGACTACAATGAAGTGTTTTCTCCTGTGGTAAGGCATACCTCTATTCGTATTTTACTTGCCTTAGTTGCTGCACAGGATCTCGAGTTGGAGCAGCTTGATGTAAAGACAGCGTTTCTTCATGGTGAGTTGGAGGAGCAGATTTACATGAGGCAGCCAGAGGGATTTGCTATTCTGGGTAAGGAAGACCATGTTTGTTTGTTAAAGAAATCTTTATATGGGCTGAAACAGTCTCCTAGACAATGGTATAAGCGCTTTGATGCTTTCATGGCTAGTCAGGACTATTCTAAGAGTCAGATGGATAGCTGTGTTTATTTTAGGAGACTGGATGATGGGTCTTTGATATATCTGCTGTTATATGTTGATGATATGCTGATAGCAGCTAGAAATATGTCCGATATTGATGTGCTGTAGCGGCAGTTGAGTGCTGAGTTTGAAATGAAAGATTTAGGTGCTGCAAAGAAGATATTGGGTATGGAGATTTTGCGTGACAAGACTGCAGGGATTTTGCGTCTATCGCAAAAGAAATATATTGAGAAGATCGTGGAACGTTTTAACATGCAGTCAGCAAAATCTGTAAGTACACCTTTAGCTGCACACTTTAAACTTTCTGACAAATTATCACCGCAGACTGAGGAAGAGGAGGAGCATATGTCTCGTTTTCCATACTCTAGTGCAGTGGGTAGTATTATGTACGCCATGGTGTGCACTAGACCTGACATTTCACAAGCTGCAAGTGTTGTTAGCCGTTACATGAAACACCCAGGTAAGACTCATTGGGAAGCTGTGAAATGGATCATCAGATATTTGAAGGGGACAGCAGACGTTGGTATCACATACCAAAGGGACAAGAACGGCAGTAAGACCACAGGGTATGTGGACTCGGATCATGCTGGTGATACGGATGGTCGCAAATCATTAGCGGGGTACGTTTTTATGCTAGCAGGTGGTGCAGTAAGTTGGAAAGCATCTTTACAAGATCATGTTGCTTTATCTTCAACTGAGGCAGAGTACATAGCACTAACCTTTGTGGCAAAGGAGGCGATATGGCTGAAAGGTTTGCTCTTGGACCTTGAATTGAATCAGAAAAGCGTAACTGTACATTGTGACAACCAAGGTGCGATACATCTAGCTTATAATCCGATATATCACGAGCGAACAAAGCATATCGATATCAGGTACCATTTCATCCGAGATGTCATAACGAAGGGCGAGATTGCTATTATGAAAATAGCAACAGCAGAAAATCCAGCAGACATGATGACGAAGCCAGTTCCTTTGGCAAAGCTCGAGCTCTGTTTGAGCTCGATTGGCGTCTGTAGAGCATAAGCGCCCATCGGGGCGCTGGGAGAGTTAACATGAATACTATAGCTTGGCTACAAACATCGAGCCAAGGTGGAGAATTGTTAAAATTGTGTCTCGAGTTTGAGCCCATATACGAAGACTCGGGAGTTAGGCACGAGTTAGGCATTGACTCGGGAGTTAGACATTGACTCAGGAGTTAGGCATTGACTTGGGAGTTAGGCACGAGTTAGGCATTGACTCGGGAGTTAGGCATTGACTCGGGAGTTAGGCGCGAGTTAGGCATTGACTCGGGAGTTAGGCATAAGTTGGGCACAAGTTGGCATGCTTCCTCTTCCATTCGGCTATATAAGGAGAAGAAGAACCGAAGACAAAGCAAGCGAACAAGAGAGAGCTCAAGAGATAGAAGTGAGCTCGGAAAGACTTGTTCGCCGCGTCGAGTCTATTTGAGTTATTAAACACCGTGGGTATCGGGTGTATAATCTAGGGTTGGGAAACACTTGAGCGTGAGGGATTGTAATCTTGTAATTCTCCGATTTGTTAGTGGATTATTTGTTGGCTCTCCCCGTGGACGTAGGTTCCGACATTCGGACCGAAGCACATAAGTCTCGTGTCCTTTATTATTATTCCGTTTTATTTCTCTGTCGACTTTCTACGGCTCCCGACATTAATTGCAAACGCTCGTCGATCCTATTCCGCTGCGACACCGATCTAGTGTCTCATTTCACAACATATACATGCAAGTCTTGTATTCATTTCCATATGGGCGAGTTAAGGCGAAATAGACAGAAATACAAGAGGCTCGTCCAACTTCCTCTCCTTCTTGAGTTGTGTGAGTTGCGAGTGTTTCACCTTAAAATTGTCCCATCACTCGTCATAATGTGATAAGCTTAATTTAGAGTTTCAGAGCGAGTCCATAAATCCAAGATATGCCGAAAGATTGTTACATATAAGCGGGAAAGACAACCCGTGACTCAATAATAAACGAACAAATGGAATCTGAAATGTACGCAAAATAAGTGACTAATAGTTCAATTATGGTCTCTCGAAACCTTTTGTCTCGCCACATCCCATGATCTCCGAAGGCAACTTTCCCACCTTGTCGATGCCTTCTTCAAATACCACGCCCATGCCCATGTAGAAATGAGACTCTATATGGCAATGGAACAGCCAAGTGCCCGGATTATCCGCGATGAATCTGAGCGCCGTCCACCCGTAAGGATGGACAGGCACCGTGTTCTTCTTGATCGGGTTCACCAAATTGTACTTCTTCGGATCGCTGTCGGGGTCGAATTTGCCCTTCCCGTACCCAAGGACCCAGAAATCGTGGCCGTGGAGGTGCCACGGGTGCGTCTCGCTGTTGTTTGCGGTCATGGAGTTTGCATTTTGCAATATGATGTCCACTGTAGTGTTGAACTTCAGTCTATAGATCGCGTCGCTGGAGGTGGCGTTGGTGTTGTTCGCGACGCGGTAGATGTCGTAGTCCGCAAAGCCGGGCAGCTGGTCGGGAAGTGGACGCTGGTCGAACACGTGGTGGAGATTCTCTTTGAGGGCGATTAGGTACGGCGTGTTCGGGAGCGAGAGCGATACGTTGTTCAGGGACCAACGGGTATAACCGTTGACCTTGTTCTGTGTGTTAAGAAACACAATCGATCGGTCCGATTTGGGCGGTGGGGTGTGGATGTATCCTGGGTGGGATTTGATCGCCAGGCTTTGAGCCAGTCGTGGCGCGACGTCATTCCAGATCGGGCCGGCAGGCGGATTCGTGGGTGGGACCCTCTTGGGATGGTTCGGATAATAATTGAGGATGGCCTGACCAGGAGGAGTCGTGGCCGTGGCGTTCCGGCCAACAATGTTGGTCGTGATCCAGTAATTTCTCGACGGTTCTTGGTCGATTGTGATCAAGACGGAGTACGTCTCGCCCGAATAGATGAACAGATTTTGCGTCACAATCGGCTCTACATAGTGGCCGTCTGCTTCAACTATAGTCATGTTGTGACCCTGCAAGAAAAAGTCAAATTTGTCATATGATCCAAGCAGCGAATTCCATGACCCCCCGCCCCCCAACCATTTGCTCAGGAAATGGACACATTTAATAATTGGCCAACACCGAGATTGCTGTTCACCCTTTAACATTTCGTTACCGTTCCTCGACTTCTAAATTTGTGCAAATTTTTAAATATCCCAACCAAAAAATGCAACTTATAAAGTGGAATGAAACTAAGTTGTGTATAAGGTCATTGTGACGATTCTTGTGTGCGAAATTGCAAGATAATTTAACACATCATCCCGTGCGTAATCTGAAATGAGATGTTAATAGTGAAGGTCGAGTCTTTGAAATCGCTCTAGGAAGCCATGAAAAAAGAAGAACCAAAGGAATAATTTGTAGGTGACGAAAGTTTACCTCAATTTGAAAGCTGAGAGCTGATAGAATGGCCATACTCGAAATCCTGAGGCGATATATTTTACCGGGGACGACAGTTAGTACGTACGGCGAACATTCGGGATTGGTAGCATTACAAGCCGATGGATCTGAGCTCGGAGGGGCCAATTGGGAGCAATTAAACTTTCCCTTCCCATGAATTAGCACTGACTACAATTCAAGCAACATAAGGAAAAAGAAAAAAAAAAAAACATATATGAGGACAGTGTGAAAATGGGGTTTAAGTTTTGGAAAAGGGAAGCAAAGAAACTTAAATCACCTGAGGCTCCCCAACCCAACCGAAGGGAATGGAGGATAGACCAACAGCTTGTTCATAAGTGCTCTTGTGGTACCAGTCGCTGAGGATGATGCTCTTGTCGTAGTCGTAAAGGAACGGCTCGGCCACGCCGTCCGGCAGCGAAACCCGGATCGATCCATACAGTCCGGCCTCTCTTTGCATCCCGTAATGCGCGTGGTACAAGTATGTTCCGGCCTACGTAAGGTAACAAGTATAATGTCATCTAGAGCTGCATGGCATGACGGTTTAGAAAAGCTCGCATGAAATTGGCCGAACCATAATCTTTGTATTATACATGGAGACTCACCCGATCAACAACAAAACGATAGGTAAAAGTGTCTCCAGGCAAAATAGGGCACTGAGTCACACCCCCTGTTCCATCGCTCCACGGGCTTCCAATCTGCAATTTAGTCCAACCGGAATTATTATCACGAAACACTTGACCGAGACCTTAGCATAGTTTCAATTTGGTTCACCATAATACCTGTCTGATTCCGTGCCAGTGAATCGCGAGATTCTCGGTCACCAAGTTGTTGGTGACTTCCACGACGACGGTGTCCCCCTGTTGCGCCAGAATGGCCGGACCCGGGGTCTTGCCGTTGACGGTGATTGCCAGCTTCTTGTAGCAGTCCGGCGACTTGAACTCGTACTTCACGTCCCACTTGTAGTGACGAACTCTAGCCTCCGCCAACGCCATCGTCGCGAGGACACATAGCAACAACGTGATTAACCGACTCATTTTCCGAGCTTCACGGAACCGAACTGCACGGAATGTATCGAAGGACCGATCGAGCGGGCGGGGATTGTGCCGCGACCGTCGACCACAACAGCGAGGGTGAAAGAAGAAGAAGAAGAAGAAGAAGTTGGTATTGGGATATGCCACGGTCTTAGGCACTGCGTCAATGAAAACCGAGAATGCTCTTTCGTTGTTATTTATAATGTCCAAGGAGGATGTCATGTTATTTAGTCGCGCATATCGCCTTTACTATTCAACGCGTTTTGCTCTGGAATTTTGACCTGGGCAATACGAACGAAATGTGTCGATTAATCCAAACAAGTACAAATCAATTAAAATTCTTCGTAATTTCTATCACTTTTAGAAACTAATTTTTTTTATGTTAAATACCAATCAATTAAAATACTTACATTGACCTGGCAAAAAAAAAAAAAAAAACTGGAGGACTATGAAGTGGGACTTGTCCGCGGTCTGACTTGTCGCCACTTCCTGATGATGATTTTTTTTTCCACTTATTTTTTTGGAAAGGAGGGGTGCATTTACCATATTGGTCTCGGTCAAACTTTAGAAGATATGTGACTATGTCGTGGTCCTGATCCTGATCTTGGTCCGCACTCCCAAATCTAGAATAGGGGAACTATTATTTGGACCCCAATTCGACGAGGCTTAGAGCACCGTCAATTTATGAAACCAGATATAATTTATCCTCCATATTCATTTTTCTTTTATTTATTTTGGGGAGTATTTTCTTCGTTAGAACTTAGAACTAGAATGTTAAAGAAAAGTAGTTACTGTTAGATGTATTATATAAATTAGGACTAGGGTTTTTCCTTTGGTGTATATATTTACGTTTATACCCTTCTTTATATGTATACTTATATCGGCCATGTGCCTAATGATAAATCAAACATTCCATTATTCATTTCTCTAAATCTATCATTGGTATCAGAGCTAGGATTTGTTTCTTGAGAGTACTGTACATCAATTCACGACTACAGCGATCCCTCTCGTTTCCTAGTTGTGCCTTCGTCTCTCTCGCGCAAGCCACCTAACGCTGTCTTCATCAGTCTGATTTCGCGATTGTCCGACTCTGTCTCACCCAATCTTCTTTGTCTATCGCATTGTTCTCACGATCAATCTCGGGTCTATCAGCCACTGATTGTGAGGTCAATATATATATATATATATATATATATGCTTCCACTTCGATTCATTGACCTCACAATTAGCGGCTGATAGTGATTGGATTGATTGCATTGATGTTAAGTTGGATGGCTCTAATTATGTTATTTGGAAACCCTCGGTGATGGCAGCTCTTGTTTATCGTGATTTATATGAGCATGTTGATGGTACTCGTTCTTCTCCTACATCTTTGTTTGTTACTGCTAATCCTAAACCTAGTATTGATCAGATTGCGCGACGCGAAACTAAAATTAGGGCTTGGCATGTTGCTGATCGGAAAGTATGGGAAATATTATTTGGTTGTATTAGCCCTGATCTTTGCCCCCAATTTAATCAAATTGTTGGTGCGAAACAGTTACGGGATCAAATTGCTGAGATGCCTACGCAAACAGGCTCTGTACGTGTTTATCAGCTTATACAGGAACTTCGTCGTGTCACTCAAGGTACATGATCAATTCGTGAATTTTATAATTATATGACATCTCTTTGGTCTCAACTTGATGTGTATTGGCTAGTCCAGCATGTCCCACTTGTGCTAATTGTATTGCTTGTGCTGCATTTAAAATTGAAGATCATAGCAAAAATCGTCTTTACGAATTCTTGATGCAATTGTCGCCAAATTTTGAGGGAGTTCAAAGTCAGATTCTCTTCAATTATCCTGCACCATCTCTTTCTGATGCAGCCAAAGAACTTCAGGCTGAGGAAACTAGACGAGGAATTCCTGGTACTTCTCCATGACTAGATCCCTCTGTCGTATTGGCTACCCCACAGCTTGATTTTAAGCTTGGCTCCTCTCAGCGTGGTTTCCAATCTGCCTCCTCTTGGTGTGGTTTACAGTCTAGCTATTCTCAGCGTGGTTCTGTGCGTGGTTCCCAGCTTGCCTCTTCTCAGCGAGGTATACGTTTTTATTGTAACTTCTGTAAGCAAAATGGACATACTGAAGATCAATGTTTTTAGATGATGCGTGATCTTCTTGATGCACCCTCGCTCTCAGTTGCACCTGTCTCTTCTTCATCTGCAGGTCGTGCTACTTCAGCCTCATCTTCAGATGACCATCTTACTAATGTTGAGGCTCAATTTTCTCGTTTAGCTCAACTCGATCTTAGTTCTTCTGGTGCATCCTCCACTATTGCTACTGCAGCTACTGCGCAATCCTCATGTGATAGTTCTTCTTGGATTCTTGACTCTAGGGCTGCTCATCACATGACTGCCTCTGCTGATCATCTCACTCAGTAGACTGCACTCAAAATTCAGAAGAGTTCTTTACAGCTAATGGATCCTCTATTACTGCTACTGTGCAAGGCCATCTTACTATCACTGGCAACTTTAATGTTCCTAATGTGCTTTATATACCGAATTTAGCATTGAATCTTTTATCTGTTGGACAACTTGCTGATATAGGTTATATGATGATATTTACTGCTGATTCTTGTATGTACAGGATCATACGAGTGGTCGAATGATTGGCAGGGGTAGTAGACATGGAGGATTGTATATGATGCAGCATTTTCAGCTTCCCTCACCTCAACATGTTCTCACTATCTTCGACCTTGACTATTGGCACCAGTGTCTGGATCATATATATGCTTCTCGTTTATTTTTTTCTGCGTCAGCAAGATGTACTTGGGCCTATTTCATCTACTATTATGCGTCATTGTACTAGCTGTCCTTTAGCTAAACAATCTACACCACCTTTTCCTATCGGTTCTTATGTTTCCCTTCTTGTTTTGATTTAGTACATTCAGATGTTTGGGATGCTACCCCCCAAATTTCTAAAAGTGGCTTTAGGTATAATGTATCGTTCATTGATGATTATTCTCGTTATACTTGGGTTTATTTCATGCACTCTCGTGATGAATTTCTCTCTATCTATAAAAACTTCACAGCAATGATCTCTACTCAATTCTCTAAAACTATTAAAGTTTTTTGTTCTGATTCAGATAGGGAGTATCTTTCTACAGCTTTTCGTTCTTTCTTAACTTCTCAGGGAACCTTACCTCAGTTGTCCTGTTTCAGTATTCTTGCTGAAAATGGTCTTGCTAAGCGAAAACATTGTCATATTCTAGATACTACTCGTGCTCTCCTATTGTCCAATTCTGTTCCTACTGAATTTTTGACCGAAGCACTTTCTACTGCTGTCTATCTCATAAATCAACTTCCTTCTCTTGTCCTCTCCAAAGACACCCCTCACCAATATCTTTTCTCAAAACCACCCACTTATCATCAACTTCGTGTTTTTGATTGTACGTGTTATGTGCTTCTTCCACCACATGAGCGGACCAAACTCTCTACAAGGTCAGTTCGGTGTGCTTTTGTGGGTTACAGTATAGAACATAAAGGCTACATGTGCTATGAACCTTCTTTACATCGTATTTGTATCAATCGTAGTGTTCAATTCTTTAAGCACCTATCGTTCTTTTTCGCCGCCTCTACTACTTTACAATCTTCTCCATCTATTTTTATGGATTTTCCTCTTGAGTCATCTCTTGTTCTTCCTATTATATCTTCTCCATCAGAGCCATATCACCACATTCTCCTGTTGTGCCTCATCTTTCATCTACTTCACCTGCCACTTCGACGCCCCTTGATGATTCTCACCCACTGTCCCCTCAGCGGAATCCTCCGCGAGATCGCCATTTTTCGGCTAGGTACGTGGCTGCTACGAGTTACTCTGATGAGTTTGGTTCCTTTATGGCTGTTGTCCACACTTGGTAGGAACCATCACATTATCGTATGGTCGTACAACATGCCAAATGGCGTGATGCTATGTCTGAGGAATTGTTTGCTCTTGAGAGCATTGGTACGTGGGATCTTGTCACTCTTCCACCAGGAAAGTTCTTGATATCTTGTCGTTTGATCTATAAAATCAAGACTCACTCTTATGGTAGTATTGAGCGTTATAAAGCACGTTTTGTTGCACGTGATTTTGATCAGGAGTATGAGATTGATTATGAGGAGACTTTTGCTCCTATTGCCAAAATGGCTTCTGTTCGTACTCTTCTAGTAGTAGCCTCTATTCGTAATTGAACCCTTTTTCAGCGTGATGTGAAAAGTGTTTTTCTTCATGGGGTCCTTCAAGAGGAACTCTATATGCAGCTACCTCCTGGTTGGGCTCATTCTCTTGGTCAGGTTTGTCGTCTTCGCCAGGTCTTTTATGGTCTCAATCAGGCTCCTCGAGCTTGGTTTGAACGTTTTGCAGATGTAGTTCGATCAGCTGGTTTTGTTCAGAGTGAGAATGATTATGCTATGTTCATTCACACTTCTTCTGCAAGTTGTATTATTCTGCTACTCTATATTGATGATATGATTATTACTGGAGATGACTCTGCTCATATTATTTATACTAAGCAACATCTTCATCATTAATTTGCTATGAAAGATATGGGCTTTTTACGTTATTTTCTAGGTATTGAGGTCGCTCGCAGTTGAAGTGGTATTCTTCTTTCCCAGCAGAAGTACATTGCTTAGATTTTGGCTCATGCTGAGTGATCTGATACTCGTGCTGCGGCTACTCCTGTTGAACTTAATTTACAGCTTCATCCGGATGATGGTAAGCCTCTGTCTGATGTCACTCACTACCGAGTTCTTGTTGGCAATCTTGTCTATCTTACGACCACTCGCCCTGATATTGCCTATGATGTTCATCTTGTCAGCCAGTTTGTAGCGGCTCCTCGTACTGTTCATTATGCTGTTGTACTCCAGATTCTGCTATATCTTCATGGTACTCTTACACACTCAGTTTTTCTCTCATCGACTTCATCACTTGCTCTTCGTGTTTATTCTGATGCTGATTGAGCTTCAGATATTACTGATCGCAAGTCCATTACGGGATTTTATGTCTTTCTAGGTGATTCTCTAATTTCTTGGCATGCCAAGAAGTAACTTGTCGTGTCTCGCTCTTTTATTGAGTCTGAATATCGTGCTATGACTGACACTACAATTGAGATTATTTGGCTTCATCGTCTCCTTACTGATCTTGGTGTGGCCTCCTATGCTCTCATTCCTCTTCATTGCGACAACAAAAGTGCTATTCACATTGCTACAAATCTAGTTTTTCATGAGCCTACAAAGCACATCGATATTGTTTGTCATATCGCGCGTCATCAGCTCTAAGCACATATTATTTCTCTTCCCTTTGTAGCCTTTACAGCCCAGCTTGTCGACTTATTCACGAAATCTCTTACATCACAGCAATTTGCTGCTCTTCTTTCCAAACTCTCATTGGTTGACCCATCTTGATTTTGGGGGGGGGGGGGGGGTGTTAGATATAATGTATAAATTAGGACTAGGGTTTTTCCTTTAGTGTATATATTTACGTTTATACTCTTCTTTATATGTATACTTATGTCGGCCGTGTGTGCTTAATGGTAAATCAAGCATTCCATTATTCTCTTCTCTAAATCTATCAACGCGTAAAACGATTGCCAGAATATTGGTTAGCTTGGATACGTTCATTTTTAGCTCTAGGCGGTTTTCTTCCTCATCAGCAAAGATCACACCAACTACTTGGTGGTCAGGGAGTGGATTTTCTTGTACATTTAGAGTTACATCGTCAAACTTCAAAATATGACTGTCAATGAGAGGTTGCACCTTCAATTTTAGGATGTAGCAGTTATCTACATTATGTCCTCTTTCACCTATGTGATAGGCGTGGGTTTGGCTTTCATCGAAACCATGATATTTTTTCGGATTTGCTCTAAGAGGTTCCTTTGCCACCAAGTGCTACTCTAATAACATCGGGAGCAATTTAGATAACGGTCTTGGGAGTTGGAAAAATTGCCTTTGAGGCTGTTTCTTCCTTGGTTCCCGCCCTTTAGGCACTGACCATTATGATCCTCCCTTGGCATGGTTGGAGTTAGCGAACATCTTGGGCTTATGGAAATCAGGTACAAATGCTATATCAACTCCAACTTCCCTTTCCTTTCTTGGGGGATATTGCCTTCTTGTTGCAGTTTCATGCGGCCTCCTTTCTCTCAAAACCCGCTCCAACCTTTCTGCCACCTTTATCAAGTGTGCAAAGGTTTGGCACCCTGAGGTGTTCAACCTATCGAAATATTCATATGGAAGCGCCTTTAGAAATGGGTTGATCAAATTATCTTCAAGGATCGGCGGTTTTATTTGGGTTGCCAACGCCACCTTTGGGCATATGTTCTGATCGTCTCGTTCTTTCCTTTCACGGTTCGTAACAAATCTTTCCTCGTTGGGGCCTTAGCTGTGTTGAACTTATGCTACCTAAGGAAATCCTCAGCAAGATCTTCCCATCCATCGTAATCGTCAAGGTCCAACTCAATAAACCAAGCCAGAGCGGCGCCAGCCAAACTCTCTTGGAACGTATTCATCAACAGCGGAATGTAATCTGAATAGTGCGCCATCTTACGCAAATAATACTTGAGGTAGGCGCGGGGACAGCATGTCCCGTTGTACTTTCTTACAAAGTCTGGCTCTTTGTAATCAAAAGGAGTCTCCACTTTGGCGAAAGGAGATATCTTGTCAAAACGGGCCAGTTCATAGCCCTAACTGCTCAAACATTCTTCAATTTTGGCTATCCTCTTAGCCTCGGTTTCAATTTTCACATATTGTTTTCCCTTCTCCTCTCTCTCTCTCTCTCTCTCTCTCTCTCTCTCTCTCTCTCTCTCTCTCTCTCTCTCTCTCGAGGTTAATGACAACAGAGGGCGTCTTTGGCCACGACTGGATATTTGACAAGCGACTGTCTTCTACAACAGATTGGGCACCTTCAGCTGTCCCTTTGTCAGTCGCATTGGGCATCGAGGGCTGACTTGAGTCGTTCAGGTTAGGTATTATTGCTTCTCTGGCTTGAGAGGCTTCCAGCATTGCCTTTATATCAGCCATCATTGTAGTCATAGTAGTCATTTGAGTCTCCAGCATGCCTACTCGTGGAGTCAACTCTTGCTGTTCCGTTCTTGTCTTAAGTCGAGTGCGGAAATGATGTTTAGGCAGTTCTGTGATTAAAGAGTACATGTTTATTTGAAAACAACAAGTAAGTACATTTTTAAGATAGATAAGAAAGATAAGAAAAGCACTAAATTCCTTTAATTGCATGTTTTCTATTGATTAATGAGAAAAATGACTACCTTGTGAGCCTTAGTCTCACATGAGTAGTTCTTTCAATCGTTCACCAAGAGAATTCAAGAAATTACACGAAGTATAATCCTTGACGATAGTTTTTGATGTATCGACAAAACATGCCTATGCGCACACATATGCAAAAAGTAACATTTATTACAAATGAGTATTTAAATGCCAAGGAACATCATAATGTTCACACATCCTACACTTGACAGAATCGTCCTATCCAAGCCTATGACGCTTGGGGCTTAAGGTGCCCTCATCATCCTAGTAGAGATTAAGTCCCTCAGTCTGAGACTCCTCGTCTCCAGAATATGGTGGCGATCTCATATCTTCAAGTATATACGGCTCTACTCCAGGCATATATGGCACGATATATTCTGGTACGTAAGGCTCGACAAAGTTGTGTCTGGCCACCTTAAAGTGTCGAATGTATTCTGTGGAAGCTCTATGAGTATTCATCTCAGGAGTCATATCATCTGGCCACTTTATTTCTTCAGTCTTGGATTCTCTCAAAGAACGTATGATAACCTCCACATTTGCTTCGAACTGCTTCTTCCTCTAGTCTGTGAGAATTTCTTTGGGCATGTCAAACGAAAAGACATTTGGTCGGGGTGATGAAGGGATCTCATGTAGTACCCCGAATTGTCGGATAACCCTGCTTGGGTAGTATGCGGTGGCACCTGTGAATCCTAACAAGGGAATTGGGTCTTCACTGTTGCATGTGAGTTTGACTTTTCCTAGCGTTGGTAGCCTAAGCCGCCATCGAAGTTGTTCAGATTTCAGGGTCCTAAGGAACTCTTTTCACACTTTGAAATTGAACTTAGGAATACGTGTGTGAGTCCGGACGAAAGTTCTAAGGGGATGGGCATTGGAACTAATCTCAGTGAAACCCATGCTGATATGAAATTTTTTGATATGAGATGTGAACCAGAGGTATAGGAGACCACTAGAGGCTCTAAAGATTTCCTTATTTTCTTTTCGAAAACGATTCAGGGAAATGAAGGTTTCGGCCAGGATAAGGTTGGAATAGCCCCATCCATAGCAAATTTGTTTGACTACTACGGCCATGGTAGGGTCAAATATGACAGACAAAACGGGGAATAGCACAAAGCTAAAGAATGCCAAGACAAAGGCTCTACTTGACTTAGTTCTTTTGCTAGTAGGGAGGTTAGGAAACTTATTTAGGAGAAATGATAGGGAAACCCGCCTAGAATTACTCTTGGCGTCTACTTTGATTTCATTGAAGCTTGTATCGAGGAATTTAGCTAGTTGACTTAAAAGCTCAAATCCTATAGGCGGTTGGACTAATAAGTGAGTAAACTTAACTCCAATGGTGGCGTTATACTCTTCAAGGGTAGGAGTGATTTCCAATCCTTCCATACAGAACATCGCGGTGGTAGGATTCCAATAAAGCGCCATGACTTGGATGAAGGCAGGTGGACATTCAATTTTCAACAGATCCAACAGATATCCTAGTCGCGATCTGGCGTACTTCCGACTGACTTCACCCATGCTGTCCCACCAGGCTAGGAGCTCAGTCCGAGGGATTTTGAATACTTGGATGTCATTCTTTCCCATCAAGTCTAAAATATGCAAATGGTTTTTGAAAAATCAATCGCCAAAAATTACTTTAAACATGTGATTATGCAAATATCGTGAAATATGCATGAAGTGATTTAATTACATATTCCAGTTAATAAAATGGAAATTAGAATTCCTTTTAGGTATGAAAGACCCGACTCAAGGTCTGATTTGAATTTTAAGCAAGTGAATTATGCAATTAATCAGAATCATCCCAGTGACTAAAGGAAATAACATCATCATATTCCATTGGTTAAAACATCAAATGGGAGTATAGTGGAGTAAATTTCTTATTACAAGAGGGTCTATCAAGAAAGAGAGGTGTAGAGGAATCTCAAAAAGGGGAAATATCAATCGAACTTATTCTAAAATAAGAAAGCCATAAAAGGCCGATAGAGTGTGGGATCTAGACTATCCCTTCCCCAAAATCTAATCTTCTTCAGAATAGTAGTCCATTGGGATTTTCCTCGATTGCATCTTCGTCTTGCCTCTCCACAGGATATGGCTCGGTGATCAGGATTTCCTCCTTAGTTGAGCGTTCCTCAGAGTATAGAGGGTAGTCTTCGGTAGGTTGGTTGAGATGATTTAGCTCCTCTGGCCATTCTCTCGTCCATGGTATAATGACTTCAGGGGTCCTTTTGGGTTTTGTCTTCTTGAGTATGATTTGTTTCGGCTTTGTCTTGATGGCAGAATGCCTCCTCCTTCCCCAAAGAGTTAACATTGGTCTATTCTCCTTGGCTTGACGTTTAGCTTTTCGGCGGACATATGCTTCTCTAGTTAGGCGGTTGCGAATTTGTCTTTTCATCTCCATATATTTTTTGAACATTTCGTTTGCCTGCCGCTTGAACCTGAGGTTATCGACATAGTAGCGAGTCTGGCAATCTTCAACGTATCCCAATTTACACCCCGTCAGCTCTCGGCCATGCACAAATCTAGTAAAGTGCATCCTTGTGTTCGGCCCATGACGAGTGACTTTCCTTAGACACTCGAAGGTTATTAACTCCGACGAACTCTTAGGAAATAGCGACATCATATCCCCAATCGTTGTTATTTTAATTTGTCACTTTGATGATTTCAAAATGTATGCCATGCATGTAAGTGGCATGCAATATGTAATCACAATACAGAACATGTATGAGAAAGTACATCAGATAGTAAATACCTTACCAACCTCAAACCCTAGGGAATGTCGAACGTTCCCTTGTAACCATGAGTGGTTTTAGGTATACCAACCTCTCACAGACATGCACATGAGACAAGTGGGGAGTATGCTCAAAAAAATCGAAAATCGGGTGAGGAACCTATGGCTCAGGCTCCCACGATCCAAATATGGCAGATTCCTCCCCATGAGTACCCACCTAAGAGGGCTAGATATCACCAATTTGGATTGTGAGTAGGAACGAATACGAAAGTCTCAAGTGCCATCAAACAAGAGATCCTTTCGCACCATTTCCCTATCTAAGGTAACCTAAAAGGTAGTTGTAGTCGAGGTTTGATCGCCTTTGTGTGAGATGTGTCGTGATCATCACAATGCAATGTCATGCACAACAATTTGTATCAAACACTGCTTCAATAAGTGCGTAAAATAAACATACATTGCCTACTTCAACCTGCAGGAAAAATGTTAGCAAACACTCCACCCCTTATTTCTCCAATCTGCAAAAACATCTAACATAATGGTTAGCGTATGAACCTCACCTTCAAGAGCATCTACAGGAAATAAGGTTAGATAATCCAATCAACTTTTTTAATCGGCTCATGTCCTCTAAAATTCCTAACCATAGATTCTGGTTTGGAAAAAGTCCCCAGCGGAGTCGCCAGTCTGTCGCGATCCTCTCGAGGCTGCCTGTTCTCGAGGGCTAGTGGGACGTCCAGGTCTGATCAGACGGGGGCCTCTCCCAAGGTCCATTACCCAAATCGCAACGGAGGTATACGTGGTCGACTATCAGTGTGGTATAGTGACATGTGATACGTGTACATGCCAAGGAGTCATCACCAATCGTTTCGTGGAGGGTACGATTGGAAACCCTATCGAATAGTTGGGAGCTTCTATTCGATTCTGCGAGAACCAGAGAAATGGGATCGAGGACTTAGTTACCCCAACTGTCAGAGTTGACACCCTTTCGGTATCTAAGTTGAATGAATTATCTACCCTAAGATTTCATGCAGATAAGTGGGGTACAAACCCTAAATCTAGGAGTTCATGTAGATATGAGTGACTGCCCTAACACTCACAATTTGGTAAAATAAGTGTTAATCACGATTCAGGAATGATTTAGACATGATTTGCCCATGAGGGGCAAAATCATAATTTTGAAGAAATTTGGGACAATTTGCCCCAAAAGAGCAAAATAGTCATTTCAGATGAAATCTAAAGTCGAAAGAGGTTAGAAATAGGATTGGTCATCAAACCAATCCATTTCTATTTTTCGAGAATTTTCAGAATTGTTTTGGAATTTTGGAAGCGATTTACCATTTGAAGGGTAAAATTGTCATTTCAGAAGAAGACGATAAGTGAAAATCCCAAACAGAAGGATTGTTCAACCACCAGATCCAAAATCATAATTTTGAGCAATTTTCACGACTCGATTAGAGTAGGAAATACGACTTACCCGTTGAGGGGCATGTCGCGACCCGTCCGAAGCGGACGCGGCTAATGGATTACCGATCGCGGGCCTTCCCCCGCACAAGGGTGCAGATCGCGAGCTTTGGATCGGCGCGGGCCCTCCCAGGCCCATACCAAATCGCGGCGGGAGTATTTTTCAAAGGGATTCGACGATAACAGTCGATCGCTTTCGACCTTAGTGTGGTCGTGGTGGCATGTGCAACTTGTGCATGCATTTGGAGTCGCCACCGGTCTTTCTTGGAGGGTAGACCGGAAACCTTATTGACCGATTGGGAGAGATCGATCAATTCTGCGGAACCAGAGATTTTGAGTTCGGGGACTTGGTTACGTTGATGTCATTACCGACGCCCTTTCGGTACCTAACGCGAGTGATTTTCCCTAACTAGGATTTCATGCAGGCGCAATTTTGGGTGAGGTAAGTCTGACTTTGCACCTTAACCAGTTTAACATGCTCACGTAATCATAATAAATAAATAGATGCCAATCACATAAACATCTATCCTACGTGGTGATCATGGAATTATGATTTAATGGGTCTCGAGCCAATGAGACCACATTTAATCATTTTAATATTTTAATAACGGAGAGCCGCTATTCGCTTCTTCTTGGTTTCTTGAACTCTTCAAGAATCGGGCCCCAAAGAGCTCGCCGACTTAAAAGGCTCCTCCACGTAATCCTCGTAGCATTTACATCAACAATTGACTATGCTAAAAATAAAGATTACATGAAAAATAAAAGGAGTACGCAACCTCCATTTAATAATTACAACCCCAAATATATAAATAATCACCATACATTCATACATACATCAATCACATTGATTAGGGATTTTTCCATGATCACCACCCTTCCACGTAAGTAATAAATTCACAATTTAAAACTTAGGAAGGCACAATAAAAATTCTACGTTGAATCATATTCAGAATTTTTACGTAAAATAAGATAGCCATAAATTTTCGATTCAAAATTGATTTAGTCTCAATTTTTGCTACGTTGATTAATTTATCATATAAAATAATCAACATTCATTAGCCATGTAAGACGAACAAATCGTTAATACATATTGGCCATAGTATTGCAAAAATTGCAAAAAATCAATTAAATGCACGAAAACGTCTAAGGATCGGCTCTGATACCACTGTTGGGATCCACGTAACACGTAGCGGAAATAAATAACAACCCATACATGTATCTCCAGAGGCGTACTTCGTGCATTTCAATAAAAAAAAAATCACAAAGGCTCAAAGGGAGTAAATAGATTACCTCTCGTAGCGTGCTTGAACGGAGGTGTCGGTTCGATGTTCTTCGATCTCAGCCTCCACAAGTGTTAGGCATCTAGTTCGGACGCACCACCAATTGACGAACGGGGAGACGACTAATAACTCCACAACAATTGTGCTAGCAATATGCGGAATCAATATTCCGAACTTAGTATATTTTGCTCACTCAAGATTATGAGAATATAGAGAGTGTTTGTGTTCTTCTCTCTAAGCTCTCAAAAATTTGCACACTCTACAAAATGTCTCTCCTCTTCAACCTCAAAACTCTTGCCATCCTTTTATAGCCAAAAATACCTTCCAATAAATTGTATTTAAAAATAGCACTAACAATTATAAATTCTATCTAAAAATAGCACTCACAAATAAATGACATTTAAAAATAGCACTAACAATAGCACTCACAATTTATAATACAAAAATGCTATTTAAAAATAGCACTAACAATAGCACTCACAATTTATAATACAAAAATGCTATTTAAAAATAGCACTAACAATTATAAATTCTATCTAATAATAGCACTCACAATTTATGATAAATAAATGCCATTTAAAAATAGCACTAACAATAGCACTCACAAGCACTCACAATTTATGATAAATAAATGTCATTTAAAAATAGCACTAACAATAGCACTCACAATTTATAATACAAAAAATGCTATTTAAAAATAGCACTAGCAATAGCACTCAC
The DNA here is from genome assembly GCA_021437785.1 of Rhodomyrtus psidioides. NCBI lineage: Eukaryota > Viridiplantae > Streptophyta > Magnoliopsida > Myrtales > Myrtaceae > Rhodomyrtus > Rhodomyrtus psidioides. Next base: position 3,415,326 of record JAILYB010000087.1, on the reverse strand, counting down.
AATACAAAAATGCTAAAAAAAGGCACTAACAAAGGTGTTAAAAATAATAACCATTATTATTATTACAAGAGTTAAAGAGGTTACCAAACAGTACAAATATGCATAACGTATAAATACGTATGACGTATAAATACGTAGAGCATATGTATACATCCGTGAAACCGGGGACTAATTGAAAGAAAAATGTGCAATTAAGCCCTTTTGGTAAAAATTGATTAAATTGGAGGGCAAATTGACCTAATTGCACTTTAAGACTTTAGAATCCAATGTCATAGCTTATAAAAAGTGAGAATTGAAAACTAAAAGACTCGAAAATGATTTTTTTTTTTTTTAGGCTCGGTTCGGGTTTATGTTTGTGAAGGAACATAGTGACCCGAGCCGAATTTTTGAGATTTAAAGTGACACACTTGAAGAGGAAATTAAAACAAAATTATCGAATATTTTTGGGTATTTTTCTGACCACGAATGGTATTTTTCTGATTTTTTTGGGTATTTTTATAATTAAATAAACTCGAAAAATATTAAAAATACCGAAAAATATTTTTTGTTCAAAATTGGTTCCTAAGGTTAAACCAAGGCTTCCAAAGTTGATTTTGTGATTTTATGACCTTTTTTGATATTTTTAATTAATTTTAAAGAATAAAAATCACAATAATAAATGGTAAAAAAATCAGGTGTCAACAGCTGCCCCTCTTTGAGAGGAATCTCGTTAGAGGTTTCTCTCAAAGATAAGGTGGCACCTGATTCCTAACCGACTCAACTGGGAAAATAAGAGAAGAAATGTTATGACATCGGATCCTTAAGCCTATTGATAAAAGCTCAAATCAATCCCCGGTTTGCTCTAACAATTTGAACATGGGCCGGAGTGAGAGTGGCTTACCTGTCGGATGCTGCCGGTTGCGACGACTTTCAAGAAGATGCCTAGGACTCATCATTCAGAATATCCTAGGGAGATTAAGCTCTGACCTGTATGGTAGGTCATACCATGATGGGATTCCTAACTTGTAGGAACCTAAGGAAGGCGCATCCCACGCTTTGGGATTTGCCAAGAATTTTGATCCGTATGGTGGATCAGACCTTTGTGTTGATCCTTACTGCGATATTTATCAATGAGTTGACCCTTATGGCGGTTTCTACCAATGAATTGACCCTTATGGCGGTTTCTACCATATGTGACCCTTCAGGCGGTTTCTACCTTGAGTTGACCCTTCAGGCGATTTCTACCTTTGATTTGACCCTTCAGGCGGTTTCTACCTTGTGTTGACCCTTCAGGCGGTATCTACCATGTGTTGACCCTTCAGGCGGTATCTACCTTGTGTTGACCCTTCAGGCGGTATCTACCTTTGATTTTGACCCTTCAGGCGGTATCTACCTTTGATTTGACCCTTCAGGCGGTATCTACCATATTTTGACCCTTCAGGCGGTATCTACCTTGATTTGACCCTTCAGGCGGTATCTACCTTCATTTGACCCTTTAGGCGGTATCTACCTTTGAGTTGACCCTTCAGGCGGTATCTACCTTATTTTGACCCTTCAGGCAGTATCTACCTTGATTTGACCCTTCGGCGGTATCTACCTTCATTTGACCCTTCAGGCGGTATCTACCTTTGTTTGACCCTTCAGGCGGTGTCTACCATCAGTTTTGACTTTGAAAAGGGGTCTCATGACGAGGGTTCTCCACGTCCGATGAGACTGCCTAAATGAAAAGGGGTCTCATGACGAGGGTTCTCCACGTCCGATGAGATTTCCTGAATTTTGAAAAGGGGGTCTCATGACGAGGGTTCTCCACGTCCGATGAGACTGTTTGAATTTTGAAAAGGGGTCTCATGACGAGGGTTCTCCACGTCCGATGAGACTGCCTAAATTTTTGAAAAGGGGTCTCATGACGAGGGTTCTCCACGTCCGATGTGACTGCCTAAGTTTTGAAAAGGGATCTCATGACGAGGGTTCTCCACGCCCGATGAGACTGCCTAAATTTTGAAAAGGGGTCTCATGACGAGGGTTCTCCACGTCCGATGAGACTGCCTAAATTTTGAAAAGGGGTCTCATGACGAGGGTTCTCCACGTCCGATGAGACGGCCTAAGTTTTGAAAAATGGGTCTCATGACGAGGGTTCTCCACGTCCGATGAGACTGTTTGATATTTTGAAAATGGGTCCTGGGACGAGGGTTCTCCACGTCCGATGAGACTGCCTAAATTTTGAAAAGGGGTCTCATGACGAGGGTTCTCCACGTCCGATGAGACTGCCTAAATTTTGAAAAGGGGTCTCATGACGAGGGTTCTCCACGTCCGATGAGACTGCCTAAGTTTTGAAAAAGGGGTCTCATGACGAGAGTTCTCCACGTCCGATGAGACTGTTTGATATTTTGAAAATGGGTCCTTGGACGAGGGTTTTCCACGTCTGATAGGACTTTTTCTTTTAAAAGGGTATTTCTTCCCCCTTTTTTTGGAGACCCCGAAGTTTGTCGGGAATTCAGTTTTTTTGAAGCAGTGAAAGATTTTATTTTGACAAAACTTCACTTGAGTCTGTTGAAGCGACATTCTGGGAGCTGGATTCTCCAGGTATCCTGCAGAAGTTTGAGCCTGAAAGATTTTTCTTCACCAAGAAAACGTTAGTAATCTTTGGGAAGACTACGGCTGTCCATTTTGACAAAACCGTATGATTTAAGTTTTAATCATGAAATGTGCATTTTGATGCTGGAGGTTATCCAAAGCATTCTTGCAACATGCAAATGTGATCACAAATCCCTTGCACGGAAAATCCGGATCAACAGTTTGAAAATTCCAAAAAGAGTTTGTTCAAAACATCAATTGGAATATTTCTCGACAAAGATGTCTTCTCACCTGTTTTGCGATAGTGGTTTTTTATAGGGGATGCACTCAATTCCCTACTAACCTGTGCCTAGGTTTTAGGTTCATTCGCAGCGCATACATTTTGATCGGTCGGGAGGTCTTCCACGGGACCGTAATGTTGGGCTTGAATATTGGTTTTCAAGGGGGACCCGCTTTGGAGTCGAGGCCATTGTATGAAAGTCTTCAACATCTGCTCCGGGTTTACAAGTCGAGAACCCTGCAAAATGAGAAAGAAATAGTCTTGCTCGTACCTCTTCGAGCTAAGCTATATGTTAACCCAAGTGTCTTAGTCAGAGAAGACTGTTTCAGGGTTATGATGTTGGTAAGATTGGGGACCGAAAAAGGCTTGTTTTTGGCCCAGAATTTATGAGGGGATTGACATTGGTGATCATTGCAAATTTGTCACCTGTCTTTTCCATTCTGCATCTTCAGTTTTTGAGGTGTGCAACCGCTTTTGAGGTGTGCATAAGTCCTTTAGAGAGCGTCTCTTGTTGCATTAAGAAGGTTGACAACTCTGTCTGCGCCTTTCCTCCGCGCTTGACATCATTTGGAGAGCAGTCTTTTTATCTGACTCCTTTAGGAATTTTCTCTTTTCCCATCCAAGTTTCACTGGGAATCAAGCAAACAGCTTGCACGAGCATCGGCCTCGCTTTTACCAGGCACTTTGCTTTTTCTTGATGCGGTGGATTTTTCTCATTCATTTTTGGAATCCCGCTTTTTTCTCATCTTCATGGGATCATGTTAGACATATAGTCTAAACATGCTTTAAATATCAGTCCGGGAATTCTCTTCGTAATCCCTGAGTCTTGAACTCTTCCATTTTTTGAAGTGGTGTGGCATCCGTCTTGGAATGATCACCAATGGGTTCATGAAATGAATTTGCAGGCTCAAGTTGGCTGTGCAAAGGATTCGGTGTGTGGGATAGAGAAATAAATGCTTCTCGTCATCCTATGGCACTTGGATTACCATATAAACAATACACAAAGATTAATGTTAGTCCGAGCAAGAAAATTTCTAACCATTTTCTCCTGATGCTGCTGGACTCATCTCCATTCTGCCCCGATGTGGGGTGGTTCTTGACAGGGTTAAGAATGAAAATCGCCGTTCAAATGTGTTGTCAATGGTCACCTGTAGTGTTTGGGGATATGAAACGAATGCCTCCGTCGTCCCAATCCATGTAATCGCTGCGAATGGTCCCTACTTCCGTAGGGCCAGATTTTGCTGTCTGATCCGCTCCACTCCTCTCTCAAGTGTGTATAGGACGTGTTTGGATTTAGGCTTTGCCTCTCGTCTTTTGAGGAAGTGCCCTTTTGATTGTTTTGAACATTTTTTTATTGGAAAAATCTTTTTCATTTTCTCCAAAGATTTTACCCGTCAAAGGGGATTTTATGATGCCCCATGCATGTTTTTATTCATGTTCGGACAACCTCCTGTTTCAAAACATGAATGCCAATGAAATTTAAATTCTATGTCTTTTTCTAGACATTAGATTCTGAAAGCTTTTCTTTTCTTGTCTATTTTTTATTCAACATTTTCAAGGGATTTTGGGAGAGGGATACTTACCTGTTCCTCGTGGCTGGAGATCCCTGAAAATGCAGAAGAAACATGTTATTGTTCGTTCATGAATTTTTCAAAGAAAATTAGAACGATACATTTTACCCTTGGTCATGTATTCCAACGGGTAATACATGGGATGTGAAAACCCGCTTTGCCTTGATGGTGAGCCCCTGTCAAAAACAAACAATAAGTGTCAGTTTGCGTTCCAAAATTCAAGACAAATTGGAACGATACCGCCTTGTTCTTGCTTGGTGTTTTCATTTGAACACAAACGCGTGGCTTGCAGAAATTGGCCATCTATATTGCGGCCACGATTCCTCCGTTTGGTTGGCGATGAATCATTCTCGAGGATTTGCCCCAAAGGAGATCCATTTGTGTTTTTGGGCGCATTCCAGCGCCATTCTTCATAGTTCCTTTTATTCAAGAAAAATGAAATCTTTATCAGAATGTATGTCAAAGCATGAAGTGTGGAAGCGATGCTTTTTACCATCCACTGGGTCTTATGATCAAAGACCATCTCCTGGAATTCTGACTTCTAGGGCCACTGATTCAATTCGCCTGCCTGTTAGCGCGCTCTTTTCATTTGGGGCTTTCAGCGCCAACGACTTCCTGCAAAATGAGTAAAAACTCATGTTAGGCATGTGGTCTTCGAAGACCAAATTGGAACGATACAAGGTTACCGTTCACCCAAATTCGTATCTTGGGGTTTGATTCTGATGCGGACGACTCTGTTATTGCGTCCATTGACTTTGCCAGAGGAGAAACGTCATTCTTTGTCCGGCGCACAAATGATTCACTTGCCCCAGTTGGGTGTGATTTGTCGTAGCTAGGTGACGCTTGCCCCAGCTAACTTCATTCCTGCATTTTGTTGCAATCCCCATCCTATTTGGGGGTGTCTTTTCTCTTGGGATTCATGATGACGTCTTACTGATGTATTCCCTTCTTTCGCCGATTATTGACGCTTCTCATTTGATGGAGGTCGTTTCAATATTGTATATTGATGTGGATGATGAGTATTGCTTCATCTCGTCTGCATTTGTGGGTGTTGTTCGTGAGATGATTCCTGATTACTTCCAAAACTGCTTTGCCCCAGTTGGGTGGTGTTCGTCTTGGCAACATGCCTTAGCACTTTGCGTGTTTGTTGGCAATTTTCAATTCAATTTTGACAACGTCCATGCACTCCCATGGGTTTCGCCGATTCTGATCTTCTATCTCAATTGTCAGAATCTTCAATTATTTTTATCCGTCTCTAGGTGGCTTGACGGCCTTGGGATTTGTCGTGTGGCGGTTTTGTGATTCTCTCGATCATCGTCGCCATTTGAAGTATTTGATGTTTGCCTGTTGAAGAGAAGAGACCTCATGAGTAAAGGGCATGTATAATTGACTATTGGAGTCGATACAATTTACCCTTGAAAATTATCCTGCGGAACCGGCATTTCTCCCTTTGGGTTCTCTGTATGCAGGATATGTGCATGATATACATGATGCATGTTAGGTATGCTTGCAACGAAAAATGAGTTCGAGCTTTTCACTCTATTCAGAGAAAGCATTTTTATCAGATGTGTCAATCTGCAAAACTTGAATTTTTCTTTTCAAGTGTTCTTTTCACGGAGATTTCTAAATGATGAGAAACTTCTTCAGGTTTTCTCAAAGGTTTTGTTCACAAATTGAGCCATTAGAATGCTCTTGAAAATATTTAGCCACAGTGCATGTCTGAGATGCCATGAAAACGGGTACTCCCTGTTTGTCATTGGAAAGCACTGCATCTTGAGTCCTCTGCTTTTGATCATCATCTGAGAGGAAAAGGAATGAAGCATTATTCCCATATAGAAAAAACAATCATTTTGGAACGATACGTCCTTTTACCAAATGGATGGCTCCGCTTTAATTGAAACGACTACGGATTTACTATCCCTGCTCTGGTCACTTTTGGCATCCAAGATGCTGGAAATTTTTCAGTGGTCCCATTCATTTTTGTCATCACCTGCAAGAATGGAAAACCATATCAACTCGTGAACCGGTCAATCCGATTTGGAACGGATACAACTTTTTCGACTTAGGGAGAGTCGATCCAAATTAGGTTGCCCCAGCTTCACGTTGTCTACTTAAGGCTCATCACAATAAATCCATCTTGTTTTTGCAAACCCAATGGGTGATGCTCGATGAAGGTGCACTCCTTTCCATTTTGTAGGGAAGGCAAGCTCCCTTTTGTTGGTCTTTAACCATCTTATCCTGAGAGGAAGAGATATGAAATATTATGTCATTATCTGATTGAAAATCAATTAGGAATGACACGTCCTTATCCTTAATTCGGTTGCCCGGTCAAGAGGCATTTGCCCTTGTCAGTTGACTCTCCAAGGTGGTACAGCGCTTTTCCATGTCATCCTGGTTCGTTTCAACTCGCGACTGATTCTTCACACAAGTTTTTGGATTTTGATTCATAAGCGGCGCTGAATGACCTTTTGGTTTCGAGGTGTACCAATCATTCACATACATACGCATGAGACCAGTGAGGTTTGACTCTAAGAATCAAGATAGGGTTTGGAACCTAAGGCCAAGGCTCCCACCTCGAGTTCTAGAAAGGGTAGATTCCATTGCACAACTATCGTTGCATTGGGACCCAATCCATAATTCGAAATGAGCGGAATTGAAAAGTGGATTACCCCGTGTTTTTCCTCACGGAGATTCCATTTTCAATCCCTTCTATTGTTTTCCTATAGGCGGCGCCCGGGGTTTTAGGCGCGATTGTGTGTGTTCATGTGTTGTGAGTATCACAATGCAAGTCATGCACAACAGTTTATCAATCGGCGCTTCAAATCATCCATACAACATACATTCCTACGCCAACCTGCATAAGACAATGTTAATCACGGACTACACCCCTTATCTCTCCAATCTGCAAAAACATATAACACCTACCATGAGCGGACTTACCTCACCTTCAAGAGCGCCTGCAGGGTTAGAAAAATCACTCAGCGTTTTAAATACGGCCTAAGTCCACTTGAGGTCTAGAACCATAGGTTCTAGAACAAGGTCCCCAGCGGAGTCGCCAGCTGTCGCGACCCGTCCGAAGCGGACGCGGCTAATGGATTACCGATCGCGGGCCTTCCCCCGCACAAGGGTGCAGATCGCGGGCTTTGGATCGGCGCGGGCCCTCCCAGGCCCATACCAAATCGCGGCGGGAGTATTTTTTAAAGGGATTCGACGATAACAGTCGATCGCTTTCGACCTTAGTGTGGTCGTGGTGGCATGTGTAACTTGTGCATGCATTTGGAGTCGCAACCGGTCTTTCTTGGAGGGTAGACCGGAAACCTTATTGACCGATTGGGAGAGATCGATCAATTCTGCGGAACCAGAGATTTTGAGTTCGGGGACTTGGTCACGTTGATGTCATTACCGACGCCCTTTCGGTACCTAACGCGAGTGATTTTTCCTAACTAGGATTTCATGCAGGCGCAATTTTGGGTGAGGTAAGTCTGACTTTACACCTTAACCAGTTTAACATGCTCACGTAATCATAATAAATAAATAGATGCCAATCACATAAACATCTATCCTACGTGGTGATCATGGAATTATGATTTAATTACATATTCCAGTTAATAAAATGGAAATTAGAATTCCTTTTAGGTATGAAAGACCCGACTCAAGGTCTGATTTGAATTTTAAGCAAGTGAATTATGCAATTAATCAGAATCATCCCAGTGACTAAAGGAAATAACATCATCATATTCCATTGGTTAAAACATCAAATGGGAGTATAGTGGAGTAAATTTCTTATTACAAGAGGGTCTATCAAGAAAGAGAGGTGTAGAGGAATCTCAAAAAGGGGAAATATCAATCGAACTTATTCTAAAATAAGAAAGCCATAAAAGGCCGATAGAGTGTGGGATCTAGACTATCCCTTCCCCAAAATCTAATCTTCTTCAGAATAGTAGTCCATTGGGATTTTCCTCGATTGCATCTTCGTCTTGCCTCTCCACAGGATATGGCTCGGTGATCAGGATTTCCTCCTTAGTTGAGCGTTCCTCAGAGTATAGAGGGTAGTCTTCGGTAGGTTGGTTGAGATGATTTAGCTCCTCTGGCCATTCTCTCGTCCATGGTATAATGACTTCAGGGGTCTTTTTGGGTTTTGTCTTCTTGAGTATGATTTGTTTCGGCTTTGTCTTGATGGCGGAATGCCTCCTTCTTCCCCAAAGAGTTAACATTGGTCTATTCTCCTTGGCTTGACGTTTAGCTTTTCGGCGGACATATGCTTCTCTAGTTAGGCGGTTGCGAATTTATCTTTTCATCTCCATATATTTTTTGAACATTTCGTTTGCCTGCCGCTTGAACCTGAGGTTATCGACATAGTAGCGAGTCTGGCAATCTTCAACGTATCCCAATTTACACCCCGTCAGCTCTCGGCCATGCACAAATCTAGTAAAGTGCATCCTTGTGTTCGGCCCATGATGAGTGACTTTCCTTAGACACTCGAAGGTTATTAACTCCGACGAACTCTTAGGAAATAGCGACATCATATCCCCAATCGTTGTTATTTTAATTTGTCACTTGGATGATTTCAAAATGTATGCCATGCATGTAAGTGGCATGCAATATGTAATCACAATACAGAACATGTATGAGAAAGTACATCAGATAGTAAATACCTTACCAACCTCAAACCCTAGGGAATGTCGAACGTTCCCTTGTAACCATGAGTGGTTTTAGGTATACCAACCTCTCACAGACATGCACATGAGACAAGTGGGGAGTATGCTCAAAAAAATCGAAAATCGGGTGAGGAACCTATGGCTCAGGCTCCCACGATCCAAATATGGCAGATTCCTCCCCATGAGTACCCACCTAAGAGGGCTAGATATCACCAATTTGGATTGTGAGTAGGAACGAATACGAAAGTCTCAAGTGCCATCAAACAAGAGATCCTTTCGCACCATTTCCCTATCTAAGGTAACCTAAAAGGTAGTTGTAGTCGAGGTTTGATCGCCTTTGTGTGAGATGTGTCGTGATCATCACAATGCAATGTCATGCACAACAATTTGTATCAAACACTGCTTCAATAAGTGCGTAAAATAAACATACATTGCCTACTTCAACCTGCAGGAAAAATGTTAGCAAACACTCCACCCCTTATTTCTCCAATCTGCAAAAACATCTAACATAATGGTTAGCGTATGAACCTCACCTTCAAGAGCATCTACAGGAAATAAGGTTAGATAATCCAATCAACTTTTTTAATCGGCTCATGTCCTCTAAAATTCCTAACCATAGATTCTGGTTTGGAAAAAGTCCCCGGCGGAGTCGCCAGTCTGTCGCGATCCTCTCGAGGCTGCCTGTTCTCGAGGGCTAGTGGGACGTCCAGGTCTGATCAGACGGGGGCCTCTCCCAAGGTCCATTACCCAAATCGCAACGGATGTATACGTGGTCGACTATCAGTGTGGTATAGTGACATGTGATACGTGTACATGCCAAGGAGTCATCACCAATCGTTTCGTGGAGGGTACGATTGGAAACCCTATCGAATAGTTGGGAGCTTCTATTCGATTCTGCGAGAACCAGAGAAATGGGATCGAGGACTTAGTTACCCCAACTGTCAGAGTTGACACCCTTTCGGTATCTAAGTTGAATGAATTATCTACCCTAAGATTTCATGCAGATAAGTGGGGTACAAACCCTAAATCTAGGAGTTCATGTAGATATGAGTGACTGCCCTAACACTCACAATTTGGTAAAATAAGTGTTAATCACGATTCAGGAATGATTTAGACATGATTTGCCCATGAGGGGCAAAATCATAATTTTGAAGAAATTTGGGACAATTTGCCCCAAAAGAGCAAAATAGTCATTTCAGATGAAATCTAAAGTCGAAAGAGGTTAGAAATAGGATTGGTCATCAAACCAATCCATTTCTATTTTTCGAGAATTTTCAGAATTGTTTTGGAATTTTGGAAGCGATTTACCATTTGAAGGGTAAAATTGTCATTTCAGAAGAAGACGATAAGTGAAAATCCCAAACAGAAGGATTGTTCAACCACCAGATCCAAAATCATAATTTTGAGCAATTTTCACGACTCGATTAGAGTAGGAAATACGACTTACCCGTTGAGGGGCATGTCGCGACCCGTCCGAAGCGGACGCGGCTAATGGATTACCGATCGCGGGCCTTCCCCCGCACAAGGGTGCAGATCGCGAGCTTTGGATCGGCGCGGGCCCTCCCAGGCCCATACCAAATCGCGGCGGGAGTATTTTTCAAAGGGATTCAACGATAACAGTCGACCGCTTTCGACCTTAGTGTGGTCGTGGTGGCATGTGCAACTTGTGCATGCATTTGGAGTCGCCACCGGTCTTTCTTGGAGGGTAGACCGGAAACCTTATTGACCGATTGGGAGAGATCGATCAATTCTGCGGAACCAGAGATTTTGAGTTCGGGGACTTGGTTACGTTGATGTCATTACCGACGCCCTTTCGGTACCTAACGCGAGTGATTTTCCCTAACTAGGATTTCATGCAGGCGCAATTTTGGGTGAGGTAAGTCTGACTTTGCACCTTAACCAGTTTAACATGCTCACGTAATCATAATAAATAAATAGATGCCAATCACATAAACATCTATCCTACGTGGTGATCATGGAATTATGATTTAATGGGTCTCGAGCCAATGAGACCACATTTAATCATTTTAATATTTTAATAACGGAGAGCCGCTCTTCGCTTCTTCTTGGTTTCTTGAACTCTTCAAGAATCGGGCCCCAAAGAGCTCGCCGACTTAAAAGGCTCCTCCACGTAATCCTCGTAGCATTTACATCAACAATTGACTATGCTAAAAATAAAGATTACATGAAAAATAAAAGGAGTACGCAACCTCCATTTAATAATTACAACACCAAATATATAAATAATCACCATACATTCATACATACATCAATCACATTGATTAGGTATTTTTCCATGATCACCACCCTTCCACGTAAGTAATAAATTCACAATTTAAAACTTAGGAAGGCACAATAAAAATTCTACGTTGAATCATATTCAGAATTTTTACGTAAAATAAGATAGCCATAAATTTTCGATTCAAAATTGATTTAGTCTCAATTTTTGCTACGTTGATTAATTTATCATATAAAATAATCAACCTCCATTAGCCATGTAAGACGAACAAATCGTTAATACATATTGGCCATAGTATTGCAAAAATTGCAAAAAATCAATTAAATGCACGAAAACGCCTAAGGATCGGCTCTGATACCACTGTTGGGATCCACGTAACACGTAGCGGAAATAAATAACAACCCATACATGTATCTCCAGAGGCGTACTTCGTGCATTTCAATCCAAAAAAAAATCACAAAGGCTCAAAGGGAGTAAATAGATTACCTCTCGTAGCGTGCTTGAACGGAGGTGTCGGTTCGATGTTCTTCGATCTCAGCCTCCACAAGTGTTAGGCATCTAGTTCGGACGCACCACCAATTGACGAACGGGGAGACGACTAATAACTCCACAACAATTGTGCTAGCAATATGCGGAATCAATATTCCGAACTTAGTATATTTTGCTCACTCAAGATTATGAGAATATAGAGAGTGTTTGTGTTCTTCTCTCTAAGCTCTCAAAAATTTGCACACTCTACAAAATGTCTCTCCTCTTCAATCTCAAAACTCTTGCCATCATTTTATAGCCAAAAATACCTTCCAATAAATTGTATTTAAAAATAGCACTAACAATTATAAATTCTATCTAAAAATAGCACTCACAAATAAATGACATTTAAAAATAGCACTAACAATAGCACTCACAATTTATAATACAAAAATGCTATTTAAAAATAGCACTAACAATAGCACTCACAATTTATAATACAAAAATGCTATTTAAAAATAGCACTAACAATTATAAATTCTATCTAATAATAGCACTCACAATTTATGATAAATAAATGCCATTTAAAAATAGCACTAACAATAGCACTCACAATTAATGATAAATAAATGTCATTTAAAAATAGCACTAACAATAGCACTCACAATTTATAATACAAAAAATGCTATTTAAAAATAGCACTAGCAATAGCACTCACAATACAAAAATGCTAAAAAAAGGCACTAACAAAGGTGTTAAAAATAATAACCATTATTATTATTACAAGAGTTAAAGAGGTTACCAAACAGTACAAATATGTATAACGTATAAATACGTATGACATATAAATACGTAGAGCATACGTATACATCCGTGAAACCGGGGACTAATTGAAAGAAAAATGTGCAATTAAGCCCTTTTGGTAAAAATTGACTAAATTGGAGGGCAAATTGACCTAATTGCACTTTAAGACTTTAGAATCCAATGTCATAGCTTATAAAAAGTGAGAATTGAAAACTAAAATACTCGAAAATGATTTTTTTTTTTTAGGCTCGGTTCCGGTTTATGTTTGTGAAGGAACATAGTGACCCGAGCCGAATTTTTGAGATTTAAAGTGACACACTTGAAGAGGAAATTAAAACAAAATTATCGAATATTTTTGGGTATTTTTCTGACCACGAATGGTATTTTTCTGATTTTTTGGGTATTTTTATAATTAAATAAACTCGAAAAATATTAAAAATACCGAAAAATATTTTTTGTTCAAAATTGGTTCCTAAGGTTAAACCAATGCTTCCAAAGTTGATTTTGTGATTTTATGACCTTTTTTGATATTTTTAATTAATTTTAAAGAATAAAAATCACAATAATAAATGGTAAAAAAATCAGGTGTCAACAGGGCAAAATCGATATTTTCGAAAAAAAAGGATGAGGTTCGAAAACCCAAGCAGAAGAATCGGTCACCTAATTGACCGTAATCCTTATCTCGACGTTTTCGACCTATCTTATATACAAAGGGGGGACGATTTACCCCTAAAGGGCAATATCGTCAATTTTCAAAAGAACAGATAAGAAATTTCAAAAATAGGATTGACCAGTTGTCTATGGTCATTCCTCGATTTTTGGAAATTTTTGGAGTGTCTAGGAATTTTCTACGATTTTCCTACATTTTTTTTGAATTTTCTAGGATTTTCTAACATTTTTTTATTTTTTAAAATCATTTTTTGAATTTTTATTTAAAAAAATGATTCGGACCGGGCGACCTGATCCACTCGGACCGGAACCCGGCCTAGACCTGAACCAACGGTTCTTATTAGACCACGTGGCTATTCCACGGCCGCTGGATCGGTCGACTAAAACCTACGGCTCAAATCAAAAGCAAACTATTCCTCAGCCGCCAGATCTGATTACTTAAACCTACAGACACGATTAAAAGCCAAGATTCAATTTGGACCGTCCATTTATACTAACCTAAATGACGCCGCTCGACCACTAACCTAAATGGCACCGTTTCAGTCTATTTTGATTTTCTAATTCTAAAACCATTTTCAGATATTCCTAATTACTAATCGGACGGCCATCAATTATCGAACTCGATTTACCTAGACCGTACGATCTAAGCTGACTCAGCCTAACAAACTAACGGTTGAACCAACTCAGCACCTATGTGGACTAATTACGTGCTACCACCTAGACCTTTGACTCGTTGACTCTACTACGTCAACTTCTTCTTCAACCTCTCGACCACGACGGAATGGACGGCCGAGACTTCTCTAGCGCCGATGAACGACTAAACCTAGACCGATTAACATAAAACCAATCCCATTCGACTCGCCTTATCTTCCAGTTTCATATATATATCAGAATTAGGGCATTTCATCCATGGAATCAAACACAGGCAAGCTCGAACCAGTACGGGTATAGCTACTCTAATCATGAGATTCATGGCATTACAATTCAATTCATCAACACAGAAGCATCATAAGAGGTTCAAAACACTTACCTCGGGCTCCGATTGAGCCCGCACGGCCTAGATTTGGCTAGGCAAGATTGAACAGTGCTCGGCTTATGGCGGAAGGTTTGGAGACTCGATTCGAAGTGTTAAAGCAAAACCGATGTAAAATGAAGATGCGATGATGGTCAATGATGCTTGGGAAACAAAATGCACACACTAAATGCAAGAATGAGCGTGAGATAGGTGAGTCGCCATTGATGCACAGTGAGAAGCTCGAAGCTGTGCATCACCTGTTTTCACGGTTTCAGACAGGGCGGCCAATGGCGTTCGTTTCTTTGAAGCTTAGGCAACCTCCCGGTGACCCTTAGAAGCTTCGTTTTGGCCTAGAAGAGCCCAACCAGTGCTTCCACAATTCGAGTTCATGCTCTCGACAATGGCGATGGAAGGCGAGCTCTCTCTCTCTCTCTCTCCCCGAAATCGAATTAACCAACCCTCATTTCCAGAAAGTCTCCGAAGGCTATATCCCCATTTCGAATTTTTTGCCGCGAACGGAAGGGACTAACTGACCTCAAATGGCACGTGATCGTGCGTGCCATTTGGTCCAAACGGCGTCGGAGACGGTGGGCAATTCCGTCAAGTCAAAATGGTTCTCCAATGTGCACAAATGGATGTCCAATTTGGCCATTCCGTGAAAGTTGACTTTCACGGCCACTGCGGCGTTGACCAGCCAATTCCTCCTTGCTGCGGCGATCAATGACGATGCCACCGATCCCGATCGATGTGTCTCATCCTGAAGATCGAAAGCCCCACCCTAGATCTGCTGATTATGGTCAATTGAGCCCCTAATTTGACCATCAAACTTTAGACTGCTATTGTTCATCTACGCGGGCATTTGGGGAAGAAGATGACACTGTTCTAGATCGGTCTGACCGGGCGATCTAACCAGTTAGAACCGGTTCTGACTTGATTTTTCCAAAATTAATCACAATTTTGTGGGAAATTTTCGCAATTAAACATCAAAATTGAACTTAGGACATGAATATTATCTAAAAATGTGTTTTTGCCCAAAAGTTCTAGCCAATTTATATGAAAACCCCAAATTTTCATTTAATTGCAATTCGGAAAATTATTCGATTGAGGGCTTAAACAGTCAAATTGGACCAAACCACCTTTGCCAATCGACTCAGAATGATGAAAAACATTTGGCAGTGACTTCAATTTGTAAACGTAGCCCTTGAATTAAAAGTAATTTCAATTATTCCCAAATTCAAGGACTAAATTGTAATAAAATGTGTAATTTTGTCAAAATCATAATATTAAACCATTTACATGAACAATTGGGTTAGATTGCAAATAAGGACAATCAGATTGGATGACACGATTCTCAAATGCCAAAAATTATAAATTAAAAGACTCAATTGACATTTTTTTGCCAAATTCCATCATATATGTAATCAAAGGAACATATACAATTGAACTTGGAAAATGTGAAAAATATGAAAAATTATTTTTCCATTTACCAAATTCCATCATATATGGAATCAAAGGAACATATATTATTTTTTCATATTTTTGTGATCTCGAATGCTATTTTTCATGATTGTTTCTAGTATTTTCATATTTTCTAAAAATACTAAAAATTATGAAAAATTAATTTTTGGTCAAAAATGGCCCCTTAGGCTTGGCCAAGGCTACCAAAATTGATTTTGGAATTTTTGGACTTTTTATGAAGTTTTTGTGAATTTTCTAAAAAAAAAAACTAGAAAAAAAAATTAATCCAAAATCAGGTGTCAACACTTTCCTAAGGTGTAATTCATTAAAGACCTGAAAATGCCACGTAGTATTAACTAATAGTGATTATAAACGGAAGTCTAACAGTGGTAAAATTGAAACAAAAGTAAATGGAGTTTTTTTATGAGACGAAAAAGTTTTGGATATAATTGGGACACATGCTAAAGTTGAGGTTTTTTTTATTAGGCCGGTAAAATTGAGACAAAAGTAAAATTTGGAGTATTTTATAAGAAAAAAAAAGGATATAGTTGGGACAGATGCCAAATTTTGGGTTTTTTTATTTTATTTTATTTGGGCCCTTGAAGTAGTGAGGTTTCATATGAATGTAGGCAGCATTAGTTGACATGAAAGTTACATTGTAATTACGAAATGAATTAACAAAAATTAAAAAAAATTGTAACAAACTTATTGTAAGAAATGACAGACCTGTCAAAATGGGTCTGAAACCCATTTATCTTTAAATGGGTCATTAATGGGTCACTTTTATTTCTCTTGTTAGCCAAAAATAGGTTTTCCAACAAAAAGGCAAAAATAGAAGGGCCTTAATGGGTTTGGTTTAAACCCATTTATGACTAATTTATTTCAATCTCATCTTCTTCCCTCAATAGCCGGGGACCGGGGCCTGGTCAGCGAACGGGGCTGGGGTTGGAGACCGAGGCCGGGTCCGGACTCGAGACCGAGGTCGGGGTCCAAGGCCGGGGCCCTTGGCCCCGAGGATAGAGGCCGAGGCCAGGGCCAGGGTCGAGGCCAGGGCCAGGGCCAAGGTCGGGGCCAGGGCCAGGGCCGGGGTTGAGGCCAGGGCCAAGGCCAAGGCCCCCAGCCCTAGGGACAGAGGCCGGGGCTGAGGTCGAGAACGGGGCCAAGCCGGGGCCGGAGTTGGGGTCGGGGCCGGGGTAGGGACGGGTTCGGGGCCCGAGGCTGGGGCCGGGTCGAAACCGGGGGCGGGACCTGGGCCGAAGACCTCGGCTGGGGACCCGAACCGGGTCCGCGAACGGGGCCGGGGACCGAGGCCGGGGACGGGGGCCGGGGCCAGATACCTGGGTCGGGGCCAGATACCTGGGTCGGGGCCAGGGCCGGGGCCAGATACCTGGGTCGGGGCCAGGGTCGGGGTCGAGTCCAGGATCAGGGCCTGGGTCGGGATCGAGGACCAAGGCCGGGTCATGCTAAGGGTCGGGGCCCGGGCCCTTAGCCCTTTGGACAGAGGTCGGGGCCGGGGTTGGGGTCCGAGGCCGGCAATTGGGGCCCGAGGTCAGGGGCCGGGGCCGGGTAAGGGTCGGGGCCCGAGCCCGGGCCCTTAGCCCCTCGGACAGAGGTCGCGGCCGGGGTCTAGGCCGGGGACCGGCGTCAAGACCAGGGTCGGGGCAAGGTTTGGGGCCGGAGACAGGGGTCGGGGCCAGAGACAAGGGTTGGGGACTCTAACCGAGTCCACGAATGAGGCTGGAGTCGAGGAACGAGGCCGGGGACTAGGGCCGGGTCTGGGACCGAGGCCGGGTCCGTGATCAGGGCCGAGGTCGGGACTGGGGACCGAGGCCGGGTTCGAGGCCGGGGCTTGGGCCCGGGCCGGGACCAGGGGAGGGGTCGGGGCCGGAGACCGAGGCCGGGGATCGGGGCCAAGTCTGCGAACGGAGCCAGGGCCGAGGACCGAGGCCGGGGACCAGGGCGGAGTCCGAGGCCGGGGCCAGGACCGAGGACCGAGGCCGGGCCCGAGGTTGGGGCCGGGTCTTGGGACGGGGCTGGAGCCAGGGTCAAGAACGGGGACGAGTTCGGAGCCGGAGACCGAGGCCGGGGACCCGTGCCTGGTCCGCAAACGGGGCCGAGGATCGAGGCCGGGGACCGGGGTCGGGTTCGGGGCCGGTGACGGTGCCATGACCTGGTTTGGCTCCCGGACATGGACCGTGGCCGACGACTGCGGGCCGGTGGTGGGCACTGGGGCCAGGGCCGGGACCGGTGGTGGGGACCGGGGCCGAGGCCGGATATGGGTTGTCCCATATTCAATAAAAATGCCGATTTGTATTTCATGAAAATATTTCAGCAAGATAATTTTATTAAACAATCATCGGAAATAAATTTTCATAGATTAAATTAAATATAGAAGTGTTTTCTTAAATGGATTGGGTTGGGTATGGGTCGGATATGGGTTAAGGTAATGCGACTTATTCTCATCACCCTTGATATGGCTAAGATGCCTTAGCTTCGTCACCTTCTCCAGCATCATTCATTTTTAAGTCATCTCACTTCATTTTTGTGCCACAATCACAAGCACTAACCAGCCACATATTAAGTAAAAATTTACTATCGATCAAGAGGAACGTACCTCAACTTGGTCTGTGTTTCTGCTAAATCTTATGTTGCAAATTGAATGAATCAATCACAAAAGTAAGGTACGTGATTTAAAAGGAGTTTCAATCTTGCTGTTGGAAACACATTCCTAATCTGTATACGAAATACATGTGGAAAAACTATTGAATTATGCACATAAATCACTTACTTGTATCACTGATCGGAGAACGATTACACGAGGAACCATACCCACTGTCCACAGATTAGATGCCGCCTTCGAAGTCCCGAGAGTCCTTTTGTCGCATTCGATGCGATTCAATGTCAGAGAGGGGAGTGACGTTCGTCGTTCTTTTCTTGAATGAGCGTTTGTCTCTCTTAGGGGGAGAGAGAAAAAGAACTGACGTCTTTTGTATTGACGAAATTCTAATTGACGTGAAGAGACACGTCTCTTCAAATTGCAGATAATCGCTATTGCGGTTATCTGTGGTGGCGGGTGTGATTGCCCGCATGGGCGCACACCATAAGTCCCATAGTTCTTCATCTCCCACTCCCCCATGTAGGGCAAACAGCTCATACATGTCCACAGAGGACTAATAACTCCCACTCGTCCACAAAGGACCAAGCATAACTCTCTTTATATCTGCAAAGTTCATATTGACAAATAATCTGTGCGACCAGCATACATTGAGAGCTCATTGTCACACATCCGTTGGGAGTATATGATAGCTCAAATGGACATAATCAAAAGTATATTTCCGTATGCATGTACCCTAGATCGATCAGTCATATACATATCTCTCTCTAGATCTCATTTAAGTATGATATGTTATATTCACAATTATGATCACACTAAATAATCATAACCGGCCGATCTGTGAACATAAATCTATTATGTGACTCAAAAACTCGAAATCGATCTTCCTCTTCCATTAGACCACTCAATCTCAGTTCAGCTCGCTTTTCTAGAAGTGTCCCTTTAGATCGAATCAATTTCATGACCATAGGCAACACCATAAGATAGCGAACACTAAATAGAAATCTTGAGAATAACGAAGAGTCATGAGGGCATCAAATGAGGAATGTTTCATCCTCGAGAGTTTCACATGGCATAGAAAAAGTTGAGATCATAACTTTTGCCAACTCTCATTGGTCGTCAATGAATACGTAATATGAAGTACGTATTACGGTATTTTATCCTTCCCCATGGAGCGTATGTATTTCTATTTTAATACCGTACAGATGATCACTTAGACATACTCAATGTCTGACCAGAGTTCACGTAACAACTCTAACCAAGAGTTTCCATCATAACTCTCATCTGGCATCAAAGACAGATAAAGTGAAATAGGTGGGAGGGCTAATAATAAAAAAATTTATTTCACTTTCGGACATTATAAATAATAAGTCCTCATCTTAACATTCTGTTAAGGCGGCACAAATATTTTAAGCTTCAGCTCTCAATTATCACCTAGATAATAGGCTTAAATTTGCCTCATCTCTATTCATCACGCAGTGAATAAAGGCGATTACCCGTGTGAGTGGGCTAATCTCTCATCTGTCTAACATACCTTCTCAAACTAATGTAGTGAACATTAATATGCATAAATGTTACACAAAATCATAGACAATAATAATGATAACAAATATCATTAAAGCATTAACTATCATAGGCATCAATAATGATAACAAATATCATTAACTCATTAACTAATCTTTCTGTCAACGAATGACCAGGTCAAGGCATCTCTAGAAATTCATTTCATCGTAGGATCTGCTTTCATTATATGCGTAGATGCACTATATGTTCACATCTTTTCATACAAACATGTCTTTCACAACATCATATTCCGAGTCAATACGTTTGCTCTTGCAGTGGATCTTTAGTGTAAGCTCTTGCTACTTAACTATCACAATTAACTAATAATTGGACTTGTAGCATTCTTAGCAACTCTTTATTGATCCAAACATCTCTCAAGTCAAAGACCATTTTATACTAATGCTAATAGCACCACAAGAACATCTTCCATCGTGGATAAGGCCATGCACATTTGCTTCTTACTTTTCTATGATATGGCGCCATTACTCAGTAAGAACGCAAATCCAGTGGTAAAATTCCTCTCATCTATATCTCCCCCTCAATCAATATCAATATTATTTCAATGTGCATATCTGTACCTTGAATATTCAATAAATTGATCAGCAGTACTTTCACATACCTCATAATTTTATTGACAGCAATTCAGTACACTTTGACCTCTATTGGATTGGTACCTTCTTATCATTCCAACTGAATAACAAATATCAGGTCTTGAACATATCACAACGTACATTGAACTCCCACCAATACTTGCAAATGGATCACTTCCATTTCTTTATCTCCTTGTGGAGTCTCAGGACACATATTTTGGCTCAAACTTTTACTATTTGTAATAAGAGTATATCATCAATATATAATGATAAAATCACAAATTGATTTTAGGATATTTTGATATATACACATTGGCCTTTATCAATTGTTACAAAATCCTATGCCACTAAGACATCATGAAAAACGTATATATCAATTTCTCAAAGACTGTTCAGGGCCATATTCTTGGCCTTCATTCACAACTCCTGCAGGTTGTACCACATAGGTTTCTTCTATTAATTCTCCATTGAGAATCGCAGTCTTTATACTTTTGATGTAATACAAGATCCATACTCATCACTATTACCAGAATAAGGTGAATTGATTATCACGATTCACTATAAGGCCAGCCTAAAATTTCTCAAACAAGCCATCAGCTTTACGCTTACTTTTGAGAACACATTTGCTTCCAATGGCTTTGAGTCCATTCAAAAGATCAATCAATTCCCAAAACTTCGTTTGATCTCATTAACTCCATCTCTTTTTCCATTGCTTGTATCCACTTTTCCTTATCAGGGCAAACCGGAGCCTCATTTTATACTCATTGACTTATTCTCTTCTTGTGGAGCAACCATGAAGGCTTTATTTTTCAATGTCTAAATATCGACAATTTGATGGATAAAGCTTCTTGCGACTTGTTCGTCAAATTGGAGATCGCACACGTAGTACATCATTGAGATCGTACACTTAGTACATCATTCTCCATTACGCTCCCACTCGGATCAAACAATGACGACATCTTTTACACATCAAGTGGTTGCAATTGAGACTAATTCGAAACAAATTCCCCACTTCTCACATTGCTCCCACTTGGATAAGATGTCCATAAGAAATAATTGTCACTTTCCTAAAATTCAAACAGAGAATATCTCACCCTTTTTCAGAAATTCATTCACTAAGAATGTGACATTTCGTGATTCAAATTCAGTTATATTCCCCACTTTCCCGCTCACCCATAGCACTTACCCTTTCGAGTACTCTTCGTATTTCACGAAGATACTCTTTTTGCCTCTAGGGCCCAATTTCCCAAACTTGTGGGAGAACGCGTGTGCATAGGAAGCATATCAAGGTCTGAGAAAACTCAAATCTCATTGTCGACCTGTCCACAACTCATATAGAGTAGAGGTAAGTGATTTATAAGGCACACGGTTAAGTATCTAGACATCCATGAACAAAATATCACCACAAAAGATGATATGTACATTAGCATGTGCCATCACTGACTTAACCATTTCTATTATGATCAGTTTCTTCTCTCTACTACTCCATTCTGTAGAGGAATTGCTAGAATAGTCAACTATTCTTCTATTCCTTTTTCATCATATAACCATATGAACTGATTAGATAGATATTCTCGAACTCGATCAGATTTCAAATAAAATTTCTCGAAGCAACTTATGCCTCAAATTTATGAAAAATCATAAAACAATAAATCCGAATCGAGTGTAATCATACAAATGTGATGAAACAAACAGTCTCATGCCTTGCTATCACATTCACTGAACCACATATGTCTGAATGGATATCAACAAAGGAAACTCAGCTCTTGTTACTTTTCTAAATGGTTTCCTCATTGTTTTTCCTACTAGGCAATGCTCATAAATAGGCGATATTTTCAATATTGCCCAATAAGCCAAATAAGCCCTATTTGGCTTATTTAAACATCTACTATTGGTCAATATGACCAAATTTAGCATGCCACATATTCTTATCATCACAAAGATGAAAATGAGGAATAACATTACATTATTGTACTCAACAATCGACAAAATTGAAACCATCTAGAACCATAGTAACTTGTTGTCAGTAACAAGTCAACACCATCGTTATGAAAGTTTATATTGAAATCAAGTTTAACCCATATAAATACGAAAACTCAATTTCGTCATATTTTGGAGCATACATCACGTCATGTAGGAATAAGATGCGACCATCGCGCATTTTCAATTTGGCTAATGCCAATTCTTTAACTTTCACTAAGAAATTATTTCCCACATTCATTCACTTTGCTCCAAGTAGAACTCATTGAAATTCCACTAAGGTATTTCTATGATTTGCTATAACAGCTTGTGGCCCTAAGTCTACAATCCACAAAGGATGATATTCAGTTCCAAAGACTGAACTGCAGACATATGTACATTGTCATGTGCACAAAGAACCTTTTAAACTTCTTTGGCTCGCCACAATCATAAGCAAAGTCACTTTAATTTCTATAGATAAAACACTTCACTTTTAAAATGTTTTTCTTGAAAAGACGTTTTCCTTTCTCATGTCGATTAAACTTCGATTTCTCTCTAAAAAAATTTTATTCCTCTGTTTGTCGCGACCCTCTCGAGGTTCGCCGTGGGCTCTCGAGGGCTAATGGGCCGTCCAGTCTGGTCGGACGCGGGCCTCTCCCAAGGCCCGTTACCCAAATCGCAACGGAGGTATACGTAGTCGACCTTCAGTGTGGTCTAGTGATATGTGCTAAGTGTGCATGCCATGGAGTCGCCACCAATCATTTTTTGGAGGGTATGATTGGACCACCCTATTGAATAGTCGGGAGTTTCTATTCAATTCTGCGATAACCAAGGAAATGGGTTCGGGGACTTAGTTACGTCAACTATCAGAGTTGACGCCCTTTCGGTACCTAAGTTGACTGAGTTTTATGACTTAAGATTTCATGCAGATGAGTGGGGTACGAGTCCTAAATCTAGGAGTTCATGCAGATAGGAATGACTATCCTAGCAATCACAATCAATAATAAAGTGCACAAATCGATGAATTCAAATGTACAAATAAATCACATGGCATTCCTAATAAGGCCATATTGGCCTAGAGAAGCATCAATCAGGCTTAGGAATGATTTAGACATGATTTTGCCCATCAGGGGCAAAATCGTAATTTTGAGACAAAGGGGACAATTTGCCCAAAAAGGACAAAATCATCCTTTTGGAATGAATCCGGAGTCAAAAACAGGTTTGGTCACTCAATTGACACATTTTCCTATTTTTTTTGGCAATTTCCGTGATTTTCGGGAATTTTAGAAACCGATTTACCATTCGAAGGGTAAAATCGTCATTTTCTAAAAATGGAAATGAAATGTGGAAATCTTAGACATAAGGTTTAACCACCCATCTGGCCCATCACCAAATTCTAAGCAATTTCCACAATTCATCAGAATATCAAAGACGATTTACCCTTTGAGGGGTGAAATCGCCATTTTGGATTAAATGGGAGAAAATCCCAAAAATGAAAACAAATCAATTTTTTGTCATTTTCAGCCTTGGAAAATTTTTAGAATTTTTTTAGGAATTTTCTGCAAATTTTCTCAATTTTTTTGAATTTTTATTTAGTTTTTCATTTTTTTAGCATTTTTCTGATTTATTAATATTTTTTATATTTTCAGAAAATATTTTAACAAAAAGCATATCATTGGCAATAGACAACACTCAACCAGATAAATAAGTTAACTACTGAACTGAGATAAATACATGGAAACCAAATCTATAATGGCGACATTCTAGAAAAATAACCCTGATATACGGATCGGGTACGTAAAACATATCGGATTGGACACCGGCCTTCAATCGCCCAGCCCCAGCCTGCGACCATCTCCGTGCACATCACCTGTCGATCACCACATCAAAATGTCAACAATTAATTTTATAAGTTTTAAAACCGGCAATAAATAATAATAATAATTTAAAAAAAAAATCTGGGCCCGGATACGGGCCAACTCTCTCGGCCATGGCCCAAGCTCACGGCCATCGGCCCAGGGACTCGGCCATGGCCCAGATGCACGGCCTCGGCCGCTCGGCCCACGGCCTCGGCCGCTCGGCCCACGGCCATGGCCGAGGCGCACGGCCACCGGCCCACGGCCACCGGCCCACGGCCATGGCCGAGGAATACGGCCACTCGGCCCACGGCCTCGGCCGCTCGGCCCACGGCCATGGCCGAGGTGCACGGCCACCGGCCCACGGCCATGGCCGAGGAATACGGCCTCTCGGCCCACGGCCTCGGCCGCTCGGCCCACGGCCATGGCCGAGGTGCACGGCCACCGGCCCACGGCCATGGCCGAGGAATACGGCCTCTCGGCCCACGGCCATGGCCGAGGCGCACGGCCACTCGGCCCACGGCCATGGTGGTAGCTGGCTCGACGAAGGCGGCCGGACGTGTGGTGGCGGGTAGTGATGTACGATGAGATGGGGAGGTTCACAAAAAAAAAAAAAAAGAAGAAGAAGAACAAGAACAAGAAGGAGGTTGCCCCAGAAGAACGAGGGGGAGCCGGATGAAGGAGGAGGGATCTCTCCTCCCTCTCTCTCAATTGAGTGCACTTGAGTGCATTCAAAAAAGAGAGAGAGAGAGAGAGAGAGAGGAAAATATCAAAAAGAGAGAGATGGAGACCGTGTGAGAAAGAGAGGGAGCGGGCGCGCGCGCGAGAGAGAGAGAAAAAGAAAGGGAAAGAAAAGAGGGAGTGGGGGAGAGAGAAAGAAAAAAGAAAAGAAAATAATAATAATAATAATAATAATAAAATATTAATAAAATAAAATATTAGAAAATAATAATAATAATAATAATAAGATAATCAAAAGTGAAGACAAAACTTTTTTTTTTAAATGATGATGTTTTTAATCCTTTTCTTTTTAATTATTACTAATATTTTTGCCAAATTCAATTTTATGGTGATCAGAGAACACCTAAACTCGAACCTGAATTTTACTGTTTTATGAGGTCAGAAAATAGATAAAATAAAAATAAAAATATCGACTATTTTTATATAACTTTTGTGACCTCAAATATTATTTTTCTTGATTTTCTTTTTCTTTTTTTCTTTTTTTTTGTATTTTTTCGAAAATATATTAAAAAAATGAAAATTATGAAAATTATTTTTTTGGTCAAAATGGTTCATTTAGCTTGGCTAAGGTCACCAAAATTGATTTTTCAATTTTTCAACTTTTTATGGATTTTCTATGAATTTTCAAAAAAATAAAATAAAAATAAATAAATAAAAAAAGTTGATCAAAATTTAGGTGTCAACACTGTTCTATCCACTTCTTAAATCCACCTTGACGCTTCTGAAGCACAACGCTCATTCGAACTAGAATCAACATTACAAATGTCGATTTTAGGTTTTGCCATCAGAAGGCAATCCATCTCTAGTTTAAGGCGTCACATAATATCCTTAAAAGTTTTTACTTATAATATGGATTTAGGGGATTTTCATATTCACATATAGCTATGAAATAAAGAACGGACTACTGCTTGCACTTGCTATTCATCAGTCAAAGTGGAGTCTGCATTTTACAGTTCACTTATTTGTTTGATATATGCCACATAGGTCATTTAATATTCTGCCCATAAGGCATCACATACGTATCAAACCTTAAAGTGATCTGTTTCAAATTGGAGACCAATGTCTCACCAAATTTAGTTTTGTTAATGCCTTCCATTTGACTTTAGCATTAAAAAAATGCCTGAACTCAGGTGTAAAAAAAAATATTTTCCATACTTCAGCAACATAATGCGAGCAACAGAGTTCAACTTGTTTCTCGTTGCAAGTATCTCTTTGTACTTTCTTAACAATTCAATAATCATAACTTCGGATTCTTCCATAACTAGGTCAAGAGCTCATAGTGCATCTTGCTCTTTTAGCACATATTGGATCCTATTCCAATTTTCATAATTTTCGCCGTCTAATTCTATCCTCAATCAAGCTTAGCTACAATAGTCTAATAAGCTCAAGCTTTTGTATTTGAACACAAAATTCAATAGACATGTACACAAGAATTATTGATGCCTATACATTTATGCATCTATTTTACACTAACTAATTATATTAATAAATAATTTCACATAAGGTCTCAGATTCGAAAGTTCACTATGTTCCCAATCATCGTCCGAGAATCCTCGCTTGAAATTACTATTAACATAATCATTTATGTAAAATCGTGTTCGCCAAAGTTACTTAAAAAACTTATAGAACTCCCCACTTATCCATATACCACATAAAAAATTCTCATACAATTCAAGGCTAAATATTTCATACAACATGAAAGATAATATTTACACCTATAGACATACATCAATAAGATGCAAAATTCAAGTACTACAACATCATGTGACATAATGTATGCCAAGAACGGGGAAAAATTCAATGAACTCTTTAGGGAACTTCTTGACCCTAGAAAGCGTGCCTGCAGTGGCTCTTGGGAAACTCTCTGGTCTCAGCCAAGGGAACAAATCTCTTCGCCAAGGCGCCTTCTGTCTACGCCAAGACCCATTCATAGTAAGGGTCGATGTCTTCCTTGCCCCGACCTCTAAGAACTCTATCAGGGATCTTATTCCAAGATCCTTATAAGAATAGTAGTAGGCATCTTTCCATAAACGGTCCAAGACCTCATGCCAATCAGGAAGAGTAGTTTTTAAGGCAACAGCCCTCAGATAGTCTGGCATGACAAAATCATTATAAATGATTTCTAATATCATTTTGTTCACCATTATGATGTAAGTCATCATGTCAACTCTGACATCCCATCGATAAAATGCCAACTCATTCCTCAGCTTCAGGAGTCTCTCATGTTCCTCGTCCATCCACGAGAATATTGAGATTTACACTGCACTTTGTTCCATAATTCCTACAACGAATGCAGAACAATAAAAGGGATTACATGTAATCCATAGTGCATAACATAGTAAAACAAATATACCACATTGTAGGAAATTTCAATACGAACACATCGGCATCAAAATCACCTCAATCGGACTCTGCACGCGCTCACACGCGCCACTAGAAGTCTCTGCGCGTGGGCTTCACGCCCCTCACAAGTAGAGCACGCGCGAGTAAGCTTTGTCAACGGTCAGCGTTGACCTGTCAACGGTCAGCGTTGACCGATCAACGGTTGACCGTTGACCCGGGTCGGGTCATGGGTCAAACCGGGTCGAATTCGGTTCGGGTCGGGTTGGGCTGCCACGTCATCATGACACGTCATCGCACACGTGTCTGCCACGTCATCCGCCACGTAACCGCCATGTCAGCAAACGGTTTTCGACGATTAGAGGCACGCGCGCGTGAGACCCACGCGCAGAACGCCCCTGCGGCGTGTGTTAGCGCGTGCGGCACCGTCCTGCGTCCGTTGATGCCGTTCCGCCCCTCAAAATACTCGTATTGACGAGACGATTCGGATGGTATGTTTATTTTCCACTTTCACCGAGCAAAAGTGTACGAAATCGCTTCGCTTCGCCGCTGCCCCGAGAACCCTATCCCGTGGCGGCGCGTGTTGCGTGTGCGGCGCCGTCCAGCGTCGCCTCGGGACGGGCGACCACTCCAAATTCTCGTCTCGTCGAGCCCGTTCTAATGATATGTTTAAAATCCATTTTCGATGGCCAGAACAAAATCTATCACCGATGAACAATACACTCGGGTCTCGGCTTTTCTCGTTAAAAAATTATCGATTAAAACACGAACAATCACGAAACAAGAACCGGCGCTCTGATACCAATGTTGGAAACACATTCCTAATCTGTATACGAAATACATGCGGAAAAACTATTGAATTATGCCCAGAAATCACTTACTTGTATCACTGATCGGAGAACGATTACACGAGGAACCATACCTACTGTCCACAGATTAGATGCCGCCTTCGCAGTCTCGAGAGTCCTTTTGTCGCATTCGATGCGATTCAATGTCGGAGGGGGGAGTGACGTTCGTCGTTCTTTTCTTGAATGAACGTCTGTCTCTCTTAGGGGGAGAGAGAAAAAGAACTGACGTCTTTTGTATTGACGTCGTTCTAATTAACGTGAAGAGACACGTCTCTTCAAATTGCAGATAACCGCTATTGCGGTTATCTGTGGTGGCAGGTGTGATTACCCGCATGGGCGCACACCATAAGTCCCATAGTCCTTCACTTGCTAAAATGGAGAGAGTAAAAAAACAAATCGATATACAGTAACGAGATCATCATGCTGATGTCTTTCCTCTGGGGGCAAATTAAGATATCGTTGAAGCACATCTTCAATCCTAAAACCCATACACTGAAAAATAAACAGATTTGAAAAATCAAGAATCAACGAACTGCAAGATAGACGATATCTTATTGGGTGAACAAATCATCGTTATGTTCTTCTAGTTTGAATCGAATAGGACCTATTTCAGCCGCAGAACTTGCTGAGGCGACCAGAGGGTGAGATGGAGGAATTTATCAAAAAAGTCCTAAACCTAATATAACTGTGCCGATTTAATCTTTAATTTTTTTTTGCTAATTAAGTCCTAAATCTCTTGTATTTATATTAATTTAGTCCATCCGACTAATTTTGATAGGAAATCGCTGACATGGCACAATTGACGCTGACATCGACAAATTTTAATAATACTTTAAAGATAACTTTTTGCTTCTCTTCTTAATTCTTTGTCTTTTCTTTACATTTTTCCCCCTCCAAACTTAGGGCAGGTGGACCTAGCGAGGGCATTTGCGGCCCTCACCAAATCTGAGCAAGGTATCGTGCGCCCTCACCCACGATCCCGACCCTCATCAGCCCTATGTCCAGGAAAAAAGGTAAAGAAAATAAAATTAAAATTAAAAAATTATGAAAAATATAAATAAAATTTGTCCACATTAGCATCGGTCGTGGCATGTAATACGATTGGCATCCACGTCAATGATTTTTGGCAAAAATTAGTTGGATGGACTAAACTGGCACAAATTCAAACGGTTTAGGACTAACTTGAGAAAAAAAAAGGCTTACGATTGAATTGACACAATTGCAATAGGTACGGGATTTTCTTTGGGCAATTTTCCTAGTGAAAAGGCGACATATGCAACATCTATGTCGCAAGGGATTGCAGTCTCATTGATCTTCTTTATGAGACTACTTTGACGTTTCGAGTATGTCACTTGACTATGTGTTGCATTATCGACCTTTTGATATCTATGGCCAAAGAAGCCTAGGCTAAAGTGCATTACAAGTGCCAAAATTTATGTAAAGCGCTCACTCTAATGCCAAAACTTTTAAAATGATCACTTAAGTGTCATTTTTTTAAAAAAATGCTCATTTCAGTGCCAACTTCAATTTGATGACATGGCTCACAGGAAATCTGACGTGACCTATTTTTTTATTAATAGTTGAGCTGACATGGCTGTCGAAGTTAGATTGAAATGAGTGTTTTAAAAAAAAAGGCATAAAAGTGATCATTTTGAAAGTTTTGGCATTGAATTGATATTTTTTTATTTGACAATTAAATGATCGTTTTGAAAATTCTGACATGAACGCCGTGCACAAGTTTTGGCACTTATATTTTACTTAAGCCAAGAAGCCTAAAAAGGTATTTAAAAAAAACAATTGACAAAGAAAGAGACGGATAGAAGCTAGGTTTGACTTGTGAGGATTTCATGCATATATGTGTTAAAACCAAGGATTATTTATAAGGTGTGATGGTGTTAAGCATTGAATTGCATTTATGAAGTCATGGAAACATGGAAGCCATGAAGGAGTGGTATTTATTGTGCATAATAATTTTGTCATTATGCAATTACAAGTAGCCGACAAGTCAGGCAAACAAGCCAGTTCACAAAATTTTAGCTAGAGAAAGAACAGAAAGATAAGTTTAATAAGATTTCACTTTCTTCCCCTTAAATAAATTTTATGTATAAACTAAGTGAGCCCTTATTTTTGTCCTCTAGTGGCGGAGACATTTCTCGTGCAATTATATATGTACGGCCCTTCGTGATAAATAATTTGAAAAAACCTCTTCATCAAGTTAATCCTAATCCAAATAGGAATATGCAGACGGATTTAAACTCAAAACATAATTTGACAATGAAAATGGCCAATAAACTTTTCCCAATACAATGATTTCGATCTTTTGATTCCATGACCGAGTCTGGTCTGTGCCTTGCCGTTCTTTTAGAGGTGATAAGTTCCCAGTCCAATTCTCGGGCGGTCCAATGAAATAAGTGGATTATTAGTAGGGGTGACTCGGGTGAGCAACACGGAATTTAATTTGAATATATTAATTAATATCGAGTTTACATTTAAGAAACAAAAAAAAATAACTGGTGGTTAATCGGGTTTACATTTAAGAAATAAATAAAAACAAATTAAAAAATAATCAGTTTGGTCTGAATGGTTTGCGCAATCTGATTCCCCCGGAACTGAGAACCGGATAAAAAATCACCGATTTCAATTTGCCGGACCAATACCCCCGGGAGCCGGACCAGATTAGCAATTCTCGATTTGATCCATCCACATCTCTAAATTTTTTCAATGTCAAATCCTTCTCCCACCACAATATGCAAAGAGATGATCTTAATTTGGAACCCCCACCCCACGGACACGGCAATCTCAGTGGCGGTCACTTTCACTCTTAGTCCACGAGAGAGACAGACCATCAAGAAATTTGCCAATTTTCACTCTTAGTCCTCTTGTCTTCCTCGGAATCTTTACACAGTCAAGCATGAAGCAGTCCGCACCCAGAAAATCTAACGATAATCCACAAAGAAAGTGTAGAACCACTGAATTTGACTATAATAACCTCTTACGAGGCTTGCTATGGTTAAAAGGCGACTTACTACACTAACTCGGGTATTATCCTCTCTGACTCATATATGCAACCACGCCTTACTGTTCTAAAGAGGGTGAATAGGTGAAACATAATCACACTTGGTAAAACAATACAGAAATAAAATCTTGAAGTTTGATAGAAGCAAATGTAGTGAACAAAACTGTGAAGGGCTTCTATCAGATAATAAATAGATGCGAGTAGAGAGTAGAAGACAATGTATAATATATTATAGTAGTCCGATTTTTGGTAGAGCCTATGTGCACTCTCCCACGCTAACAGCCTACTGGCAGGATTCTACTAAATAATTAAAATGAGATATTAGAGAAAGATGTGATTGTTTGTGAAAGGGAGCATTGCTTCCACCAAAGCTATCTCACTCTACACACTTAAATTATGTATTTCACCTCTTATAAGATCTCACTTATAAGCTCAAGTAGACAAATAAAAATAATTATAGTTTTCTTGTAATATGAATAATTATCTATTTTTCTCTCTTACTTCTTTTCGATCCTTGTGCTCCTTATATACCCATCGTAACCCAAGCTTCCCGCTGGATAGAACTACATTGAGGATCAATATTCAAACTAGTGGTTGACATATTGATAGATAAGAATCACATAGCTATTGAGGTTGAAGATATCAGAGATTTGAGAGGATTTATGCCCATACAATCAAATTCTTGAACCCATAAATCAAGCTTTTAGTAAAGAAAATTTATTTACGGGGTGATTGTCAATCAATAAAGATTACTTATATACAAAGTTATGATAATATATTTAGATTGTTGGTGAATCAATATAACTTAAGAACAAAATACCAAACCAGATCATCGATTGTCAATGAAGGATATTTTCCTAATAAGCAATTGAGAATAACTTTAAAACAACAATGAGGATCAATTGAAGATCGAAATATATCTCGTCACAAATGTCTCATATAAGTCTACCTCTTTCCATGAAACCTGCTTCAATCAAAATAAAACATCTAGCAGATTAAGTATGAAAAGCATAATGATATATTTGTAAAATATCCTCAAAGTATTTTCACAAAGTCTTTACAACATAATGGAGCAGCTTTGTTTCCTCCAAAATCAATATAATTTCTTGAACGCTTACAACTTTATCCTAAGTAATAATTTGATGTAGCTAGATAAGCACTTTCTCTCAAGAAGTCATCCATTTTAGTAGTGCTCCAACAAGTGCACACTCTATATTATAGCTCTAATGTTAACCAAAGCCGTTACACTATATACTCCTATTACAAGGCGGTTTTATATTTACATGCCGACAATACTTACTTCTTATCCGTTATATATCACTCTTATCTCCTTTGCCATCTTAAAAGTCAGGCAAGAGACAACTTTGTCTGAGCTGTCTGGCTCTAATGATCACTCCCCATCCTCATCGAATCAAGTCATTTCGGACAATAATAAAATGTTTGTGTTGACACATAATTATTCAATTGAAAACAGGATTAAGTGTAATCTACACATAATTTTTGGAGCTTTTAGTGTACTTATTCCCAGCGACAAGTAGATACGTATTTACGTCGGTAATATTAGTGGGAAGGCTCGTTATATTTTTGGGTTAATACCACGAAAAACCTCAAATAGATACACTTGTGATAAATTTACCCCAAATTATTTTTTTTACTATAAAAAACACAAACTAGAATACTTGTGACAAATCTACGTCAAACTAGTACATCTGTGACAAATTTACCATATGTTAGTTTTCGTTAAATGTAACCGTCAAATTACTAAATTGGATGGCATGTGGCAGTTCACGGGTATACCAGTTTGAGGATTTTACCTCTGTTTGTCACAGGTTTATCAATTTGAGATTTTTTGTGATATTAATCCAATTTAATGGAGGATAAATTTATCGTAGATGTACCAACTTGGGGTTTTTCTTAGTAAAAAAAATTAGTTTAGGGTATATTTGTCACAAAAGTACCAGTTTAGGGTTTTTGGTGGTCAAAAAATAGTTTGGGATAAATTTGTCACAAACGTACCAATTTGGGGTTTTTCATTATCAAAAAAATAGTTTGGGAGTAAATTTGTCACAGGCGTACCAGTTTAGGATTTTTTATGATATTAACCCTATATATTTATCAGTAAACCTTTACACATCTGTTGTGTAACTCCACGCACCCTTTCACTCACATGATTTTGGTGATTGGATTCTTAAAATTCTTTCTAATTACATGGCTTGTAGAAGCAATTTTATTCAATAACTCAAGCATCTGTTGAGAAATATATTCGAGAGTACTTATAGCAATCCAATTAGGAAACTCGCCGAGGCTATTCCATCTAATGCGGCAGGCGTTGATCAAACATGAGGCGGAGATACTCCTTTTGGGGGATCAGGTACGGTGTGTGCGGGAGCTTGAAAGACACGTTATTCATGGACCAACGGTAATAGCCGTCTATCGTTTTCTGTGTGTTGAGGAACACAATCACTCGGTCTGATTTTGGTGGCGAACTGTGGATGTTGTAAGCAATTAAATGTAAACATCATGCGGAATTCAATCGACAACGGATCTTCGATCTTCATGACTTTCACTTACAATAAGGATAAAGATGTACCTTTGGCCATTGCGATTCTTCATGAACGACTGATGTAGAAATAGAAGATGCTGAAGATTTGATTTCTCTCCCTTAACCCTCTGTTCCTTCACGTTGTTTCCGATGGAGAGACACAACTTACGTTACGTAAAATAACGTATGTTCATTAGGTTGGAGAGAGTACCACACTTCCTTTTTACAAGAAACGTTATTCAAGAGGTGCCTTCCATCAAAGCACTTCAGAATCGTATCCCTTCAATTATATCTTTTCGTAACCAATATAAACTAATTAATAACATGAAATAATTATTAAACCATTATTAATAAATCATATCGGCCACATTTATTTTTACGTTCTCCCACTTGGCAAATATGAATTTCCTTTCATGGTTTAATAATACCGTAATGTGCACAATAAGAACATGTTATAAGTTTTCTTTAATTGGCTATCACATAATAATCACAATAAAATAAAGAAGACTAATGCGAGTCATAGCGGTTGTGTGTCATTAATCGACACAGTCCCTTCTATGTTTACAACTATAGCCATCTACTCATCATGATTCACAAATAAGAAATATATCAATGGTCCAGCTATAATGTCTATGTTAAAGACTATCCTGTCGAACATTCATCTACTTTCATGATGTATACTAAGTAGAAAACGGGATATATCAGAAACACTCATAAATGAGCTCAAAATGTCAAATACATAAACTAAATAGAGTCATAATACAATATCATTAGTGACGTCCAATAATGCCCATTCTTTCAACATGTTCATTAAATATTTTGGGTGGCTTTCCTTTTGTTAATGGATCTGCAATCATAAGATTGGTGCTAATATGCTCTATTGACACTCTATGTTTCTGAACTTCTTCTTTGACAGACAAGTACTTGATTCTCATATGCTTAGCACCTTTAGAATACTTCTCGTTCTTAGAGAAGAAAATTGCTGTGGAATTATCACAGTAAATTTTCAGCGGCCTGGCAATACTGTCGACAATTAAAAGTCATGGGCCTTAAAGCATGCCACGAACACAACCTCCATAGTAGATGCAGCAATGACTGATTGCTTCGCACTTTTTCAAGAAATTGCACCTCCAGCCAAAAGGAATAGATAACCAAACATTGATTTCCTTGTATTGGTGCATCCGGCTAAATCTGAATCTGAATATCCAATCACCTCAAGATAATTTGATCTTTTATAGGTAAGCATGTGATCCTTTATTCCTTGCAAGTATCTGAGAACTTTCTTTACAGCTTTCCAGTGACCCCCTCCTTAATTACTTTGATACCTACCCAACATTCCGACGGCAAAACTAATGTCTGGTCTGGTGCAAGTCTGAACATACATTAAGCTCCCAACAACAGATGTATAAGGAATACTATTCATTTGCTCTCGTTCCAATTCACTTTTCGGACATTGCATTAGGCTAAATTTATCTCCCTTATGAATTGGAACTATTCATGCTGAACATTTGTCCACATTGAATCTCTCTAGAATTTTATTAATATAAGCATTTTGAGACAACCCTAACAATTCTTATGATCTATCATGGAATATTTCTATTCCTATCACATATGTTGCCTCACCCATATCTTTCATTTTAAAATTCTTAGAGAGAAATTTCTTGGTTTCATGTAATAAATCAAGATCATTAGCAGCAAGCAGAATATCATCAACATTACATAACTAGAAAAATAAACTTGCTCCCACTGGCCTTCATATATATACACCGATCAACGGTAAACCCAAAAGAGGTTATGATATCATTGAACTTGAGATACCATTGTCGAGAAGCTTGTTTTAGTATATATATTGACTTCTTTAATTTACATACCATATCTTCATTTCCTTTAACTGAAAAGCCTTCAGGTTGGTCCATATAAACCTCTTCCTCCAAATTTCCATTAAGAAATGCAGTTTTCACATCCATTTGATGTGACTCTAAATCGTAATGAGTCACCAAAGCCAAAATGATTTTAAATGAGTCTTTCTTAGAGACTGGTGAAAAAGTCTCCTTATAATCAATGCCTTTATTCTGAGTAAAACCTTTAGCAATAAGTCTAGCTTTATATCATTCAATATCACCTTCTGAGTCGCGCATGGTCTTAAAGACTCATTTACACCCGACCTTTTTACATCCTTTAGGCAATTCAACAATATCCCAAATTTGATTATGATCCATAGATTTTAAATTTTCTTTCATGGCATCAAACTACTTTACAGAATCACTACATTCCATGGCCTGTGAAAATGAGCCTAGATCATTATCAAATCCTAAGTCAATTTCTGACTCTTGTAGATAAACTATATAGTCATCAGAAATAATCGACTTTCTATATCGTTGAGATCTTCTTAATGCTATTTTTTTATGGCTCAATTACTGTTGGTTCATAATTGACATGTTCATTACGGAGCGTTTGATCATTTATTTGTTGTTCTTGATTATTGTTTGGTTGAACAATAATATCAAGAACAAAAACTTGAGAAGTTTTAGGTGAAGGAATCTCCACCCTAACTTCTTGAATGAAAGCATCATGCATTCTTTCGCTCACACTGATGTCGCCATTCTCAATGAACCTAGCGTTTTCATATTCAACAATTTTCGTACTGTGATTAGGACAATAAAATCCATACCCCTTGGATTTTTCTGCATAATCAATGAAATAACCACTTTTTGTTCTAAAATCCAATTTAATTTCATGTGGATTGTAAATACATACTTCTGCTGGACAACCCCAAACATGTAGGTGTCATATACTAGGTTTCCTACCCATCCACGGTTCAAATGGAATCTTTAAAACTGCTTTACTAGGAACCCTGTTTAATAAATACATAGAAGTCTTTAATGCATACATCTACATAGATAAAGGTAAAGATGAATAACTCATCATACTTCTAACCATTTTCATTAGGGTACGATTACGCCTTTCTACTATACCATTTTGTTGTGGTGTATCTAGCATTGTGTATTGAGTACAAATGCCATGCCTTTCAAGAAATTTAGCAAATGGACCCTGACATTGTCATAACTCATCATACTTTCAATAGTATTCACCAACTCTATCCGACCTTACTATTTATATCTTTTTATCTAATTGTCTCTCAACCTCTTTAATATACACCTCAAGTGCATTCACAGATTGAGATTTATCACGCAATAGATAAACGTAATCATAACGTGAAAAATCATCAATAAATGTGATAAAATAACTTTCTCCACCAAAAGATGGGTGTGACATTCTGAATTTCCAGCCATTTCGAGACTATTGAATGAAGAATATCTATCGATGTATTTCAGTTTTATTTTGCTTAGATCTGATCAGTCATGAGTCAACTGACCAAAAGGGAAAGGCTAACGCAAGACAAGGTACGTGGACCTAGGAAACTCGAATAGGAAATGGCACTTTGACCATAAGGACTGCCGAGGGAAAATTTAGAGCCAATAAAGGCCGATCTAAGAACGATTAAGGAATTCATTGCTAGCGTTATACAATTGGAACATGGGTGATGCCGCTTAACCAATGTATGATTTGCAAACTTTTCCTAAATCGAAATATGACGATCAAGACCGTCGGAGCTAGTAATAGACCCTCGCAATTACATGACAATAAAATTCACTGTAACTTGAGTCATCCTAAGTATGATGAGAATCATAGAGTCCATATGCGTAACGTCTGCAAAAGCCGCCCGTTAGTTCGAGATAAACTGAATTTACGATTGATGAAAAATCGATCACGAAATGGAATCTCGAAATTAGAAATTGGACAATGAAGAATTCCAACATTTGAGATGAATTAGATGTCGCCTCATCGAAGGTAATTTGAATTGGAAAAGTGAAATTTCGGACGGAAAGTACCAAATTACTGTTTTGCCCCACAAGGACTAGTCTTGATTTAAGAAAGGAATGAGGGTATTTTAGTCTTCTAATTATCCCTAGGGCTGCCGAAAATGGAAGGGGTATAAGTGTCATTGGATTGCCAAGATTTTTATTAAATAAGGACAAGTGTCATGGTTTGGAAGCTTAGCATTAATTGGTCACTTTTTACCTACCATTCTTCAACCATCAACCAAAGAAAAAAAAATTGTGGAAGACCATCATCTCCCTCCTCTTCAGCCGAACGCCACCCCTGCTCTCTCTCTCTCTCTCTCTCTCTCTCTCTCTCTCTCTCTCTCTCTCTCTCTCTCTCTCTCTCTCTCTCCATTTTCTTCTTCTTCTTCTTCCTTTTTTCCACTTGACCGAGAACTCCCCTGCCCGACCAGTCCGCCACCGCCACTTCGCCAACTTCGACCGCCACTTCCGGCAACCTCCAGCCTGATCGCCAACCACCAGCCTCACCCTCAGCCTCTTCCCTACACAACCTTGTCACCGTTCGACCGTTGGTGGCCCCGTTCGACCCGTCCAGCCTCGAGAGTGCCCAGAGATCAGATTCTGAACCAGTTTGGGAGAGGGCCGGTTTTCTTCGACTTCAAGAGTTTGTTGAGCTTCAAACTTTCGGCGAGATACTCTCAACTCATATTTTAAGAGTTTAGAAAGTTGAGTTTGAGATTTGGTTGAAAATAAGATGGATTTTGAAGAACGTTTTGTATGTTTTTCCAAGGTCAGTTTCTGTTGGCCTGTTGGCCGTGTGAAACCAAGGTTGATTGGAGCTCATCGAAGTGTTGTCTTGCTCCAAAATTTTTGGTAAGACTCCCAGAGATATAGTTCGACATGCTAGCGAAGAGATTTTGTAAAGAATTGAAGCTTAGAAGTGAATTAAGGGCTGTTTGGTATGGATGGTTTAGGACCGGTTTTGTCCTGCTTGAGGACCGAGCGAACCGAGCCCTTTGGTGGCTTGTGGAGATGTTGTTTGCCACAAAAATCCTTGGTAAGGTATCGTGGGACATAATATGATGTGTTAATGAGGTGTTTGCTTGATGGAATTGAGATTGGAATAGTTTAATGTAGAAATTGTGGATTTTTTTCCTAGGACCGTGCCGTGCCCTATTCTGGCTGTGAGTGAACCAAGCTTGGTGGTTGTCCTAGACATGAAATTGCTTGCTTGATTGACTTGTTAGTGGCCCTTAAACCTTTATTAAGACATTAGGACACTACTGGATGAGTTTGGTTGATGAATTGATGAGTCTGTGATTTTATTGTGCTCAATTTGAGGAGGGCCAAATAGAATGGTTGTGGATTGAGCCATGTACGTTTGTTACGATGTGAAATTACAATTCTTATGGCTGAATTATTGAGGTGTGCGTTTGATCGGCATGTGACTTCGAGTGGCCGTATGATATTTAGGCCTTGAGTGGTGAATGTGCTAAATTGATGCTTGAAACGGCAAGAGAACTAATGAATTGATGAGTTGTCATGAGGTTGCCTAAAGAGGAGTTTGGTATGTGAGCCTAGTGCAATGAGAAATGTGTTTGATGATGGCAAGTTCCATTGAAATAAGATATGAGCCTAAAGGCCTATGGCACCCTGATGCTTCAGAACGCGGGGTTGGGACTTGAATTATATCATGATGCGTCAGAATGTGGGATACGCTTGATTTGTATCGACACGAGCCTCGAAATGGCACTTTAAACCTGATGCGTCAGAACCCAGGTTTATGAATGGTTAAAGCCTGATGCGTCAGAATGC
The DNA here is from genome assembly GCA_021437785.1 of Rhodomyrtus psidioides. NCBI lineage: Eukaryota > Viridiplantae > Streptophyta > Magnoliopsida > Myrtales > Myrtaceae > Rhodomyrtus > Rhodomyrtus psidioides. The sequence goes on along the minus strand of JAILYB010000087.1, from coordinate 3,375,882 downwards.
GGGCCAATTCTTCAAGTTGAGAAATTATGATGAAATGGGGTGAAATCTTACCTTATGAATTGTTGTGCTAGTACGTAAGCTTGGTCTCATATTGGTATACATGCTCTTGGATGTGATTCCTTATATGCCAATTATGTCACAATGCCTTGATGTTTGAATACCATGTACTATTTTACCTAATGAATCTCTGCCTATTGTTTTAATGCATTGCCTGTGAGGACTAACGGTCTGGTCTAGGTTTAGGGCTAGCTTGCTGAGATGTAAATTTCACCCCGTAGTGGGACTTGTTTTTCAGACCCCAAGCCTTGAAAGATGATGCCAATTCGTCTAGGCGACCCTAAAGATATGACTGTTTCTTTTGAGGAGTTTCCCGATGGTCAGGGTAAGATGTACGTTAGAAAAGTGACAGCTGTGTGGGATGACACGGGAGAGAAGCACTGGAAGTCTCAACGTTATGAGACATGGTTCTGTCGCGTTGGAGGAGTTACTACCGGACCACTAAAGCCTAGTGAAGTTCCCAGGGGAGTCGTACCCTCTTGGTGTCACCATATCTGTGACGAGGTCGAGATGGAGATTTCTATGGTGGGTTCGAGAAATATGCCCGAGAAGACATCGACTGTCGAGGAGGACAACGAGGTGGTTGAGTTGTCTGCCTCCGAGGATGACGACGATAGCGAGTCCATTGAAGTGCGATCCGAGAGATTTTCCGACTACGACCCGGTTGAAGACGAAGATGAGGATGAAGATAAAGCTAGTGGTTCTACATAGTAGACCTAGACGTCGTGGGATCTTTTGATTGCCTTTTAGTTCGAGGCTTTTTTGTTGGACCTAGTTAGTCGTTTTTTGGTTAGTCACTGAATCCACTCCCAACTCTAGCCTACTGCTGTATTTTGACCTTGACCATCTGGAAAAAACTATGTTATGTTATGTATATATTTCATCATCCCAAGTCTTCTTTGTTTTATGTACGGAGGTGTTTATTTTCTTTCGCATGCGTGTTTTATTTCATTCGTGTGTCGTGTTCGAATTAGATCTTGGGATTACCAAAGAGGCGTTGACGGATGTGGCACGCTGGCCGAGGAGCGCGGGGCGAGACAACCCCATTTGTTTGGTATCAGAGCAAGGTCAGCTCGATCCAAGTCGATTGAGGATTGGAGTGATAAAGAGTGAAGAAATTGGGATGATTAGGTAGCGAGACCTTAGGAGACTCGCTAGAGTTAGGCATGAAATGCATGTCATATGAATTGGCACATGTGATTGGCATATTGAATTGGCATGGTTGTTGTGAACCTGTATTGACCAAGCTTCGTACTTAGCACGGTGTATCGACTGTGGATATTGGCTTGATGAGTGGATGATTGCTTTGATTATACTGAGTTACAAATGCCTCTGGACTTGAGGTATGGCTGCGTGTTTCCGACTAATGTGCTCTTGAGTATGCTTGAGTAGTTGGTTGCTATGTTGTGATTGATGCCTTATTGTGTAGCTTAGAATCACCAGACTTGAGTAGACAACTTAGGTCTCTAATTTCGTGGTGGAATTATAGTGACTCAAGTAGAGTAAGTGCGAGTAAGATTGAGCAACAGACCTGGAAGGCCGAGAGGAGGAGCTTCTAGCTCGAGAGCGCAAGTGGCTAAAGATCCAAGAGTTGATGGAGTCTTTAGGGTGCTGGAACAAATTGGGGAATTAATGGGAAGGGAAGCTCAGGAAAGGGCTGCAGCAGCTATTCGACAGGCCGAGGAAAGGGCCGAGATAATCGCTCAGGCTGTTGAAGCTACAGTAGCTGCTGTGAACTTGGCCAATGGGAATAATGGAAATAATGGTCAAGGTGCTAAGGCCGGCAACGCCCAAGGTGATGGAAATGCCAATAGACAGATGGGTCAGCTAGTCGAGCAGTTTATGAAGCTTAAACCAACTCAGTTTGATGGTATTGGAAACCCAGAGTTGGCGTCGTGATGGATTGAAAAGCTAGAGAAGGCTTTTAGGGTGTTGAGATGCACCGATGAAGAGAAAGTATTGTTGACAGTGTATCAGCTGGAAGGCACAGCTAATGACTAGCGGAGTGCCACGAAGGATGGAGTGTTTCCTGAAGGCACTGCCCTGACTTGGGCCGTCTTCACTGCCGTTTTTAATGACAAGTATTTCTCGAAAACGGCACGAGAAAGGAAACAAGTGGAATTTCAGTAGTTGCGCCAGAATCAGCTAACTGTGGATCAGTATGAGGCTAAGTTTGTCAGGCTATCGAGATACGCGCCGAGGTCAGTTGAGGATCCACTGGAGAATGCGCAGAGGTTTCGAGATAGATTGAGACCAGAACTTCACAGTCAAATAATAATAGTAAACTTGAGAACTCACAATGAGATTTATGAATGGAGCCAAATGATTGAGAGAGATATGAAAGAAAGAGCCACCGCATCTGGATCGCGGTTTAGTTCGTCCAAACAATAGCCAGACTGGTAAGAGGTCGATGAATAGTAATAGATGTTTTGTCCCTCCAACAAGAAGGAATATTGGGAAGCCGCCGCACCAGCTGAATTGGAACTACCGCCTCTGTGGTATGAGGCATGGGAACGGACCATGTCCGGTCAGAACGAGAGCGCGTTTCAAGTGTGGTCAGCTGGGCCACCAGATAAGGAGTTATCCTAACCAAGCCCCAGGACCCAGGCCTCAAGGACCGCGACCGCAGGCAGGACCTCTAATTACAGCTCCACAGAATGAGTTGAATCGACCGCCAGCCCAAGGAATGGTTTATGCTGTGGCGCCTAAAGAGGCGGAGGAAGCGCATGGCATGGTCACAGGTACGATCTATTTGTGCAATCAAGATGCCTATGCTTTATTTGATCCTGGAGCGTCGCATTCCTTTATGTCTGCTTCGTTTGCTGATTTGGTTGGTATAGAGCTGTAACCACTCAATGTGATGTTGCATGTTACCACACCGTTAAAGTATAATGTGTTAGTCTCGTTAGGTTGTGCGGACTGTAAGATAGCTATTGGCGGTAGCGAAGAAAGAATAGATTTGGCTGTGTTACCTATGTATGATTTTGATGTGATTATTGGGATGAATTGATTGGGAAAGCAAAGGGCTGTAGTTGATTATGGTAGCAGGGTAATCCATTTCTATCCGGATGATCACCCTAGTTTTGAGTTTGTGGGAAGTCGGGGAGGAACTTCGATTCCTTTAGTCCCGTCGCTAGAGGCAACAAAGCTGTTGAGGGAAGGGTGTCAAGCGTATCTAGCTGCAGTGGTTGATACGATGGTCAAAGAACCGAAGTTGGAAAGTATATCAGTGGTACGTAAATTTCCTGATGTCTTTCCCAAGGAATTGCTAGGATTACTGCCCGAGAGGGAAATTGAATTCGTGATTGAGTTAGGCCCTAAAACAGAGTCGATCTCGAAGGCACCTTACAGAATGTCTTTGTCGAAATTGAAAGAGTAAAAGATGCAAATGCAGGAGTTTCTAGACAAAGGATTCGTTAGACCGAGTGCGTCACCATGAGGAGCGCCGGTGTTGTTTGTGAGGAAAAAGGATGGATCCTTGCGTCTGTGCATCGATTATAGACAGTTGAATCAGGTAACCATTAAGAATAAGTATCCATTGTCGAGAATTGACGATCTATTCAATCAATTGCAAGGAGCCTCAATGTTTTCTAAAATAGACTTGAGGACTGGTTATCATTGGTTGAGAATTAAGAAGGAAGATATACCAAAGACGACCTTTAGAACGAGATATGGGCATTATGAATTTACAGTTATGTCTTTTGGATTGACTAATGCCCCAGCTGCATTTATGGATTTGATGCATCTAGTATTTAAGGAATATTTGGATCGGTTCGTCATTGTTTTCATTGACGACATTTTGATTTACTCGAGGAGTAACGAGGAGCATGAAAGACACCTGAGAATTGTCTTGCAGATTTTGAGGGAACACTCGCTCTATGCCAAGTTTAGTAAATGCGAATTCTGGTTGAATAAGGTGGCATTTCTTGGCCATGTGATATCTGGAGAAGGAATCTCCGAGATCCTTCAAAAATTGAAGCAGTGATGAATTGGCTTAGACCTACGACAGTTACCGAAGTTCGGAGTTTTCTGGGATTGGCAGATTATTATAAACGCTTCGTGGAAAAGATTTCAACCATAGCCACTCCATTGACGAGGTTAACTAAGAAGGATACGAAGTTCGAGTGGATGGATAAATGTGAAAGGAGTTTTTCGGAACTTAAGCACTACTTGACGACCGCACCAGTGTTAGCGATCCCTTCTGGACCTGGACATTATGAGATATATAGCGATGCTTCGCTAAAAGGATTGGGGGGAGCGTGTTGATGCAGCATGGAAGGGTTGTCGCTTATGCTTCACGAAAATTAAGACCTCATGAGATGAATTACCCGACTCACGACTTAGAGTTAGCCGCAATTGTTTTCACCCTAAAGATTTGGAGGCATTACTTGTGTGGCGAACGGTTTCAAATTTATACAGATCATTAGAGTTTGAAGTATCTGTTTCCCAGAAGAATTGAATATGAGACAGCGCCGATGGAATGAATTACTTAAGGATTATGACCGCGACATTCTGTACCACCTGGAAAGGCAAATAGGGTCGCGGATGCACTTAGTCGGAAATCCAGAATCGCACGTCTGTTGGTTAAGGGATGGTCCTTGCTCGAAGGACTAAGAGACTCTGAGTTTAAGTTAGAAGTTTGCCAACTGTCGAGTTTAGTGGCAACTCTAAGAATTGAACCTGAAATCCGAGAAAGGATAAAAGCCTTGTAATCTACGGCCCAGAAATTCATAAAATCATCGAGATGGATACAGCAAAAGGGAAACCTGGGTTTCAGATGTCAAAAGATGAAATTCTGAAGTTTCGCGGGCGCTTATATGTGCCGGGTGATGAAGAACTTAAGGAAAGGATTTTGTCCGAAGCTCATAGAAGTAACTACAGCATCCACCCTGGTAGCACGAAAATATACTAGAATCTCCGTCAGCACTATTGGTGGAACGGATTGAAAGTGGATGTGGCTAAGTATGTAGCGAGGTGTTTAACTTGCCAGCAAGTAAAAGCTCAGCATTGTAAGCCTGGAGGATTGTTACAACCTTTGGAAATTCCTGGGTGGAAATGGGAGCACGTAACCATGGATTTTGTGAAGGGATTACCGAGGAGCTAGAGAGGTCATGACTCGATTTGGGTAGTCGTGGATAGATTGACTAAGTCTGCACATTTTATACTTGTGCGAAAGGATTTCGCAATGGATAGGTACGCAGAGTTGTATATGCGTCATATAGTGCGACTACATGGAGTGCCTGTCACGATAACGTCAGATAGAGATCCTAAGTTTACGACAAATTTCTGGAAAAGTCTACATGACGCCATGGGGACTAAATTACAGTTTAGTACGGCAAATCAGCCACAGACAGACGGACAGTCGGAAAGAACAATTCAGACGCCCAAGGATATGTTACGAGCATGTGTAATAGATTTCAAAGGTGGATAGGAGGATCAGCTGCATTTGGTGGAGTTTGCTTATAATAACAGCTACCAGCAGAGTATTAAAATGGCACCGTTCGAAGTGTTATATGGTAGAGCATGCAGAACTCTGGTATGCTGCGACGAAGTTGGGGAAAGGAACATAACAGGTCCTAAGTTAGTAGAACAATCAGTTGAGGCAGTCAAAGTTATTAGAGAAAGGTTGATAACGGCACAAAATCGTCAGAAGAGTTATGCCGACAAACGACGCAAGCCTTTGGAATTCCAAGTTGGTGATCATGTTTTCTCAAGGTATCGCCGATGCGAGGATTATCTCGATTTGGGAAGAAAGGAAAACTAAGTCCGAGATACGTAGGCCCTTTTGAAATTTTGGAACAAATTGGAACTTTAGCCTACAGGCTCGCCTTGCCCTCGAATTTATCGTAAGTACATAACGTATTTCATGTGTCGATGCTGAGGAAGTACGAGCCAGATCCGACTCACGTTTTGGACTAAGAAACTATTGAAGTAGACGACATGGTAACGTATGAGGAAAAGCCGGTCGGAATTGAGGATCGAAAAGAGCAAGTCTTGAGGAATAAGACGATCCCGCTAGTCAAGGTGATCTGGGAGCACCACGGAACTGAAAGCGCAACGTGGGAAAGTGAAGAGGCGATGAGGCGTCAATACCCCCATTTGTTCGAGTAATTTGGGTTTCTTGTAAATTTCGAGGATGAAATTTCTGTAAGGGGGAAGAGTTGTGACATTCTGAATTTCTTGCCATTTCGAGACTATTGAATGAAGAATATCTATCAATGTATTTCAGTTTTATTTTGCTCAGATCTGATCAGTTCTGAGTCAACTGACCACAAAGGAAAGGCTAACGCAAGACGAGGTATGTCGACCTAGGAAACTCGAATAGGAAATGGCACTTTGACAATAAGGATTGCCGAGGGAACATTTAGAGACAATAAAGGCCGATCTAAGAACGATTAAGGAATTCATTGCTAGCGTTATACAATTGAAACGTGGGTGATGCTGCTTAACCAATGTATGATTTACAAATTTTTTCTAAATCGAACTATGACGATGGCGACCGCCGGAGCTAGTAATAGACCCACGTAATTACATGACAACCAAAGTCGCCCTAACTTGAGTCATCCTTAGTGTGATGAGAATCACAGAGTCGATACGTGTAACATCTGCAAAAGCCGCCCGTTAGTTCGAAATAAACTGAATTTACGATTGACGAAAAATCGATCACGAAATGGAATCTCGAAATTGAAAAATGGACAATGAAGAATTCCAACATTTGAGATGAATTAGATGTCGCCTCATCGAAGGTAATTTCAATTGGAAACGTGAAATTTCGGACAGAAAGTACCAAATTACCATTTTGCCCCTCAAGGACTAGTCTTGTTTTAAGAAAGGAATGAGAGCATTTTAATCTTTTGGTTGTCCCTAGGGCTGCCGAAAATGGAAGGGGTATAATTGTCATTGGATTGCCAAGATTTTTATTAACTAAGGACAAGTGTCATGGTTTGGAAGCTTAGCATTAATTGGCCACTTTTTACCTATCATTCTTCAACCATTGACCAAAGAAAAAAATTCGTGGAAGAACCTCATCTCCCTCCTCTTCAGCCGAACGCCACCCATGCTCTCTCTCTCTCTCTCTCTCTCTCTCTCTCTCTCTCTCTCTCTCTCTCTCTCCATTTTCATCTTCTTCTTCCTTTTTTCCTCTTGACCGAGAACTCCCATGTCCGACCAGTCCGTCACCGCCACTTCGCCGCCTTCGACCGCCACTTACGGCGACCTCCAGCCCGATCGCCAACCACCAGCCTCACCCTCAACCTCTTCCCTACACAGCCTTGGTCGCCGTTCGACCGTTGGTGGCCCCGTTTGACCCGTCAGCCCCAAGAGTGCCCAGAGGTTAGATTCTGACCCGGTTTAGGAGAGGGCCGATTTTCTTCGACTTCAAGAGCTTGTTGAGCTTCAAACTTTCGGTGAGGTACTCTCAACTCATAGTTTAAGAGTTTAGAAAGTTGAGATTGACATTTGGTTGGAAATAGGATGGATTTTGAAGATGATTTTGTGTATTTTTCCAAGGTCAGTTTATGTTTGCCTGCTGGCCTTGTGAAACCAAGGTTGATTGGAGCTCATCGAAGTGTTGTCTTGCTCCGAAATTTTCGGTAAGACTCCTAGAGATGTAGTTCGACATGTTAGCGAAGAGATTTTGTAAAGAATTGAAGCTTAGAAGTGAATTAAGGGTTGTTTGGTATGGATGGCTTAGGACCGGTTCTGCCCTACTTGAGGACCTAGTAAACCGAGCCCTTTGGTGGCTTGTGTGTCGCGACCCTCTCGAGATTCGCCATGGGCTCTCGAGGGCTAATGGGCCGTCCAGTATGGTCGGACGCGGGCCTCTCCCAAGGCCCGTTACCCAAATCGCAACGGAGGTATGCGTAGTCGACCTTCAGTGTGGTCTAGTGATATGTGCTAAGTGTGCATGCCATGGAGTCGCCACCAATCATTTTTTGGAGGGTATGATTGGACCACCCTATTGAATAGTCGGGAGTTTCTATTCAATTCTGCGATAACCAGAGAAATGGGTTCGGGGACTTAGTTACGCCAACTGTCAGAGTTGACGCCCTTTCGGTACCTAAGTTGACTGAATTTTCTGACCTAAGATTTCATGCAGATGAGTGGAGTACGAATCCTAAATCTAGGAATTCATGCAAATAGGAATGACTATCCTGGCAATCACAATCAATAATAAAAGGCACAAATCAATGAATCCAAATATGCAAAATAGACACATCAAATCAACATGACACTCATAAGAAGGCTCTATTAACTTAAATAAGTATCAATCAAGCTTAGGAATGATTTAGACATGATTTTACCCATAAGGGGTAAAGTCGTAATTTTGAGACAAAAGGGACGATTTGCCCAAAAAAGGAAAAATCATCATTTCAGAATGAATTCGGAGTAAAACAATGTCAAAAATAGGTTTGGTCACTCAATTGACCCATTTCCTATTTTTTTTTGCAATTTTCATGATTTTTTGGAATTTTAGAAACCGATTTACCATTCGAAGGGTAAAATCGTCATTTTCTAAAAATGAGAATGAAATGTGGAAATCCTAGACATAAGGTTTAGCCACCTATCTGGCTCATCGCCAAATTCTAAGCAATTTCCACAATTCATCGGAATATCAAAGACGATTTACCCTTTGAGGGGTAAAATCGTCGTTTTGGATTAAACGGGAGAAAATCCTGAAAAACGGCAACCAATCAATTTCTTTTGATCATTTTCAGCCTTGGGAATTTTCTAGAATTTTTTTAGTAATTTTCTGCAATTCTTCTCAATTTTTTTGTTTTTCTTTAATTTTTCCATTTTTTTGGCATTTTCTGATTTATTAATATTTTTTTATATTTTCAGAAAATATTTTAACAAAAAGCATATCATTGGCAATAGACAACACTCAACCAGATAAATAAGCTAACTACTGAACTGAGATAAATACATGCAAACCAAATCTATAATGGCGACATTTTAGAAAAATAACCCTAATACACGGATCGGGTACGTAAAACATACCGGATTGGACACCGGCCTTCAATCGCCCAGCCCCAGCCTGCGACCATCTCCATGCACATCACCTGTCGATCACCACATCAAAATGTCAACAATCAATTTTACAAGTTTTAAGACCGGTAATAAATAATAATAATTTAAAAAATAAATAAATCCCGGCTCGGAAACGGGCCAATTCACTCAGCCATGGACCGGCTATGGGCTCACGGCCTCGGCCCAAGATCACGGCCTCGGCCCACGGCTTTGGCCCACGGCCTCGGCCCACGGCTTTGGCCCACGGCCTCGGCCATGGGCTCGGCCATGGCCTTGGCCTGCGGCCTCGGCCCACGGCCTTGGCCCACGGGCTCGGCCATGGCCGAGACGCACAGCCACTCGGCCGACGTCCTCGGCCCACGGCCTCGGCCATAGGCTCGGCCATGGCCGAGGTGCACGGCCACCGGCCTACGGCCACCGGCCTACGGCCTCAGCCATGGCCGAGGCGCACGGCCACCGGCCCACGGGATCGGCCCGAACACGATGGATTCGTGGCCAAGCGGCGACGACGAAGAGCGACGACGTGGCAGGGGGCGAAACAGAGGAGGAAGATGGAGGGGGATTGCGGTATCTAGGAGCTCCACGAGGTCGTGATAAACAGCAAGACGGACGGGATCTCGGCACGGCGTCGGAGGGTGGCGGAGCAAGGTGGCGGTAAGGGTGGTCGCCGTAATCTAGGGGAGGATGAAAAAATGAGAAGAAGAGAAGAAGAAGAAGGACGAGAAGAAGATGAAGTCGCGGGGGGAGAAGAAGCCAGCGACGGATGAGGGAAAAGGTGAGTGAATAAAAAATAAAATAATAATAAAATAATAATAAAATAAAATATTAAAAAGTAAGAATAATAATAAAATAATCAAAAGAAAAGACAAAATGATTAGTTTCCTTTTCCTTTTGAATGATGATGTTTTCACTCCTTTTCCTTTTAATCATTACTAATATTTTTGCCAGATTCAATTTTATGGTGATCAGAAAACACCTAAAATCAAACCTGAATTTTACTATTTATGAGGTTAGAAAATAGATAAAGTAAAAATAAAAATACCGACTATTTTTATATATCTTTGTGACCTCAAATATTATTTTTCTTGATTTTCTTGATTTTCTTTTTTTTTTCTTTTTTTTTGTATTTTTCGAAAATATATATAAAAAATGAAAATTATGAAAATTATTTTTTTGGTCAAAATGGTTCATTTAGCTTGGCTAAGGTCACCAAAATTGATTTTTCAATTTTTTCAACTTTTTATGGATTTTCTATGAATTTTCAAAATAATAAAAAAAAAAAGTTGATCAAAATTTAGGTGTCAACAGCTGCCCCTCTTTGAGAGGAATCTCGTTAGAGGTTTCTCTCAAAGATAAGGTGACACCTGAGTCCTGATCGACTCGACTCGGGAAACTAAAGGAAAAGGAGTCATGACATCCAATTTTCATGCTTGTCCATGTATGCTCTTTCTTGAAGGGGGAAACATTTTGACATGAGAGAGTGAGATAATAGAGAGACATACCTGCCACTTACCTGTTCGATGTTTGTGCGATTTTCGCGGTGTTTGATGGATTCAAGAGAATTTCTAGGAACTCGTTACTAGAGTATCCTAGAGAGGTTAAGCTCTGACCCGTATGGTAGGTCAAACCATAATGGGATTCCTAACTGATAGGAATCTAAGGAAGACGCGTCCCATTTGAGATTTGCCAATGATTTTGATCCGTATGGTGGATTGGACCATTGAGTTGACCATTTAAGTGATTTTCACTATTGGATTGACCCTTCAGGCGGTTTCTACCTTTGATTGACCCTTCAGGCGGTTTCTACCATTGGTTGACCCTTCAGGCGGTTTCTACCTTGAGTTGACCCTTCAGGCGGTATCTACTTTGAGTTGACCCTTCAGGCGGTTTCTACCATGAGTTGACCCTTCAGGCGGTTTCTACCTTAAGTTCCCTTCAGGCGGTTTCTACCTTAAGATGACCCTTCAGGCGGTATCTACCTTGAGTTTGACCTTTCAGGCGGTTTCTACCTTTAGTTTGCTTTGAAAATGGGTCTCATGACGAGGGTTCTCCACGTCCGATGAGACTGCCTAATTTTTAAAAAGGGGTCTCATGACGAGGGTTCTCCACGTCCGATGAGACTGTTTGAATTTTGAAAAGGGATCTCATGACGAGGGTTCTCCACGTTCGATGAGACTGCCTAAATTTTTTTTTTTTTAAAGGGGTCTCATGACGAGGGTTCTCCACGTCTGATAGGACTTTTTCTTTTAAAAGAGTTTTTCTTCCCCTCTTTTTTTAGAGATCCCGAAGTTTGTCGGGAATTCAGTTTTTTGAAGCAGTGAAAGATTTTATTTTGACAAAGCTTCACTTGAGTCTGTTGAGGCGACATTCTGGGAGCTGGGTTCTCCAGGTATCCTGCATAAGTTTGAGCTTGAAAGATTTTTCTTCACCAAGAAAACGTTAGTAATTTTTGGGAAGACCACGGCTGTCCACTTGACAAAAACCGTATGACTTAAGTTTTAATTGTGAAATGTGCATTTTGATGCTGGAGGTTGTCCAAAGCATTCTTGCAACATGCAAATGTGATCACAAATCCCTTGCACGGAAAATCTGGATCAAACAATTTGAAATTTCCAAAAATAGTTTGTTCAAAACATCTATTGGAGAATTTCTCATCCAAGAGGGCTCCTCACCGCTCTGTGATAATGGTCTTAAGGAATGCGCCAACTTCCTATTAACCTGTGCCTAGGTTTTAGGATCATTCGCAGCGCATACATTTTGATCGGTCGGGAGGTCTTCCATGGGACCGTAATGTTGGGCTTGGTTATTGATCTTCAAGAGGGACTCACTTTTGAGTCAAGGTCATTTGAATGAAATTCTTCACTATCTGCTCCGGGTTTACAAGTCGAGAACCCTGCAAAATGAGAAAGAAATAGTCTTGCTCGTACTTCTTCGAGCTAAGCTATATGTTAACCCAAATGTCTTAGTCAGAGAAGACTGTTTCAGGGTTATGACATTGGTAGGATTGGGGACCGAAAAAGGCCTGTTTTTGGCCCAGAATTTATGAGGGGATTGACATTGGTGATCATTGCAAATTCGTCACCTGTCTTTTCCATTCTGCATATTCAGTTTTTGAGGTGTGCAACCGCTTTTGAGGTGTGCACAAGTCCTTTAGAGAGCGTCTCTTGTTGCATTCAGAGACCGATAATTCTCTCTATATCTTTGCTCCGCGCTTGACGCCATTTGGGGAGTAGCCCTTTTGATACTACTCTTTTAGGAATTTCCTCTTTTCCCGACCAGACTTTACTGGGGATCAATCAAACAGCTTATGCGAGCATCGGCCTTGCTTTTACCAGGCACTTTGCTTTTTCTTATCTGATGCTGGGGATTTCTTTAATCCCTTGTCGCAAGCGAGATGCTTGGCAATTGTGCTAGATATATGACTTGGCTCTTAGCACGCTTGAGTATCGACTTAGTAGCTTTTTCGTAAACCCTAGGTCTTGAACTCCCTCGTTTATGAAGTGATGTCGCATCCGTCTTGGAAAGTGCAATGATCACCAACGGGTTTATGAAATGATTTTGCAGGCTCAACTTGGCTATGCAAAGGATTCAGTGTGTGGGATAGAGAAATGAATGCTCCTCATCATCCTATGGCACTTGGATTACCATATAAACAACACACAAAGATTAATGTTAGTCCGAGCAAGAAAATTTCTAACCATTTCCTCCTGATGCTGCTGGACTCACCTCCATTTTGCCCCGATGTGGGGTGGTTCTTGACAGGGTTAAGAATGAAAATCGCCGTTCAAGGGGTTATCAACGGTTACCTGTAGTGTTTAGGGGATATGAAACGAACGCCTCCGTCGTCCCAATCCATGTAATCGCTGCGAATGGTCCCTACCTCCGTAGGTACAGATTTTGCCATCCGATTCACTTCCCTCATCTCTCAAGTGTATGTAGGATGTGTTTGGACTGGGTTCGCCTCTCTTTTGAGTAAACTTCCTTTTGAATGATTTGACAAATAATCATATTTGGAAAAATTCATTTCTTTCTTTCCCAAAATTTATCCATCGAGGGGATTTTGTGATGTATCGTGCATGTTTTATTCATGCTTTGGGCAACCTCCCGATTTAAATCATGAACATCGATGCATTGGATAATTTCCATGACGGCTAAAGGGATTTTAACATTCTTTATCTCCAGCTAACTGGGAAAGGGATACTTACCTACCTGTCGCGGCTGCAGACCCCTGCAAATGTAAAGAAAGCATATCATTGTAGGTTCACAAATTTTTCAAAAATCGAAACGATACATCCTACCCTCGGTCATGTACTCTGACGAGTAGTACATGGGATGTAAGAACTTGTTCCTCTGCAAGGCGACTCCCCTGCCAAGGATAGACAACAAGTATCAATTCATATCCTCGAATTCAAGACAAATTGGGACGATACAACTTTACTCTTGATTTTCATCCCATTCTGATGTGGCGTGTTGATATGAACAACATCTATCAAATCCGCCTATCCATGCTTGGAGTGTTTGTAACATCACTGGTTCATCTGCCCCCAGCTGGGCAGCGTCTGTTCTGCTATTTGAACGCATGACTCCTTAAGTGATTTATCCATGTTTATCATCTGAGAAGGAAAAGAAAGAAGACATTATTTCGGTATCCGATTGGAGATCGTTTAGGAACGATACATCGTTTTACCAAATGGGTGGCTTCGCGGCCAGATGCATTTTGCATTGAAGGGGTGGATTCCATTATGCTCTGCGAACGATGATCATTGCTTGGGGAGCTCGCCCCTGAGCTTAAAGATGCTCAAAAGGTAAGGCGGATCTTCGTACGACTAGTTTTAAGCGTAAATGAGAAATGCCCCCATGGGAGCCTTACAATGGGATTGCCAATACATTCATTCAGGCTATTCATCCTCTTTTCTCCGAACATTTTTTTACAAATCGCGCCTTGAATCAAACACCTGATCGTCGGCTCTGTATCACTATTGCAAGAGTCCGCCAGCTTCAGGCTGATCGAGCCAGAAATTGAGTTCCTCTCCAAGGAAATCGCTCGAATCTCCGAGCCATTGATGCTCAAGTCGAGTGTCACCGACCGCTGGCGATAGATCACTCTCGCCTTGGATGATTTGATTCCTCGAGCTGGAACCTCCCTTGTTGACCGGCAAATATGTAGACATGTCCCATGTAAATGTTGGATTTGCCATGGGAAGAGCACTAGCAACAGGTTGGTACTCAAATTGGGGAGTTCCTATTTGCGGGAACTGCGGTATATACACTTGAGGGGTATTGAGACTGCTTGGTGGAGCGTTCTGATTTGGGTTAGAGGAGTCAGTGACATGGTTGCTGGTCTCGTCAACACCGAAACATGGTTGGGTGTTCCCGGCTCTACAATCATCGTGGTTGCAGTTATGACCAACATTTAAGTTCGAACCAGCTCCATCCGAGCTTAGTGTCACCCGTCCCTCTTTTAGCAACCTCTTGAAATATCCAAGGTGGCTCGCGACGTTAACTTTAGAGAGTCCCGGCACGTTCAGGATTTCGTGTATGCGCGTTGATCGTGCCGTGTCGATCCCCAACTGTCGAACTGTATCAACAAATTTCTGATGGAGTTCAGCAGTCCAAGAAAATCGCGCTTTCTTGTCAACAAGAACAGCTCGCCGACTAATCTCTATGAGATCTGATTGTGTTGGAAACTGCTCTTGTAAGCCTTCGACGGTATCTGACTGCACCGGAAGACATTGCGAAAGGCATTGTAACATATGAGCACTACCAATCTCCAGAAGTGGCTCTTCGGAGAATATTTCACTGATGAGAATATGGTTATTGCAATCAAGGCAAGTGGCGCTGCTCAGTGCTTCCTCATATCTAGCGCTTTCTGTTCGAAGCTTTTCATTTTCTTCTTTCAGAATCGCTAGCTCTTGCTGTCTATGTAGATTCCCCAGCCGGGCTCGTTTGTTACGAAACCACTTATTGACCTTCCCAGGCTCCCACCCTAACTCTCGACCTAGCTCAGCCCTCTGCTTCTCATCTGGATGGGGGCATTCCTCGAAGAAAAAATCAAGCTCCCGGTCTTGACTTGAAGTATGGTGAAGGGGATGTTTTCCTTTCTGACGCTGATCACTGCTATGGGTATTGTTTTCATTACCACAACCTTGAGTTTCATCGTTGGAAGTGTCAATCTCCATGACCATCGTGCCGGATTCGGTCCCGTGATCTTCAAATTCTTCCAGCAGTTTAAGCTCGGAGACTTCCAAGTCGGGCGTTTCCAACAAATGACGGTATCCTTGGAACATTTTGGATCGAAGTATCACTGACTGATCGTCGCAGAAGTCATCTGATCCTTCGAAATATTGATGCATGGGTTGGGTAGTATCGCCCGACTGGTTCTTCGAGCTGGAACCTCCATTTCTTCTCGAGAACATGAGAGGGGAGTTGATCGATTGACCCCCATAAGCATCTCCTACTTGGGAATTAGGGAAACAAAAATGCTCAACGCATTCCCTTGTTAGATCCTTTGAAACCACATTCCCTAGTTCGGCAAGTCCTTGGGCACTAAGCGCAGAAAGCTCATTAGTAAGCGGAAAAACAGCGACGGATGGGTGCTGCACCTGCTGCATCTGTGGCACACACTCTTGAAGAAAATTGGGATGACTCAGATGAATATTCTGATCAATTTCCCAATAAGTGTTGAATTTGTAACCGAGGTTAGCATGACGCTGTCTTAGCGCTCTTCTGTAACAACCGAGGTGATTTGAGACCATAGCCTTGGTAAGTTCTGGTGCATTCAGGGCCTCCATTACTTTCTTCGGGCGTGCATAGTCGAGCCCTATTCGCCGAACCACGTCTAAGAACTTGCGGTGAAGCTCAAGGGGCCACGCGAAAATCTTCTTCTCTTGGTTCAGAATAGCGTTGACAGCTTGACGGCTGATCTTTAACCCTTCTCGAGCAGGATCTGATCCTGCCCGAAGCCGTTGTGGAGAAGACTCTTGGGCTCTGACGTGGTGACTCTCATCATAGTGGCATATATTCCCTCCTTCAGAAGGCACTGGCACTATCTTTGTGGGATTGATTTGTTCATGCACATCACCAGTATTTTCGATCATAGCAGAAGGCTTAACGGGAAACAATCTACTGAGAGTGGTAGGGCCACCGCAGTTAGGGCAGACAATAGTGCTAAGAACTTCTTCATACCTCACGTTCTTTGTTCGAAGCTTCTCGTTCTGTTCCTTTAGAAATGCGGTCTCCCGTCGTTTGTACTGCTTACTCAGCTTGGTTCGTTTATTTTGAAACCAATTCAAGATCCTCAAAGGGCTCGTCCCTAGTTTTTGACCCAACTTCTTCCTCTGTTCTGTGTCCGGGAAAGGGCATCCCTTGAAGATAGCTTCAAGTATCTGGACCTCATCCGGAGTGTAGAGCTGGCGACGCTTTCTTTTCTGGCGCGGATCATCGTCGGTGGCGTCTTGGTCGCTGAGGGCTTGAGTCTCCTGGATGGTCGAGTCGATTTCCATATCCTTCGTGACGAATTCATTTCCGAGGTCTTCAAATTCCTCTAGCCGTTCAAGTTCGGAAACATTCAGGTCAGGCGTTTCCAACAGATGATGGTACCCCTTGAACATTTTGGGTTGAAATGTCTTTTCCTGATCTTCGTTCGCTTGATCTTCTCCACCCTTTCTCAGATGTTCGCCCTCTCTGTAATTATCAGAGATTAGGCGTGTTCCAAGAAGCGTCGCTTTGAAATCGAGTAACGAGCGTCTGACGGGCGTTCCTTTCGAGACTTCGTGATTCCCCCCGTCCGTTCTTACTCTCTCTTGCCTGAGTGGAGCGTGCAGATTTCCCGTGTCGACTTTTGCTTTATCGAGCATTACGCCTGTCCCCCTAGCTCGGTCTCCAAAGTAATAGGTCCGCCGGCCTTTAGATGTTGTTACCTTTTCTAAGCCCGAAATCACGGGACAGAGGTGGATCTGTGACTCACCAGGGATGTATTAATGAGGCTTGATTAGCCCTGCTGCGTATAGAAAAATTATTGCAGCTTTCCCTTTCTCGTTCGAGCGTTAAAGGGCGAGAGGTTGACATCGAGGAGATTAACATTTCGATCTAACCTCTCAAACACTCCTCCATCATTCCTTCTTTTCTCTGTCGTTGAATCGCAGATGGCTTCCTCTCCTGTACCCGCTGCCTCAGCCGAAGCTTCAACCCAATGGGAGAGGTTTTATCACCTCTTGGGTAGAGGTTATGGCTACATAAACAGTCATCCTGAAGCTGAGGTTGAAGTTCGTACTCTGATTCCGGCCCTGGATACTGTGTGTATTGAAGGTACGAAACTTCAAAGGGAGTTTGTGATCTTCCCAACTCTCTTCAACAATTTCCTGCAGGCTTATGAAGTTGCTAGCCGGGAGGTCACTTTGGCTGGTATCGTGCGAGCCCGCTATCAGGACCGAACTGAGTCCCTGATGTTGGCCATGCTGACGGCCGATAACCATAAAAGGGCTGTTGAATACGCCCACGCCCAGGTTTCGATGTTGGTCCGTGAGAGGGACAACTTGGTGGAGCGTCTGGCTCTTTTTGACACCGCCTTTGAGCAAGATCAGCACAACCTCGTGCTGAGGTTCCAGTGTGCCTGGTTGGAGGAAAGGCTTGAAGACCTGAGCATGGATATAGCTCGCGGGAGGGTGCTGGCTCAGGACTTAGAGCTTGAGTTCGAGTACTATGAGACCAAGGTGAACGACCTTAAGGAGAAATGTCGCCTCCTTTTCTTCAAGCTTGTAGACCTCGATTCCCAGAGTGTGGGTTGTAAGCAAGGCATGGATAGCATGGAGAATCAATTGAGCTCATTTGTGATGCTCATTAGAACTCACTTTGGATTTACGGTTCCTCCTCAGTAGTCTGTTTGTAAAGTCTCCTGTTAAGTGCTATAAATGAGAGTGTATGTACATTTCCGCTTATCCTTCGCAAGATTCAATATTGCCCTTGGTTTCGCAATCATAGTGTTTGAGGCAACTGACGATCTTTCCGCTTTCGAGCCCGCTCACGTTATGTTTGTAACCTATGCTGTCACGTTTGCCTTCGTGCGCTTGGTCGATTTACCTCGAACCCATCGTGACAAAAGATTGTTGTAGCTAAACATGATGATGTTAGCAAGCATCATTGTGTGAAATCAACCCTAGGCCTTAAAGAAGAAAGGAACTGCTCCGATTGAAACTTTACAATGCGCAAATAAGAAATAAGTTCTACTTGTGTACAAGCCCCCCCTTTTCTCTGGGTATGTTCGATCACCACCCCCTCATGTCTGGGTTCAGGTGCGCGGTCATCGACTCCAGATCATGGCCGTGAAGGTTTGCTAGCCTCCTCCTGATGGATTCTTCGAACTGTGACCACCATCTTTGTTTGAGAAGAAAAGAGGAGGGTCGACCTCTTTCCTATCAAAAGCGTGTCTCACTCAGAGATCAGGGAAGCAAAATTGTTCGAAGTGTTCCCCCACTAGATCATCTGAGATCATATGCCCTAGTTGGGCGAACTCCTGAACATTAGACGTCGTGGGTGGATCAGCAGCAGGAAGAGCGCCGGTGGACGGCCGCTGCTCGAGCGGGGAAGTGTATATTTGTTGCACCGGTGGCACGTATTCTTGAGGAACATTAAGATGACTGATAGGGCTATATTGACCAATTCTCCAACAGTTGGTGGTAGAGCTACCGGCTTGGTTGGTATCGAGACTCGGCAGGGCTCTTCTTGAGGCATGGCTGTTGCATTCGTAGCCGTACCTAATGTTCAAGTTCGAGTCGGGCTCTTCTAGGCGCCGTGCGGCATGACGCCGTCGTAGCTTCCTGCGGTAACCATTAAGGTGGTTTGCGACTAACCTTCTAGCGAGCCCCGGTTCATTCATGACCTCATGTACGCGTGTTGGACATAATGAGTCATTCCCTATTTGGTGAACCGCATCAAGGAATTTTCTGTGAAGCTCTGGAGACCATATGAACTTCTTTTGGCGACTCAGGATAGCATCCGTGACTCGGCGATCATTCCTCGATTCACTCTCGGCGGGGTCTGGTTGTGCCAGAGGTTGTTGCAGGGGAAGCTGGTTGACTTCGAACTGGTCTGTGGTGATAGTAAGCCCATTGTCAGGGAAATTGTAGTAACGCGCCTCCCCTCTTTCCAAAGATGGTTTGAGGGAGTGGGGTGGCGGACGACCACCTGCGATTCTCATAGAAAACTTATCACGGAACATTTCGCGAGTGTCGATAGAACCACCGCAGTTAAGGCAAGCGGCGTTGATGAGGACTTCTTTACACCACATGTTTTCTGCTCGAAGCTTGGCGTATTCTTCTTTTAGAGTTTCGAGCTCTTGACACTTTCCCCGAACCACTGATCTGGCCCGTCTGTTTTGAAACCAGTGCTTGACCCTTAAGGGTTCCATCTCTAATTTCCGGGCTAATTTTCTTCTTCGTCTCGTATCCGGGTAACGGCACTTATTGAAGGCGGCTTCGAGTATCTGGATTTCCTTCTCAGTATAGAGCCGGCGACGTCTTCTTCCACGAGATGGGACATCGCCGCTGCCGTCGTCGTTGCTGCTACTGTCGTCGTCGCCACCACTGTCATCGTCGCTGCCCTGATCCTGAACCTCGTTGCCAGCAGGGTTGGGTAGTATGGTTTCGACATCTGGCTCGATCCCAAAGACTTCGAGGTCTCCCAACTGCACATTACCTAGGACATTTGGGTCAGTCATCTCCAACAAATGACTATGACTGTTAAACATACTGGATCAAGAAAAGGTTTGTTCGTCCTTTTTTAATCACTCAAGGTCTTGTAATCCTCTTCCTATGTTTACTCTCTCTAAACTTTCTTTTGAGTGACTTTGCGTACTCAGGAGTCGCTCTTCGAGCATGGAAGACGATCACCAGGCGAGCGCTCTTCTAGAGATTTTGAGTTTCTCGTCTTGTCGTCTTCCTTCCTTTTCATGGTGGAGAGATCACGGATCGCTTTTCTTTCCTCGATAGCCGAACCTGTCCCCCACAATCTCTCAAAAGACTGAATTACGTCCACCACCCGCTCAGCTTTTCATCATGACAAAACTATCAACCCTACCGCGGCTCCTTCGATATTTGCGCTCGACTCCCGCTCCATCTCAATAATGGTGAAATAGACAACTCTTTTACAACTTTTCAAACTCGTCAGGCCTGAAATCGCGGATCGAGACATGTCTGATGCTTCACGGGAGGAGCAGCCCCTGCTTTACATTAACTACCCCGGCTCCACAAGCATTATTGCCGTAACTTTTCTCCATTTTTGAGCTACTATGAAACGAGGAGAAGGTTAGTGCTCTCATTTGCCCAGCTTTCACTTTCATTCATTCCATCGCACTCGTCTTCCTTTCCATCCTTCCAACAAGAAATGGCTTCATCTTCTGCTTCTTCCTCTGACTCTTCCCATGCTTGCGTCTTTTCAATCGCAGTCCCGGCCCGATGGGAAAAACTCTATAATCTCTTGGGTCGGGGCTATGCTTACATAGCCGATCATCCGGAGATCGAGGCTGAGATCCGCGTTCTATTTGCGGCCACTGACACTACTTCCATCGAGGGTACTGAGTTGGAGAAGGAGTATAAAACATTCCCAGCCCTCTTTGCAAACTTTCTAGAGGCTTACCGCGTTGCTCACCGGGAAGTTCTCGTGGCTCGTGTCTTGCGAGCCCGCTATGAAGACCGCTGTGACTGCCTGACGTTGACTAACTTCGTGGCTGACAGCCACAACAAGGTTATGGAAACTGCCAACAAGCGGGTCTCGACGATGCTTCGTGAACGTGGAAATTTGGTGGAGCGTTTGGCCTTGTGCCTGATCACCTATGAGCACGATCGTTGTAACATCATGTTGAAGTTTCAGAGCGATTGGCTGGAAGAGCGACTCGATACTGTTACGGCGGATGTATCCCGTGGGAGGGAATTGGTCCGGGACTTGGAACTTGCTGCTGAAGATCACAGGGCCAAGGTTGCTGACCTTAAGAATGAGTGCAAGTGCCTTCTTCTCCAGCTCGCGGATCATGATATACGGAGCGGTGAGCGTAGGCAGGGAATCAACCATATGGAGGGCCAATTGAGCTCCTTCGTGCTGCTGATTAGGGCTCAGTTCGGCTTTATTTTTCCGCCTCGCTAATCTGTATTAATCTGCTTTGAAAGTCTTTCGATTGAGCGAAAGTGAATGAAAGCTCCTGTGTGTGTGTTTTAGCTTTTATATGGTCCATTTCTTCGAGCATCCGGACATCTTAGACTTAGATGAGCCGATCCATAATAAGTCGAGTATATGTGCTCTGATTTTCTAACTCGCTCATGGTCAGATGAAAGAATAGCCTCAGACTTATCCGGGAAAATATTTCTCTCTATTACCTATTTTTTACCTGCAAATGAAACGACAGAATCAGAAGGAATAATTTGAAAAAGAAAGCATAAACCCCTTTCAATCTTATGCTTGCTCGTGATTAATAAGGACAAACTTTTTACAAGGGTTTTAATCTTGTGCGAAAAGTTTTTATCAATATTCCTCGAAAGAAAGCATACTATTGAAAGGAATGTAATTCACGATAATAGCTTTTGACCAATTTTCAGAAGAGCGAATTAGTCAAAAGTGCAAGGCATAACGACGTGTTTTAAATTTAATTGAAGATACGGCATCCAAATCAAGGCCGTTTTGTTAAGAACGAGAGCAATTTGGACATCTATCTTGTCATTAAATTCGAAATAACTCCAATAATCTTGATCAATTATCGTGGATTACTAGTGACGTATGACATGCATGGACCAATTCAAGTGTATAATTCCTTCTAGCGAAATAGTTTCCTCTAAAGGAATTATAAACTTGACTTGGGAGTATTCAGATGATTAGAGAAAATGCCACTATCACATTCCCATGACCCGTCAAAAAGAAATACAACCAAGTTCCATCTGAATGTATACACCAATAGATCCCTAATACAATCATTCTAAGGGGTGAGATAGAGAAAGCCTCGATAAAAATAAACCCTATACAAGAGGACTAGTAATGGAAAATGAAACCAAAGAAAGTGATCCTAACGTTTAAGGATGCCCCAAGTTCGATCTGTGACTTCCGGATCACTTGCCCCAACTCTTCATCTTAATTGGACGATATCTCAATAATGTCCATAGTAGGCTCCTTTGTTGCACACTCGGTGTTCGTGACGGGATATCGCCCTCTTCGTCTTCTATCAAGGACGTTTGGAAAAAAAAAAACAAAAAAAAAAAACACACGCATCTATTCTTGAAATGGCATTTAATCTAATCACCAGAATGCAATGAATGAAATGCCTATATTTATCTGAACTGAAATAAATTTGAGGGATAGAGAGTCTTACCAACCAAACTCATCGACTTATGTGCGGTTTTAGGTGTACCAACCGTCCAAAGACATGCGCATGAGACAAGTGATGGTGAACTTCTAAAAATCGAATGGTTTGGCACCTAAGGTCAAGGTTCCCACCTCGAGTTCTAGAAAGAGCCGATTCCATTGCACAACTATCGTTGCATTGGGACTCGATCCATAGTTCGAAGCGAGCGGAATTGAAAAGTGGATTACCCCGTGTTTTTCCTCACGGAGATTCCATTTTCAATTCCTTCTATTGTGTTCCTAAAGGCGGCGCCCGGGGTTTTAGGCGCGGTTGTGTGTGTCCATGTGTCGTGATCATCACGATGCCAATCATGCACAACAGTTTATCAATCAGCACTTCAAATCATCCATACAACATACATTCCTACGCCAACCTGCATAAGACAATGTTAATCACGGACTACACCCCTTATCTCTCCAATCTGCAAAAACATATAACACCTACCATGAGCGGACTTACCTCACCTTCAAGAGCGCCTGCAGGGTTAGAAAAATCAATCAACTTTTTAATCGGCTCAAGTTCTCTAAATCCCCAGTGGAGTCGCCAGTCTGTCGCGACCCTCTCGAGATTCGCCATGGGCTCTCGAGGGCTAATGGGCCGTCCAGTATGGTCGGACGCGGGCCTCTCCCAAGGCCCGTTACCCAAATCGCAACGGAGGTATGCGTAGTCGACCTTCAGTGTGGTCTAGTGATATGTGCTAAGTGTGCATGCCATGGAGTCGCCACCAATCATTTTTTGGAGGGTATGATTGGACCACCCTATTGAATAGTCGGGAGTTTCTATTCAATTCTGCGATAACCAGAGAAATGGGTTCGGGGACTTAGTTACGCCAACTGTCAGAGTTGACGCCCTTTCGGTACCTAAGTTGACTGAATTTTCTGACCTAAGATTTCATGCAGATGAGTGGAGTACGAATCCTAAATCTAGGAATTCATGCAAATAGGAATGACTATCCTGGCAATCACAATCAATAATAAAAGGCGCAAATCAATGAATCCAAATATGCAAAATAGACACATCAAATCAACATGACACTCATAAGAAGGCTCTATTAACTTAAATAAGTATCAATCAAGCTTAGGAATGATTTAGACATGATTTTACCCATAAGGGGTAAAGTCGTAATTTTGAGACAAAAGGGACGATTTGCCCAAAAAAGGCAAAATCATCATTTCAGAATGAATTCGGAGTAAAACAATGTCAAAAATAGGTTTGGTCACTCAATTGACCCATTTCCTATTTTTTTTGCAATTTTCATGATTTTTTGGAATTTTAGAAACCGATTTACCATTCGAAGGGTAAAATCGTCATTTTCTAAAAATGAGAATGAAATGTGGAAATCCTAGACATAAGGTTTAGCCACCTATCTGGCTCATCGCCAAATTCTAAGCAATTTCCACAATTCATCGGAATATCAAAGACGATTTACCCTTTGAGGGGTAAAATCGTCGTTTTGGATTAAACGGGAGAAAATCCTGAAAAACGACAACCAATCAATTTCTTTTGATCATTTTCAGCCTTGGGAATTTTCTAGAATTTTTTTAGTAATTTTCTGCAATTCTTCTCAATTTTTTTGTTTTTCTTTAATTTTTCCATTTTTTTGGCATTTTCTGATTTATTAATATTTTTTTATATTTTCAAAAAATATTTTAACAAAAAGCATATCATTGGCAATAGACAACACTCAACTAGATAAATAAGCTAACTACTGAACTGAGATAAATACATGCAAACCAAATCTATAATGGCGACATTTTAGAAAAATAACCCTAATACACGGATCGGGTACGTAAAACATACCGGATTGGACACCGGCCTTCAATCGCCCAGCCCCAGCCTGCGACCATCTCCATGCACATCACCTGTCGATCACCACATCAAAATGTCAACAATCAATTTTACAAGTTTTAAGACCGGTAATAAATAATAATAATTTAAAAAATAAATAAATCCCGGCTCGGAAACGGGCCAATTCACTCAGCCATGGACCGGCTATGGGCTCACGGCCTCGGCCCAAGATCACGGCCTCGGCCCACGGCTTTGGCCCACGGCTTTGGCCCACGGCCTCGGCCATGGGCTCGGCCTTTGCCCACGGCCTACGGCCTCGGCCCACGGGCTCGGCCATGGCCGAGACGCACGGCCACTCGGCCGACGTCCTCGGCCCACGGCCTCGGCCATAGGCTCGGCCATGGTCGAGGCGCACGGCCACCGGCCTACGGCCTCGGCCATGGCCGAGGCGCACGGCCACCGGCCCACGGGATCGGCCCACGGCCGGGATCGGCCCGAACACGATGGATTCGTGGCCAAGCGGCGACGACGAAGAGCGACGACGTGGTAGGGGGCGAAACAGAGGAGGAAGATGGAGGGGGATTGCGGTATCTAGGAGCTCCACGAGGTCGTGATAAACAGCAAGACGGACGGGATCTCGGCACGGCGTCGGAGGGTGGCGGAGCAAGGTGGCGGTAAGGGTGGTCGCCGTAATCTAGGGGAGGATGAAAAAATGAGAAGAAAAGAAAGAAGAGAAGAAGAGAAGAAGAAGAAGGACGAGAAGAAGATGAAGTCGCGGGGGGAGAAGAAGCCAGCGACGGATGAGGGAAAAGGTGAGTGAATAAAAAATAAAATAATAATAAAATAATAATAAAATAAAATATTAAAAAGTAAGAATAATAATAAAATAATCAAAAGAAAAGACAAAATGATTAGTTTTCTTTTCCTTTTGAATGATGATGTTTTCACTCCTTTTCCTTTTAATCATTTCTAATATTTTTGCCAGATTCAATTTTATGGTGATCAGAAAACACCTAAAATCAAACCTGAATTTTACTATTTATGAGGTTAGAAAATAGATAAAGTAAAAATAAAAATACCGACTATTTTTATATATCTTTGTGACCTCAAATATTATTTTTCTTGATTTTCTTTTTTTTTTCTTTTTTTTTCTTTTTTTCGAAAATATATATAAAAAAATGAAAATTATGAAAATTATTTTTTTGGTCAAAATGGTTCATTTAGCTTGGCTAAGGTCACCAAAATTGATTTTTCAATTTTTTCAACTTTTTATGGATTTTCTATGAATTTTCAAAATAAAAAAAAAAATTGATCAAAATTTAGGTGTCAACATTGTGGAGGTGTTGTTTGCCACAAAAATCCTTGGTAAGTTATCGTGGGACATAATATGATGTGTTAGTGAGGTGTTTTCTTGATGGAATTGAGATTGGAAGAGTTTAATGTGGAAATTATGGATTTTTTTCCTAGGACCGTGCCGTGCCCTGTTCTGGCCTTGAGTGAACTGAGCGTGGTAGCTGTCCTTGACGTGAAAATGCTTGCTTGATCGACTTGTAAGTGACCCTTAAACCTTTACTAGGACGTTAGGACACTACTGAATGAGTTTGGTTGATGAATTGATGAATCTGTGATTTTATTGTGCTCAATTTGATAGGGCCGAATAGAATGTTTGTGGATTGAGCCATGTACATTTGTTGCGATGTGAAATTGCAATTCTTATGGCTGAATTATTGAGGTGTGCGTTTGATCGGCATGTGATTTCGAGTGGATGTATAATATTTAGGCTTGAGTGGTGAATGTGCTAAATTGATGCTTGAAATGGCAAGGGAACTAATGAATTGATGAGTTGTCACGAGGTTGCCTAAAGAGGAGTTTTTGCATGTGAGCCTAGTGGAATGAGAAAAGTGTTTGACGATGGCAAGTTCCATTGAAATGAGATATGAGCCTAAAGGCCTATGGCACCCTGATGCATCAAAACGCGGGATACGCTTGATTTGTATCGACACGAGCCTCGAAATGGAACTCTAAACCTGATGCGTCAAAACGCGGGTTTATGAGTGGTTAAAGCCTGATGTGTCAGAATGCGGGCCAATTCTTCGAGTTGAGAAATTATGATGAAATGGGGTAAAATCTTTCCTTATGAATTGTTGTGCTAGTACGTAAGCTTGGTCTCATATTGGTATACATGCTCTTGGTTGTGATTCCTTATATGCCAATTATGTCACAATGCCTTGATGTTTGAATGCCATGTGCTATTTTACCTAATAAATCTCTACCTATTGTTTTAATGCATTGTCTGGGAGGACTAACGGTCTGGTCTAGGTTTAGGGCTAGCTTGCTGACATGTAAATCTCACCCCGCAGTGGGACTTGTTTTTCAGACCCCAAGCCTTGAAAGATGCTGCCAATTCGTCTAGGCGACCCTAAAGATATGACTGTTTCTTTTGAGGAGTTTCTTGATGGTCAGGGTAAGGTATACGTTAGAAAAGGGACAGCTATGTGGGTCGACGTAGGAGAGGAGCACTGGAAGCGTCATCGTTATGAGACTTGGTTCTGTCGCATCGGATGAGTTACTACCGGACCACTGAAGCCTAGTGAAGATCCTAGAGGAGTCGTACCCTCTTGGTGTCGCCCTATCCGTGACGAGGTCGAGATGGAGATTTCTATGGTGGGTTCGAGAAATATGCCCGAAAAGACTCCGACTGTCGAGGAGGATATCGAGGTAATTGAGTTGTTTACCTTCGAGGATGACGAGGATAGCGAGTCCATTGAAGTACGATCCGAGAGCTTTTCCGACTACGACCTAGCTGAAGATGAAGACGATGATGAAGATGGAGATGAAGCTAGTGGTTCTACCTAGTAGACCTAGACGTCATAGGATCTTTTGATTGCCTTTTAGTTCGAGGCTTTTTAGTGGTACCTAGTTAGTCGTCTTTTGGTTAGTCCCTGAATCCTCTCCCGACCCTAGCCTACTGCTGTATTTTGACCTTGACCATCTAGAAAAAACTGTGTTATGTTATGTATTCTTTGTTTTATGTACGGAGGTGTTCATTTTCTTCCGCATGCGTGTTTTATTTCATTCATGTGCCGTGGTCGAATTGGATCCTGGGATTACCAAAGAGGCGTTGGCTGATGTGGCACGCTGGCCGAGGAGCGCGGGGCGTGACAATGGGACATCAAAAGGACCACATATATCAGTGTGTATAATTTCAAGAAGCTATATGCTTCTTGTGGAGACTTTTTTTAGTTTGTTTTGTTTGTTTACTCTTAATACAATCAATACATACTCCAAGATCAATAAAATCCAAATTTGGAAGAATTTCATTCTTCACTAATCTTTGTATCCTTTCTTTGGATATGTGACTTAAATGTTTATTCCACAAGTAAGCAGAATTCTCATCAACTAAACTGCGTTTAGTTCCAACATTATGATGCAAGGTCATTATGGTCTCAACAAATATATTATCAAGTTTAAACTTGTAGAGACCATCACATAAGGTTCCAATTCCAATAAGATTCTCATTCTTAAACAAACTGAAAAATCCACAGCCAAACTTAAAAGAAAAACTCATTTCATCAAGTTTTGGCAAAGAAACTAAATTACGAGAGAACGTAGTTACATAAAGGCTTCGAAACACATCCAAATAATGTCCAGTATCTAAGGCTAAACGATAAGTGCCAATGCCTTTAACTGAAGCTTTATTTCTATTACTCGTGTACACATAGTTCTCATTTGGCTTTAAAGCTTGGATCGTAAGGAATCCCTGCATCGTATTGGAAACGTGGGTGGTAGCACCTGAATCAATCCACCATGTATTATGATGAACTTTAGTAAAGTTTGATTCAAAACATACTAAAGCACAAGGCTTACCTTTCTTTTCGAATCAAGCATTACGCTTCAGACAATCTTTCTTCAAGTGTCCAATTTTATTACAAAAATGACACTTAATAAAATTGTGCTCCTTCTTGTGGATTTGAGAAGCCTTAGAAGAATCATTCAGAATATGTAATCCTTTCTTCTTGCTCTTTCTACTTTTCCCACGTTTCCTCTTGGAGTTCTTTTCAGGTTCTTGATGACTTAATAGATTAATGGAATGAGCCTTTTGATTCTTTATCCTTGTTTCCTCTTAAACAAGCATACTAGCCAACTCATTTACATTCCACTTATTTTTTATAGTGTTGTAATTCATCTGAAATGGCCCATATTATTCATGAGGCGAGGAATTAGAACTAAAAAATACTCATCCACGTTCATTCTCAAATTCTTCAACTTTGCTATTATATTTGTCATCTCAAGTACTCGTTCATGCATGGTACGTGAACCATCATATTTCTTGGTGGTCAAAGTGCTCATCAATGTACCAGCAAGTGACTTGTCAGCAATTTGAGAACACTCTTTCACAAATTTCATAAATTCCTTTGCACTGTTAGTTTTGGGAAGAGTGGTCTTCAAATTGTTCGCTACTGTCATACACATGAACATTAGATTTAGTCTGTTCGATATTTCTCAAGTTTGATGGTAAGATATTTCATCGTCGCTACTTTCATCAGTAATAGCAGCTGGTTTCTCAACTTGAAGTGCCAAATCAAGATCCATGACACCTAAGTGAAATTGGACTTGTTCACTCCAGTCGGAGAAATTCATTACATTGAATAATGGAAGAGACGAAGCATGCGAATGAAGAGAAACAGGTACAGATACTGCAAATATTCAAGAGAATATTCATACATCAATGCTTTGAGAATATCACATTGTCGGATTCAAATTAAAACAATATATGTATATCAGTTGTCCTTTGGGAGATCCTATAATTCACAAAAATACTAACCATAATTATGCTAATAACTTTTATTTGGAAATTACGAATATATCTCATTAAAATTTATTTGCTATCTTTGGATATACAAACAAATCTAATAAGAGATTTGAATTACCAACCATTACGTTCATAAATTATAAGAAATTAATTAACCTTTGGGTTAATTCCTAAGTTCTTATAATATACGAACTTCAATATATCCATGATAATAATAAAGATATTTAACATATCAATTTTCAATCATAGCATCAAAAATCATGGATAATTGAATAAAATATTATGAATTTCAAAAAATTCAAGAAACTTTAGGTTCGGACACTTTGGTGACTAACAAACCACTTAATTCTCAAGTTTTATTAAATTCACGTGCCCAATGATAAAATCGTAAATTCAATATTCAAGGGTAAAATGGTAAATTTATGTGTCGATGGAAAATTCGTAAATAAATTTTATGGGAAAAAAGCGTAATTTTATGTCACAAGATGACAAAATATGAGTGAAAACTGTAATTTTTCACAAAAGGACAAAATTAGGGCAAAATTGTAATTTTTATAAAAAAAAAAAAACAAAATAGGGAATATGACAAAACAACAGGGTCTGAGCACATGCCAGACATGCGCAGGAAGCCCACACGCGTCCTTTCGTCTTCACGCGAATAGACGCATTTTTGCGTCTGTTCATCATTTTTCCATTGAATTCCGCCATTGGGTCTCCTCCAACAGCCCATCTCATACCAAATTAAAATATGATTTTCGGAGACCTCGTCGGTACGACCAAACAGGGCCTTGGATAAAAAAAAATGACCAAGAAAATTGGACTTTAATCAAGCAAAAACCAGTCGAACACAAATCCTAATCCGAAATTTCAACCGCCAAATTTGTCTCCGGCAAATATCCATGAAAGATTTTGGTGAGACCACTTGCCAACTGCTCTAAAAGCTTAAGCTGATAGAAGAAGGCGTGGTTTAATATTAATATATTCCAACACTCCCCCTCACGCTTAGTCTGGTCTTTTGCCTAGTACTAAGCGTGGATAAATTCATTGGGGAGGCAAATAGGGGCCTGGAAAGATTTGAACTCAGGACCTCCTGCTCTGATACCAAGAAAGATTTTGGTGAGACCACTTGCCAACTGCTCTAAAAGCTTAAGCTGATAGAAGAAGGCGTGGTTTAATATTAATATATTCCAACAATCCAAATGCCGAGATATCTTAGGTTTTTGTTACCCATTGAGAATCGATTCTATTGGCACGAAGCCGAGCCTTGATTCACCGGAATTTGTCCTTAATCGGCAATTTCTCTCTCCGGCCAAAAAACCCCAAGTTACAATTTATCCGAAAATTCCCCAAATCATAATTTGCCCACAAAAATTCATCCATGAACATCAATGCAAAATTCATCAAGCCTTCACCACATACATTATACATAACTTATATAATCAAAAAATCATGTGATCCTAAAACATGCTATGATACCAACTGTAAGCAATTAAACGTAAACATAATGTGGAAATTCAATCGACAACGGATCTTCAATATTCATGATTTTCACTTTCAATAAGGATAAAGATGCATGTACCTTTAGCCATTGCGATTCTTCGTGAACAACTGATGCAGAAATCGAAGATGCTGAAGTTTTGATTTCTCTCCCTTAACCCTATGTTCCTTCACGTTGTTTCTGATGGAGAGAGACAACTTACATTACGTAAAATAATGTCTATTCATCAGGTTGGAGAAAAGACCAAACTTCCTTTTTAAAAGAAACGTTATCCAAGAGGTGTCTTGACATTTGAATGAAGAATATCTATCGATATATTTCAATTTGATTTCGCTCGGATCTGATCAATCCTGAGTAGACTAACCAAAAGGGAAAGGCTAACGCATGACAAGGTACGTAGACCTAGGAAACTCGAAAAAGGAAATGGCACTTTGACCATAAAGATTGCCGAGGGAATATTTAGAACCAATAAAGGCCAATCTAAAAACGATTAAGGAATTTATTGCTAGCGTTATACGATTGAAGCGCGGGTGATGCCGTTTAACCAATGTATAATTTGCAAAATTTTCCTAAATCGAACTATAACGATCGAGACCGTCGGAACTAGCAATAAACCCTCGCAATTACATGACAACCAATGTCGTCGTAACTTGAGTCGTCCTAAGTGTGATGAGAATCACATAGTCGATACGCGTAACGTCTGCAAAAGTCGCCCGTTAGTTCGAGATAAACTGAAGTTATGATTGACGGAAAATCAATCTCGATATGGAATCTCGAAATTGGAAAAAAAAATGGAAATGAGGAATTCCAACATTCAAATTGAATTTGGCGTCGCCTCGTCGATGGTAATTTAAAATTGAAAAAATGAAATTTAGGACGGAAAGTGCAAAATTACCATTTTGCCCCTCAAGCTTTACCCTTGCCTTAAGGATTAATGAATGTCATTTTGGTCATTTCGACCTCCCTAGTGCTGCCGAAAATAGGAGGAGTGGTTAATGGAAGTCAAAGGGAAGCCAAGATATTATTTACTCCAAGACAAGTGTCGCCCTTTGGGTGATTAGCATTAATTGCCACTCTCACCTACCAATCTTATCTTTTGACCAAGCCAATAATTTGTGGAAGACTCCTCTAGCCTTGTATCAGCCGTGTGACACACTCTCTCTCTCCCTTTCTTCTTCATTTTCTTCTTCCTTTCTTCTTGGCCGAACAGCTCTTCGCCGACCAGTTCTACATGTCCACTTCGCTGCCATCGATCGCCGTCTCCGGCAACTCCCTGGCCGAGCGCCGACCACCATTTTCATCCTCAGCCTCTCCTCTACACATCCCCGGTGGTAGATCATCCATTGGTGGACCCGTTTTGCCCGTCTAGCCCTAAACCCAAAAGTGGACAGAATCTGACCAAGCTGAGGTAAAGCCTTCGTTCCTCCACTTAGAGACTTCGGTTGGTTTCAAACTTGTTGTGAGATCTTCTAGACATGTTTTACTCAAGTTGGCTGAGCTAGGATTGCAAGTTTAGTTGAGTTAAGAATGGTTTTCATAGCTGATTTGAGATGGTTTATTGAAGCAGAATTCTGACCGCGTGTAGACCAAGGGAAACCGAGCTGATCGAAAGACCTTAGGGCGTCGTTTTGCTTCGAAATCTTCGGTGAGCTTCCTAGACATGTGGATTAAGTTTATGGCAAGTTGGTTTTGTGATGAATTGAAGTTTAAAGTTGAAATAAGGGCTGTTGGATCTGATTTTGTGAAAACCGATTCTGCCCTTGTTTCGGTTTGTGCAAACCGAGCACATTGAGGCTTAGGGAAGGTGTCGTCTTGCTGTTAAATGGCCGTTAAGGCACCTTAAGATGTTAATTGATATGCTATTGAAGTATTGGCGCGATGGAATTGAGAAATGATTGAGTTTTGATGTGGAAAATGTGATTTTTCCTAGGATCACGCGTGTGCCTTGTTTTGGCCGTGAGCTTGCTGACTTAAGAGGATCGTTTGAGTTGAAATTTGCTAGCTCGATCGAAGGGTAAGTGTCCCTTAAACCTTTACTCGAAAGCTAGGACACTACTGGATGAATTGAATTAATGAATTGCTTGATTGGTGAATCCTATGATTTAAATTGCATAGTATGATCGTGTGGTAAATGAATTTCGATCGCCTTTTGTGTTTCAATGGCCACAGTGCCCTATTGTGAATGAAATGGCCAGAGTGCCCTATTGTGGAATGAAATGGCCAAGGTACCCTATTGTGAATGAAATGGCTATTGAGCCTTGAGGAATACATCGTGGCCAGAGATCTCTTGGCGATCAAAGATTGTGACGTCATTGAAATGATTTTTGTAGTCATGAGCTCATTTTGTGCTAGTGTGATAAGCTTGGTCTTATGGTGTATGATGTGCTTGACTATGATTCTTACTCATACCAATTACATTGTGATGTTTGATAATTGAATGCTATGAAATATCTTGATGAATTTCAGCATATTGTGTTGTTGCATAGTCTAGGGGGGGCTAGTGGTCCAGTTTAGGCTTAGGATTCACTTGCTGAGATGTAAATCTCACCCCGAAATGGGTCGTGATTTTCAGACCCCAAATCTTGAAGAATGTGGCCGTTATGCCTGGGCGATCCAAAAAAGATGACCGCCACTTTTAATGAATTTCCTGACGGTAAGGGTATAGTGTATATAAGAAAATGCACCACAGTTTGGGTCGATAGTGGAGTAGAAAGTTGGAAGCCTCACCACTACGAGGCGTGGTTTCGTCGTGTTGGGGACAATAGTACCTATGGTCCGATGAATCCTGCCGAAGTTCCCTTAAGGATGGCGCCGCCTTGGTGTCATCCCGCCCGTATCGATGCCGATGTCGAAACCTCAGTGGTAGCTTCAAGGAATATCCCTGAGAAGACCCCTACGATCGAGGAAGACCATGAGGTGATCGAGATATCTGCTTTCGAGGACGACTTGGAGGAGGACACTGTGGAGGTGCGCTCTGAGACATTCTCCGACTATGTTCCTGATGATGACGAAGCCAAAGACGAAGACGAGACGAGCAGCCCCATCGAGTAGCCTGGTTGCCGTCGAAGCTTTTGGGGTAGTGACCTTGTTGGATGTTAGGTTTTGTTAAGGCTTTGGTGTAGTCTTTTGAGGGTAGCCCTTATGATGCACTTACGATCTTTCTGTTTTAGGCTTTTTTACAATTTTAATGTTTTTAGGTATTTTAATTAATTCTAATGGCATTTTCGTAATTTTGTGTTTCCTAGGTCAATTAGGGCTAGCACCTTATATAAGGGTGTTTATGGTTCGTGAAAGAGCAGTTTATGACAGATTATTGAATATTGAGAATATTACGATTTGATATCGTTTTGAGTGAACAGTGATTGTTCCTCGTTTATCGAATTCTCTTCTGTTTAGCCTTGGTTTCTATCGCGCTTCGGCATCATTTGGTATCAGAGCACAGGTTGCTTGAAATCAATGGCTGAACGGAATCGAGGTGGTCAAAGACAACGTGCTCATGGGGGCCGGGAGCATGGAGTCGTTCCTGATGTAGATGAACAGCCGCGTCCGAGAGACCTGCGAGACATAGAAAATGAAGAGCTGCGGAGACGAATTCGGGATTTGAAGCGACGATTTGCGCGGGTGCAGAAAAGGCGAACGTATATGGAGTGACGACTTGCGCTGGAGGGGTTGTACTTTTCTTCCAAAAAAAAATCCGATCGTCGATGAAGATCCGATCGTCAATGAAAATCCAATCGTTGATCAAGAACCAATCCTTGATCAAGATTTGATTTTTGATATATATCGGATTTGTTATGAAAATCCAGTTTATGATGGTGATCCAATCTATGATGAATCTAATGGAGAACAAGTGGATGTGGATCCGACTTGTTATAAAAATCAAATCTTTGACGAATATCCAGAATTTGACAAAGATCCGATTCTTGATCAAAATTACTCATTCGCCACGTTCGCGGGTGAACTGATGGCTAAGGTCGCGTTCGGAGGCGTGCCGAGCTATGAACGATTCGTTGCATTCGATGACAAGGCGTCGATTTTCGGTCCACATGCCGTCAGCCCGGTGATCGGTGATATGCAACTGATTTCGGGGGCCAATCTCTCGTCGGAGGAAACACTAGGCCGAGAGCTCCAGTCGGAAGTGATGGATTTAGGGCAAAAAAGTGATTTGTCATGGTGTCCACGAGATTTGCCGGTTGTGGAATTGAGAGAAATTTATGAGGCGGGGACCGAAGTGCTTCGTCCAGCGTTTAATACTCATGACCAGAGGCTTTTCGAAGTTTACAATGAGGAAAATAGGGTTCTGATCGGGGACATCGCATTGGCGTCTAAATCCAACACCAGGGAAGGCGATACTTTCTATCTCCTCACTCAAAGATGGTGGCATCAATTGACCTACGACGTGTCGAAGGAGCCGCTGGTGTTGGAGATTCTTCAAGCTACTGATCGCAATACTGGTGGGCTAGTGGATTTCCATGAGTTTGTTGCTGCCACTTTACATGTCCACCAATTGGAAGAACACGATTCTGAGAAATGGCTAAAGAGATTGCAGATCGCGTTTGAGAAATTTGGTCTCGATGGGTATATAACTCTAGAAGAGTTAAAAAGGGCTGTTGTTTCAAGCCCCGGAGACAATAAAGTGAGGAGGCCATGGGAAGAATTTATGGATCAATCAGTCCAGTACCCATCTACCATGCTGTTAACTGCTGACCACGACGATCGGGTTGTGCCACTGCGCTCAATGAAGTTATTGACTATGATGCGATACGTCTTATGCACAAGCCTTGAGAAAAGCACCCAAAGGATCCCCATAGTTGGTCGGATCAAGTGCAAAGCCGGACATGGAGTTGGGCGTCCTATAAAGAAGATGTTATACCTCCTTGATGCAATTGATGAAGATCGATTTTTTGGAGTTGACTCAGAAGATGGCGATGAACCTTCCATTAAATTCATGGGCACTAATTTTCCCTATGATAAAAGGCGCAAGAAGTTTTCCGCGAAAGTTTGTATGGGCACTGTGAACCCGATGGGCACATCGACTTCTTTGAAGGTGCGTGAGCTTGAATTACTGGGTATCGTTAATATTTGTGAAAGTGTTATTGAATTTGGTAGGGGCTTCCACCCAAATTTGTATGCTGTTCGTGGAATATATAGCGGTGGGAAGGAAGAAAAAATCAAGATTCAGTGGCTTAGGCCTATGGTTGGAAATCCAGATCTTATCTCCATTCAAGGAGAGATGGGAAGAATGTATGAAGCTAATGATGACGACGTAGGTTGCTGGTTAGTGGTAATTTACACTTTTGTAAGGGACGATGTAGTTGAGGGGCAACCGGTGTCTGCATTTACAGAGCCTATTTTAGTTGGGCCTGATGTTGTTAAAGAAGTTAAGCTGCTTGATCTTGGATCAGTGAAATTTAACGTTCTCTGCGACAAGGACCAAAACGCAAAAGGTGTTCCTGGTGAGGGAAGTCTTGAGAGAAGAATACTGGAGAATGAATACTTTTTGTGCCCTATGGGACCAACAATTGCTGGAGAAATCAGTGAATATAGCTATAGACCTTCCATGCTAATGGATATGCTTGCTGACCCGAGGAGTGGTTTTAACCATAGCAACAAGCAGAACATGAAGCATATGCAGATGAGGGAGAACCTAAGGAGATTCATATCAATGAAGACGAACCAGATTCGAGGACAAATATTTTTCCTAGAATGGGAGAATGATGCACTTACGATCTTTCTGTTTTAGGCTTTTTTGCAATTTTAATGTTTTTAGGTATTTTAATTAATTCTAATGGCGTTTTCGTAATTTTGTGTTTCCTAGGTCAATTAGGGTTAGCACCTTATATAAGGGTGTTTATGGTTCGTGAAAGAGCAGTTTATGATAGATTATTGAATATTGAGAATATTACGATTTGATATCGTTTTGAGTGAACAGTGATTGTTCCTCGTTTATCGAATTCTCTTCTGTTTAGCCTTAGTTTCTATCGCGCTTCGGCATCACCTTAGTTCCTTTGACCCAACCTTGTGCGTGTTTACTTTATGCCCTTCCTAACCTCCGTGTGTAAACTGGATACTTATGTTAGGTATATATATGCTTTTATGTCTTTCCGAATTTTCCGTGTATTAAATGTCTGGGTTGTTATTTTCCTTCCGCATGCGTATTTCATTTCACTCTTTAGGCAGTGTGTATGGTTCCTGGGTTTTGATATTACGGCGTGGCGGATGTCACGGGCTCGCATAAGGAATGCGGGGCGTGACATGTCTTCCATCAAAGCACTTCAGAATCACATCTCTTCAATTATATCTTTACGTAACCAATATAAACTAATTAATAACATGAAATAATTATTACACCATTATTAATCAATCATATCAGTCACATTTATTTTTACATATGTATCATTGGCGGGCTTTGATCGCCAGGATGTGAGCCAATCGCAGCGCGATGCTGTTCTAGATCGGCTGTCGAGACCCTCTTAGGGTGATTCGGGCAATAAT
The DNA here is from genome assembly GCA_021437785.1 of Rhodomyrtus psidioides. Classification (NCBI taxonomy): domain Eukaryota; kingdom Viridiplantae; phylum Streptophyta; class Magnoliopsida; order Myrtales; family Myrtaceae; genus Rhodomyrtus; species Rhodomyrtus psidioides. Next base: position 3,338,820 of record JAILYB010000087.1, on the reverse strand, counting down.
TGAGGATGCCTAGACTAGGAGGGGTCGTGGCTGTGGCGTTCCGGCCCACGATGTTTGTCGTGATCCAGTAATTTCTCGACGGTCCTCAGTCGACTTTGATCAAGACGGAGTATGTCTCGCCGTAGTAGATGAACAGATTTTGGGCCACAATCGGCTTTACATAGTGTCCGTCTGCTTCAACTATAGTCATGTTGTGACCCTGCAAGACAAAGTTAAATTCCCTGTATGATCGAATTAGTGAATTCCAACGTTCAAGTCCTGCCATGTTGTATCCAATAAGCATTCTAAATTTTAAGTGGGGGCCCCGGCTAGTGGGTTGCTGGGCCAGTTCCCCTCGAGGAACATTTGAGCCTGCGAAGCGGGCCCGGACACCTCAGTCATAAAAAAACAAAAAAAACAAAAAAAACAAAAACAAAAACAAGAAAATCAGATAATATCTCAAAAAATATGTATGTACGTAAAATGCATAGAAGGTTGTTTGACTTTAAAAAAAAAAAACTGGATATTCTTTTTTGCTCAGCAAGTGAAAAAGCAAGTGGAAACTCATTTAATATTTGACTGATATCGAGATTGCTGTCTATGACTTTTCCCGTATCTTGGGGCGCGCATGGTAACACTTCAGAAGCAGAATTTGTGCTTCTGAAGCTGAAATCCGTTTGGTAAAGACACTTCAGAAGTGCTTCTGAAGCTGAAAGCCGTTTGGTAAAAATATTAAGGAATCACTTCCAGAAGTGATTCTGGAAGTGATTTGGCCAAATTTGAGAAGCTAACAATTGTAGCTTCTAAAAAAGAAATCACTTCTTCAACTATACCGGTCTTCGCCGACCAACGCCAGCCTGCCGGCGCCCCCCGGCCGCAGGCTGCCCCCCGCCGCCCGCCTTCGGTCGCCGGCCACCACAACCGGCTGCCGCCGCGATCGGCTGGGGCCGCCACCGGTTGCCCGTTGTCGCCGGCCGCCTCCGCCGCCGTCAACTGCCACTGGCAGCCCGCCCTGCGGTCGCCGCCACCCCCGCCGACCGCCGCTAGTCCCCGGTGGCCGCCCTCCACCGACCGCCACCGTCGGAGATTTTGTTAATAATGTTTAAAAATTAGAAATTTCAGTAGAAATTTTAGCAAACACATTTCTTTGATCAGAAATCAACTTTTGATGGAGAAGTTGAAAAATCAACTTCTATTTCTGATTGAGAAGTTGAAAAATCAATTTCTGCTTCTGAAATGATTTCTTTTTCAGAAGTGTTGCCATGCGCGCCCTTGACCTCCCTACTTTCGTTGACTCCAACTAATTTGGCTCATCGATTAAAAAATTAAATTTTATCATACCACAAAATGTCAATTTAACTTTTCGTTACCGCTCCACCAACTTTAGTCTAATGAAAGTTTTTTTGCCATACGAAACAAAGTGTTATCAATGAAGGTTTTTTTTGTCTTCGAGACTTTTAAATCATTATAGGAGGCGATGAAAACAAAATAAATAAAACCGGCGGAATAATTTGTGGGCGGTGAAAATTTATGTTACTATGAAAGCTGAGAGCGGATAGAGCGGTCAAACTCACAATCATAAGGCGTTATGTTTTACCCAGGATGACCGTCAGAACGTATGGCGAACATTCAAGATTTATCGCATTACAAGCCGTTGGATCGGAGCTTCAAGTGGCCAATTTGGAGCAATCGAACTTTCCTTTCCCTTGAATTAGTAACGACTACGATTCAAGGGAAAAAAAGAAGAAGAAGAAGACTATATATATATAGTGAAAATGGTGTTAAAATTAATCATAATTGAGGAAAATCAAATAAAGTTAGATTACCTGAGGCTCCCCAATCCAACCGAAGGGAATGGAGGATAAAACAGCAGTTTGTCCGTAAGTGCTCTTGTGGTATCCGTCGTTGAGGATGACGCCCTTGTCGTAGTCGTAAGCGAATGGCTCGGCCATGCCGTCCGGCAACGGAACTCGAATCGACCCGTATAGTCCGGTCTATCTTCGCATCCCATAATGCGCGTGGCACAAGTTTGTTCCGGGCTACGTAGGGTAAAAGTATAGTGGCATCTAGAGTTGCCCTTGCAAAGCGATAGGTAAAATATCATCTTTGCACTGGTTATAGTGACTCACCGTACTTCACCTCCCACTTATCAGCGACGGACTCTAGCCTCCGCTGACACCACGCTGCGAAAACATATAGCAACTATTAGAAAGTCTAACCTAAAAGTTTAAGCTGATAGGTGAAAAAAGACCACATGAATATAAAGAGCATATAGGATCCCATTGTCAAGCGATGCGAGACAATACTGACTCTGATCCCATGCTAAAACAAATGCGTTCGAATTTTGTACTTTCTTAGGTAGCATCTATATAATGTGGAGTGCTAAGAAGCAACGAAAGGTTGCTTAATCCAGTGCAGAGGCAGAGTATCGTGCAATGGCATCGATAGCTACAGAGATTATTTGAATATCATTCCTTTTGAGAGATTTGGGTATTCATCTCTCAAGTCCAACAATACTATTTTGTGATAATATCAGTGCACTTTATAGTTTATATGTCAATTAATCCAATGTTTCATGCAAAAACTAAACATATCGAATTAGATTATCATTATTATACAAGAAAAAGTGGCTCTTGTGATACTTGTGACTAAATATGTTCCGTCTATGCATCAGATTGTTTTTTGTTTTTTTTTTATGAACGAGGTGTCCGGGCCAGCTTGTGCGTACCTCGACTATTTCTCGAGGGGACTAGCACGACAACCACCAGCCGCGACCCCCACTTAAGTCACGGAGCGCGAGATGGGTGATTTGAACCAGGGACCTTACAAGAGATAGTCCATCTCTTAACCAACTCGGCCATGCGTGGGTGGGTGCATCGGATTGTTGTTCTCTTCACAAACCTATCTAGAAATATATTTGAGAAATAATGTCGCAAATTGAGATTTTGGGATTCTCCAATTCTCAATTTGAAGGGGAGTAAAGGCACTCATTTACCAATCAATGGAGAAGAATCTGGAGATATCAATCAAAATCACAAGCGTTGATTATTGAAGATGCTAGAATGACAACTTTTGTAATATATTGATCTCTTTATTATTATTTTTCATTATTGTATTGTTTCCTTACGTAATAGTTTGTAATATCTTTAAATAGTGAAAGCCATCTCAACAACTATGCGTTGAGATAAAGAGTCAAAACACATTTGTTCTTTTCGCAACTGCATGATTAACCAACTCATAATTTCGTCGCTCACAAGATTAAAACTGCACACGACGTATGGAAAACCGATAGAATGGATCGGGTCTGTGTGGTGACTGTCGACTGCAATAATAAAGATGGAACAAGAAGGAAGTTCGTATTTAGAACATGCCACGGTCTAAGGCACTCTCTCGATAAGACAGAGGATGCTCGTCGTTGGTATTTATAATGTCCAAAGAGAGGCAAGTTGATTAATCCAAGAAACATATCGGTCAATCAAAATGCTTGGTAAATTCGACCACCTTGTTCGACCAAAAAAAAAAAAACTTCGACCACCTTGCAAAAATCGTAAAAGACCAAAATCGAGCGGCGTATGATAAACTAGGGCTTTGTCACGGTCTGACTTGTCGCCACTTTCGAATTTCGACTTTATCTTTTTGGAAAGGGAGAGTGCATTTACCATATTGGCCTCGATCGACCTCGTTTTGGCCCCCTTTTTTTTTTCAGCCGACTCTCGTGCTTTCCACGAAAAAGGGTAGAGAAAAAACGAAATAAAAAAAATGTAAAACAGCAAACTTGTCAATGTATAATACTTTATTGACCCAAAAAAAAGTATAGTATATCAACAAAAGGCTCTTGTATGATTTGCCCTAGACACAATTTTGTTCCTACTACGTTATTCTCAATGAAATTTAGGACTGAAAATTTTCGTCAACGTTGAACTGCTTTTTTTATTTATTATTCCTCCATTCTTTATTATTCTTTTTTCTTTTTTTGGTATAAATATGTAAATGTCATTCATTGGACGGACGAAGTACAAAAGCTTAGAAACATCCCCTAACATTACAAACAAAGATAATTATCCGAGAATATGGAGGTAAGAAGCGGGAAAAGTACCAAAAAAGTTCTAAACATATATAATTGCTCTAACTTAGTCCTAAATCTTTTAATTATATCAATTGAGTCAAAAATAATTATATTTTGCGAATCAAGTCTATCCTAGCATTGTAAACCCTCGCAAACAAATACTTTTTGGCAACTATGTGGAGGCTTCCTATCGAAAATAGTACAAAAAAAGGTCTTAAACCTATCGTATTTACTAATTCAATCCTAAACCTTTCAATTATATTAATTGATTCCTACATTTTTTTATGTTTGGTCGAAAATTGCTGACGTGGACGATAGTTATCCTACATCGCACGACCGGCAATAACATGGATTTTTTTAACAAACTTTTTGTATTTTTCTGTTCTTTACTTCTTCTTCTTTTTGCTAAGGGTCAACAAGGGCGTTGGCGTCACCGGCCCTTGCTTAGGCTTAAAAAAAAAAGAATTTAGAATTGGATTGAAAAATGCAATAGTCTTAAGACTTTTTTGGTTGCCAACAAAATATTTGCTTGGGAGGGTTTACAATTTTGGAAAAGTGAAACCCTACCTCTTACATTTTTTTGTGTATCCTAGCCAAAAGAAGATGCATCTCAAATGACTTATTTTGGAATCGTCTATGATTGAAATTCATCTCAAATCCTTGAGGAGACGCGTTTCCAAATTCTTGCCCTTTTGTGGCTCTTATCATCCAATGAAGTTCAAAATCACATCCTCCTTATGAAATATACCGCCAGTCCACTTACACTCAAAGAATAAAATGAGTTCTGTTTTTTATATAGGACACATACAAAAGTTACACTGAATATCAACTGAAGGCTTCTATCGTGATACGGCCTCCTCTGTCGATAATTTGCCTGTCGTCTTTACAGGCAAGCCAGTCTGTAAAAATATCTCCAAGCTGCCTGAGGCAAATTTTTCGAGTTCTCACTCGACGTCCTTACTTCGTACTTTTGCAATTCGAGCACCTATTGAGTCGGGTTTTATTTCAAATGATTTTAAACCCGAGACATATCTCAACAAGGAAAATCTACCATTAAAAATATGCATAGATATTGTCCCTCCCCTTGGCTACGTTCTTTTCCTTGGAAACCAAGTGTGGTCAAATAAATGGAACCGGAACGAGTGTTACCTAGATTATGTTCATCTTGTCAACAATAAGAATTATTTCATAAGATGGATCATGGGAATGCGAGGCTGGGTTTACGTGGAAAGGTCGAACGGTCGCCACGACTCGTGCTACAACCAATTTCAAAGACATTACGTCATGTTTTACTTTTATATAGGAAGAGAAACCACATTCACACTTGATAATGACGCATGATATGCTTCGCGTTCGCTACTAATAATTGGCAAACCTTTAATAAGTAAAGAAATGAAATGTCACTTGTTCAAATCTCACCCACTGCGTAGATATTACTTTGGTCTAAGGTCATCTGCACAGATCAAAGGTCGTGACTTAGACCGATTCATGAGAATTGTAAGACATTTTGTAGCCCTTCGTGTAATTGTGGGCATGTGCACTCGTGCCCTTGGATTATAAAGAGAAAAGGGATATAGCTTGTTTTGTATTTTATATATGGCAACAATAATAATAATAAAAATAAACATAGATAGTCTAAACCTTAATTTTATTGAAAGAGAAACTGAATAATTTAAATAATAAATTTTGTATCAAATCATGTCATTAAAGGATAATTTGATTTGTTGACATAAAAAAAAAAGGCGTGTTTAGGATTTCACTGAAAATGAGTTATTTCCAGAAAATGTTTTCCAGTAAGTCATTCTTCAAGAAAATGACAAATTTTTGAAATCTGAAAATAACCTGGAAAATAATTTCTGCCGTTCATATGGAAAATCGGATTTGATTTTCGTCATGAACTCTTTTTAATAAATTTTATTTTATTTTCATTTTTCCTTTGTTTATTTTTTAAAAAATTCTATATTTTTCTCTTTTATTTTTTATTTTTTTCTCTTCTCTTTTGTTTTGTTTTGTTTTTTTTTTTTGTTTTTTCCTCTTTTCTTTTATTTTTCCCCTCTTCTTCAACCGGTAACCAACGATCGACTTGCTCTCCTACGGCAGGCGATCGACCTTAGAAAAGTGAAAATAAAAAATGGTAACAAAAAGCTAAAAGAAAAGAAGAGAGAAAAAAAATAAAAATAAAAAATTGAATAAAAAATAAAACAAAATAAAAAAATAATTAAAAAAGAAAAGAAATGTGAAAGAATGAAGGAAGTAAAGACGAAGGAAAATGTTTTTCTCTTCTCAAAAAGAGGAAATCATTTTTCCTACTCTTGAAGGTGCTTTTTCCATAAGAGGAAATCATTTTCCTTGACTTATTTATTTTCAGTAAAATAAACGCAGAAATATTTTTCCAAGAGTTATTTTTCGCGAAACGAACGGAATTCGGGCATCGGGATTTCTAGAATTCACGGTTATCAGTCCATGCAAAAATAAAATTATCATAAAACAAACAATTATAAATGACTGTTTCTCCATCTCCCAGGTCTCAACTTAATTTGCCTACTTGCATTAGGCAGAAGTTGTCACAAAGCATGTGAAGATGAAGTTGGGGGAAAAGAAAAATATAAACCGCGTAGATCAATTTCATTTCAAAAGTTGATCACGTGACCAACGACCGGATCAACATATGAACGATCGAGATGATATTCGTTCAGATGATATCTGCAATAGATGTAACGATTATTTCCAAGTCAATACAACTTGCATAGATAACAGGCCATGACTTACACCGGTCCATGAGGCTTGCAGGATATTTCATGATCGCTCGATAGTGGTACCTCTGCGTTCCGACCCCGAGTCGTAAAAGAAAATTTACATGATAACAAATATCATCCCGACCTCAACTCATATTGAGAAATAAATTTTATCACTATCACTTAAAACAGCCTTGGCCACCATAAAATCTCTTCTAAAATTGACCAAACTAGAAGATCATGTCAACAATTAAGTTAGTTATAGAGGGTAACATACAAGAACCTCAAGTTCAAATGTTTTCATGTCATTCACACAGGTGCAAATATAGACTTACACGAGGGATGTGTAGGATCCAAAAGGAAAAACTACAGTGTATTTACGAATTTTGCATTCCGCGGGTCTCTCTCATGGAAAACGAAGACATTAATTTTTGCAACGGTTCCACAACCATAATGTCTAAGGTACATGGAGACGGTGATCCGAAGGATCGAGGAGAATCGGAGTTCAAACTACAAAAAACAAAGCACGCATATGAAGCAGGTATGAAATCAAATTCCACTTGCCCCACTCCTATTCCAAACCAAAGCCAAAACTCAGCTACAAATGCCTTAAGGCGCTGTAGATAGATCGACACGCGCGCCTCTAACTTCTAAAGCTTGTTCAATCTTCCTACAAAAATTGATGAAGAGGAGAAAATAGCAGACTCTGCTTAGTTGCCATTCTAACAGCAAAAGGACTCCTCGATCTTGCCATCTCAGGCATCTCTAGGTCACGTGATATTACCAAAAACCGTAGATATATAAAACATAACAAGCGAGAAAAGTCATTAAGAGTGGCTCCTCATTCCAAAATCTCGCCTTCCTCTAATTCATCATCCACTGATGCTAAGTTGCACCCTCCAGATAAGCCTCTTCTTTCTTCTCTACCTTTTCTGGCAAACTCATCATCAAATTCAAGAAAATCATCGGGATTCATTTGTGAAATGAGATTTGAATAGGCATCTAGAAGTCCCTGATCGAAGTCGAATTCCATGTCCTCAATAATCCCCGAATCCCCAGCACTGGAGGGAAGTGGTTCGCCTAGTCCAGATACATCTCCTGCCAACGGCCCAATTGATGCGTTTGTATTTTGATGGGAAAATTGAGATTCTTGACTTGAGTTCCATTGCTGCATTAGGTCACACACCCGCGATTCCAAACAGCCATTATCTTCAATATCCTCCTCCCTGAATTGGACACCATGCATATTCGAATTATCACTTCCAACAGAGCACTGCAAATCTGATTTGGGATTGATGGCTCTCCTGTCTTTCACGACTTCAAAATCACAACTGTGTGATGGAAGGAAGATGTGTATTACAGGATATTCTAAGATGACAACATTTGCCAATAGTTGCTTAAGGGGGGTCCTTATGTCCAACTCCTTGAAAGGTGATTTGGGACCCTGGATTGGCAAAATGTAGAAATGAACTCACTAGGCTGAACATTGAAGAGCAAGATTCATAGCATGAACAAGCAAAAAGAAAGACTAAACTTTATGAGCAAGTTTGAAGAAGGGAAAATTACCTTGGGATATTTACGAATAAAAAATCTGAGATTGTCCAGCTGTTCATCACAAAATTCCTTTAGCTGATGGCTCCACGGACCAGGTTTCAGATGTTTCTCAATGACAGTACAAAGGGTCATGTCCTCGTGTATTCTGCAACAAAAACCATCCTCAACCACTGAACTTGATATCATTGCTTTTTGGAATGGACAGCAGCACAAATTAATTCATATCATTAGAGGTGAACATAGGTACAGCAAGATTTAACTACACATGACTCACCCATGGTCACAGAGAACCACATCTGTTGAGTGAAAGCGCCATTCAATTGTCCAAGAAATAAATTTCTTCCTGAAACAATTAGAAAAGCATAGTTTACAGATGAGAAAAAAAAAATTCAAAAATGACATGCCAACGACAAATCTTCACATGAAAAAAGAGAGCTGATAAAGAGAGAAAGTATTAACCAAAAGCATGGGAATGCCAAGATCAAGCAGACGGAAAAACTGCTTACAAAATTCAATGAAAATCATTGTTAGTAAAAACCTGACATTTACGGACACTTTAAATCTGTAAATCGACAAAAAAAAAAAAAATCTGCAAATCCAAAGTGTGACAAAAAAATCAACCCCTGACAAGTCCTGCACTCCCTAATCTCACAACAAGAAAATAACACACAAATGAGATTTAAAACCTAAATTAGGGGGTTACATAAGTTCAACCATGCTTGTTTAAGAAATCTTCCTGATAATGAATGTAAATAACGAAGAAGAAACACTTCCTGATAGCATTTACTCAGTTAAATGATCTACTCCAAGTGCTCTTAGGAACTGCAACTTTGATCAAGATATAAACCCATGCAACGACAATTCGGAGAAATTATAGAGATAGAAGAGCTGATCTTACCCTTCAAGGGTAACTTCTTTTATCATCAAATGGCTTTATTATTGACTTAAGGAGAAAAAAGATGAGAAGTAGTTCACAACATCACAGGTAGAGTAAACACTGATAGTATTATCACAAAACCCCTAGACCAAAATCAGATTTTAAAGATAATTATTAAATGCCTTCAGAAAGACAGGCAGATTTAATGATGTATACCACGCCACGAGAACGATCCCACGCAATATAATCAAGTAACTAATAAACAAAAGAACAAGGATGCATAAAGCCTACCACAAGGATCATCTACACCTAATGTGCAGGATTTAGTATATCATCTTATAAAACCAATAGCATAGTATATATAGTCCACTCTAAGGTCAAGATTGTGATGTCACACCTTTGTTCATATCGAGACTGATTTCTTGCCCTTTTTGACAGTCCACTTGGAAGGAACCAGATTTTTGTTCTCCTACTAGCAGCTGCACGCCGGAGGTTTTGGAGGGGAAATGGCAACTTAAAATGAGGATGCACACTTAATTTAGTCCTCGTTCTGTGAGCAGATTCAGTCACCCTCTTCACTTCCTCAAGCAAATTATAGTCTGTCCATCATGAGTTTGAAAGAATTATGACCATATAAAAGTCGAGAGTAAATGAAAGATTTCTTTAAAAGTAAACATGAAAATAGAAGTAAGCACTAGGCTTAAGGTAATTTTTCTGAGGAAAAGAAGCCACTCAGATAAAGCAGGCAATTACCAACAGAAATTTATGCCTTAATAATCATACTCAAGACAGCAGAAAAGCTAAAATTTGGATACGCATGCATGTGCAGTGAGAAAAAGCGAGAGAGTATACCAGAGAGGAGAACATTGTCATTAAATTGAGAGAGAGGGACAAACTGAGTCTGATTCCTCTTGCCACTGCAGCCAGTACGGTGTTTATGAGCATTTACACACGGAAGGCTACATGAGCGGAAAGAACATGCAGGGCATTTGTATTTTGATGGGTTCTTTTCACACTCTTGACATGGACAAGCTTGTTGCTTCGCATGTGATGTTCCTACTTTTTCTTCAGCTTGATCTCCCATCTCAAGGAAATTCTAGAGAGCTGAAAAGAATGGTATTTGGAATACTTAGAATAATGGGATTGCAAGAAGAATGGAGAATGTGATGTATGATATTTAAACAAAAGGAGAAAAATAATATCTAGTCAAGAATGTAATAGGCAATTCTCCAATTATTTCACAGCGACAATCCTTAGACAGGAAGAATTAGATCAATAGGAAATAAAGACATGTGCCAGAGGTCTTTCAAAATCTTGACTGGTGAAGTCCTTGGCCTTGACAAATGGCCATCATTGAGAGACTATGTCAGGTCAGTTGCATTTCGGTAACTTTTATGATAGGACAAGGAATCTGAGTAATCTCTTATACACCTACCTCATTATGTCAATTACAATTTATAAGGCAGCACGTTGTCATGTTCTATCTATTCTGGTTTTTAGCGAAAACAAGAAAAAAAAAACATTAAAGAAAAACTATACCTTCGTATGCAGTACATAAAAGTTATCTTATCAAGATGACCCTCCAAACCAGACTGCTTGCAAAAATGCACACTACTCATCACTAAAACACTACATTTTCATTATAAAGCTAAAAGATACAATCACACATCAAATCCACGTGCAAGAACCATTTTTCTCTGATACGGGTGCCAAACATGGGAATTTGTCATAGTATCTGACATGTCCAAGTTTACAAATCATGAACCACAGGTCTGAGTAATCAGCATCCAAAATTTGGATGCAAATGCAGGGATATTTTTTATAGACAATATGCACACCTGATAATAACTATTACCAAGCATTGCTCTGACGTTAACTTCATCTCAGTTATTCAAAGAGGCGCAGCATTTTGAGACAGCATTATAGATCGAGGATCATAAGCCTACAAATTTAACAAACTGAGGCCAAATTGTGAAGTTTTTACTCAGTTTCGCACAGTCACATACATATCAACATTTAAACAAGGGAATGAAGTTCAAACATAGGAACACTGCGCGAATTCCTGCATTCCCATATCATAAGTTTTCTCTCTTTTTCTTTGTGCACTCCTCCATTCGACTTTGGAGAAGGCCCGAAATTTTCTCTTCTTAACATCCTCCAGCCCCTCCCGGCTTCTTCATAATAAGTTTCCATCGGCACAAGAAAAGTTGTTAGGGTTGGCATTGTACTTAGGATTGAATCGTGGATCGTAAGATCCTAAAAATTACACATACAATACAAAAACCTTGGACAACCATATGGAATTTAATAATTATGAGCAGTGTATTACAGTAAAACCCCAAAATAGAGTAAATTTAAGTTTATGACATCTGTATACAATATGAGCTGGGCCATAGTCATATTGAGCTTAACACCAGACTGATTCAGCTTAAGTGCCTTACTTCCACTAGGCTTTGATGGAGGAACAGGCCGTTTTGGGGGAGGAGACATTCCGCCAGCAGAAGTTGGTGTAGGAGTTTGCAGTCTAGGGGTGTCAATGGTTCGGTTCAGTTCAGTTTTACAAATAACCGAACTGAACTGAACCATTAATATTTGTGTCCGAACCGAACCATTTCTCGCCCTGAACTGTTAATGAACTGAACCGAAAACCCAGTTCGGTTCGGTTCGGTTATTTTTTCTTTTTCTTTTTTTTTTTAGAACAAGTGGAGAGTAAATTTGAACAATCAAGCAAAAAACCATTTACTGAGACAGGCGGCAAAACTCAGATACCAAAAACTTCAACATCAAGAAAGAACAAACAGAGCTAAATAATGACCAGTAAGCAGAGTATGAGAAACAAAAAAAAAAGTAGGGAAATTTGAAAGATCCTCCACAGCAGAAATAGCGTCTTCTAACATACTCGCATTCCTAACTACAAATTGTCCAAAGAGGAAGAAAAGGAACAACAGAGAACAATTAACTAACTAATTATCCACTCAAATCCAACTTCAAGAAGGCGACTCACCCTTTTATAGCATGAATGCACACAAACATCACAAGACAACTACAGTCACTAGAAAGACGAGAAAGAGCCAAAATTCAGCCCAACAATAGAAGTACCCGACAGATTGTGAAAGCAGCGAGAGAATGTGTAGATCTCACAGAGGCATTTCGTCAAACAGGTGACCCCAATGCAATTTCCAACGGTCGAATCCAAATTAAGTTGATGCAAATACGACTCTCGGATCTTACCGGATCCTCACAAGCGATGGTTGGTGGCGAATGGTGGTTCCAGGTAAATACCAAACGGCGAATCGGGTAAGAGCCCGAGGGAATGTGTAGCGAGCTTGAAGTGGGTGTGGTGTCACAGAGAGTGGACGAGCTGTACGGAACGTTGACACACGCATGGGGATCTTCGGCGAGACAGGTGGGTGCGAGTGAGAGTGGTGGAGGTAGGGAGGGAGGGAAGGAGGCAAAAGGCTGCGGTTGCGGGCGGTTCCCTTGGAGGTCGGGCGGCGTTACAAGAGCGCCAAAGATCTACTTCATAACCCTCGAAGCCATCCGTCGTTTTACTTTTGGCCTTTCACAGATTAATATTCAGTAACTTAACCAAACTATACCTGAACTGAGAATTTTTTCCCGGTTTTTTCTGCTATCTGACCGAAAATTGAACTGAATTGAAAATGTGCAAAATTTCAGTTCAGTTCAGTTCAAGTTTCGGTTCAGTATATGGTACACCCCTAGTTTGGACACTCATTTTGCGGGGCTTGAGAATGAGAACATGGGTTGAAGACATCTTAACAAATATTACTAATGACCATAATTAGGAACAGAAACAATGCAACAAGAATAACAAATTGAAGTAACTAAAATCAAAAGCCAGAACAATATCTCGGCTCAGCCCATGCACAACCAGTCATCAAGTATCAACCAAAGTCAGAAAATTTCCATTCATCCAACTAATTTCACACCCCACCCAATACACTAAACAAACTCTAGTTTAAGATTTATACCCTGAACAATCACCGAAATGAATCCTTCCACGCGACTCCTTGCTCGTTGCTTTTGTCGTCCAACGTTCGTCACGATTCAATCTGTTCAGCATCAACAATCAACACGAGTGATTTGTTAGGAATCAAATTTATTTAAAAAAAAAAAGAAAAGAAATTTCGGCCATATGTAAAAATAAATAAATAAAACCCTCACCGTACTAGAACCTGTGAGAGTGAGTCCCGCGCCGCCGCCGTGTCGGTGCGTCCAATCTTTTGGGAAGGCCTGGAGGCGTGAATAGTCGCCGTCAAAGCTCGTGGAGGCCGATACAAACAGAAGATACGAGAGAGACCGTCGTGATTCTCCGCTGTCCTTGTCGCAGCCTCGAAGCTCGTGAGGGCTTACCCTCGTGGAGATGTGCTTGCCCGGGAAACTCTCTAGACATGAGAGAGAGAGAGAGAGGGCTGTGGGTGGTTGCGACACGCAGTGGGTCGCCTCGTCACGGTGTTTCTCGCCGGCCGCGCTGTGGTCGTGCTCGAGGCGGGACTAATTGAGCAAGGCGCGGCTGCAGAGAGAGGGCTCTTTCTTTTCAGACAATCATATATTTTTTAAGGCCGGATGACCCGACCGACCCGAATTAAGAAGAACTGAATCCGAAATAGCTTATCCCGTGGAGACCCGACCCGTTTCCGATCCCCTTTTCTCCTCCGTGTGCCTCGTGCGAGAGAACACTGGAAAACTACTGTCGAAGAAAGCCATGGAAGAAGCGCCGAGCTCACCACCGGCCCTCGACGATCCACTGACCAACCCATCCTCCTCCTTCTCGTCCCTCAACGACCTCGCCTACGAGCTCTTGTCCCTCGAGGACCTCGCCAACCGCGGCTCGTGGCGGTCCTTAATTGACAAGGTCGCTCGCGCCCGGTCCCTCTCCCTCCTCCGCCACCCCCACGACCACCTCGCCTACCTCTGCTACAACGCACTCGCCCTCTCCAAGCTCCGCCGCTTCGCCGACGCCTCCGCCGAGCTCGACTCCCTCCAGGATCTCGACTCCTCCGAGTACAGGTACGAGTCCTACCCGCAAATCTACCCGGGCCGGTCCGGCTCGATGGTGCCCTTTTGCCTCCGGTGGCTGAATTGCGTGATTCCGATCAAGTTGGGTAGTCGCCAGGAGGGCTTGGATCGGTTCTATGCGCTTCTGGATTTCGTTAGAGGGAAATTGAAGGAGAGAAGAATCAAGGGTTTGTCTGAGGAGGACGAGTCGGTAAGGGCTTGGAGGAGGAGGGAGGTTTCGGTGATGAATAGCATTGTGGGTAACCATTTGAGTTATAAGGAGTTCAGTGTGTGCTTGGATTTGATCAGGGATATGTTCAGGAGGGGTTATTCAGAGGACCCAGTTCTGGTGTCGAGGTTGGGGTATATTCAGATGCAGATTGGGGATTTGGAGGGCGCGAAGAGCTCATTTAAGCAGATCGAGGGGATGGCAAGTGAAGGGAAGGATCGTGGGTCGTTGAGTGAGGTTGAGTTGAAGAATCTTGTGAATAGAAATAAGGCCTTGGTGTATTTGGTGGGGAAGGATTATGTGTCGGCTGTGAGGGAGTATGAGGAGTGTATTGAAAGAGATGATTCAGATGTGGTGGCGATCAACAATAAGGCGATTTGTTTAATGTATTTGAGGGACTTGTCGGATTCAATCAAGGTGCTGGAGAATGCACTTGAACGGGTTCCAACCGTTGCTTTGAATGAATCTCTCGTGGTCAATCTGTGTAGCATGTACGAGTTGGCGTATGTTAATCATGCGGATATTAAGAAGACTTTGAGTAATTGGATTGCGCGAGTGGCTCCTGATGATTTTGATTCTTCGTGCACCAGGATTTGATGGTACTTTATTGTTTGCTTTCATACGACATTTTGCTTACCCAGGTCATTGATTTTGTGAATGATATCTGAATATGCTTACCTTTTTTTCTGAGAAAAGAAAAGAGTGAATTACCTTAGTGTATCATCTATATTGGGTTATGACAAAAAAAATCATCTATATTGGATCTGCGCTAATGATAATGTGGAGATAATTGCCATATGTATGGAACCAATGGAATGGTTGTTTTGTTTCCACATCTCTAATCCCTTGGTAGAACTGCAATGCGGTTTGGAGGACATTCTCACGTCATTGGTTAGAATGTGACTTCATTGTCCTTGTTTACTTGAATATAGATGGAGTCTCGTGCTCTCTATCTTGTGCTTCTCCCCTATGTATGATTCCGTGTTGTCCAATATGAGTTGAATATAGATCGGTCCATTGTTGTGTCTCCATGTTGCGCTTGTCCCTAGGGGTGATCGGTTCCATGATTGGTCTGTTCTCACCCTGGAATCAAGAACTGAACCTGACAGGGTCACTTTTCTAGTTTGTGGAACCAGGAACCTACTGTGTGCCCCCTAGAATTGGCTATGGTCCAGTCCGTTTTTTTTTTTTTTTTTGGCTTCTGCTATAAATACTATGTCTTCAATTTTCTTTCAAGGTTTCTGTGATAAAAATATAAGTAAAAACAAATTTTATACATAGTTTGGGTCGGTTTTGCCGATTCGGTCCATTTCATTTGGTACGGTTCCTCCTTAGGACTGGGAAGTGGACCGGTTATTTCTTGGTTCCTAATTTTTGGAATCGGAAACCGGACTGATTTCTGTTGGAGCCACCCAGAACTAGCTGGTCCGATCCCATTTCTTAGGTTGGACCGAGACTGATTAATAAGCCTACTTCTCCCCAATGTTGTATTATGTTCTATTGCTTAAGGAATTGGTCAGGGTGTAAAATATAGGCAAATGAATTATTAGTTGCTCCATATACTCTACATGCTATAGACAACATATTGTTATTACTATGGAGTCTGGGTAAAAAAGTGACCTTATGTAACCTTGGTTATAAATGTGTAGGGCTCCACAAGCTTGTTTAACCATAGTAAACTATGTGTGAGTGCTTGTCACGTGATGGAGAGCTTGGAGGAGCGATAGCTTGGTTTGCTAGGGTTCATATAGCTGACCACACGTAGTGGGATAAGGCTTGGTGCGTTGTTGTTATTATTACAGAGTGGGTAAATAACAGGCAGCCTATAGTCTTGAACAGCTTTGTCTTGCGAAGAAACTTAATGTTGGTTACCAGTGCATTAAGTTAGAAAATCCAGAAATGAAGCCTGCAGAGACTCTTAATTATTCTCCCTCTTTTTGATCTTGTAAATTTTTTAGTCCTTCGAGGTGCGCAGCAAACCTTTCAATTCTTTCCTTCACACTGGTCAGAGATTGGTAAAGGGAGTGATGTTTTTACAGAAAATCCACATTCCATAGATTTTGAGTAGGGCATCTAGTTGCTGGTGTAGCTGACCCAAATTTATGCTCTTAAATATTGTCCATAAGTTTCTTGGACTTGCATCTGTGAGCATTTCACCGGTTAATTGTTGAAGTAACTCCAGATTTTTTTAGTTTTGTATCTCTGTCGGAGGAACTGAGTTTTGCTTTTATTTGACAGTCCCTGGACATCTGTTTTTTAACACCAGGTGTTGCTTCAGAGTTTCAGTGTGAACAATTGCTTATGAAATGATACCACCATTTTGAATAATGAAGTTTACAACTAGTATAACCTCTTCACGAAAACAAGAATTCAGTCATTTATTGTCAATCAAGTCTTGCTGTTTCATATTATGAAGGTGCTTTCTGGCACACTAATATTGACATATTGTTAAGTTCTCCTTATTGTAAAAAAGTGACCTTATATAACCTTGGTTATAAATGTGTAGGGCTCCACAAGCTTGTTTAACCATAGTAAACTTCGTGTGAGTGCTTGTCATGTGATGGAGAGCTTGGAGGAGCGATAGCTTGGTTTGCTAGGGTTCATATAGCTGACAACATGTAGTGGGATAAGGCTTGGTGCGTTGTTGTTATTATTGCAGAGTGGGTAAATAACAGACTTTTTCATTCTTAGACCATAGATGCCTATAGTCTTGAACAGCTTTGTCTTGCGAAGAAACTTAATGCTGGTTACCAGTGCATTAAGTTATATCCAGAAATGAAGCCTGCAGAGACTCTTAATTATTCTCCCTCTTTTTGATCTTGTAAATTTTTTAGTCCTTCGAGGTGCACAGCAAACCTTTCCATTCTTGCCTTCACACTGGTCAGAGATTGGTAAAAGGAGTGATGTTTTTACAGAAAATCCACATTCCATAGATTTTGAGTAGGGCATCTAGTTGCTGGTGTAGTTGACCCAAATTTATGCTCTTAAATATTGTCCATAAGTTTCTTGGACTTGCATTTGTGAGCATTTCACCGGTTAATTGTTGAAGTAACTCCAGATTTTTTTAGCTTTGTATCTCTGTCAGAGGAACTGAGTTTTGCTTTTATTTAACAGTCCCTGGACATCTGTTTTTTAACACCAGCTGTTGCTTCAGAGTTTCAGTGTGAACAACTTATGAAATGATACCACCATTTTGAATAATGAAGTTTACAACTAGTATAACCTCTTCACGAAAACAAGAATTCAGTCATTTATTGTCAATCAAATCTTTCTGTTTCATATTATGAAGGTGCTTTCTGGCACACTAATATTGACATATTTTTAAGTTCTCCTTATTTGTTTGGAGGTGCATGATTTGTGATTAGAACAACTGCCAAATTCTTTTCCTACTAATTGTGGTGGATCGCTTCCCTGGATTGTTTTGTGCTATTATTCTGTGTGAATACCTTCCCTCGAAAGTGATGTCTGTAAACTCAAGGTCCTTTTGTGTGGTTTGTGGTGATATTTTTCATTGTGAAATAACATCTTTTTATAGGAGCATCTTGCTAGTCCTTTTTACCTATTGTTTTTTCTTGTCTCGCCCTCTATCTGCACCATGCGAACTCAGATACACTAATTTCTAACTTGATCCTTTAATTTGAATACCTACTGATCCGTTGTTCCATCCTCGCCTAGGCTAACACATGTATTGTACATTGGGTGCTTGCTTCTTCTTCTTTTCTTTTTTCTTTTTTTTTTTTTTTTTTGGGGGGGGGGGGGGGGGGGTCGATGTACATTGGGTGCTTGGCAGGTTTTGCATTTTGATGGATTCAGCAATAGAAGTCTCATCTGACAGAAGTTTCTCTCAAACTTGATTATTAGCCTTCACCTTCTAATCTTGGGATGAGTTCGCATAAGATTTGCGATGCACTTCACCTTCTAATCTTGTCTTGCTTGCATTCTGTGAGTGAGATCTCCTTGCACGTTGTCAGACTTACATTTTTTTGGCCTTCCCCTCTTTTATCTTTGCTACTGCTTAATTCATACCTTTTCCTCTACTAAGACTGCATTTCATATACTCTGTTGTTGAATCTATTTCTCTAAATCCTAAGGCTTTCTTCATTAGTTTTTCATGAACTCAATAATTAGAACCCTTCTGCAATTGCCTGTCATGTCCTAGGAAAGTGGAAGTTGATTCTTCTAGTACCCAATTTGGAAAACATTATGGTCATTCTAGAATGGCTTAATTTGGGCTTTTGACTTAATAGCTTTAAAGCTTGCAAAAAGGGCTGGTAATAGCAAGTGGGTGTGTGACCACTAGCAGCTACTTAAAATGACTAGTTTTCTATGTTTCAAGTGGTTCTGCAACTTTGCCAAATGGACGTGCACCAATGCAATGTCGTGGGTGTTTTTTTGTTTCATCCCTTAACCGATAGGTTTTCGAGCTTCTTGATCTATCTTTCATGGCTCTATATTCTTCTGCTGTTCTTTTGTGATACCGATGTGTTCAATATTTTGATTTCAGGGAATGGAGGAGAAAGAAAATCTTTTTGGGATTAGCAAACAACACCACGGCTATGAAAAGCACTTAAAAAGAGGATTTTTGGATGGAGGTCTGGTGGAAAGTTGAAGTAAAGGGTGTCTTGCATTTGAATAGAAAGTTAACTCGCTGCAGTCGGATACTGACTCCAACTTTCAGGGAATGGTTTGATTTCCACACATTGCAAACCATCTATATTGACGATGGTGGAATTTCAAGGAGACATCCAAGGCTGAGTGCATGAGCATTTTGGTTGGATATTTACCAGCATGAGATCAGTGAGTTCATTTTTTTTTTCCCTGTCGTTGGCTATCTTCTCCATATATTTCAGGAACAATGATTGTCGATGGCAATAAATGTATGTAATGTGCCAAGACTGCGCAAATGGATCTCTCTCTCTCTCTCTCTCTCTCTCTCTCTCTCTCTCTCTCTCTCTGTGTAAAGCATGCGAATGAGTTGTCAACTAGACTCCTGCCTTATGCTGTAGTCTTTCTGAAGATTTCATTTGAATGAAGGAACAAACACGCGTTTTCCTCTGGATTATTCACACATTGATTATACTTATCTACCATTGCTCTTTCGGGTCAAGCCAGAGGAGAAGAGAGCTGCTCCTCAGGCGTCTATTTGGATGATCCGACATGCGTCTTGTAGGTCGGATTTAGTCTGATGTCTGTCCCCCTGTGTTGTTCATGACGATAACATGCAAGAAATGTGGATTGACCTTTTAATTTGCCCTCTGTCTCTGTGTCGTAGGACGTGAGCAATCAAACGATTAATCTGGGGTATTGAAAAAGTTAGATTTGTGGGTCTCTACCAAAAATTGATCTTTTAGTCTATCTTGTGACTTGAGTTAGTCACAAGTAAATGTGAGAAAATTCTCCTGCAGGAACCTGGCGTTTTAGACAAATTCCCAAGCTGGCGGCGAAGCAGGTGTGTTAGCACAAAGTCCGATGTAAAGTTCCCTGCTGGGGTCACCAACTGAAAAAAAAAAATAACGTAAGCGAACCGGTCAATCTCAATTCTCACTTACTCTATCAGTATTCAGTCATCACTCATCCATCATCATCCTCAACTCTAATGAACCGGTCCTTCCCGTGCAACTGACCGTAGGGTCAGTTTACAGCATTCTCAATCTCTCTCTCTCTCTCTCTCTCTCTCTCTCTCTCTCTCTCTCTCTACTGGTCTAATCAATTGAGTTACAAGTTAGGTTACCGGCGTATTTATCTTAAGGTAAACGAAAGCAAAAAAAAAAAAGTTTTTTTTGGGGTGCAATTTATTAAAAAAAAAACTAGTGTTATGAAAATATCGCAAGTTTTGGATGACCCAAAAGACGTATATAAAAAAAAAAAGGAAAAACACGTGAACCGCAGGATTTAAACAAATTAAAATGTTAAAAGTCAATCTAGACAGTTACTTCCCCCCACCCACCCCAAAAAAAAAAAAAAAAAAACCATCTAGACAGTTCCTAAAGTATGTTTTGCCTATTGGCGAAAATAGAAGCAAAATTGGACTTTGATTTTCTAGCCTACTGCTCCTACCCGGCCAATCAAAGTCTACTGCTCATACCCGGCCATCTCGCCTGGAGCCTCACGGCAATCACTTCACATGGCAATGAAATATATTACCGTGGACAAATATTAAAAAAAAAAAAAAGTCCCATAATTATTGTATTGGTTCGAATTTAGTGTTAAATATTTTTGCATTAATATCAATTGTGCCTATCTGGGAAATTGGCTCCGTCAATGTTGACTTGGACATTTTAGTTAACATTTTTTTTAAAGATTAATTATTTTTTTATTTCGTTTTGGCCATATCGCACGAGTCGCGATATGGGCAACGGTCGCCTCACCCACGACCGCCAAAGGCCCTAGGCGAGGGCCATTGAGGCCGCAATCGCCCTCGCCGGCCATAATGGAAGGGGGAAAAAAAGAGCCGCAAAAAAAAAAATTAAAATTTATTTTTTTAGAAAAGTATTAAAAATATATATCTTAACGCCAGCCTCACGAGGCAGGACAATCGGCATCCACGTCGGTGATTTTTGGCTAAAATTGATCGGTTGGATTCAATTAGTACTACCAATACAAAAATATTTAGATTAAATTAGTACAATTAAAAGGTTTATGATTAAATTAATATTAATAAATATATTTGTGGCTTTTTCTTTCCCTATAAAATGGTGCCTCTATTAAAAATAAACACTTTCCATATTCAAATGTACACTCGACATGGCACTTATAAAAACTTTCTTTCATCATAATGCTGCTCTTAATTTTAAGGATTAATACCATGAAAAATCATAAACTGGTACAGTTGTGACAAATTTACCCTAAACTATTTTTTTGACTATAAAAAATCTTAAACTGGTGTACCTGTGACAGATTTACCATAAATTAATTTATTTTACCATAAAAAGCCACAAGCTGGTATGTCTGTGGCAAATTTACCCTCCGTTAAATTGTATTAATACTCCGAAAATTTTCAAATTGATATGCATATGACAAACAGAGGGTAAAAATCTCAAGCTGGTACACCTTGTCTATTGCCACGTGTCATAAATTTAGTACTTTAACGGCTAATAATGGAGGGTAAATTTGTCATAAATATACAAATTTGAGATTTTTTATGGTTAAGAATATAGTTTAAGATAAATTTATCACATATGTACCAGTTTAGGGTTTTTTGTGGTATTAATCCTTAATTTAATTAAAAGGAGATCGAGAATACACCATTGCGGAAGAAAACACTCTTGTGGGTCCCACCAACAGGTTGGCTCACCATGATGACGTGGCGGCAGAGATACACATAAGTGGACTACTCGAATCCGGACCGTATGATTTCCAAGATGGAACCTTAAAACCGATGCAGCTACCGGGGCGGCCAACATGGTCGTCGACCGCTGGAAGGAAAGTATTCAAGACGATTTGGAAGACTGTCCCGAAAAAGAGAATGAAACAAAATGGAGTTGGGATTTCGAAGAGTGCTCCTCAACAAACCCTTTGCTGGGCTTTCCCACCAACCCCTCCACCAAATTCTTTACGAGCGAAGACAATAAAGAGTGGTGCTTTGGACATTTGCTGGCGAACTCACCAACTGCACCAGCGAAGCTCGAGCTGAACCCACCAACCTCCCATGGCTGCTAGTGTTGGTGCTCCCTCTGGCATTGGCCTTTCACCGTCTCACGCTCATACCAAGCAGCAATGTCTTATGTTTAGCCGTTCGAGTTGGAGCAGTGCCTCCAAGCTTGTTTCCTTCCCTTCCAGTTTCTCCCCAAGGTGCGTCTCGTTCGTTCCTTTGACTCTTGTTTTCGCTGGGATATTTCGGGTTTTGGTTCTGGGTTTGTGTAGAAACGCAATCAGCTTCTGTTCTATTCCGAAGTCGATTGATCCTTGTGTTGCGTGATTGTTGTTGGTTCTGGATATCCTTCTGCGACGGGGCCTTAGCCAGTGATCTGGGCTGTTTTCCTCTCGATGACGAAGCTTGTCCCCCATCGTCTCACTTACGAAAATACATTGATTGCTTAAAAAGTTCAATTTTTGAAATGGGAATTGTACTGCATAGTCCCCAGCAGAGATGTCCAGATGTGGATTTGAATTTTCAAATTGCAGTGGGAGATGAATTAAGTCATTTGCATATTAGTTTACCAGGTCTCCGCCGCAATGACGATCAAATCGTGGCGGGGGAAGATGGAAATGGTGATATCATGCTTGTTACCGCTTATCCATGGTTGATCACCATGAGCCTAATAATGGAAAAAAAAATGAAAAGGGAATTTGTAAGAAAAGAAAGAGCCGATGATAATCTATAATGTTTGCTTAACCCAAAGTCGCATGACCAGCACTTAACTGGTGTCGATTTGATAATGTATGACATGCATTTTTCTCGCGGTTTGCACAAGTTGAAGGTTCTCTATTGCTGTTTAAGTAGTGCATTGACTCTTGAAAACTTTCCCCTTTCCGTGGTTTAGTCAGGGGTTGTTGGATTTCATTGCTGACGATCCTTGTCACATGCCAGATCTGTAGATAATACGAAGGAATTACAATTGCCTAGAATAACTACAGTGGTGAAAGCACAAGGTGGTCCAGGACACATGGACGTTGACCTGAGTCTGAGTCCAAGGGTGAATTCTGTGAAGCCTTCGAAAACTGTAGCTATAACTGACCAGGCGACTGCTCTTTTAAAAGCCGGTGTACCTGTTATTGCGTTGGCAGCTGGAGAACCTGATTTTGATACGCCTT
This sequence comes from Rhodomyrtus psidioides, assembly GCA_021437785.1. Lineage (NCBI taxonomy): Eukaryota > Viridiplantae > Streptophyta > Magnoliopsida > Myrtales > Myrtaceae > Rhodomyrtus > Rhodomyrtus psidioides. The sequence goes on along the minus strand of JAILYB010000087.1, from coordinate 3,315,607 downwards.
CTGTCATAGCAGAGGTAAAATTGTTCAGGTACCTTAACTATCTGATCTATATGATCGAGTGAATTATTATTAGCTTCTTTCACTTTTGTTCCGCAGGCTGGAATTAATGCTATTCGGGAAGGTTTCACAAGATATACACCAAATACAGGCACATTGGAACTCCGCACAGCGATCTGTCAGAAGCTAAAGGGTTGTTCTCTTTGTTCACTCCATTACCATCTAAAAGGACTGCTCAATGGATTGACATGGTTGTTGCTTTGCTTTTTCAATGTTTTCTGTATCTGTTTTTAGAGGAGAATGGGATCTCATATACACCAGATCAGATTGTTGTTAGTAATGGTGCCAAACAGAGCATTCATCAGGCAGTTTTGGCCATCTGTTCTCCGGGAGATGAGGTCTGCCCATTGCTTAATGGAATCATCCTCGTGAATTTTTTTGTATAATGATATTTGTTCAGTTATTTCCTTGATTTAATTCCAATTCCACCAGTCATCAATGCTGGAGCGAGGCAATTTTGCCTATTGTTGGAATCCATGATTATATTTGAACTTTTGGAGTAAATTAGTAGTTGAAAGAAGCTTTAAGCCACTTCTTGTTTGATGCCATGTCTTCTGATACGTGGCAGAACTTTACATCTGTAGCGATAACCATAGTTATCAAGGCGTCGCCTAGGCGACAAGGCGACCTCGGATGCCCAAGGCATCTTGTTGCCTTGCTGGTTCTCCTCAAGGCGGGCGCCTTGGTCGCCTCGGCGTCGCCTTGTGGACGCCTTGGGCGCCTTGGACGCCTAGGCGACGCCTTGGGTGCCTTGAGAAGTACAAATGTAAAATATATTTTCTATATATTAAAAGTTATTTATTTTTAATAATCTTTCATGCATATATTTCATGTATATATTTGCTCTGTTGAATCATGAATGTAAGTTTTGAAGTACAAATATAAAATATACAATTATACATATATATTTAAAAATTTAGTTACATTGTTGCCTTATCGCCTGGCGGACGACTAGGCGGGCGCCTAATCGCCTAGGAATTTTAGAGGCCTCTGCTCGCCTTGTCGCCTTAACAACTATGGCGATAACATCTTGGTCATATAGTCTAAGTAGTTTGTTATGAATCTGGCGGAAGAAATAATTCTACATCCTTGTTATCAGAATTATAATTTCTTTGTCTTAAGTCTTGCTCCTGTCAACCATTCATCCTCTTGAGGACACTTAATTTGATTCCAACCTATGATGGAGTATGTCATGAATGGCCGGGCCTGGAAGACTACTGCATGCTTTAGACATGTGATTTCGCCTACTTTACTTCTAATATCTTTGCAGTTCTGTGGGAAGTCTGAGATACTGTTGGGCTTTTGTTAATATAAACTAAAAGAATGTGAAATTGTGTCCTAGGCATAGTCTTCTAGTGAAGTTAGAGCAAGAGAATTTCCCCAATCCAGATGTAGCCATCTTACAGATACATATCCTGTATTACTTAGGAATCAAAATTGTTCTTTTCAATCATCCAGTCTGGGCAGCTAGTCGTTTAGTTCTGATCCAATGTACATGCATTCTGTTACTCTAGTCCTTCTGCAGCGCTCAGCTTTTTTGCTTTGGAGTTTTGCCTGTCACTTTTAGTCTTGCCACACTAATTTTCCCTTATGACCCATCGCTCTTGTCTTGGCCAATGTATTGGTTTCATTAGTCTCGTCCCTCAAACGATGTTAAATCATTCATTTGGATTGCTAATTTTTTTTCTCCTTAAGTCACCTATACTTTCAACTTGTACGGAATTTCCTTGCATAATGTCTCTTGGAGGAACGTTAAGTGCTGTTCTTCTAATTATGTTGTGCTGTTCTTCCAATTATGTTTTGTGTTTCTCCCTTGTGTATTTACATAGTATAATTTGCGTCCCCAGGTTATAATTCCAGCTCCCTTTTGGGTCAGTTACCCTGAAATAGCAAGGCTTGCTGATGCCACACCTGTTATTGTTCCAACAAGCATCTCTGAGGATTTCTTGATGGACCCTGAGCTTCTTGAAGACTCGCTTACTGAGAAATCCAGGCTTCTCATTCTTTGTTCTCCATCAAATCCAACAGGGTCCGTGTACCCTAAAAAATTGCTTGAAGAGATCGCTAAGATAGTCGCAAAGCATCCCAGGCTTCTGGTATTAGAAGCAGACTAAGATTTCCTTCGTACTCCTTACTTATGTTTGATTGAGTTGACAGTTTATGGAAGAGTTCCATGCAAACTTTTCAGGTACTGTCCGATGAAATGTATGAACACATTATGTATGCCCCAGCTACGCATACAAGTTTTGCATCTTTGCCAGGCATGTGGGAGAGGACACTCACCGTGAATGGGTTTTCTAAGGTAATTGGAAGCCTTTCCTTCTCGAGAACTATTGGCCTCCTAAATTTTGATCTCAGAACAACTTCTATTTTTCATCTAGTTCTTGCTTCTATGCTAGAATATATTCTACTACGTGCCTTTTTTACAGTATCTAATTTTAAGATGTTGGAACATCTATAGGCCTTTGCAATGACTGGCTGGAGGCTTGGTTATATTGCTGGTCCGAAACACTTCATTCAAGCTTGTGCAAAGATTCAGAGCCAGGTATAGTGCAGCATCAAAAATCTAATTTTTTCTTGGACAGAAACGCTGTGCAAATGATGAAGCTGTCAATGGAGGTTGCCTAGGAGTTGATTAGAATTAAACTTGGTCGAGAGGAAACTTTATATCAATGAAGAATTTTATGTCACACAGAGAGGCCATTTGTTTCTGATACCCAGTGAGTTGAAGTAGACTTAACACTGGATGAAGAAAGTTATTAAGGTGGTGGCCACACAACCTTTTGAAGTGATTGCTTTCTGATTCAGTAACCCAAGTTTTGTGTCTGGCACCATCGATTACCATAAGGCGGATGGCTGAATATGTTTTGCGTTCTTGCAGTTCACTTCAGGTGCCAGTAGCATATCTCAAAAGGCCGGACTTGCCGCATTGTCAATGGGATATGCGGGAGGCGAAACTGTCGCGACTATGGTAAAAGCTTTTAGGGAACGGCGAGATTTCTTGGTTAAAGAGTTCGGTGAACTGGAGGGTGTGAAGATTTCAGAACCTCAGGTACTAAATCAGAGATTGACCTGGCATACAAACTAATCATTCTTATTCGGTCTTCCTCTGGCCTTCTCTGTTTTGCTGCTCTTTCTCATCACTTTTTCATTGCAATCTCATATTCCGCTTGCTTCTATATACAGGGAGCCTTCTATCTTTTCATTGACTTAAGCTGTTACTATGGAGCTGAAATCGAAGGCTTCGGAGAAATCAACTGCTCGGAATCACTTTGTCGATACCTGCTTGAGTGGGCCCAGGTATACATCATTCATGTGCTTGTTTATCTTCCTCTAGTTGCCGAAAAAACGAAGGAAATAACTCTTGCAGATCTGTTTGTACCAAATTCCTATGTCGTCCCTCTCCAAAATGTTAACATATGAAATGCTGACAATTTGTAACATCCTGGTGCCGCTTCCTAGTAACTTCTGGGAAATTTTCCTGACGCTATTTTGCATAGGTTGCGTTGGTCCCGGGGGCTGCATTTGGGGATGACACTTGCATCCGCATCTCTTATGCCGCTTCCCTCGCAACTCTACAAGACGCTTTTGAGAGGATTAAGAAAGCGCTTGTCGCACTGAGGCCCGCTGTCCCGGTTTGATGATCACAGGGTTGCCGCATCAATTGGGCAACCTTACACCAATTAGCTGCAGCTGTTGTTACTTCCTATCATAATCATTTGATGGAATAGACTCCATTTGTGGTAATTTGTTTGTTGTCGTCTCCCTTGTTTCTTAATCATAATTAGAAAAGATAAGAGGAATGCTTAGATGCAGATTTAAGTACATTAAGTGTATAATCGCATTTCATGCCAAAAGAGAATGTCAATCTACATTGTTATTTCAAATTTATCACTCATACGAGACATTTTACTATTGAAGTTTTATTCACCTGTTGAAGTAGATTTAAAGTTGGCTCCATTTGTTTCGCGGAAAATGGACGATATGAAAAGTATTTTTTGAAAATGATAGGATTTGTCGCTTAAAATAATTAAGCAATAAAAAATATTTTCATTTCCAAATAACAGTTTGTGTCTAAACATTGAGAAAATTATCAAAAAATTCCTAAATTTATTGCATTTTTGCCAATTCAGTCTTAAATTTTTTAATTTTGGCAATTCAATCCTAAACCTTTTGAATTTATGCTTTTTTTTGTGCCAATTCAGTCCTAAATTTATTGTATTTATGTCAATTCAGTCTTTTCGGCCAATTTTGGCTGGGACGTGGATGCTAAGTGGCGCTGATGGAGCAATTTTAATTATTATTTTTTATTTTTCAATTTTTTTCATCTTAATGTTCATCTTCTTCCTTCATGCGTTCGCTTTCTTTTTGTTTTTACTGTTCAACTTTCTTCTACGCTGGAGTTGAAGGCCAGAGAGCACTGGCGCTCCGCCGCCGCCACTGGACGAAGCCGCCGCCGCGAGGCCGAGCCACCCAAGGCTAGGCGTGGCTCGAAACCGAGGCAGATCTGGGCAAGATTTTTTTTTTATTTAGGCTTAGATTTCGTTGGGAGGGAGGGAATTTCAGTGAATGTTGGACCTTGATTCCGTCTATGAGCAAGGAGCGTAACAATTTCTCTTGGGCACTCCCGAGATGAGAATAATCGGCAAGAACAGTTTTCTTGGACCTTTCTTGATTGCGCTCGGGTGGTGGCTCGTCCTGGTCGACTCGGCATGCAACACCAGGCCGTTGACCGCGATCTCATCTCCAGAGTGTTCGGCTCCGTCTCCGGCTTGGACCCTTCCTGGCTTTACGTCGGCCCCAACTCCACCTACTCCTCGCCCATCGCCGAAATCTGCCTCCAAACAAAATCTCGCCCAGATTTGGTTCGAGCGAGCATCCCCCAGATCTGGCTCGAGCGAGCCTTGCTCAGACATGGGGTACTTCGGCCTCGCGGCAGTGTTCGCTAGCCGTGGACTCCAGGGAAGAAGTCAGTGAACAGTCAAAACAAAAGAAAGAAAATGCGAGGAGGAAGAAGATGAATAGTAAGATGAAAATTTTAAAAATAAAAAATAAAAGTAAAAAATAATACTTAAAATTGCCACGTCAGCATCACTTGGCACCCACGTCAGCGCCGATCGGCCAAAATTAGTCGGAAGGACTGAATTAGCATAAAAATAATAGGTGTAGGACTAAATTGGCACAAAAAAAATATTTAGGACTGAATTGGCACAAATTCAAAAGGTTTAGGATTAAATTGGCAAAATTAAAAGGTTTAGGGCTGAATTGGCAAAAATACAATAGGTTCAGGTCTCCGAGAGATGACATTTTCTTAATCATAATTAGAAAAGATAAGAGGAATGCTTAGATGCAGATTTAAGTATATTAAGTGTATAATCGCATTTCATGCCAAAAGAGAATGTCAATGTACATTGTTATTTCAAATTTATCACTCTTACATGACATTTTACTACTGAAGTTTTATTCACCTGTTGAAGTAGATTTAAAGTTGGCTCCATTTCTTTCGCAAAAAATGGACGATATGAAAAGTATTATTCTGAAAATGATAGCATGTATCGCTTAAAATAATTAAGCAATGAAAAATATTTTCATTTCCAAATAACAGTTTGTGTCTAAACATTTGTATGACCAATGAAAATATTCTTCATTCATTCATTATTGTTGGTGGCATAGCCCATCATTTTTTGAGAATATTTTCAAATTACTTATTTTTTGCGAATTAAATTGAGCCTTTACAATACGAAATCCCCCTCCCCCCACACACACACGAGAGAGAGAGAGAGAGAGAGAGAGAGAGAGAGAGAGAGAGAGAGAGAGAGAGAGAGAGAGAGAGAGAGAGAGAGAGAGAGAGAGAGAGAGAGGAATAGTGTTATGCATTGTGTCCAATCCCAGCCTTTTATCTACCTACATCATTATTACTGGCAGAGTGAAAATTTTTGCTCAATTTATTTTGCGAAAAATCAAACGATTGAATATAATTGAGGGAAGGTTTAAATCATCTTCTTTAGCACTGGCTTACTCAAAAGAAGCTGGCCTAGCCCGGAGGTGACAACTCCAGCCCTCGACTCTGAATGGGAAGAAATTAGGGAAACTACCGACTTGAGTCATCTTCTCTGAGTCTGAATCTCAACCCTAGAGATAGGGTTCTATAACAAAATCAAATGTAGATAGGCTATCCCTTCAGGCTATGGTATGGGGGAAGGATTGTCAAGCATTTGGTACTGAGTTTCCTCCTCCCTTTTTAGTAACAAAATAAAGTAGAAGTAGGACCAAACTGAGAATTAGCAGCATAAACAAAGATGGATTTGTGAATAAGAAATACAAGTATTTTCTTCAAATATCCTATTAAAGGTAGGAGCGTCCAAGCTTGACTAACAAGCCATAAAATTGACTTTGAGAAAGAAGGAAGGCGTGCTAGCTGCAATCAAAGGTTAGCGCTAACGTGCAAGAAGTCAAGTAGGACAAAACTGTTGGATCTAGCAATATCACCTAGAGGGAGGTGAATAGGTGAATCGACAACTAAATTGAAATTTCTTGTGGAATTAATGATAATTTCAATAAACGATCAGTAAATAAGAACAACAGGAGATAGTACACAATTCAAATGCAGCGATGAAGTAGGGAAGAGAAGAGAGCACGCTGAGTTTATAGTGGTTCGGCTTGTTAAGTCTACGTTCACTCTCCCACGATAACAGCCGATCGGCTGGATTTCACTATGAAGAATCAAGAGAATTACAATCACTCAACCACTCAGTTTTTCTCTCTTATAGATTCTCACAATGAATGAGATTTTGAGCACTCAGAATACTTTTGGGTAAAATTCGAATGTTGTTTGTCCCCCTTCTCAGGTCATCATGGTTCTTCTTTTATACTCTCCTGCCTCCAAACTAGCCGTTGGATACCTGGCCAAGAGATCGCTCTTCAATCCTTGATTGGACCATATCAATTGTGATTGAACGAGGCTGTATCTTAGAAGATATGAGAACCGTTGAAGAAGATATTAAACCCTTCTGATTTAGTCGCCCATACAACTAAATTTCCAATTTCCATAAGTATAGTAAATTCGTATTGGTCTCCGAAAAAATATTCTTGGAAAGTAATAATCAATTGTAGAAAATTCCTTGATTGATTAGAAGGGACATCATGTAAACCGAATATCACAAATTTCCATAAGGAACCTTGCCTTGATCAGAAACCTGCCATTCGTGGGTCTTCATGTTTTGGAGATGCAGAAACTAACTAATTTCAAGTTTCGTCTTCATAAAGAACTTCCTGAATTTGATTAGTTATAGTGGAATGGTAATTCGAAGATTTGATAAGGTCCATCTGTCACTGCATGTAGATCGTTGCATGAAATGTTCAACTAGAAGATCATGTTGAACTTGACCCTCAGAAGCAGCTCCATATGAAGGTCCTCAGATGCACTCCATCTGACCTTGTTAGAAGCACTTCCATCTGGCTTCGTCATAAGCACTTCCATCTGACCTCGTCAAGAGCACTTCCATCTAATCTCGTCAGAAGTACTTCCATCTGACCTAGTCAGAAGCACTTCCATTTGACCCTTAGTCCAAAAGCACTCTATCTGACCCTTGGTTCAGAAGCACTCCATCTGACTCTTGATCTAGAAGCACTCCTTCTGACCCTTCGTCCTCGTGACAGAATTAGATCCACACAACCTGCTGCTTACTCATTCTTTCTACATCATAAAATATTATACGAATCCTTTTGATAGTTTTATCAGAATCAAAATATAGGAGAATTTCCACAACAATCTCCCCCTTTTTGATGGTGACAAAACTACAAAATTTAATGAAACAAGTGTATGTCAAAAATTGTAAATAAAAGTAATCACTCAATCTGCTCCTGCAGGTAAACATAATAAGAAAGTATCATGCACTGTGGTAAATAATATCCTACACAAATGATATCATGCACTGTGGTAAATATAAAAAGAACTGGTAGATAGAGAAATCTCTCCTCTTTTTTGCCAGCAGCAAAAAGAATATATATAATAAAGAATATGATTAAGTCATTGTAGAAGGAATAGTTAAAAATGGCATAACAAATGACATCTTTGTGCTTAAAAATTAAGAATGTAGTGGCATTTTGGAAGAAGAATGAACATCTTCAGACTCTGCAACAGCCTCTACTGAAGAAGGTCTGACATACTCTCCTCCCATCCTTTGAGCATGGCTTCTGACATATTGAGTTGTAGGTAATGCTGAAACTGCTCTGTCATTCCTTACCAGCGTGTATGAAGGCATGTTTGCAATCTCAGCACAGAACATTCTGCCATACAAATCAATGGACTTCTCTAGATTGGTTACCTGATTTGCCATACCCTGCAACTTCCCATCAACCTTATGTTCAAAGTTGTGCAGTTTCTGATCTAGCATGGTTTCCATAGCAGCCAGATTTTGGATGAGGATTTGTTGAAGAATCTCCATTTGTTTCTGAATTTCAACCTGTGGTGTTGTATGAGATTTTTCTTGATTTGTAGTGTCAATCATTTTTCTTGGCACATTCTCCCCCTCAAATTGAGCTTTAGGAAAGGCTTGAGAAGCAAACACTTATGTCAGAAAAACATCAGAGGTTGCAGGTAAAGGCTCCCCCTGAGTTATAGCCCTTTTCCATTTAGCCTTAGTACTTGGCACAAATTCTATTTCTTCGTCAATGTCCATTGGTATGGACTGAGCACTCGAAAGTTGATTCTCTCTTGCAATTGTTGTTGCCAAGCTTGAGGCACCTTTATGAACAGTCATTCGGGTAAATGATATGGAATAAGCCTCAATATCATCTGGCTCTGCCACCTGTTCTTCTGAGACCATTTGTGCTAGTATTTGTGCTGACCACTCCTCATAGTCAAAATTGAAAAGAGTATCACCATATTCTGTTTCATTCTCTTTTCTTCCAGCATCCTCTTCAGTCTACATAGTGAGGAATTCTTCCTCAGTTATTTCACAGATGTAAACACCAGAATCTGTGGACTGTGTTTCATTTACATCTCCTCCTTCATTGCTTTCTGCACTTTGACTCTCAGTTTGACTTTCTCCATCTGAGGCACCTTTGAATTGAGTAGCTTCAGAGTCAGATTCTGCTTTGCTTCCTCTGGAGTGATCATCAGATGAGGTGTCTTCTTGTTGACCCTTGATGGCCATAACCTTTCTTCTTTTTGGAGATTTCTGTTTTGACTCATCCTCGAACTTCACAAGAACTGGTTCATTATTCTTGATCCTCCATTCAGCAGGAGTCATTTTGAATCCTATCTTGCCCATCATAATTTCACCAGTAGTCATCAAAGGGATTTGTTGTTTGATAAGATCTACAGAAACTCTGATCTTAAAATAATCTATTATTTTATAGATCAGACCAGCATAAGGTAGATCTCCCTTTGGCTTGAGGACTATTCTGTACATGTGAAGTAGAACCGTGTGGCAAAAGAAATTTTCTTTCCCTGCAAAATACCCCACAACAATTTTGCCTCGTACTTTGAGATGTCTGTCTTTGAGGCTGCCTTTGGTCTGAGGTATTCAATGACAACCTTATGCATCATGGTGTGCTTCAGAGGAAAATCACTGTAGGCTATGTGAGATTTTGACTCTCTGAAAAAACTTATTTTCCTAGTAAGAAAGCAAAAAGGTTCTTCAACAGTAACATCCAAAGGTTTGAAAGCCCTTTTACTAGTTCCCATAATGGATGTCAATTCATCAACATGCAAAACATATTGCTTTCTACGCACTGTAAAGACCATGGAGCTGAAGTTGGCAAAATGAAGATTTGAGTAAAAGTAGGCTACCAAATCAGGAAAAGTGTAACTCCATTGGGTTATAAAGTGCTCTAAGTTGACCTTTTGAAGATGCTTCCTAAGAGGGATGCCATTCCTGTCAAAGTACTTCAGTTCAAATACCATGTGTGGTATGATGCCTCTCTGTTTCAAGGACTCAAACTTGTCCTTATGTGCTTGACTTTGAAACATAGAATCAGGAAAGTTTGCATCTATATTAAACCCAATGTTTTTCACAAAATCATTGAACAGGATATCATCATCATCTTCAACCTTTGCTTTAGTGCAGCCATGCCTTATTGGTGAGGATTTTTTTGTAGTTGCTTTCGAACTAGACTCTGCTACTTTCTCCTTTCCCTTTTTAGAAGCAGATTCATGTTCTTTAACAGCAATAGGTTCAACAACCTTTCCAAGTAAACTAAGAAATTCTAACAGTTCGTCCTCACTAGCAAATTTGTGAATATCCAACAGTTTTCTTAGTTCATCACCAAAATCCCCTGCTGCCTTAATGCTGTCGTACATGAGCTTAACAGTGTGTGTCATTGCTTCTTTCTCTTCAATAATAGATAAAGGCAAACCTTTTGCTAATCGGAATGCCTCACGCTGTTCGTTGATTTCAGTTTCCGAAGGCTTAGTCGTGCTTGCAGTCGGAGAGGAGAACTTTCTCTTCGTCTGAGAGGTCTTCTTAAAGTCAGAGGCTGATTTCGGAGCCATGGAGATGAAAAAATTTGAAACTTTGGAAGAGAGTGTGTTGATTCGAGGAAAAGATCGAGAACGAGAGAGATTCTGAACACAGTTTAGGGTTTCGAATGAGATCGGTTTGAAGGTGAGAGAACATGGGTGACGGTTCGATGCTTTATAAAAGTGGCGATTATTTTTAGAAACAAAAAAATAATTTTTAAAAGAAATTATGAATAATTCCTTTAATAAATCAATTAATCACCGTCAATCAAATATAAGCAGAGATATGGGGGACTTACCTTAAAAACAATTTTAGGAAATGACTGACATTTGATTTATGAACTTTCCTTTTAAAAAATTAAACGTTCCTTCTTACGTTCCTTATGAGTCTCCTTTTCATGCTTCTTCTGAGTCTTCTTCTGACGCTCCCTCTGAGTCTCCTTCTGATGCTCCTTCTGAGTCTCCTTCTGATGCTCCTTCTGACGCTCCTTCTGATGCTTCTTCTGACGCTCCTTCTGTTCTAAAATACGCTTAAGATATAGGGTTAATGATGGCTAATTTGTTTCTAATAAAATTAAAGGATTCTTTATCCAAGGGTTTTGTGAAAATGTCTGCTAGCTGATTTTTTGTATCAACATATTAAATGTTAACATCACCGTTCTGAACATGATCACGTATGAAATGATGTTTGATCTCAATGTGCTTTGCTCTTGAGTGGAGTATAGGATTCTTTGTAAGATTTATGGCGCTTGTGTTGTCACACTGGATTTCCACATTGGTATTTTCAACACCATAATCTCTAAGCTGTTGTTTTAACCAAAGAATCTAAGCACAACAACTTCCAAGTGATACATATTTTACTTCAGCTGTGCTGAGTGCCACTGTACTTTGCTTCTTAGAATACCATGAGATAAGCATATTTCCCATGAGCTGGCAAGTTCCAGATGTGTTTTTCCTATCAATTTTGCAACCTGCAAGATCTGCATCTGAGTAACCTCTTAGTGTAAAATCAGAAGTTTCAGAATAACACAAACCATAGTTGGGATAAGTCCCAATGTATTTGATTATTCTTTTGATGGCTGAAAGGTGTGATTCCCTTGGGCTTGACTGAAATCTTACGCACAAGCAGACACTATATATGATGTCTGATCTTGAGGCTGTGAGGTAGAGTAGTGATCCAATCATGCTTTGATATAGTTTGGGGTCAACTTCTTTTCCATTTTCATCTTTGTCTAGTTTGGAGGAGTAAGACATAGGAGTTTCTGTCTTCTTGCAGTTTTCCAACCCAAACTTTTTCACTATTTCCAGTGCATACTTTTCTTGAAATATGAATGTTCCTTTCTAAGATTGATGAATTTGAAGTTCAAGAAAGAAACGCAATTCTCTCATCATACTCATTTCGAATTCATCCAGCATCACTTTAGAGAATTTCTTGCAAAGTAGCTCATTAGAGGAACCAAAGATTATATCGTCAATATATATTTGGTTTTTAACCTTGTTTTTAGATAAAAAGGGTAGTATCTACATTACCTTTAGTGAAGTTGTGTTTGGATAGAAAGTTACTCAACCTTTCATACCAAGCACGAGGTACTTGTTTTAGTCCATAAAGTGCATTTTTTAACACATAGACCAGATCTTTTCCTCTAGGTTCTTCAAAATCGGGGGGTTGCTCAACATAGACCTCTTTTTTTATGTAGCCGTTAAGGAATGTATTTTTCACATCAATCTGAAAAAGTTTAAAGTCATTGTAACAAGCATAAGCAAGTAGTAACCTGATAGCTTCTAACCTGGCAACATGTGCATAGGTTTTATCATAGTCTATTCATTCTTCTTGAGAATAGCTTTTTGCTACAAATCTTGCTTTGTTTCTTACAACTTTTCCTTTGTCATCCAGTTTGTTTCTGAATACCCACTTTGTTCTAATTACTGGACGATTTTTGGGTCTGTTGACTAATTCCCAAACATTGTTGACTTTGAACTGATGTAGCTCTTCCTGCATTGCATTTATCCAGTTCTCATCTGCTAGTGCATCTTCAATTCCTTTTGGCTCCAATTCAGATACCAATACTATGTTACTCATTGCTTGCTTAAACTTGAATCTTGTCTTGATTACATCACTTATGTTTCCCATGATGAGTTCCTTTGGATGACTTGACTTATGCTTCCAGTTTTTGTCGAAGCAATCATTTGAAGAAGTTGTGGGTTCATTCTGTTCAGTTTCTGGCCTTTCTTTATTTGAATGAGTTTCCTTCTGAACATTCTCCGAACCAGTGTTTGCATCTGAATCTTGCTTTTCTTCTGATTCTCCTTGTAAATCTGAGACTTGAGGAAGTACATAACTGGATTCGGGTTCATCGTTCTGACAATTCTCATCAAACTTGATGTTCACTGATTCTTCAACAACACGAGTATTTTTGTTGTAGACTCTGTAGGCTTCGCTCGTTGTTGAGTATCTCAGAAAAATTCCTTCATCTGATTTCTCATCAAACTTTCCAATTCGATCATTAGCATTCTTTAGAATAAAATATTTACAGCTGAATATATGAAAGTATGCAACAACAGGCTTTCTTTCTTTGAAAATTTCATAAGAGGTTTTCTCAATGAGGTGTCTAAGAGAAATTTGGTTCAAAATATGACAAGCTGTGGAAACAGCTTCCGCCCAAAAATGAGATGCAATCTTACTCTCAATCAAAAGAGTTCTTGCCATTTCTTGCAAAGATATGTTCTTCCTTTCTACTACCACATTCTGTTGAGGAGTGTACGGAGCAAAGAAGTTATGCTGAATTCCAAATTCATTGCAAAAATCTGAAAAACTTTGATTTTCAAACTCTCCCCCATGATTTGTTCTTAAGCTAGAAATGGTACAGCCTTTTTCATTTTGAATTCTTTTTGCCAGTTTTGAGAAAGATGTAAAAGCCTCACTTTTGTGAGCAAGAAATAACACCCAAGTAAATCTAGAGAAATCATCAACAATAACAAGACAATATTTCTTACCTCCAAGGCTTAAGGTTCTTTTTGGTCCAAAGATATCTATATGAAGCAACTGCAAACATTGCTTAGAGGAAACTTTATTTAAAGACTTAAAAGTACTCCTTACCTGCTTGCCTAGTGTGCATGCATGACATAATCCTCATTTCTCAAACTTAGTTATCCATATGAAGCAACTGCAAACATTGCTTAGAGGAAACTTGATTTAAAGACTTAAAAGTACTCCTTACCTGCTTGCCTAGTGTGCATGCATGACATAATCCTCCTTTTTCAAACTTAGTTTGAGGTAACCCTCGAACAAGTCCCTTTTTGGAAAGCTTTGACATATGCTTACACTAATATGACCTAACTTTCTGTGCCAAAGATCTGATTCATCCTTAACAGAAATAAGACATTTTGCATTTTCAGGGTCAGAATCAATATCTAAGAGATAAATATTTCCATGTCTTTGACCCGTGAAAGATTGCTTCTTGTCCTTGCTCATACCTGTGCACTTTAGGTCTTGAAAGCATATTTCATAACCAGAGTCACAGAGTTGACTTACAGATATCAAGTTGTAGTTCAGTCTTTTGATAAGAGATACATCTTTAATCGTCAGATTTCCAATCTTGACATTACCTTTTCCAATGACCTTTCCTGTGTTCTTTCCTCCAAATGACACACTTATACCATCACATTTTGAAAGAGATATAAATACATCTGGATTTCCAGTCATGTGACTCGAGCATCCACTATCTAGAAACCACTTGTTTTTCTTTCTCTTTGGTACCTGCAAGAAATAAGCAGCTCACTGTTTCTTTGGTACCCTTGCTTTCTTGGGTCCTTCTGCGTTAGTAAGGTTTGACCTTTTAACAGGTCTCCAGACTTTCTTGCAAGAGTCTTTAGTGTGGCTAGCATCATCACAATTTACATAAGGCTGGTGTATGTGAGATTTGGTAAACTATTTGTAAAAATGCCTTCTATAAACAGTAATAGTAGGTTTGTAGAAATTCGTTTTAGAAAAATAGTTTTTGAGAAAACTTCCCTGTTTAAAACCCAAACCAGATCTATCATTAAAAGGTATTTGTTTAGAGATAATATTTTCCAAAGTCCTTGAACTTTGTGAAAACCTGTTTGAAGTCTCATCAATTTTCTCTTTAAGAGAATCATTCTCTTTTGAAATGAGATCATGGTTTTCTTTCAACTGATGAAATTCGTGTTGTAGAAACTCATTTTTTTTCTTTTTGAGATATATTTTGCTGTTTTAAAGAGGAGTTTTCCTTTTTCAAAACAGAAACTTTTTCAAGAGTTTCTTTGTAACTTTTGCAAAGCTCATCAATATACTCCGCAACTTCATCAGGGAGATTAGATGCACTTTCCTCAGTTTCAGAATCTGAGCTTGAATCTGATTCTGAGTCTGACTTTGCCATCAAACAAATATTTGCGTAGTCTTCACTTTCATCAGAATCACTCAATGTTTCTGCCTTTAAAGCCTTCTTGTACTTCTCATACTTGAGCTTGTCTCTCTTTAACGTTGGAGAATTCGGCTTGATATATCCTGCTTTCTTGTAGTGAAAGTATATTACATCTTTGCTTTCTTGAGATTCATTTTGAGAGAATTTTTTATCAATCTCCTTCAAAGGTTTCTTTCCTTTGAAGTTTTTGGCTTTTCGAGCCATTTTTCTAAATTTCTTCACCATAAGTGCAAGTTCTTCATCATCTTCATCTTCATCATCTGTGTCAGAAAAATATTGAGCAATTTTAGTTTTCAATGCAATTGATTTCTTACCTTTTTGATCTCCCATTTTGCTTGCTCGTTCTGTTTCATAATATTGTAGTGTCCAAACTAGCTCATCCACCGAAAGCTGTTTGATTGTTTGACATTCTTGTATGGAAGGTTTGACATAGTTCCACTCGTCTGTGAGTCCTCTTAGTATCTTTCTCACTTACATCGCCTCAGTAACTGGTGCACCTTGTTTTGCAAGTCCACTTGCTAGACTTTGAAACCCGTCTATCATATCAGTAATAGATTCGTCAGATTTCATTTGAAATGCTTCATACTCACTCAGTAAAATGCTGAGTTTTGTTTCCTTCACTCTATTTGTTCCTTGAAAGGTTATATGAAGCCTATCCCATATTGTTTTAGCAGATTCTTCCTCTGAAACACGGTTATAAAGAGGAGTTGATAAAGCACAAAATAATGCATTGACAGCTTTGAAATCCAAGCTTCGTCTTTTGGCTTTTTCAGTCTCAGTCATGGTCGTGGTGAGATTTGCTTCATTTCCAGATGTTGTACTTGCAGCTACATTAGGTATAACACCATTTGTGACAACATCCCACATTAAATCATCATACGCCTTAAAGAGACATTTCATCTTGTTGTTCCACATATTATATTCCTTCCCATCAAAGTAGGGTGGCTTATTGGCAAAGTGCGAATCGCTTGCTCCTGAAGAATGATTGCTAGACATAGTAGATCGGTAGCTCTGAAGTTAATAAACACTTCGTAAATATGAGTAACCTTCTCGGATATGGTGACACATAATTTTCGATCAGCCTTTTCTGGTCATTTCTTTGAAAAATTATAAAAAAATACATAAAAAGTCAAAAAATTACAAAAAAAACTTCGGTGGCCTTGGCCAAGCCTAAGGGACCATTTTTGACAAAAAAAAATAATTTTTCATATGTTTCGTATTTTTTAGTATTTTTAGAAAATAGAAAAATACTAGAAAATTCGAGCAAAATAGAATTTGAGATCACAAAAAATGAAAAAATAACCAATATTGTTGTTTTAAATCCCTTGTCTTTTTGACCTCACAAAAAGCCCAAAATCAGATTCAATTTTAGGTGTTCCTTTGTAACACATATGAGTGAATTTGAGAAAAAAATATCAATTGAGTCTTGTCATTTGCAATTTTGGCATTTTTAAGGACCTTGACATTCAATCTGATTGTCCCCCACTTCAATTTAGCCCAATTGTTCGAACAAAGTGCTCAATTACATGCTTAATTGCATATTAGTCCTTGAAATTGAGCATAATTGAAATTACTTTCAATTCAAGGACTATCATTGCAAATTAAACATGCTGCCCAAGGGTTTTCATCATTTTGAATCGAATGGCATAGGTGGTTTGACCCAATTTGATCATTTAAACCCTCAATTGCGCAATTCCCCAATTTGCAATTACCTGAAAATTTGGGGTTTTCGTAGAAATTGATATGAACTTTTGGGCAAAATCACATTTTTAGATAAAATCCATGCCCTAGATTCGATTCTGAAGTTTAATTGCCAAAATTCCCAATAGATTTGAACTAATTTTGAAAACTGTAATTCGGAACCGGTTCAGACCGCCGGTCGGACCGGTCGAACCGGTCCGCTACAGTGTCTTCTTCTTCATCAGGCCTGTGCACGAGTGAACAGTGGAAGATGTAATTTCAAAGAAGAAATTGATCGACAAATCAACGACAATTGGAGAAGCAATGTTGGGCATTTAGTTCCTTGGGCCAATCCCCGTCGATCGGGACCGGAATGAAGACCAGTGACCACCGGGGCAGCGAATAATCGATCGGTCAAGCGGCGGACCTGCGGAAGTCAACTCAGACCACATTCATGCCAAATTCGTATGAAATAGAGCTCGCCGGAGGACCAAACGGGATTGGACGGAACGCCCATCCTCCCCGGCGCCGTTTAGACCAAATGGCACGTGCCAACACTTGCCATTTCAAGAGAGTTGAGCCCCTCCCGTTCGGCGCCAAAACTCAAAATGCTATATAAGCTTGCAAGAGCCTTCGCGAAAGGGGGTTGGTTAGTTCGGTTGAAGAAAGAGAAACTGAATTGAGAGAGAGAGAGAGAACGAGAGCTCACATTCCCTCGCAGTGGTCGAAGGTTTGAGCTCAGATTTGAAGAGCGCGGGTTGGCCTTCTCAAGCTGAACCAAAGCTCGACAGGGCCGTCAGGAAGCTTCCCTTACTGTGAGTAAACTATCGCCGTCGACCGTGCAAGCTGAGCCCACGAAAACAGGTGAGGCGCAGCTTCAAACCTTTCACTGTGCATCAATGGCGTTTTGCTTGTTTCACACTTATTCTTGCAATTATCCTGGGCATTTCGTTCCTAGAAGGTCACTGACCATCGTCGCGTGTCTGTTTCGCATTGACTTTGCATGAATATCTCAAATCGAGTCTTCGAAAACAACCTCCATAACCGGCCCCTGTTCATCCTTGCCCAGCCAAATCTGGGCCGAGCGAGCTCAATCGGAGCTCGAGGTAAGTCTCCTGAACCTCCATTGATGTTGTTCTATGATTAAATTGCCATGATTTGCTATGAATCGAGCTATTAGATCTCCATGGCCGTACTCGGCAATTCGTGTGATGTTCTTGATTCCGTAAATAGAATGCTTCGATTCTTAGATATGTTAAACTAGGGTCGATCGCGAGTCGATTGCCGTTGGTCTCACATGATTTCATCAAGGATCCACCGTTGGATCATCACCGGAGAAGCACAGCCGTCCATTCCGCCGGAGTCGCGAGGTTGAAGACGAAGCTGACATGGCGCGGTCAACCGGTCAAAAGCTTAGGTGGCAGTCGGCCATTGGTCCACGTGTCCGTCCAGTCAGCAGGCCGTTGAGGATCCGTTATTCGAATAGGTAGATCGGACGGTCTAGGTTAATCAAGTCTAATAAACGGTGACCGTCCGATTGGTAATTATGGATTATCTGAAAATAGTTTTAAACCGGGAAATAAAAATATGGTGAAACGGTGCCATTTAGATTAGTAATAGCGCGGCGTCGTTTAGGTTAGTATGAATCGGTGGTCCAGATCGAGTCTTAGGTTTTAATCGAGGCCGTCAGATTAAGTAGTCAGATCAGACGGTTCTGGTCAAGTCTCCATTCAATCTGAACCGTAAGTTTTAGTCAGACCATCCTGCGATCGTGGACTAGCCACGTGGTGCAATAACGGCCGTCGGATCAAAGCAGGGTAATCCGAAAATAAAAATGCGCAGATACGGCGTCGTTTTGGCTTTGGCTCTGGCTCGGCGGATTCGAGTCTGGGCCGGGTTTCCGACTCGAGTGGGTCGGGTTGACCCGGTCCGAATAATATTTTAATAACAAAAAAATTGTAAAATGATTTTATAAATAAAAAAATCAGAAAAATCCTAGAAAATCCAAAAAAATGCTAGAAAATTCCAGAAAATTCCAAAAAAAATGTGAAAAAATAATGGGAAATTCCTAGACACTCCAGAAATCCCCAAAAATTGAGGATTGACCACAGACAACGGGTCAATCCTATTTTTGGGATTTCTCATCCGTTCTTCCAAGAATTGACGACAATGCCCTTTAGGGGTAATTCGCCCCTGCTTTGTATTGCGAGATAAGGTTGATAAATGCCTAGATCAGGATATGGCCAGTTAGGTGGCGAATCCTCTTGCTGGGGTTTTCGAATCTCATCATTTTCCCCAAAATGACGACTTTACCCCTCAAAGGGTAAATCGTCTTTCCCATTCTAGTCAAGTCTTGAAAATTGCTCAAAGTTAGGGTTTGGGTCATGTGAACGACCAACCCTAATATTCGAGATTTTCAGCTCTCATCTTTGTCCAAAATGACGACTTTACCCCTCCGAGGGTAAAACCACTTTTAAATTCCAGAAAAATCATGAAAATTTCCGAAAAATAGGAAATGGATTGGATTGATGGCCAATCCTATTTCCCCCGTATTTTGACTTTCCAATTCATCTAAAACGACAAATTTACCCTTTCGAGGTGAATTGTCCCCGAATTGTTCAAAATTACGATTTTGCCTCTCATGGGCGAATTATGTCAAAAACACTCCTAAGCCTCGATTGATATTTCTCTAGGCTAATAGGGCCTCATTAGGGATGCCATGCTGATTTCATGTGCTTTATCCGCATGTTATGGATCCTTGATTTGCGCATTTATTTTCATTGATTGTGAATGATAGGGTAGTCATTCTCATCTGCATGAACTCCTAGATTTAGGATCTGTACCCCACTCACCTGTATGAAATCCTAGGATCAGATAAACCATTCAGCTTAGGTACCGAAAGGGAGTCAACTCTAGCAGTTGGCGTAACTAAGTCCCCGAACCCATTTCTCTAGTTTCCGCAGAATCGAATAAACAGCTCCTAACTATTCGATGGGGTTTTCGATCGTACCCTCCAAGAAACGATTGGTGGCAACTCATTGGCATGTACACGTATCACATGTCACTAGACCACACTAAAGGTCGACCACGTATATCTAGCCGTTGTGATTTGGGTAATGGACCTTGGGAGAGGCCCGCGTCCGATTAAGCCAGCGATCGGGCGGTCCATTAGCCCCCTCGACGGCACCTTGAGCTCCGCCTCGAGAGGGTCGCGACAGACTGGCGACTCCGCTGGGGACTTATTCTAAACCAGAATCTCTGGTTTCGCAGACCAGAGGACATGAGCCGATTAAAAAGTTGTTTGGTTTATCTGACCTTATTTTTCTGCAGATGCTCTCAAAGGTAAGGTACGTACACTAACCACTGTGTTAGATGTTTTTGCAGATTGGAGAAATAAGGGGTGGAGTGATTGTTGATATTTTTCCTACAAGTTAGAGTTGGGAATGTATGTTTATATTGTGGACATATTGAAGCGGTGTTTTTGATACAAACTGTTGTGCATGACCTTGCATTGTGACGATCACGACACATCACACACACTAGCGGTCAAACCCCGACTGCAAACCACCTCTAGGTTACCTTAGATATGGAGAGGATGCGAAAGGATCTCGTGTTTGATGGCACTTGAGACTTTCGTGTTCGTTCCCGCTCACAATCCAAATTGACGATATCTAGCCCTCTTGAGTGGGTACTCTTGGGGAGGAATCTGCCTCATTTGGATCGTGGGAACCTGAGCCGTAGGTTCCTCACCTGATTTTCGACTTCTAGACTATACCCACTTGTCTCATGCGCATGTCTATGGATGGTTGGTATTCCTAAAACCGCCCATGGTTACAGGGGAACATTTTCACATCACCAAGTTTGGTTGGTAATGTATTTATTTTCAATGTACTTTACTACTACCTGTTCTATAGTATGACTCGTACATTGCATACATATACATGCATTTGCATATATCATGAAAATCACTCAAGTGACTAATTGAAATAACGATGATAAGAGGTAGGATGTCGCTGTTTCCTAAGAGTTCGACAGAGTTGGCAACCTTTGAGTACCTAAAGAAAGTTACTCGACCTGGACCGAACACAAGGCTGCACTTCACTAGATTCGTGCATGGTCGGGAGCTGACTAGACGTAAGTTAGGATATGCGGAAGATTGTCAAACCCGCTACTACGTCGACAACCTCAGGTTCAAGTGACAAAGAGATGAGATGCTCAAGAGTTACTTAGAAATGCAGAGGCTACGTCGCAACCGCCTGGCTAAGGAGGCATACGCCCGTCGGAAGGCCGAACGACAGGCTAAAGAAAACATACCCATGATCACTTTTTAGGAAAAGAAAAGACGCCCTGCGACCAAGACAAAGCCGAAGCGCATCACACTCAAGAAGGTGAAGCCCGAGAAAGCTCCTGAAGTCATCATACCATGGACCAGAGAATGGCCAGAGGAGCTGAGATACTTTGATCAACACATTGAAGACAACCCCTCACACTCGACTGGAGGAGGGTTCCCGACTGACTTTCATTGTAAAGAAGGGTAGGCCTCTAGGAAAAGGGTGATTTAGATCCTCACATTCTATCGGCCTTTTATAGCTTTCTTGTTTAAGGAGTCTCCCTTTGCCTTTTCTTTCATTAGGCATCCTGATTGTAAGAAGAAATTCATTCCACTATGTTCATTTGATGTATTGACCAATGGAATGTGACATTGTTGTTTTCCTTAGTCATTGGAGTGAACCTGACTGAATTGCATAAGTCACTTCCCTGAAATTCAAATTATGCTTTAAGTCAGGCCTTCGAGACTTGGAAAAGGTCATAATTTCCATTTCTTCAAATTGAACTATGCAATTAAGTCAGCTCATGCATACTTCATGACATTTGCATAGTCACATGTTTAAAGTAATTTTTGACGATTGACTTTTCAAAATCATTCGCATATTTTAGACTTGATGGGAAAGAAGGATATTCAAATGTTCAAAGTCCCCCGGGCTGAACTCCAATCATGGTGGGATAGCATGGGCAAAGCCAGCCAGAAGTATGCTGAATCACGACTGGGATATCTATTAGACCTGCTGAAGATTGAGTGTTCACCTGCCTTTATCCAAGCCATGGCGCTCTATTGGGATCCTACCACCGCTACATTCTATATGGAAGGACTGGAGATTACCCCCACTATCGAAGAATACAGCGCCATCATCGGAGTTGAGTTCACTCACTCGCTAGTCCAACCTCCCAGAGGATTTGAACCCTTGAGTCAATTAGCTGAATTCCTTTACACAAGCCTAAAAAAAGTCAAAGCAGACGCCAAAAGTAATTCTGGGCGAGTTTCATTATCCTTCCTCCTCGATCGATTTCCCAACCTCCCTGTCGCTAAAGGGACTAATCCGGTAGAGCCTTTGTGTTGGCCTTTTTTAGCTTCGTGCTATTCCCAATCTCGTCTGTCTCCTTCGATCCTATTATGGCCATTGTAGTCAGACAAGTCTGTTGTGGGTGGGATTACTCAAACATCATCTTTGCTAAGACATTTCTTTCCCTAAATCGCTTCAAGAAAAACAAGAAGGGAATCTTTAGAGCCTCTAGTGATCTTCTATACCTATGGTTCACGTCTCATGTCAGACAATTCCATATCCGCATGGATTTCACTGAGATTAGCCCCGATGCTCATCCTCTTAAAACCTTCGTCATAACCCATACACGCATTCCTAAGTTCAATTTTAGAGAATGGAAAGAATTTCTTAGAGCTTTGAAACCCGAACAGCTCCGATGGCGGCTAAGGTTGCCAACATTAGGCAAAGTTAGACTAGCATGCAATGGCGAAGATTCAGTCCCTTTGCTGGGATTCACGGGCGCTGCTGCATATTATCCGAAGAGGGTTATCCGACAATTTGCGGCATTACAAGAGATCCCTTCTCCACCATGACCTAGTGCCTTTTCCTTTGACATACCAAACGAGACCCTCTTGGGAGAAAAGAAGAAACAGTTCGAAGCCAAAGTGGCGTTTATTATTCACTCTCTAAAGAACTCTCAAGCCGAGGATATAAGCTGGCCAGAGAATATGACTCGCAAGGAGAACATTCACAGGGCCACCACTGAGTACATCCAGCACTTTGAGGTGACCAGACACAGCTTTGTCGAGCCTTATATACCTGAGTATATTGTACCGTGCGTGCCTGGAGTAGAGCCGTACATACCCGAAGATATGGGGTCGCCATCATATTCAAAAGATGAAGAGTCCCAGACTGAAGAGAGGAATCCATATTGGGACGATGAGGGTACCTTAGACCTCAAGCGTCCTAGACTTAAATAGACTATTCTGTCAAGTGTAAAATGAGCAAACATTGCGATGTCTTTTCATGCATTCTCATTTGTACTGGATATTATTTTGATATATGAGCGTGAATGTGCACATGTTTTACAAATACATAAAAAAAAACTATCGTAAAAAATTACACTTCTTTTAATTTCATGAATTCTCTTTGGAGAATGATTAAAAGAACTCCTTACATGAGACTAAGGCTCATCAGGTAGTCCTTTTTCTCATTCACCAATTGAAAACATGCAATTAGAAGGATCAAGTGATTCTTTTGGCAAAACTAAAGAAATACTCATTGGAATTTCTTCTGAAAACAGGTACACTCTCATCACGGAATTACCAACGCATCATTTTCGCACTCGACTTAAGACAAGAATGGAGCAACAAGAGTTGACCCCACGCGTAGGCATGTTGGAAACACAGATGACTGCGATGGCAACTATGATGGCTGATATTAAGGCGATAGTGGAAGCCTCCCATGCCAAACAGGCAGTAGCTCCTAATCAGAATAACTCAAGTCCATCACTCGTACCCGATATGGCTGATAAAGAAACGGCAGAAAATACCCAACGTACAGAGGAAGATATCCGTATGCCGAACGTCCAGACATAGCAAAAGGCACCCCCCGTTGTCATCAACCTTGAGAAGGATGAAAAGGAGAAGTAAATTGTGAAAATCGAAGTAGAGGCTAAAAGATTAGCCAAGATTGAAGAATGTTTAAGCAGCCAGGGCTATGAGTTAGCCCGCTTCGACAAAATATCTCCCTTCGCCAAGGTGGAGATCCCTCCCGACTACAATGAACCGGACTTCGTGAGGAAATATAACGGGACAGGCTGTCCACGCGCTCACCTCAAGTATTACCTGTGCAAAATGGCGCACTATTCGGATTATATTCCTCTGCTGATGAATACATTCCAAGAAAGTTTTGCTGGTGCCGCTCTGGCATGGTTCATTGAATTAGACCTCGAAGATTATGATGGGTGGGAAGATCTTGCAGAGGATTTCCTCAAACAATACAAGTTCAATACAGCTACGGCCCCAACGAGGGAAGATTTGCTGCGAACCTCGAAGGCAAGGGGCGAGTTGATCAGAACATACGCCCAGAGGTGGCGTGCTCTGGCTACTCAAGTAAAGCCATCAATCCCGGAAGATGAGCTGATCGATTTATTCTTAAAGCACTCCCCTACGAATATTTCGATCGATTGAATACCTCCGGATGTCAAACCTTCGCACACCTGATCAAGGTGGCTGAAAGGCTGGAGTGAGCTCTAAGAGAAATGAGGCATCATGAAATTTTCACCAGGAAACAGTATCCCTTGAAGAAGGAGAAAGAGGCTGGGCTCGACATAGCATTCATACCGGACCCCCAAAAGTCCAAGGGATTTAACAGTTCTAATCAGACCAAAGGAGGATCGTCATGGTCGACGCAAAAAGGGCAAGAGCCTAGAAGAAGGCAACCCCCAAAGAAGTTCTCACAGCTTCCAAGGCCTTTGTCCAAACTACTCCCGATGCTACTAGAGCAACACTTGGTGGCGAAGGAACGGCCCAAGGCAAATCTTGTTAAATATCCTGGCTTTGATGAGAACCAGACCTATGTCTACCATATGGGCGAAAGAGGGCATAATGTTAATAACTGTTATATCCTTAAGCTGAAGGTACAGGCCCTGATTGGTAGTAAAATCCTGAAGTTTGACAGCACGGCTCCAAATGTGCAAGAAAACCCTCTCCCTGATCATCAAGCAATTGGGGCAATATACCTTACATCACCATATTCAGCTGGTCACAAAAAATGACCCTGTCAGATACCTCCTAGAGAAACCTGCTTTAATTGGGAAGTTAGCAAAATGACATGTGACGTTATCTGAATTTGACATCAGGTGTTCTCCACAAAAATCAGTAAAAGGGAGAGCTATAGCTGACATGCTGGCAGAAAATCCATCAAATAGTGAGCCTTCCAGAGAAATAAAGGCAGAAGATCAAATTCTGAACTTGGTAGAGGATAAGTGGGTCATGTATTTCGATGGTGCCGTTAATCTATCAGGGGCAGGCACCGGGGCCGTGCTGATATCCCCTGATGATCAAAATTATCCTGTTGCGGCGAAGATAACCTTCCCTTGCACAAATAATATCTCAGAATACGAGGCGTGCATTCTAGGCTTACGATTGCCATGGGAATACCTAAGCTGCAAGTTTACGGAGATTCCATGCTCATCATTTTGCAGACACAGGGAAAGTGGAAGACGAAAGACGCAAAACTCATCCCTTATCATGAATACCTTGAATAATTGATACTTAAGTTCAAAGAAGTGTCATTCGAATACATGCCAAGATCTCATAATCAATTTGCAGACGCGCTAGCCACCCTAGCCTCAATGTTACAAATGGTTGATGGGTTGGAAATAGAACCCCTAAGGATCGGCATAGTTGAAAAGCCAGCCTATTGCATGCTGATCGAGGAAGAGTTTGATGGAGAGCCGTGGTACTATGACATCAATAATTATCTCTCAAAAGGGGAGTTTCCTGAAGGATGTCGGGCGGGAGACCGGAGATACATAACCAAGTTGGCCAGCAAGTTCTTCCTTAGTAGACAAATTCTGTACAAAAGGTCATTTGACTCTACTCTATTAAGGTGTGTAGATGCTAAAGAAACAAATATTCTCATGAAGGAAATCCATGAAGGTATATGTGGGCCTTACATGAACGG
The DNA here is from genome assembly GCA_021437785.1 of Rhodomyrtus psidioides. Taxonomy (NCBI): domain Eukaryota; kingdom Viridiplantae; phylum Streptophyta; class Magnoliopsida; order Myrtales; family Myrtaceae; genus Rhodomyrtus; species Rhodomyrtus psidioides. The sequence continues at coordinate 3,289,952 of JAILYB010000087.1, read as the reverse complement.
TCACCTCGTCGTCAGAAAGATCATGCGGCTTGGCTATTATTGGATGACCATCGAATCCGACTGTTGTCAACATGTCAGGTCATACCACCAGTGCCAAATATATGGCGATAAGATTAATACGTCCCCGAGTGAATTGCATCAAATGTCTGAGATTTGGCATTTTTCTATGTGGGGGATAGACATGATAGGATCTATCAATCCCACGGCTTCAAATGGTCATCGCTTCATCCTGGTGGCGATTGATTACTTCACAAAATGGATAGAAGCCAGTTCATACAAGATTGTCACTGCGAGAAACGTGGCAAGGTTCATTAAAAGAGACATCATCTCTCGATATGGTACCCCTCAAGCAGTCATTACGGATAATGGATCCAACCTGAACAACAAGATTGTCGATGAGCTGCTGGATCACTTTGGTATTCGACACCTGAATTCATCCCCTTACCGCCCACAGATGAATGGGGCAGTGGAAGCAGCCAACAAGAACGTCAAGAGGATCTTGGCTAAAACGGCAGAAAACTACAAGGATTGGCATGAAAGGCTACCCTTTGCCTTGATGACATATCGAACTTCAATCAGGACCTCTACAGGGGCAACTCCCTACAGTTTGGTGTACGGAATGGAAGCGGTCCTACCCGTGGAAGTTAAGGTCCCCTCTTTGAGGATCTTATCAAAAGGTAAACTCTCTGAGTCAGAGTATTCTAAGAACATATATGAACAGCTGAATCTAATAGACGAGAAGCGTCTTAGAGCGATTTGTCATGGTCAAAGCTACCAGATTAGGGTGGCCAAGTCATTTAATAGAAAAGTTAAAGCTAGAAATTTCAAAGTAAACGACTTGGAGGTAAGGAAGACTCTGCCAAATGTTGTCCATCCGGGAGATAAATTTACCCCGAATTACGAAGGCCCCTACATTGTCAAGAAGATTCTCACAGGAGGAGCATTGATTCTTGTAAACTCCGAAGGAGAAGAATTGGGACACCTTGTAAATTCAGATGCTGTGAAGAAGTATTACCCCTGAAACAAAATCAGATTTCGGTCATGTGGCTTATCCTAGATCAATCCGAATCGTCATTGCATAAACACATCATGCATCCATGCATACACTAGCATGTGTTCAATTTTGCAAGGTTTCGAGAAGCAAACTCAGAATCAGACTCATTCAAACAAAACCCTGGAAAGGAAGGTCATCGACGCCAAATACTAGGTGATATGTATCTGTTCCATCAAAGGTCAAGCCGGCCTTTACTCACTAGAACATCTCTTTTATCATGCATGCATGAATGTCTACTGAAGACAGAAGACAGCAAAAGAAGAGCACAGTAAAGTATCTCTCACTTCCTGTAAGGTAAAAAATGAGAGAATGAGCGTTCACATGTCTGGACTCAGGAATAAACATTGTATCATAAAAGAATGATGATAAATTCCTTGCATTTACTACACGTCTGCCAAGGTCAGAAAGTGTCCAAGCATGTTTAAAGTATGCATGAGGCGTCATTGAAATCCCTTGTGGAGTAAAACGCCCGGAGAAAAACGAAATGATCTTTCCAGAAACACAGCTTGCTTAGGCTATCTAACAGGAATATCCCTCTGAATGAGAGGCAAACCCGATCCCAAACACGTCCCCTATACACTCGAGAGATGAGGGAATGGTGAGAATAGGAAACCCTGAATCTGAGGATACAAGGGTCCTTCGCATCGATTACATGGATTGGGAAGACGGAGGCATTCATTTCTCTATCCTAAACACTGCAAGTGACTATCAATAGCCATTTGAACGACGGTGTCTTTCTTTACCCCTGCCAAGAACCACCCCATATTGGGGCAATCTAGAGGTACGCACGGTAGTACCAGGAGGTAAATGGTTAGAAATCCTCTTGCTCAGACTTGCATCAATCTTCGTGTGTTGCTTGTCATTTTAACTTCTGTGATGATTCAAGTGCTTCAACATGACGAAAAGCATTCGTTTTTCTATCCTATACACTTTTACCCTTTGCACAGCCCAGTTGAGCCTGTACACTCGATTCATAAACCCGTTGGTGATCAATGCATATTCCGAGGTGGAAGCAACATCACTTCAAGAACGGAAGAATTCAGAATATAGGGTTTGTAAAAAAAAAAAAATCCTGGTGCAAAGATTCAAAGTGTATATCTAGCACACTCATCTAAAAAAAATTTTGGTTCCCAAAAAGAAAAGAAGGGATCTCACAAAAGAGAGCAAAAAAAAAAGAGCAAGAAGAACACGATTATGGGCATCAAGAAAAAGCAAAGTGCCTGGTAAAAGCAAGGCCAATGCCCCTCCAAATACTTGTACACTCATGAATCATGTATTCGATATTGTAAATGCCAAAAAGATGGCATGATATCTGTGTATAGGCCACTAATAAAGTTTGACGATGTCACATTCAAGTGTTGACACCACATTGGCGGGAGAAAGAAGTTCTCCAAAAGACTACCAATGCGCTTCAAAGACTGAAGACGCTTTTCGAATCACAAGGTACCAGATCGGCAGCAAATCTGCATTGATCACCAATATCAAACCCTTCATGCATTCTGGGCCAAAAGCAAGCCTTTTTTGGTCCCCAATCCTACCTATGTTACAACCTTGAGAAGTCTTTTCTGATTAAAGCATTTGGGTTAGCATAAGGTTTAATGCCTAACCTTAGCTCGAAGAAGTTCGAGCAAGACTATTTCTTTCTCATTTTTGCAGGGTTCTTGACTTGTAAACCCGGATCAGATGAAGAAAACCTTGTGTGCAAAAGACCTGACTCAGAAAATGAGCTCCCTTTCGGAAACCATGTCCGAGCCCAATATTGTGGTTCCGAAAAGACATCCTGATTGATCTAAATGTATGCGCTGCGAATGGCCCCGAAAACCCAGGTACAAGGTATTAGGAAATTCGAGTGCTCCTATTATGAAAAGACCAAGTTAGAAAATGGATGAGGAGACCTTTCTGACAGAGATATTCCAATGGAATGCTCGAAAGCAAGCTTCGTTTGGAGACTTCGAATTGCTTGATCCAGGATGCGCCTTGCTTGGATCTTTGATCATCTTTGTATGCTTTGAGATGTTTTGGATAACTTCCAACGTCCTAAGCCATTTTGCATAGCTGTATAGGTTTAAAAGAAGCCTTTTTACTTACATGGAGTCTCAAGTCTAATGTTTTGGCAAATGAGTAATGAACTCTCAAGTCTAAGCTTCTAGGACTCATGGAGTCCCCAGATCCCAGAATGTCACCTCCAATGTCAAAAGGACAATCTTCGAAATCATCCATCTGTGAGATTTCAAATTTACAAGTTTGAGCTTTCTGTAGGATGCCTGGAGTCCCCAGATCCTAGAATGTCACCTCCAATGTCAAAAGGACAATCTTCGAAATCATCCATCTGTGAGATTTCAAATTTACAGGTTTGAGCTTTCTGTAGGATGTCTAGAGTCCCAGATCCCAGAATGTCACCTCCAATGTCAAAATGACAATCTTCGAAATCATCCATCTGTGAGATTTCAAATTTATAGGTTTGAGCTTTCTGCAGGATGCGTGGAGTCCCCAGATCCCAGAATGTCACCTCCAATGTCAAAAGAACGATCTTCGAAATCATCCATCTGTGGGATTTCAAATTTACAGGTTTAAGCTTTCTGCAGGAAGCTTGGAGTCCCTAGATCCCAGAATGTCACATCCAATGTCAAAAGGACAATCTTCGAAATCATCCATCTGTGAGATTTCAAATTTATAGGATTGAGCTTTCTACAGGATACCTGGAGTCCCCAGATCCCAGAATGTCACCTCCAATGTCGAAAGGACAATATTCGAGATCGTCTTTCTGCGAGATTTCAGGTAATCCCTAGATCCCGAAGAATCTCATCAAAGTTTTTGCAGGTTCAAGTTTTCTGCAGGATACTTGTGTCGACACCTAAATTTTGATTAATTTTTAATAATTTCCACATAAAAAATTAGAACTAATTTTAGTTCTAAACAAAATCGTATCTCCTATCTATTTTGCATACATTGCATTTGCATTTAATTGAATCTATGATCACAAAGTCAATTCAAGGTTTACGATATGGAAATTTGTCTTTGCCCTGTCCGCATCAATGCTTGCCAATATTGCATAGTGACCGCGACACCCTCAATCCTTCTGTAAGGCGTATCATGGGTTGCCATTTTTTTTTAAAAAAAGGGATGAGACGAATGATGATTCCCGCTCATCTGTGGAAACTTTAGAAATAAAAAATCATTAAAAAAATGAGAGATGGTGAGTGGTGTGGTCAAAAGGCCAAGGGAAGAATTTTAAAAGGGGGATACAACAAAGAGAGTCTCGTGAGAGACACCAAGGAGGAGAAGCCAATTTTTTTTTAGCATCAGAACTCTGCTCTTTTGTTGATGGTCTCTTTCCTTTATTTCTTTCCCATTTTTTATTCATGGATGGAACTTGCTAAAAAAAGAAAGAGTAAGAGTGATGGAGGTATTCCGCCGAAGCTGTGAATGGAGCTGTGATCGACTGAGGACCTCTTCGAACTGAATCAAATTCCTGTCCGTAATCCACCCAATGAGAAGCTGCTGCATGGACGCCTTCTCGCACCAATTGACCAAGCTTGCTGGTGATCCGACGAAGGGCCGCACATTCAGAGTTTGATTGAGGATTGGAGTCAATTTCGTCGCCATTCAAGCTCGCTGAGTTCCCCAAATCGCTGTGCACTTTTGGGAATTCCTTTTGGCCATTGCTGAGCACCAACCAGCAGCATCAACATCTTAGCTCAGCAATCGCCATCTCTAGCTGCTATCCTGCCCCCATCGTCTATCCCGGTGCCGTATGTGTAGCTCGCCGAATTATCGCCAAAGCTGCATTCCCTCTGTTCAGCATCGTTTTGCCCTTGTGCAGCGGCAAACCAAGGTGGACGCCTCTCCCATCTTCTTCCTGGGGATCCTCTTTGTTCGCCGGCTTGCAGCACCCCATTTGCCACAGCTCCACCGCCGCCGCACCTCTGCTCGTTTGTCGCCGTCGCTCCGGCATCTCCTCAGCAGCCGTGGAGCCGCCGGACCACTCCTATAAGCCGAATACCTTGTTTCGGCTCTATCTTTGGTTTCCCACGGTTTCGCGCTACTCCACCGCATTCAACCACCACCTACCTTCCTCATCGACCACCGCTTCACGCCTTCGCCGACGACTCCTCTGCCACTCCATCGGCGCCGTGGCAGCGGCCTAGAACAGAGAGGGTGGGTGATGGAAGCCCGACGTCACCAAAATGTCGAAGGCTCGTCCGATCATCCTCGACGAAAACCGAAGCTGGCGATAGTCGTCTTCGACTTCCCTGAGCTCCGGGGAAGCTGTTAAACCCATCTAACCGGCCGCAGACCTCAGAAAACGGTGAGACTCCTCTTCAAGCTTGAACCCGGCCTCCAATGGCAACTTAGGCTAGAATCATTCGTTTGTTGCGCTGTTTGTCGCAATTTATTTGTCTCACTTCACTGAACATTTTCGCTTTTGATCGCATGATATTCCATCGCCGGAATCGTTCGTTCTGCCCCTTACCACCGCCGGCCGGTCGCGAGCTCTATAGCTCGTTCTAGACCAAACCGAAGCTCACCGGCGGCCAGGTAAGCCTTTCCAGCCTTCTATGATGCTTCCCAATAGATTTTCCTAGATAGTTGACGTGTAGAACGACTAAAACCATTCCTCGCCGGAAACGTAGCCTCGGTCGGAAATGGCAGGTTAGCCATTTGATTTTCTGCTATGTCGAGATTCACATATGTGGTAGAGGAGGTCAGTACGAGTTGAAGGGCGTCGGTTTCGTGCGATTTGGACGTCGGAGGGCCAAGATATCGCCCTCCGACGAGGCGCCGGCGACGGAACGCCGGCGCCGGTCGTCTTCCCCGGCGAAGCGTTGACCGGTCAACGAATGTTGACCTGGTCAACGCCTACATGGCGCTGACGTGGCGGCCACGTGGTGGCCACGTCAGCGCGCGTAGTAATTAAAAGAATAAAAAAATAAAAAAAATCCGATGGCTCAGGAGTTGCCACGTGGCTCGATCTGGGGCGTTCCTTCACGATTCATGAAACGACGTCGTTTTGATCGTGGAGGGGACGGGCCGGGCTTGGGTCGCGGGTCCGGGTCATGGGTCGGGTCTGACCCGGCCCGGAAAATATTTTTTTTTAATAAATAAAAATCAGAAAATAATAAAAAAATAATAAAAATAAAAAATTCAAAAAAATCAATAAAAAAAATAGAAAATCATGAAAAACTCAAAAAAAATTCGAAAAATTCAGAAAAATTATAAAAAATTCCAGAAAATAGGAAATGGCCACATTCAACTGGTCATGACCTGTTCCGGGTCTTTCGACCCCCGATCTTTTCTGAAATGACGGTTTTGCCCTTCCGACAAACCGTCTTCCAAAACAAATTCTAAAAAATCCAGGAAAATCCCAAAAAATAGGAAATGGACACAAACAACTGGCCAAGACTCATTCCGGGTGTTTTGAACCCCGACCCTTCTTAAAATGACGATTTCGCCCTTTGGGCGAATCGTCTTCCAAAAATTGGAGAAAAATCAAGAAATTCCAAAAAATTCTCAAAAATGGGAAATGGCCACAAACAACTGGCCATGGAATATTTTGGGTAATTCGGTATCCAAATCTTACAAAAATTGACGATTTTGCCCTTCGGGCTAATCGTTCCCAAATCTTCCCATTTTGCCCCTGGTCCTAAATCACGCCTTCCCTAAGCCCTTATGGCTATACTAGGAGGCCTTTGACTTGAATTGATGTGCATTGATGTGATTTATTTATGCACTTGATTGAGCTTTTCATTAAAACTGATTGTGATTGATAGGAATAGTCTTCCAATCTGCATGAAACCCTGAATCAAGCCTACCTCACCTAAAATTGCGCCTGCATGAACTCTTAGCCAGGAAAATCACTCGCGTTAGGTACCGAAAGGGCATTGGTGATGACACCAGCGTAACCAAGTCCCCGAACCCAAAATCTCTGGTTCTGCAGAACTGATCGATCTCTCCCAATCGATCAGTAAGGTTTCCGGTCTACCCTCCAAGAAAGATCGGTGGCGACTCCAAATGCATGCACAATTTGCACATGCCACCACGACCACACTGAAGGTCGAAAGCGATCGACTCTTATCGTCGAAGAATACTCCCGCCGCGATTTGGTATGGGCCTGGGAGGGCCCGCGCCGATCCAAGACCCGCGATCGGTAATCCATTAGCCGCGTCCGCTTCCGGACGGGTCGCGACAGCTGGCGACTCCGCTGGGGACCTTTGTTCTAGAACCTATGGTTCTAGACCTCAAAGTGGACTTAGGCCGTAATTAAAACACTGAGTGATATTTCTAACCCTGCAGGCGCTCTTGAAGGTGAGGTAAGTCCGCTTATGATAGGTGTTATATGTTTTTGCAAATTGGAGTGATAAGGGGGGTAGTCTGTGATTAACATTGTCTTATGCAGGTTGGCGTAGGAATGTATGCTGTGTAGATGATTTGAAGCGCTGATTGATAAAACTGTCGTGCATGACTTGCATTGTGATACTCACGACACATGGACACACACAACCGCGCCTAAAACCCCGGGCGCCGCCTTTAGGAACACAATAGAAGGAATTGAGAATGGAATCTCCGTGAGGAAAAACACGGGGTAATCCACTTTTCAATTCCGCTCGCTTCGAACTATGGATCGAGTCCCAATGCAACGATAGTTGTGCAATGGAATCGGCTCTTTCTAGAACTCGAGGTGGGAACCTTGACCTTAGGTGCCAAACCATTTAATTTTTTTAGAAGTTTACCATCACTTGTCTCATGCACATGTCTTTGGACGGTTGGTACACCTAAAACCGCACATAAGTCGAGGAGTTTGGTTGGTAAGACTCTCTATCCCTCAAATCTATTTCAGTTCATATAAATATATGCATTTCATTCATTGCATTCTGGTGATTAGATTAAATGCCATTTCGAGGGTAGATATGTGTGTTTTTCTCCAACATCCTTGATAGAAGACGAGGAGGGCGATATCCCATCGCGAATACCGAGTGTGCAACAAAGGAGCCTACTATGGACATTATTGAGGTATCGTCCAATGAAGATGACGAGTTGGGGCAAGTAATCCGGAAGTCACAGGTCGAATTTGGGGCATCCTTAAACGTTAGGATCACATTCCTTTGTTTCATTTTCCGTTACTAGTCCTCTTGTATAGGGTTTATTTTTACCGAGGTTTTCTCTATCTCACCCCTTAGAGTGATTGTATTAGGAATCTATTGGTGTATACATTCAGATGGAGCTTGGTTGTATTTCTTTTAACGGGTCATGGGAATGTGCTAGTGGCATTTTCTCTAATCATCCGAATACTCCCAAGTCAAGTTTATAATTCCTTTAGAGGAAATCAAAATTGGAAATCTTGCATGACCTTTTTGGTCGTATAGGGTAATCCAACCCCAATTTCGCTAGAAGGAATTATACACTTGAATTGATTCATGCATGTCGTACGTCCTTGGTAATCCACGATAATCGATCAAGAGTATCGGCATTGTTTCGAATTTAATGACGAGATAGATGTCCAAATTGCCCTCGTTCTTAACAAAACGGCCTTGATTTGGATGCCGTATCTTCAATTAAATTTAAAACACGTCGTTACGCCTTGCACTTTTGACTAATTCGCTCTTCTCAAAATTGGTCGAAAGCGATTATCGTGAATTACATTCCTTTCAATAGTATGCTTTCCTTCGAGGAATACTGATAAAAAGCTTTTTACACAAGATTAAAACCCTTGTAAAAAAAATTTTGTCCTTATTAATCACGAGCAAGCATAAGATTGAAAGGGGTTTATGCTTTCTTTTTCAAATTATTCCTTCTGATTCTGTCATTTCATTTGCAGGTAAAAAAATAGGTAATAGAGAGAAATCTTTTCCTGGATAAGTCTGGGGCTATTCTTTCATCTGATCATGAGCGAGTTAGAAAATCAGAGCACATCTACTCGACTTATTATGGATCGGCTCATCCAAGTCTAAGATGTCCGGATGCTCGAAGAAATGGATCATATAAAAGCTAAAACAAACACATGGGCTTTCATTCATTCTTGCCCAAACCAGATCATGCAATTTATTGGGGTGGAAAAGTAAAGCAGAAGTGAGCCCTAATCAACGACACAAAGGAGCCCAGCTGGCCCTCCAGGTTATGGATGCTTTGTTTATACGCACCACTCCGCGTATCATGGTCCGCAAGCCTGAGGTGAAGGCGTTTGCGTTCATCATTGACTACAACAACCTGAGTCTCGTGATCTTCGGCGACTGCTTCCAAGTCCCGAACAAGTCCATTCTCACGAGTTATATCCTCATTTATGCCGTTGAGCCTTTCTTCCAGCCACTCGCTTCGATTCCTTAGCAGGGCGTTACGTCGATCGCGCTCATAAGTAGCCAGAGATAGAGCTAAGTCCTCCACCAGATTCCTCCTCTCGCGTAGCAATGTCGAAACCCGCTCTTTGGCGAACTCAACAGCCTTTTTGTGACTATCGGCCAGGTAGTCAGCCAACGCTAGGTGGTCGGACTGATCCTCATAACGGGCTCGCAAGACACGAGCCACGGTAACTCCCCGATGAGCAGCGCGGTAGACCTCCAAGGAGTTCGTAAAGAGCGTTGGAAAAATACTGTATTCCCTCCCCAACGCGGTACCCTCGAGGGAGGTGATGTCCAGGTCCCCGAACATGACTCGGATTTCATCCTCGGTTTCGGGATGATCAGCTATGTGAGCATATCCTTGACCCAAGAGGTTATAGAACTCTTCCCATCGAGCCAAAGCTTCGGCTGGGAAAGTGGGAACATGGGAAGAGGCCATTTTCGACGGAGATGTGTGTAGTGGAGCGATTAGAGGATGGAGGCAAATTATATGAGAGCGTCAATCTCCCAAACACCAACTCCGCATTTTATAGCGTCTCGAGAGCGGAGAAAAGTTGCAGCAATAATGCTCGTGGAGCCGAGTTAATTAATGTAAAGCGGGGGCTGCTCCTCCCGCGAATCATCAGACATGTCCTGATCCGCGATTTCAGGCCTGACAAATTTTTTAAAAGAAAAAGTGGTAAAAGATTCGTCAGTCTCGCCATTATTAAAGCTGGGAGGGATGCGAGCGCAACTATCGAAGAAGCCGCGAAAGGATTGTGTTGTTCCGTCACACATAAAGCTGGGCGGCGAGTGAACAGCTCAGCCACTTAAAAAAAGGAAGACGGTGCTGAACAGGCATGACTATTGAGGAAAAGTGAAAGGCGAGCGCAACTATCGAAGAAGCCGCGAAAGGATGTGTTGTTCCGTCACGCATAAAGCTGGGCGGCGAGTGAACAGCTCTGCCACTTAAAAAGAGAAGACAGTGCTGAACAGGCATGACTATTGAGGAAAAGTGAAAGGCGAGCGCTACTATCGAAGAAGCCGCGGAAGGATTTGGTTACCCCTTCGTGTCGGAAAGCTGAGCAGGAGGTAAACAGTTCCGTCGTTTCAAAAACAGAACGCTGAACAGACCTAGCTTTCGAGGAAAAGGAGGCAACAAATCGAAAGAGCGAGTATACAAAAGAGAACAGAGAACCCCGAGTGACGAGTTCGTTGAAAGACCTCAAATTCTCTAGAATCAAATTCGACATCGAAGCCATGGAACTCAACATTGCCGGTGACGAACATCAAGATCGCAGTGGTGACGACGGCAGTGGCCACGACGCTCAACCCCGGAAAAGAAAAAGTCGCCAGCGCTACGCTCGGAAAGAAATCCAGGAGCTTGAAGCTTTCTTCGATGAATGCCCTTGCCCAAGCGAGGAACAAAAGATCGAATTGGGCCGGAAGCTGGGAATGAATCCTATGAGAATCCATTTTTGGTTTCAGAATAAACGTTTCAGACTAGGTGTCCAACACAGGCGTAAGGAGATCACGGCCCTAAAAGAGCAGAACCAAAACCTTCGAATGGAAAACATGTGGTATGAGAAAATCCTCAGTACAATTACCTGCCCTGACTGCGGTGGCCCTACCACCCTCAGTAAATTGTTCCCCGGTAAGCCTTCTACGAGGATGGAGGGTGCTCATTTATCCCCTTGCTCCCTTGAGCCATCTCCGGTACAATCAGATCCTGCTAATGGCGCGCATAAGCAGGTCGATCCTACAGAAATTATATCAGTGTCTTCGGAGGAAGAGGATACGTGTCGTTATGATTTGGGTCACAATAGCGAAGCCCATGAATCTCCTTCACAACAACTTCTAGTAAGATCAGATACGATTCAAGAGGGGTTAGAGATTAGTCAGCAGGCTATTGACGCTATTCCGGACAACGAGAAGAAGAAATTCATTTGGCCCCCGGAGCTTCATCTCAAGTTCTTAGACGAAGTTCGACAGATAGGACTCGACTTCATAGGTCCGACGAGCATACTTAGGGTCATGAAGGTACCGGGACTTACCAAGCAATTAGTCGCGAATCACCTTGGTTGCTACAGAAGGGCGTTAGGACGGCGTTATACAGAGCTGAATCCGAGCAATAGACTCGGCTGCGAACCCAGCACCCCTATGTCAAAGGAGGCCCGGTCGAATCTGGACGACTATTGGGGATTTGATCAGGATATCCTCGCGAGTCATTTCAATATTCCTCAAGAACACGCATCACAAGTGCAGCGAGTAAGCACTCCCCCGTCCGAGCAGCAGCTAGTCAGTGTTCATCTTGTCGCAGATCAGCCCACCACGCTCAGTGCTCAAGGGTTTGCCCAATCGGAGCACGTGGCTTCAGATGACCTAATGGGAGAATGCTTGGAGCATTTTTATTTCCCTAATTCCCAAGTGGGAGATGCTTGTGGTAGTCAACCGATCAAATCTCCTCTTATAATCCCAAATAAGGATGGGGGTTCCAGTTCGAAGAATCCATCGGGCGATGCAGCTCAACCTATACATCAATCGTTCGAGGGGTCAGGTGATTTCTTCGATGAAGGACTTGATACCTGGTTCGATCAGTTGGAAGCTATTAAAGATTGGTGCTACAGAAGACTACTGAGAGATGGACGAGTGGCGCTAGACCAAGATAGAGGCGGTTCAAGTTTAAACGATGAGCATGGCTGTGATCGCAATCCTCATGAAGCAGGAAGCATCCGATCACCTCTTAACACCGATGGGACTGGCAATTACATGGTCGATTGTTTAGGCATCAATCAGAGTACTCCCCTGGGTTATCCTAGTACTCCTCAGGAGTATGTACCGCAATTTCAGCAAATCGGGACTCCCCAGTCTGAGCACCAACTGGCCGTTAATGCTAGTCCTACAGCGGATCTAACATTGGCAGGAGATGCACATACAATCTTGCGAGACAATTACGGAGATTCCAGCTCGAAGAATCAGGTGGTCCATGACGAAAATGGCGAAAAGATTCCTTCTCCAGTAGTCGACAATACTCAACCTGAGTGTCAGTCGCTCGATGGCTCAGACGATCTCCTTGAAAACATCTATTCTTGGTTCGATCGGCTGAATTCCCCCCTGAGTTACCCCGGTACTCCTCAAGAGTATGTACAACAATTTCAGCAGGTATGGACTCCCCAATTTGAGCACCAACCGATCGTTAGTGTTATTCCTACGGCGAATCCAGCATTGGATACAAACCTACTGGACAACGATGAAAATACCAACTCGAGAAGTGAGGTTGTTCATGCCGAAAGTAGTGTGAGGAACCCATCGCCAACGGTTGAGGATGCCCGACTTGGGCGTCAATGGCTTGAAATTTCAAGTGAGTCCCTCAGTGAGCAACTCGGCGTGTAGATCACGCATAAACCGAGGAACCGGGTTGTTCATGCCGAAAATGGGAGAAGTCCGTCACCCGCAATTAAGGATGCTCAACTTGAACGACTCGAACAGTCAGACGATATCCTGAATGAGCAACTCAGCCTATGGGTCAAGCATTTTGGAACAAGTGCATCTTCGCAGTCGTGACCGGTACCGGCGACCAGACATCTGGTTCGAAGCTCGTATGCTAAATCATTAGAAGGCTCAGGAGAGTGAGAGGTGAATACGTCGAATGAATGTGTTACGGGTCTTGTTGTAAAGTTCCCACGGGAACATCTTAATTAACGCTTAAAGCTAACCGCTCTGAGTGTCAGTATTACCCCTTTGAACATCTTCGAGCCAAGGGCCGTGGATTAATTACTTAATCCGTAGAGCAAGTTCCATGAACGATGACTATCACCTGAGGAGCATAGTGGGATCTACCCCTTTCAGCACGAAATACGTTTGGTCACGAAGCCTCCCATTTAGTAAAACGATGTATCGTTCCTAAGCGATCTTCAACCGAATACCGAAGTAATGTCTCCTTTCTTTCCCTTCGCAGGTGATAAACGTGGATAAATCACTCAAGGAGCCATCTGTTCAAATAACAAAACAGACGTTGCCCAACGGGGGCAGATGAACCATTGATATTGCAAATATTCCAAGCATGGATAAGCGGATTTGATAGACGTGGTTCATATCAATACGCGACGTCAGAACGGGATGAGAGCCAATAGTAAAGTTGTATCGTCCCAATTTGTCTTCAATTTGAGAATATGAATTGATACTCGTTGTTTATCCTTGACAGGGGAATCACCTTGGAGACGAACAAGTTTTCACATCCCATGTATTACCCGCTGGATTACATGACCAAGGGTAAGATGTATCGTTCTAATTTTTTTTGAAAAATTCATGAACGAACAATAACATGTTTCTTCTGCATTTTCAGGGATCTCCAGCCGCGAGGGACAGGTAAGTATCCCTCTCCCAAATCCCTTGAAGATGTTGAATAAAAAAAAAGAAAAAAAAAGAAAAGCTTTCAGAATCTAATGTCTAGAAAAGACATAGAATTCAAATTTCATTGGCATTCATGTTTTGAAACAGGAGGTTGTCTGAACATGAATAGGAACATGCATGGGGCATCATAAAATCCCCTTTGACGGGTAAAATTTTTGGAGAAAATGAAAGAGATTTTTCCAATAAAAATTGTTCAAAACTTTCAAAAGGACGTTTTCTCAAAAGACGAGAGGCAAAGCCTAATCCAAATACGTCCTATACACACTTGAGAGAGAAGTGGAGCGGATCAGACAGCAAAATCTGGACCTACGGAAGTAGGGACCATTCGCAGCGATTACATGGGTTGGGACGACGGAGGCATTCGTTTCATATCCCCCAAACACTACAGGTGACCGTTGATAATCCTTTTGAACGGCGGTTTTCATTCTTAACCCTGTCAAGGACCACCCCACATCGGGGCAAAATGAAGGCGAGTCCAGCAGCATCAGGAGAAAATGGTTAGAAATTTTCTTGCTCGGACTAACATTAATCTTTGGGTGTTGTTTATATGGTAATCCAAGTGCCATAGGATGATGAGAAGCATTCATTTCTCTATCCCACACACCAAATCCTTTGCATAGCCAAGTTGAGCCTGCAAAATCATTTCATAAACCCGTTGGTGATCATTGCACATTCCAAGACGGATGCAGCATCACTTCAAAAATGGAAGAGTTCAAGACTCAGGGATTACGAAGAGAATTCCCGGACTGATATTTAAAACATGTTTAGACTATATGTCTAACATGATCCCATGAAGATGAGAAAAAGTGGGATTTCAAAAATGAATAAAAAAAAAATCCCAGCATCAGAAAAGAAAAAGCAAAATGCCTGGTAAAAGCAAGGCCATTGCTCACATAAACTGTTTGATTGATCCCCAATGAAACCTAGTTGGGAAGAGAAAATTTCTAAAGGAGTCAGATCAAAAAGACCGCTCCTCCAAAGGATGTCAAGCGTGGAAGAAAGACGCAGACAGAGTTGTCAATCCCTTAATGCAGCCAGAGACGCTCTCTAAAGAATTCGTGCACGCCTCAAAAGCTGTTGCACGCCTCAAAAATTGAAGACACAGAGAGGAAAAGGCAGGTGGTAAATTTGCAATGATCACCAATGTCAAACCCTTCGTAATTTCTAGGCCAAAAACAAGCTTCTTTTGGTCCCCAATCCTACCAACGTCATAACCCTGAAACAGTCTTCTCTGACTAAGACACTTGGGTTAACATATAGCTTAGCTCGAAGAAGTACGAGCAAGACTATTTCTTTCTCATTTTGCAGGGTTCTTGACTTGTAAACTCGGAGCAGATGGTGAAGACTCTCATACAATGGCCTCGACTCCAAAGCGGGTCCCCCTTGAAAACCAATATCCAAGCCCAACATTACGGTCCCGTGGAAGACCTCCCGACCGATCAAAATGTATGCGCTGCGAATGAGCCTAAAACCTAGGCACAGGTCAGTAGGGAATTGAGTGCATCCCCTATAAAAATCATTACCTCAAAACAGGTGAGAAGGCCTCCTTGTCGGGAAATATTCCAATTGATGTTTTGAATAAACTCTTTTTGGAATTTTCAAACTGTTGATCCAGATTTTCCATGCAAGGGATTTGTGATCACATTTGCATGCTGCAAGAATACTTTGGATAACCTCCAGCATCAAAATGCACATCTCATGACTAAAACTTAAGTCATAAAATTTTGTCAATTGGACAATTGCTGTCTTCTCAAAGATTACCAATATTTTCTTGGGGAAGAGAAACCTTTTAAAAAAAAAAGTCCTAGCATGACTTGGAGAACCCTCGTCCCAGGATCCTTTTTCAAAAATATCAAACAGGCCCTATCGGATGTGGAGAACCCTCGTCTCGGGACCCCTTTTAAACAAAATCAAGCAGTCTCATCGGACGTGGAGAACCCTCGTCTCGGGACCCCTTTTAAACAAAATCAAGCAGTCTCATCGGACGTGGAGAACCCTCGTCTCGGGACCCCTTTTAAACAAAATCAAGCAGTCTCATTGGACGTGGAGAACCCTCGTCATGAGACCCCTTTTCAAAATTCAAGCAGTCTCATCGGACGTGGAGAACCCTCGTCATGAGACCCCTTTTCAAAACAAGCAAAGGTAGAAACCGCCTCAAGGGTCAAATCAAAGGTAGAAACCGCCTAAAGGGTCAAAACGAAGGTAGAAACCGCCTAAAGGGTCAAACAAAGGTAGAAACCGCCTAAAGGGTCAAAACTTGAAGGTAGAAACCGCATAAAGGGTCAAAACAAAGGTAGAAACCGCCTCAAGGGTCAAATCAAAGGTAGAAACCGCCTAAAGGGTCAAAACAAAGGTAGATACCGCCTGAAGGGTCAAAACAAAGGTAGAAACCGCCTGAAGGGTCAAAACAATGGTAGAAACCGCCTGAAGGGTCAGCTCAAGGTAGATACCGCCTGAAGGGTCAGCTCAAGGTAGATACCGCCTGAAGGGTCAACTCATGGTAGATACCGCCTGAAGGATCAAATTATGGTAGAAACCGCCTGAAGGGTCAAACAATGGTAGAAACCGCCTGAAGGGTCAAACAAAGGTAGAAACCGCCTGAAGGGTCAACCATTGGTAGAAACCGCCATAAGGGTCAAACTAAACTCAACGGTAGAAACCGCCATAAGGGTCAACATGAGGTAGATACCGCCTGAAGGGTCAGCTCAAGGTAGATACCGCCTGAAGGGTCAACTCATGGTAGATACCGCCTGAAGGATCAAATTATGGTAGAAACCGCCTGAAGGGTCAAACAATGGTAGAAACCGCCTGAAGGGTCAAACAAAGGTAGAAACCGCCTGAAGGGTCAACCATTGGTAGAAACCGCCATAAGGGTCAAACTAAACTCAACGGTAGAAACCGTCATAAGGTTCAACATGAGGTAGATACCGCCTTAAGCATCGACACAAAGGTCCGATCCACCATACGGATCAAAATCCTTGGCAAATCCTAGGACGTGGGATGCGCCTTCCTTAGGTTCCTACCAGTTAGGAATCCCATAATGGTATGACCTACCATACAGGTCAGAGCTTAATCTCCCTAGGATAAAATGATGAGTCCTAGGTATTTTCTTGAAACTCGTCGCCACCGGCAGCATCCGACAGGTAAGCTTCAGGTAAGTCTCTCTCATCTCGGCCCATGTTCAAGTTGTTGGAGTAAACCGGGGATTAATTTGAGCTTTTATCGAGAGCCTTAAGGATTCAATGTCATAGCATTTCTTTTCCCAGTCAAGTCAGTCAAGATTCATGTGTCTTTTTGTCTTTGAAAGCAACCTCTGACGAGCTCGCTCTCAAAGAGGGGCAGCTGTCGACACCTAAATTTTGATTAATTTTTAATAATTTCCACATAAAAAATTAGAACTAATTTTAGTTCTAAACAAAATCGTATCTCCTATCTATTTTGCATACATTGCATTTGCATTTAATTGAATCTATGATCACAAAGTCAATTCAAGGTTTACGATATGGAAATTTGTCTTTGCCCTGTCCGCATCAATGCTTGCCAATATTGCATAGTGACTGCGACACCCTCAATCCTTCTGTAAGGCGTATCATGGGTTGCCATTTTTTTTAAAAAAAAAGGGATGAGACGAATGATGATTCCCGCTCATCTGTGGAAACTTTAGAAATAAAAAATCATTAAAAAAATGAGAGATGGTGAGTGGTGTGGTCAAAAGGCCAAGGGAAGAATTTTAAAAGGGGGATACAACAAAGAGAGTCTCGTGAGAGACACCAAGGAGGAGAAGCCAATTTTTTTTTAGCATCAGAACTCTGCTCTTTTGTTGATGGTCTCTTTCCTTTATTTCTTTCCCATTTTTTATTCATGGATGGAACTTGCTAAAAAAAGAAAGAGTAAGAGTGATGGAGGTATTCCGCCGAAGCTGTGAATGGAGCTGTGATCAACTGAGGACCTCTTCGAACTGAATCAAATTCCTGTCCGTAATCCACCCAATGAGAAGCTGCTGCATGGACGCCTTCTCGCACCAATTGACCAAGCTTGCTGGTGATCCGACGAAGGGCCGCACATTCAGAGTTTGATTGAGGATTGGAGTCAATTTCGTCGCCATTCAAGCTCGCTGAGTTCCCCAAATCGCTGTGCACTTTTGGGAATTCCTTTTGGCCATTGCTGAGCACCAACCAGCAGCATCAACATCTTAGCTCAGCAATCGCCATCTCTAGCTGCTATCCTGCCCCCATCGTCTATCCCGGTGCCGTATGTGTAGCTCGCCGAATTATCGCCAAAGCTGCATTCCCTCTGTTCAGCATCGTTTTGCCCTTGTGCAGCGGCAAACCAAGGTGGACGCCTCTCCCATCTTCTTCCTGGGGATCCTCTTTGTTCGCCGGCTTGCAGCACCCCCTTTGCCACAGCTCCACCGCCGCCGCACCTCTGCTCGTTTGTCGCCGTCGCTCCGGCATCTCCTCAGCAGCCGTGGAGCCGCCGGACCACTCCTATAAGCCGAATACCTTGTTTCGGCTCTATCTTTGGTTTCCCACGGTTTCGCGCTACTCCACCGCATTCAACCACCACCCACCTTCCTCATCGACCACCGCTTCACGCCTTCGCCGACGACTCCTCTGCCACTCCATCGGCGCCGTGGCAGCGGCCTAGAACAGAGAGGGTGGGTGATGGAAGCTCGACGTCACCAAAATGTCGAAGGCTCGTCCGATCATCCTCGACGAAAACCGAAGCTGGCGATAGTCGTCTTCGACTTCCCTGAGCTCCGGGGAAGCTGTTAAACCCATCTAACCGGCCGCAGACCTCAGAAAACGGTGAGACTCCTCTTCAAGCTTGAACCCGGCGTCCAATGGCAACTTAGGCTAGAATCATTCGTTTGTTGCGCTGTTTGTCGCAATTTATTTGTCTCACTTCACTGAACATTTTCGCTTTTGATCGCATGATATTCCATCGCCGTGTAGCTCATCGAAAAGCTACTGTGGCTCACGTTTTGCGAGCTCGCTATGAGGATCGGTCCAACTGCTTGGTGTTGGCCAACCTTGTGGCCGATAGTCACAGAAAGGCTGTTGAGTTCGCCAACAAGCGAGTCTCGATGTTGCTTCGCGAGAGGGGAAATTTGGTGGAGCGCTTGGCCTTATCCCTGACCACCTATGAGCACGACCGTCGTAATGTCGTGTTGAAGTTTCAATGTGAGTGGCAGGAAGAAAGGCTTGACAGCATTACCGCGGATATAGCCCATGGGAGAGGACTAGTTCGGGACCCGGAAATAGCCGCCGAAGATCACGGGACCAAGGTTGCCGATCTTAAAGGGGAATGTAAACGCCTTCTTCTTAAGCTTGCAGATCTCGAGTCTCAAGGTGGTGAGTATAAGCAAAGCATCAATAATATGGAGGGCCAACTAGGTTCCTTTGTGATGCTAATTAGGGTTCATTGCGGTTTTATGTTTCCACCCCGATGATTTGTATGATCTGCTTTTAAGGTCCCTCGATTGAGCGAAATGAATGAAAGCTCTAATGTGTGTGTCTCAACTTCTGTATGGCTGACTTTCTCGAACACCTGACCACTCTCAACCTAGGCAAGCTGCGCTTTGACATTGATGATTCGAGCGTGTACATCTTGATTTTTTAATCTTGCTTATGATCGGATAAAGGAACCTCCCACCGCGATTATCCACAAAAAGACTTCTCTTCTCTACTTGTTTTTAACCTGTTTCAAATGAAAAGGCAGAATCAGAAGAAAGAATTTGAAAAATAAAGCATAAATCCTTTCAATTTTATGCTTACTTATGATTAATAGGGGTAAAAGCTTTTACAAGGGTTTTGGCCTTGTGCAAAAGCTTTTATCAATATTCCTCAAAGGAAAGCATATCATTGAAAGGAATGTAATTCACGATAATTGCCTTTGATCAATTCCAAGAAAATCAATGGAATGTTCAAAAGTACACAATTACGATGTGTTTTAAATTCAATTGAAGATACGGTATCCAAATTAAAGTTGTTTGCTAAGAACGAGAGTAATTTGGATATCTATCTTTTCATTAAATTTGAAAAACACGAATACTCTTGATCAATTATTGTGGATTACCAATGATGCAAAACATGCATGAACCAATTCAAGTTTATAGTTCCTTCTGGCGAAATTGGGATTGTATTGCCCTATACGGCCAAAAGGTTGTATAAGACTTCCAATTTCAATTTCATCCAAAGGAATTATAAAATTGATTTTGGAGTATTCGAGTGATTAGAAGAAATGCCACTATCACATTCCAATGACAAGTCAATAGAAATACAACAAATTTCAATCTGAATGTATATAAACACAAATAGATCCCTAATACAATCAATCTAAGGGATCAGATAGAGAGGATCTCAGCAAAATAAATCCTATACAAGAAGGCTAGAAATGAAAAATAAAACAAAGGAATGTGATCTTAATACTTAGAGATGCCCCAGTTTCGATCTTTGAGACGTGACTTCAGGATCACCTATTCCAAATCGTCATCTTCATTAGATGATACCTCAATCATGTCCATAGTAGGCTCTTCTTGTCCACTTGGCGCTCGTAATGGGATGACACCATCTTCATCTTCCATCAAGAACATTGGGAGGAAAACACTCATATCTATCCTCAAAATGGCATTTAATCCAATCACCGGAATTATGCAATGAATATAATGATTAAGAGCTGTAACAAGTTCGAGGGATAGAAAAGTCTTACCAACCAAACTTAAGAGAAAATCAAGCTTCTCTGTATTTTTTGCAGTGTTAGGTATACTAACCTTCCATAGACAAACGCATGAGACAAGTGAGGGAAAACTCCTAAAAATCAAAAGATAGGGCTTGGTACCTAAAGCCAAGGTTCTCGCCTCGAATTCTGGGAAGAGCCGATTCCATTGCACAACTATCGTTGCATTGGGACTCAATCCATAGTTCGAAGTGAGCGGAATTGAAAAGTGGATTACCCCATGTTTTTCCTCACGGAGATTCCATTTTCAATTCCTTCTATTGTGTTCCTAAAGATGGCGCCTGGGGTTTTAGGCGCAATTGTGTGTATTCATTGTGTCGTGCTAAAGCAATAGACATGCATTTTATTTAACAATCACCGCTTCAATATAAACATCCACACAATCATACATCCAAAACTCCTGCCTGCATAAAACAAAGTTAACAAGCACTCCACCCCTTATTTCTCCCGTCTACAAAAACATCTAACACATTCGTTAGCATATACACCTCACTTTCGAGAGCATCTGCATAAAATTAGGTTAGAAGAATCAATCAACTTTTTAATCGGCTCAAGTCCACTAAATGGTTAAGAACCAGTCCCCAGTGGAGTCGCCAGTCTGTCGCGACCCTCTTGAGGTTGTCGGGCTCTCGAGGGCTAATGGGCCGTCCTGTCTGGTCGGACACGAGCCTCTCCCAAGGCCCATTACCCAAATCGCAACGGAGGTATGCGTGATCGACTTTCAGTGTGGTCTAGTGACATGTGTTAAGTGTGCATGCCATGGAGTCGCCACCAATCATTTTTTTATGGTGTGATTGGACCACCCAATCGAATAGTTGGGAGTTTCTATTCAATTCTGCAGGAACCAGAGAAATGGTTTCGGGGACTTAGTTACACCAACTGTCAGAGTTGACGCCCTTTCGGTACCTAAGTTGACTGAATTTTCTAGCCTGAGATTCATGCGGATGAGTAAGGTATGAACCCTAAATCTAGAAATTCATGCAGATAGGAGTGATTATCCTAACAATCACAATCAGTAATAAAATGCGCAACTCAAGGAATCTAGATATGCAAATAAATCACTTGGCATTCCTAGTAAGGCCCTATTTATCAATCACAGCTCAAGAATGATTTAGCTGTCCTAGTCATTCTACACACGATCTAACCTAAGAAAAGCATTAGGAAGCATCGAAGGAGTTCGAGAGCACTCACATGGGGTTCGCCGTGCCCTGGTTTGGTCTTGGACGAGCCGACCCGATTATATTTGGGGATCCACTCGGCGTTTTACACCATGAAATCATGTAAAACAAAAACGAAAATATTCAGCAAGGGGAATTTATTGTAGATGGTGGTCGATCTAATTGGACGTCAAGACTAAAAAATATGTAGAAATTTACAAATTAAAATACTCGAATGACATTTTTTTGCCAAATTCAACTCTATGCGTCGTGAAGAAACACATGCAATTGAACTTGAATTTTGACTATTTATGAGTTCAAAATGAAAAAGAAATTAAAATAAAAATATTGACTATTTTTCTATATTTTTACGACATCGAACGCTATTTTTCTTCATTTTTCATGTATTTTTCTATTTTTGGAAAATATTAAAAAATATTAAAAAATATGACAAATTATTTTTTTATCAAAAATGGTTCCTTTAGCTTGGTCAAGGTTACCAAAGATGATTTTTTAATTTTTTTTTAACTTTTTATAGATTTTTTATGAATTTTTTAAAAATAAACTATGAAAGACTGATCAAAAATCAGGTGTCAACAGTCCAGAAGCACTCCTTCTGACCCTTCGTCCTCGTGACAGAATTAGATCCACACAACCCGCTGCTTACTCATTCTTTCTGCATCATAAAACATTATACAAATCCTTTTGATAGTTTTGTTAGAATTAAAATATAGGAGAATTTTCACAACAAAAACCATTTGCTACGAACAAGACATCTTTCAGAAAAGTTAGAGATATATTGATTTTTCCTAATAGGATACGCTTTTCCTTGTATTTATAGAATAGGTTTCTGCTTTCCTTTCATATCTTGCTACCCTCTCAAAGAGGAACTTTAGGACATCCTTGTGGAAATGCACCGTGCCGTAGCTAATCTTTTGCTCTTGTGCAATGATTGGCACATTATAGTAAATGAAGAGAGATGAGTTTTTAACAATGACCATAGTCCGAAGCAGAACTGGAAGCTGATCTGCGAGTGAATGAATTAGAAGGAAAGTCAGGGTGGGGGCATCTGTCTGTCTGTCTTTCTTTACCTATTGATGACTCTGCTCCTCCCCGCGCCACGATGGGAAACTTCAACATGGGACCCACTTAAAATCTTTACTGAACTATGATCGGCCATCTGCTTTCAGCTATGTTATATAGATGCGCTACCTTGTGAAAGAAAACATCGTAAGTAAGTAAGTAGCATTTATAATCTATAAAAGAATCAATACCAGCTAATAAAAGAATCCACTGCTCCTTGATTTGAAGGGAGGAATTTCATGAGTAGAATAAATCGGTAATGCACTTCCATGGGATGAAGTGGGCCATCTTCGGTCTTGGTGGGTTAGGTTAGTAGGGGCATTCTCTTTTTGTTTTACCTTCGGTACAAGGCTGAGCGAGGCTGAGTTTTCTTCCTTGAACTTTCTTTCTACAAAGCCGAGGCTTGAAGACGAGGTTTAAGAGGGTGAGGCCAGGTTGCTTGCAAAAATATTTGAGTATAAATTATAGTTAACAATAAAAATATTAATCATTTATAAATACTTTTTTTAAAAATTATTTAATTTGTGTGTGTGTGTGTGAAAGAAACCGAATTTTAAATTCAAACATAATGGCAACAACCGGCTGCCAGCATGGGAGTTGAAGACTTCCCGAAAGACGGGGAATGGAACTCGGGACTCGACTAACCGCCGTGGGCGAAGCAATGATGAGCGCTATCATTGCGATGATTCTGAGCTCCCCCCTGAATTATTTACTTCAACTGCGAGACCAGCAGTCACCCTCCATCCATTAATTTAAGATTTTTGAGTTGGTCTTTCCAGCGCAAGCTCTCCGAGAGGATGACTTCACGTTGTTTTTCTAATAGTGCTGGTGCTCCCTGACGTTGGCTTTTCGGAGTCTCACGCTCATCCGAAGCGGCGAGGATTCAGCCATTCTGAGCAAGTTGGTTTCCTTCCCTTCCACTTCCTCCCCTCGCGTACGTCCAGTTCATTCTTTTGCTTGTGGTTTCTCGCTGGGAAACTTAAAGTTCCGGTTCTGGGTTAGTGGGGAAACGCAATCAGCTTCCCTTCTGTCTCGAAGTTGATTCGATGCTTGTGTTGTCTGATTTGGGTAGTACTGGATCTCCTTCGGTGAGAGTGAGAATGCGTTGATTGCTTAGAAAGTTCAAATTTTTATTTTTTTTTTAGTGGGAACGGCATTGCGCAGTCGCCCGCAGAGATGTCCAGATGTGGCTTTGTGTTTTCAGTTTGCAGTGGCAGATGTGTTTATTCGTTCGCGTATATATCGGACGCCATGGCTGTTAAATCGTGGCGGGGAGAGATGGAAATGGTGATATCATGTGAGTTATCCTACTAGTGACAGAGGGAAGAAAAGGGGAAAAGGAAACTTAAAGAGCAATTTGTAATTTATACTGTTTGTTCAATCAAAAGTTGCGTCACTGGCATTTAAATGGTGTCGATGTGATTGTGTATGTTATGCATATTGTATGCGGTTTGTGCACAACGGAGTTCTCTATTGTTGTTTAAGCAGTGTATTGGCTCTCGAAAAACTTTCGTCTCGCCTTATTTTACGTGGGTTTTGGGATTTCACTTCTGAAGTTCCTTGTCGCTTGTCAGATCCGAAGATAATACCAATGGATGTGGACCTCACTCTGAGTCCAAGGGTGGATGCTGTGAAGCCTTGTAAAACATTGGTTATACTTGACCAGGCGACTGCTCTTTTAAAAGCCGGTGTACCTGTTATTATGTTAGCAGCTGGAGAACCTGATTTCGATACACCTTCTGTCATAGCAGAGGTAAAAATTCTCAGGAGGCTTAATTGTCCGATATTGATAAGACGGAGTGAATTGATATTAGCTTCTTTCACTTTTGTTTTAAGGCTGGAATCAATGCTATTCGGGAAGGTTATACAAGATATACACCAAATGCCGGCACATTGGAACTCCGCACAGCGATCTGTCAGAAGCTAAAAGGTTTTTCTCTTTGTTATCCATTTCATTACCATCTGAGAGGACTGATCAATGGGTTGACATTAAGTCCTGCGCGGGACATATAGTTAAGACAATTACTGGTTATTGCTTTGCTTATTCGAGCTTTCTATATCTGTTTTTAGAGGAAAATGGCATCTCATATACACCAGATCAGATTGTTGTCAGTAATGGTGCCAAACAGAGCATTCTTCAGGCAGTTTTGGCCGTCTGTTCTCCGGGAGATGAGGTCTGCTCATTGCTTAAGGAAATTATGCCAGTGAATTTTTTATTTGTTCATTATGATTTGATTCCAATTCCACAAGTCATAAACGCCGAAGCCAGGCAATTTTGCCTTTTGCTGGAATCTATAATTTATTTGAACTTTTGGAGTATATTAGCAGTTGAAAGCACCTTTAAGCCACTTCTTATTTGATGCAACTTCTTTTGATAGGTTACGTTACATAACTCTACATCTATGTTTGTGATGAGTGATGACATCTTGGTCATATAGTTTAGTAGTTTCTTATGATCGTAGGGGAAGACATGATACCACACTTTTGTTATCGCATGCCTTTAATGGATTATGAACTCTTTGTCCGAACTCTTGCTCAGGTCTCCTATTCATCCTCTCGAAGACAATTCGATCTCAACCTATGATAGAGTATTCATAAATGACCGAGCGTGGAAGTCTACCGCATGCTTTAGGCATGTGATTTGGCCTACTTTGCTTCAAATAACCTTGCCGTTCTACGGAAAATCTGAGATACTGTCGGGTTTTTGTTTTTGTTTTAATATAAACAATATCCTAGAAGGATGTGAAATTGTGGCCTTCGCATAGATCTCTTTTGAAGTAGAATTCATGCATGCATTTTACAAAATGCAATAAAAAAGGCAATGAAAAAGGATATTGGCAATGGCTATATGCTAGCAATAGGAAAAGGGCGTGTAAACACTGAGGTTCAAAAATCGATTATGGTGAGTCTGAAGGGATCGACCTCATTAATTTCTCTGGTGAAGTTAGAGAAAGAGAGTACCCCCAATCCAGACGCAACGATCCTACATATACATAACTTGTCGAAACCGTTCTTTTCAATCATCCAGTCTAGGCAGCTACTCATTCAGTTGTGATCCAATTGACATGCATTCTGTTACTCTAACCCTTCTGCAACAGTTGGCTTTTTGCTTTGTAATTTGGCACGTCAATTTCAGACTTGCCACAGTTATTTTTTCCTTATGAAGTCCCGAGCGCTCTTGGCATGGCCGATGTATTAGTTTCATTGGCCTTTCTCCTTAAATCATGTTGATCATTCTAACCATTTCTTTCATCCTTGTCTTCTTACTTCTAACTCATGTGTGCTTTCCCACTTGCATGAAATTTCCTTGCATAATGCTTCTTGGAGGAACTTTGAGTGCTGTTCTTCTAATTATGGATTTGTGCTTTTCCCTTGCGTATTTACAGACTGTATTCTTGTCCCAGGTTATAATTCCAGCTCCCTTCTGGGTGAGTTACCCGGAAATAGCACGGCTTGCTGACACCACACCTGTTATTGTTCCGACGAGCATCTCTGGGGATTTCTTGATGGACTATAAGCTTCTCGAAGCCACGCTTACTGAGAAATCCAGGCTTCTGATTCTTTGTTCTCCGTCAAATCCAACAGGGTCCGTGTACCCCAAAAAATTACTCGGAGATATTGCGAAGATTGTCGCAAAGCATCCCAGGCTTTTGGTATTAGAAGCAGACTGAGATTTCCTTTGTGCTCCTTTTGATATGTTTGATTGAGTTGACAAGTTTTTCTGGAAAAAATTCTGTGGCAAACTTTTCAGGTACTGTCTGATGAGATATATGAACACATTATGTACGCCCCAGCTGCGCATACTAGTTTTGCATCTTTGCCAGGCATGTGGGAGAGGACACTCACTGTCAACGGGTTTTCTAAGGTAATTTGAAGCCTTTACTTCTCGAGAACTATTCGCCTCGTAAAATTTATCTTTTTTAGTCTAGTTTTTGCTTCTATATCAGAATATATTCTACTGCATGCCCTTGAGAATATCCAATTTTATGATGTTCCCAAATCTATAGGCCTTCGCAATGACTGGCTGGAGGCTTGGTTATATTGCTGGTCCGACACACTTCGTTTCGGCTTGTGCAAAGATCCAGAGCCAGGTATAGCGCCGCATCAGTGTCTGATTTTGTAGAAAGAAATAAATACCATAACTTGTTGATCACTTAAATGCTAAATCGGTGAAAAGTCGCTCATTTGAGTGACTATTACGGGGATTCATCCTACATGATTAAACTAAATATTGGCTCTGACGTGTTTTTTTAAAGCGAAATTCAAGTCTAATGTGGAAAATTCTTCGTCTGGAGTGGCACGAGTAAGCAAAACGATGATTGTTTAATTTAAATCTTGGGAAAACTCTCTCTCTCTCTCTCTCTCTCTCGATCGCTCGAGACTTCAATCTCTTCAATCTTCGACCAAGGCGTGTGTTCAAAACCACTGTTGCACTTCCCATGGAGGAGCAATCGTCTTCTTCATGTGGTGGGAGGGTGAGGAGGTTCGGATCTGGAGGAAGATGTGGGACCAGGCAGAGGGGCAGTCGGAGGGCTGAGAGTAGAGCAATGAGGTTGGGAGGTGTTGACGGAGGATCACGGTGAGGATGCAGTCAACTTCAAGTGATCAGATGGTGGAGGATTGGCTATGATCTCTTAGTTTAACCGCAGAGATCTGGGTTGACAGATCAATGGAGGCGATGAAGAAGAAGATGATGTCTTAATGTAACTAAGAAGGGAGGAGGAGGAAGAGACGCGGCCATTCTCAACCAAGAGGAGGAAGAGGAAGATTTGCCGAAAATATGTGGAAGAAAGCAGCTTCCACGTATTTTGGCTACAAAGAGCCAACGACGTCGCTTTGCACTCTTTTGAAGCAGAATGCTTTCTGATTCAAATTTTCCAGTTTTGTGTCTGGCACTATCCATCATCATTCCGCGGATAGCTGAATTTGTTATATGTTGCAGTTTACTTCAGGTGCCAGCAGCATAGCTCAAAAGGCCGCACTTGCTGCTCTGTCAATGGGATATGCTGGAGGCGAAACCGTCGCGACTATGGTAAAATCTTTTAGGGAACGGAGAGATTTCTTGGTTAAAAGCTTTGGAGAACTGGAGGGTGTGAAGTTTTCAGAACCACAGGTACTAAATCAGACTTTGACCCAGCGTACGAGATACTCATTCGTATTCGGTCTCTCTCTGGCCTTCTCTGTTTTGCTGTTGCTTCTCATCGCTTGTCATTACAATTTTCTGCTCCACATGCTTCTACGTGCAGGGAGCGTTCTATCTTTTCATCGACTTCAGCTGTTACTATGGAGCTGAAGTCGAAGGATTCGGCGTAATCGATGGCTCAGAGTCGCTTTGCCGATACCTACTTGACAGGGCCCAGGTATTAATCATTGAAGTGCTTGTTTATCTTCCACTATATGTGTTTGTATCGAGTTTCCTCACCGAAATCTTGACATCTGAATTGCTGAGTAGATGTAACATCCTATTGAACCATAGTGCCGCTTCCGATTGACTTTGGGAAACCTTCTCATCGCGATTTTGTGTAGGTTGCGCTGCTCCCGGGGGGTGCATGCGGGGACGACGCTTGCATCCGCATCTCCTATGCCGCTTCCCTCGCGACTCTACAAGAGGCTTTCGGGAGGACTAAGAAAGCACTTGTCGCGCTGAGACCCGCTATCCCGGTTTGATGATCACGGAGTGTTTCGGCAGCATCTTGTACTTCCTTTCACAATCATTTGATTGAATAGACTCTGTCGTCTCGTCGTAACTTATTTGTTGTTGTCTCCCCTGTTTTGGTGATTATGATTAGCAAAAAATAAGAGGAATGCTTAGACACAGAATTCAGATACGTTCTGTATCATCGCATTTCATTCTGAATATGTCAACGTGCTCTGCTCTTTAAAACAGAGTATAGTTACCGTTCAGCGGCACCGGTATCACTCTTCATGCGACGCGGGACTTTGTCGCACTTAGATGAAAGGTAATTTCGTTGAGTTCCGGAGCTAATTAGACAAGATGATTTTTTGGGAAGCAGGATCATTTGTTAGAAGCCAACTCTTAATAACAGCATCAAGTCCATCATATGTATTAGCCGGCGATTCGGGTTCGAAATGTCGAATTCGTGTTATTTTTCGAGCTTGTCGATCTCGTACCGTAATTGTGCCGGTTCGAGTTTTGTCACTCAGATTCCAAAGTAACAGTAAATATCTAATAATGGTATGACTTATCGTTATTGCTTCACTTGTGATATACTCGTTTTCTAGTCATTACATTGCCAATCAGGAATTCGATAAAATTAAGATCCTTAATACCAAATTTATATTGCCTAATGAAATCATCTGTCCTTGTATAAAGTAGAGAGAACCCTCCTAACTTTGAGAGATCTCAGTGTTATTATTTACTATCGAAAGATGCGCGGCCACATTTTTTCATATTGCGTATTTTACCAACTATTCTTTCACAATTCACATGACTTGATGATTCGAATGTTTCACAATAAGAAGATTTCCTTGATATGAAATAACGCCATACTATGATTTTGAATCAATCACATGACATTACACGAAATTCTTACAGTAGAATCATATTGTATGTTAAGTATATGCATAAGGTGTTTATGGAATTCTTTTTTTCTTGCTCTCCGAGTCGCGACCGACCGTACATGCTGCAGCCACCAGACACTGCTGAACATCTGGGTCCAAGGTCTCATATCATGACTATTGCCGGACCGAGTTGCCGGACCGAGTGATCGGCATATGGCTGCGGTCTCGCCCTGCATTTGACTTTTAAATATTGCTTAGCTATATTCTTTTGTTTGGTTTAATAATTCAGCATATGCAATAAATGATGAAAATCTTGTGACACTAATTTATGTCGTTTGTTCGAGTGTTACAGCAGAGTGGGATCAATTCATGGAGAAGCAAGCGCGCTGAGAGGACCTTCGTTGTGTATCATTATGCTGTCGAATGTATTATTGCATAGGGTAGCGAAATTTTATCGAACTTTATAATCCCAATCAAATTTCAAATAAAATGACAATCATATTCTAATCCCAATTTAAAAAAATGGATCCCTATCTAAAGCGACAAAATGAAAATATCTACTTCCATACCTAGCCCAAAAAATGGACTTAACGAGACAATATATATATCAAAGGCGACAAACTTTCGTTGCCTTTTGTGCTTAGTTGTCCTAAAAATTTGTTGTGTCCGAGGAGGGGTGAATAGGTGATTCTGAACAATTTGAAGCTTACTGCGGAATTTAAAACAATTTCACATCACAGTATGAATTAGTAAAACAACATGCAAGTAGACTAAACACAAAGTAAGAGTTTAGAGATGAGAAGATTGCATGCAATAATTATAGTAGTTCGGCTTGATAAGTCTACATCCACTCTCCCACGGTGATAGCCGATTGGCTGGATTCCATTAAAATGAATCAAAGGAGGTTTACAAGAGATAATACTCTCAATCGCTCTTACAAATCCTCACAAAGATAGTATTTTAAAATTTTGAGAAAAGTACATTACAAGTACTATAACTTTCGTACAGCGTTCACTTAAGTGCCATAACTTTCAAAACGTTCACTTGAGTGCTAGTTTTTTGAAAAAGTGTTCGTTTGAGTGCCAAAGGTGACGTGGCCGCCAGAAATGCTGACGTGGCACCGACGAAGGGATTTTCTTGAATATTCAATGTACACGTGGCATTTTTTTTTGCATATTTATTTTTCTGATTTGTTTTAATTATTGAAAAAAAAAAGGGCAATCCCTTTTCTCGGTGGTGGCCGGCAAGGGTCCCCGTCGGCCACCACCGGCCTGCCCAAGGGCCAGGGTCAGTCGCCCTGGGCCAGCGAGGCCGCGACGGCCCTAGCCGACTGCCGTCGCGGCCTAGACAGCGACGGGGGAGGGCGCGAGGCCCTCGCCCAAATCTGGGCCGGCGAGTTCCTAGTTGTGTGCGTAAGGTGTTCGATGAAATGTCGATGAGGCAGAACAGAGGTGCCGGGGTGCAGGGGCTGCTCGTGATGGCTTAACAAGGCACGGTCAGCGACTGAGCAGGAGGGGAAGGGGGAAGACGAAGACGAAGAAGCCTTTGATCTTTCGTCCAAGACCTTACCCATGCAAGGAGTTCCACAAATCGAGGCTCGGACACTACGAACCCCTTCCACAACGAATCCTCTCCGAAGAAATGGGGAAATGAGGAGGTGGAGGATCTAAGGGAACTATAAAATCCCCCATTGTTTGCTGAGTCACGGGGAGGGATGACGCGAGGGTGATCGGGACAAGAACGAGCAGAGGCGAGGACTGTTCGGGCAAACGCAACAGTGGCGACGCAGCAGCAAAAGTAGGGTCGTCGAGGGCTTCGAGCCCTCCCCCGCTGCTGCCGAGCCGTTGCGGCCTCGCTGGCCCAAGGTGAGCCGACCCTCGCCTCTAGGCCGACCGGTAGTGGCCGGCGGCAACCCTCGCCGGCCACCACCGAGAAACACTAGATTTCTATCTTTTTTTTAAAAAAATTTCAGTATTTTTTAATTTATTTTCTGATTTGAATAAAAAAATAAAAAAATCATAAAATATTAAAAAAATATAAAGAAAATCCACGTGGCAGTAAAAAACCAATAAAATAATAGTAAAAAATCCAAGTAATCATTTCCGGCGAAAATAGCACTCAAGTGAACGATTTTGGCCGGAATTGGCACTCATCTGAACGTTTTTGCTCCGATGTGGCACTCAAGTGAACGTTTTGAAAGTTATGGCACTTAAGTGAACGCGGTACGAAAAGTATGGCACTTGTAGTGTACTTTTCCCTAAAATTTCTCTAGAACAAGTAGAATGAATTTGAATAACTCAGGCACTTGGGAATAGTACTTTTTGACA
Organism: Rhodomyrtus psidioides; assembly: GCA_021437785.1. Classification (NCBI taxonomy): domain Eukaryota; kingdom Viridiplantae; phylum Streptophyta; class Magnoliopsida; order Myrtales; family Myrtaceae; genus Rhodomyrtus; species Rhodomyrtus psidioides. Next base: position 3,258,346 of record JAILYB010000087.1, on the reverse strand, counting down.
CCCTCTACTGGTCACCATGGACCTTCTTTTATACTTATTTGCTTCCAAACTAGCTGTTGGATAAGGATTGCTCTTCAATTATTGATTAACTGTTGAAGTAGAGTCTAAACTCCTCAGATTCAATCGCCCATACAACCAAATCGTCAGTTTTCAAAAGTAAACTTAATTCAAATAATCACAAGATCTTATTCTTAGAAGGTAATTTTCAATCAAGGATATTTTCCTTATCTGATTGGAAAATAATCTTGTCAATCAAATATTATAAACTTCCATAAAAGATATCGCTATTATCGGAAACTTGCCAAACGTGGGTCTTTAGAATCTGTTTGAAGGATATCGCAAAATCTAAATATTATTTAGAAGCAGTCTTCAAGAGCGAAGACTGTTTGAATTTGAACAGACTTTGAATAGTGATTTTGAGGTTCAATAAAGTCTTTGTTGACATGTCACATAAATCTTCAAAAGAGTAAGCCTTCAGCGGCAATAATTTTCTCCATCTGAACGACTTTCAAAAGTAAATATATGACTACTACACTTTGAGTGTGAATATTAGTTTCGGATCAATATGAGCTTCTATTCATTTATTCATCCTGCAATAAGATAATAAACATTATACAGATTCTTTCTGAACAATGATAGTTTTGTCAGAGTCAAAATATTTAGAAAGAAGGTTTTCTCAACAAAATTGACCTAAGGTGACCATTTTTTTGGTCCACAAAGGCTTGACAAACCAACCACTTTTTATTGCCTTTAGGGTTCAAAGATGATAGAAGTTTTTATTTCTCGTCTTTTGTTCCTAAGGGCTTGTCATTTCCAAATTTGAAGGTGTCTTGGGAGCGAATGATAACTATTTTGTTTCTCCACTTTTTTTTCCAAATCTATTTTCGAAATATGTTTGGAATAGAAATCCATTTGGTAACCCAATTTCATCTTCTTCTTCTTCTTTTTGGAGCAAAATTTATTCTAGAAATTGGTTTGGCACAGAAATGAGTAGTTAAAATTTTCAGCTTCTCTATATCTAGAGCAGAAAAGATAAGTACGAATTCTTCTCATCATTCACTCCCTCTCTCTCAAATATCGATTGCCGACCGCCGATCAGCTGTCTTTAGGTTTGAAGGTTGCCAGTCCGATCGTCGGTCACTTGGTTCGCCATTCGCGGGTCACCGATCACCAGTCCCTCGGTCCATTGACCATAGATTGTCGATCACCAGTCCGCGGTTGTCAGAACCGGATCCATGGCGCCCCGGTCCGCCACATTACTAACGTTATTAGTCAATAATATTTACGATACTCACACAAAAGAAATATCAAACATGACGCTTTATTTAAGAGTTCTGATATAGTCGGGCTTGTCATACATACAACCTGGGAGACCTCATCGGGTGGCAAATAAAAAGTGGCCTAGTGCTCTACCCGGTACAAAAAGTGGCAAAGGGACAACTAATCCCAACAAAAACTCCCAATACAACCCCGCCAGCACATCAACCTGCACCATGCCATATCCTACTGTCCTACTGCACCAAGGACTCTCTAGGGAGCCACCAAATCAAACGACAGAGGGCCCACCAAGCCCAAGCCATACTCCAAGTGACCATATATCGCAACGAAAAGATGGGGAACTTCCCCCACGTCTAGACCTCCATCGACCTACATTGGCACAAGCACTCGGACGAGCTCCAGATGCGGTAGACCAGGTATCACAAAAGGTGCCACACTCCATTCGACTCGAGATGGCACCCCACAAGACACAGTGGGCAAACTAGCCATGCTCACAACTTGGAAAACCACAGAAAATGAGGAGTGAGACCTCCGGCAAGTAAAACATTCTAAAACATCGACTAAACAGACCAATGAACAAATCAAGTAACGATAGTCCAAGGCAAAACCAATTCAAAACTCCTAAGCACAATACTATCTCTACTCGCACTTTGGACTTTAACATTATACAAGCAATGCACCAAGTTATGGGTGAAAGTCATGATCATGCTACTTAGATAAGGAATTCAAGTTCACCATCCTTTTATTATACAGTTATTATGTATCACCTCATTCCGCCTCCGAGGCCAGCCAAGATCACACAGCAGAGTCATCCCATATCTCCATGGGGAAAATAGTTTAACAATGAACTCATTACCAAGGAACCACTTTGGTTTCTCTTTTTCTTTTGCTCTTATACATTTAAATTGTGCATTACGGTAAAATGTACTTACAAAAAGAAAACCAGCACCATAACCTGAAGATGCATTGTGATTATACGTACGCAAGCAACATCTTATGAATGCGAGGCTGCCTAACTATACACTCATGGTTGCTAAGGCGCATGTTATCGAACCAATCAACCCCTTGAACCTAAACTCGCAATTCTTTCCCACGAAGCGCCACTTTCTACCGATCCTAGACAATAACCCAATTGAACTTGCGAAAGCTGAGAGTTCACTACTTGTACACGAGATTCACTCACACAACATCAACGAATAACTACCGGCCAGCGAATTAAAATCGACTTTCTTTCCTTCTGAACCTCCTCAGTACTAGTTTAGTAGTCCATACCCATTCACTCATTAACTGCCGATCATGCACCCCTTCTGATGGGAGTGCGCAGCAGAAGTCCGATACCTTCTTTCGGGAAGATATCCAAGAGGGAGCCCATGTCCGAGCCCGTTAACATATCCAGTCAAACTCATCTTAACTCAAAAGCTTAAGCTAATGAGTTATGGGCCAACTTGGATATATTAAATGCTCAACACCACATTAATCCTTCAATGTTGGACTCTTCTAACACAACTTACACGTGCACATCCTAACAATATCTCCCTCACGTGTGAGCTCCAGTGTTAGGTTTGCTCCCCCTTAATTCAGGTATCCTTCTGCATAAACACTTCTCAAGTTGAATAGCCCAACTTCATAACCATGAAGTCTACCTTTGGGCCCGCTCAGTAACCGCATGGGGGACATCAACCATCGGCTCTGATACCATTTGATGGGAGTGCGCAGCAGAAGTTCGATACCTTCTTTCGGGGAGATATCCAAGAGGGAGCCCATGTCCGAGCCCGTTAACATATCCAGTCAAACCCACCTTAACTCCAAAGCTTAAGCTAATGAGTTATGGACCAACTTGGATATATTAAGTGTTCAACACCACATTAATTCTCCAATGTGGGACTCTTCTAACACAACTCACACGTGCACATCCTAACACCTTCAACCTTAATACTTTCGCCCCAATGACCCGAAGGTTACCACCTATCTCCCAAGATAACTCGACTGGGAACGTGTGTCTTCTATCTCGAACAAGCTTGACGCGACACTAACTTTGTCTCGGCTACTTCCTTTCCATCAGACTATGTCCCCTTGCCTTGCGCTACTTCCGCGTCGACCTCCACTCCCTAGCGATACCACAGACTATCCTTTACTTCACAGACCTTAAATCTTCCTGCTACCTCGACATGAAGACTCTCCCCCGACCCCAATTGAGCACTTGCAAGACCCACGACTCCTTGCTCATCTTCGACTCACATTGCACAGGTTAGTGAATGGTTTAGAAGTATTTACTTGCCTGGTTCGGGTGGCTAGTCTGGTCGAGGTTCCTAGATGATGGTGGCTGTCGCACGCTATTGACACCTAAATTTTGATCAACCTTTTTTGCTTTATTTATTTATTTATTTATTTATTATTATTTTAAAAAAAAATCATAAAAAATATATAAAAAGTTGAAAAATTGAAAAATCAATTTTGGTGACCTTGGCCAAGCTAAATGAACCATTTTGACCAAAAAAATATTTTTCATATTTTTCATTTTTTTTAATATTTTCGAAAAAAATACAAAAAAAGAAAAATAAAAGAAGAAAATCAAGAAAAATAATATTTGAGGTCACAAAAAAATATATAAATAGTTGGTATTTTTATTTTTATTTTATCCATTTTCTGACCTCATAAATAGTAAAATTCAGGTTTGATTTTAGGTGTTCTTTGATCATCATAAAATTGAATTTGGCAAAAATATTAGTAATGATTAAAAGGAAAAGGAGTGAAAACATCATCATTCAAAAGAAAAGTAAAAGAGAAAAAAAAGTTTGAGTAATGATGGGGAATAATAAAATAATAATAAAATAATAAAAAGCAAAAAAATAATAAAAATAAAAAATAAAAAATCTCTCTCTCCCTCTCTTTTTCCTCTTCTTCTCACGCTCTCTTCTCTCCCCCTTGATCATCTGCCGCTCCTCCCCTCCTCACACGCTCCCCCCTTCTCTCTTTTGCTCTTTCCTCTCTCTCTCTTTTTGGAATGCACTCAAGTGCACTCAAGTGCACTTGAGTGCACTCAATTGAGAGAGAGGGAGGATCGGCCCTCTTGATCCGCGGCTCCCCCTCCTTCGTCTCCCTCTCCTCTTCCTTCCTTCCTTCTCCTTTTTCTTCTTGGTTTTTTCTTTTTTCTTCTTCGTGAACCTCCCCACCTCACCGACACCACACATCTGGCCGCCTTTGTCGAGCCAGCTACCACCTCACCACCACCTTGCTCCGCCACCCTCCGACGCCGTGCCGAGATCCCGTCCGTCTTGCTGTTTATCGCGACCTCGTGGAGCTCCTAGATACCACAATCCCCCTCCATCTTCCTCCTCTGTTTCGCCCCCCCCGCCACGTCGTCGCTCTTCGTCGTCGCCGCTTGGCCACGAATCCATCGTGTTCGGGCCGATCCCGGCCGTGGGCCGATCCCGTGGGTCGAGCGGCCGTGATCTTGGGCCACGGCCGAGCCCATAGCCGAGGCCGTGGGCCGAGGCCGTGGGCCAAGGCCGTAGGCCAAGGCCATGGCCGAGCCCATGGCCGAGGCCGTGGGCCAAGGCCGAGCCCACGGCCGAGCCCATGGCCGAGGCCGTAGGCCAAGGCCATGGCCGAGCCCATGGCCGAGGCCGTGGGCCAAAGCCGTGGGCCGAGGCCGTGATCTTGGGCCGTGGCTGAGCCCATAGCCGGTCCATGGCTGAGCGAATCGGCCCGTTTCCGAGCCTGGATTTATTTTTTTAAATTATTATTATTTATTGCCGGTCTTAAAACTTGTAAAATTGATTGTTGACATTTTGATGTGGTGATCGACAGGTGATGTGCATGGAGATGGTCGCAGGCTGAGGCTGGGCGATTGAAGGCCGGTGTCCAATCCGGTATGTTTTACGTACCCGATCCGTATATCATGGTTATTTTTCTAAAATGTCGCCATTATAGATTTGGTTTGCATGTATTTATCTCAGTTCAGTAGTTAGCTTATTTATCTGGTTGAGTGTTGTCTATTGCCAATGATATGCTTTTTATTAAAATATTTTTCGAAAATATTAAAAAAATAATAATAAAAATCGATCAGAAAATGCTAAACAAATAAAAAACTAAAGAAAAATTCAAAAAAATTGAGAAAAATTGCAGAACATTCCAAAAAAAATCTAAAAATTTTCCAAGGCTGAAAACATAAAAAAAAAATTGATTTGTTTTCATTTTTGGGATTTTCTCCCATTTAATCCAAAATGGCGATTTCACCCCTCAAAGGGTAAATCGTCTTTGATATTCTGATGAATTGTGGAAATTGCTTAGAATTTGGTGATGGGCCAGATGGGTGGCTAAACCTTATGTCTAAGATTTCCACATTTCATTTCCATTTTTAGAAAATGACGATTTTACCCTTCGAATGGTAAATCGGTTTCTAAAATTCCCGAAAATCACGAAAATTGCCAAAAAATAGGAAATGGGTCAATTGAGTGACCAAACCTGTTTTTGACTCCGGATTCATTCCGAAATGATGATTTTGTCCTTTTTGGGCAAATTGTCTCATTTGTCTCAAAATTACGATTTTGCCCCTGATGGGCAAAATCATGTCTAAATCATTCCTAAGCCTGATTGATGCTTCTCTAGGCCAATATGGCCTTATTAGGAATGCCATGTGATTTATTTGTACATTTGAATTCATTGATTTGTGCACTTTATCATTGATTGTGATTGCTAGGATAGTCATTCCTATCTGCATGAACTCCTAGATTTAGGACTCGTACCCCACTCATCTGCATGAAATCTTAGGTCAGAAAATTCAGTCAACTTAGGTACCGAAAGGGCGTCAACTCGGACAGTTGACGTAACTAAGTCCCCGAACCCATTTCTCTGGTTATCGCAGAATTGAATAGAAACTCCCGACTATTCAATAGGGTGGTCCAATCATACCCTCCAAAAAATGATTGGTGGCGACCCCATGGCATGCACACTTAGCACATGTCACCAGACCACACTGAAGGTCGACTACGCATACCTCCGTTGCGATTTGGGTAACGGGCCTTGGGAGAGGCCCGCGTCCGACCAGACTAGACGGCCCATTAGCCCTCGAGAGCCTTTCATGCAACCTCAAGAGGGTCGCGACAGACTGGCGACTCCACTGGGGACTTTAGAGAACTTGAGCCGATTAAAAAGTTGATTGATTTTTCTAACATGTTTTATGCAGATGCTCTTCAAGGTGAGGTACGTACTTTAACCCTTGAGGTGTTAAATGTTTTTGCAGATTGGAGAAATAAGGGGTGTAGTCCGTGATTAACATTGTCTTATGCAGGTTGGGCGTAGGAATGTATGTTGTGTGGATGATTTGAAGTGCTGATTGATAAACTGTTGTGCATGACTTGCATTGTGATGATCACGACACGTGGACACACACAACCGCGCCTAAAACCCAGGGCGCCGTCTTTAGAAACACAATAGAAGGAATTGAAAATGGAATCTCCGTGAGGAAAAACACGGGGTAATCCACTTTTCAATTCCGCTCACTTCGAACTATGGATCGAGTCCCAATGCAACGATAGCTGTGCAATGGAATCGGCTCTTTCTAGAACTCGAGGTGGGAACCTTGACCTTAGGTGCCAAACCCTCTGATTTTTAGAAGTTTACCATCACTTGTTTCATGCGCATGTCTTTGGGCGGTTGGTACACCTAAAACCGCACATAAGTCGACGAGTTGGGTTGGTAAGACTCTCTATCCCCCCAAATCTATCACTGTTCATGTAAATATAGGCATTTCATCCATTGCATTCTGGTGATTAGATTAAACGCCGTTTCGAGAATAGGTATGAGCGTTTGTCCCCAACGCCCTTGACAGAAGACGAGGAGGGTGATATCCCACGACGAACACCGAGTGTGCGATAAGGAGCATACTATGGACATTATTGAGGTATCATCCAATGAAGATGACGAGTTGGGGCAAGTGATCCTGAAGACACAGATCGAAACTGGGGCATCCCTAAACGTTAGGATCACATTCATTTGTTTCATTTTCCATTACTAGTCCTCTTGTATAGGGTTTATTTTTACCGGGGTTTTCTCTATCTCACCCCTTAGAGTGATTGTATTAGGGATCTATTGGTGTATACATTCAGATGGAACTTGGTTGTATTTCTTTTGACGGGTCATGGGAATGTGATAGTGGCATTTTCTCTAATCATCCGAATACTCCCAAGTCAAGTTTATAATTCCTTTAGAGGAAATTAAAATTGGAAATCTTACACGACCTTTTTGGTCGTATAGGGTAATCCAACCCCAATTTCGCTAGAAGGAATTATACACTTGAATTGGTTCATGCATGATTGTGCGCCGCTGGTAATCCACGATAATTGACCGAGAATATCGGCGTTGTTTTGAATTTAATGACGAGATAGATGTCCAAATTACTCTCGTTCTTAACAAAACGGCCTTGATTTGGATGCCGTATCTTCAATTAAATTTAAAACACGTTATTATGCCTCGCACTTTTGAGTAATTCGTTCCTCTCGAAATTGATCAAAAGAGATTATTGTGAATTACATTCCTTTCAATAGTATGCTTTCTTTCGAGGAATATTGATAAAAACTTTTCGCGCAAGATTAAAACCCTTGTAAAAGTTCTTGTCCTTATTAATCACGAGCAAGCATAAGATTGAAAGGGGTCTATGCTTTCTTTTTCAGATTATTCCTTCTGACTCGGTCTTTTCATTTGCAGGTGAAAAACAAGTAGTATAGAGAAATCTTCTCTTGGACAAATCTGCAACTATTCTTCCATCTGATCATGAGCGAGTTATAAAATCAGGACGTATTTGCTCGGCTTATTGATATTATGGTTCGGCTCACCCAAGTTGAAGATGTTTGGATGCTCGAAGAAATGAACCATACAGAAGTTAAAACACACACACGAGAACTTTCATTTATTTTGCTCGGCGGAGGGTTTTCAGAAGCAGGTCATACAAGTCGGGGTGGAAAAGTAAAGCCAAAGTGAGCCCTAATTAACGACACAAAGGATCCCAACTGACCCTCCATGTTATTAATGCTCTGCTCATACTCCCAGCTCCGCATGTTGTGGTCGGTAAGCCTGAGGAGAAGACTTCTGCATTCTCCCTTAACTTCGGCGACCTTGGCCTCGTGTTCTTCGGTGACTACTTCCAGGTCCCGAACCAGTCCATTCCCGCGAGCTATGTCCTCGGTTATCTTGTCGAGCCGTTCTTCCTGCCAGTCGCTCTGAAGCCTCAACAGGACGTTGCGGCGGTCATGCTCGCCGGTGGTCAGGGATATGGCCAATTGATCCACCAGATTTCTCCTCTCGCGAAGCAACGTCGCGACCCGCTCATTAGCAAACTCGACGGCCTTTTTGTAACTATCAACCAGATAGTTGGTCAGCACCAAATGATCAGATCGATCCTCATAATGAGCCCGCAAGACGCGAGCCACCAGAATCTCCCGATTAGCAACACGATAGGCCTCTAAGGAGTGTGCAAAGAGAGTCGGGAAAGTTCTATATTCCCTCCCCAGTGTAGTACCTTCGAGAGAAGTGGTATCAAGGTCCTCGAGCAGGACACAGATTGCATCCTCGGTTGCAGAATGATCGGTTATGTGCGCGTAACCGCGACCCAATAGGTTATAAAGCTTTTCCCACTGGGCCAAGACATCAGTTGAAAAAGTGCGTACGGGAGAGGAGGCCATTTGCGTTGGGTTGGCTTGAGAATAAGACGAGTTTAACAGAGAGATTAGAAGGAAGAGGCTGATTATGCGAGAACGTTAACCTTCCATACATTAATTCCTCATTTTATAGCAACTCGAGGATGATGAAGGGTCTCAGTAATAATGCTGGTGGAGCCCAGTTAGGGGGGTAAAGCAGGAGGTCCCCTCACGAGAACCATTGGATTCGTTTCGGTCCGCGATTTCCAGCTCATCAATTAAAAGATGTAAAAGATTTGTCGGGATCATCATTATTGGAGTTAGGTGGGAGGTAAACGCAACTATCGAAGAGAGCCCTAACAGGATTTGGCAGTCCCATCACGTTGAAAAGCTAAGCGAGAAATTCAAAGTCTTGAGGGGGAACGTTTGCCTAATGATGCTTGAAGAGCGTCTCCTAAACATACGAAGTCACTCGAAGAAAACTTTATAGGGAGTGAGCATACATGAGAGAGTGGAGAACTCTGAGTGGGCAAGAACCAATCAAACATTTCTCAATCCAACATATTTAAGAGGTTATTGTCAGCTGCTAGAGGCGACTGACTCAAAAATCTCAGAAATTGAACTACAGAGGGATCTCGAAGATTCCAAGATCAAGTCTAACGCCAAAACCATGGAGCCCAACACTTCTGGCAACGGAAATCAAGATCACGGCGACGACGACAACGACATCCACGATGTTCAACTCGGGAAAAGAAGACGTCCTCACCAATACTCTCAGGAGGAAACCCAAATGCTGGAAACCCTTTTCAGTAAAAGCCATTACATGAAAAAGAAGTGGAGAATTGAATTGAGCCGGGAGTTGGGGATTAATCAGTCGAGGATCCAGTTTTGGTTTCAAAATAGGAGATCCAAATCGAAGGCTCAACGCAAACGTCAGGTGGTCGAGATTTTAAAGGAAGAAAACCAAAAGCTGCGAACAGAAAACATGAGGTATGAAAAAGCTCTCAATATTACCGTTTGCCCTCATTGCGATAACCTCGTCGCCCTCGGTAAGATATTCCCCGATAAGCCTCACGCGATGATTGAAGACGTTCATTTACCACCTTACTCCCTCGGGGCATCTCCTGCTCAACCAGATTTTGCCGGAGTCACGCATGAGCAGGATGATCCTACGAAGATGATACAAATGCCTCCTGGGGATGGGATTTGCATCGCTTTGATTGGAGTTATAGTTTCAAGGAGCTGGATGTTACCGCCGACCAGCTCAAAGCATATCAGCCTCATGCACAACAATTTTCGATAGGGTCGGGTCCTGCTGGAGATGAGTTAATCAGTCGTCAAGCCATCGATGCAATTTTGGGCCACGATAAGAGGAGGTTCGCTTGGCCCCCTGAACTGCATTCCAGATTCCTAGACGTGGTTCACCAAATGGGGATCGACTCAGCAACTCCGACGCGCATATTTAAGGCCATGAATGTACCGGGGCTTAGTAAGGAGCTGGTCAGGAATCACCTTGCTGCCTACAGAAAGCTATTAAAACAACGTCGAGCGGAGCTAAACCGGGAGGAATCCGTCTCGAGCTCAAAAGCTAGGGGCGACCGCCATTGTAATGCTCAGGCATCAAGAGATACCCGGCCAAATCTAAGCATCAATCAAGCTAGCAACCCGACCACCGGCAAACTGAAAGCTGATCAGAATGTCCTCCCAGGCCATTTCAACACTTCTCAAGAGCGCGTGTCACAAGTACAGCGAGTGCGCACTCCTCCATTCGAGCAACAGTCGGCTGGTGCTCTGCCTGCCACTGGTCAACCCACGACAGACGATTTCTTCGATGAGGGGCTCGATGCCTTGTTCAATCAGTGGGAAGCTGGCATGCTTGGACAGCCATGATCTAGCACCTGGCTCGGGGCACGATGGGTCGGTCACTACGAACACCCATAGGAAGAAGAACATGTTCACGAGTAGATCACTCATTTTATCCGTTGTAAAGTTCCTACGGGAACATTTTTCTTTAATGACTATAGTTAATTCTATATTAAAACCAACGCTATCGACGAACATCGTCATGCTCAGTTGTGATGATCCCTTGTTAGATTAAGTCTGAAACCAGAGACGGTCTTTAAAATTTTGAGTGGCCACGAACTCATTCCTCACCAAGCGCCCGGGATGCTGAAATGAAGAGTAACAGCATGCACAGGGAAAATGTCACTTTCGTTTGAACGATGAAAAGGGGTTGAGAGAAGATCATAGCGTTAATTCCCATGGAGCTAAATGAATTAAACGGAGTCATTAATTGCGGGTCCACCGCTGCTCCCCACGTTCTCGGGCCTAGCAAATCATAAAAGGCGCCGAAAGATTGTAGACCCACCACTTTGAAGACTGAACTAGGGGACGAGCGCAATACTCGATGAAACCGAATCAATGCAAGAGAGTTTGTGATCCTATCACGAGGAAAAAGAAAGGGGAATACAGACGATGAGTAATTGCAGAATCTCGGGAGGAGCGCTTGCTTGCTGGTCTTCATATGCAGCCTGAAGGATGGTTCCAGGACACGCACAATCACTTGAGAAAATTTCTAGAGTGAGCAAACACGTAAGAGCGAATTGAGAAAGCTGAGTGAACTAGATCAGCCCGAGATACCCCGATCCATCATGTTTAAAAGTTATTCCCATCTGCTAGAAACGCCCGACCTGGACATTTCTGAGCACGAACTGCTGGGAGACTTTAAAGATCCTGGAGCTGAATCCTGCCCGAAGGCCATGGAGACTGACTCCTCCAGCGATGAAATTCTAGGTTTCAGCTACGAAGAAGGAGTATACAATGATGACCGGAGCCGGAAAAGGAAGCAACTACAACGCCACACTCCAGGCCAAATCCGAGAGCTCGAAGCTTTCTTCAATGAATGCCCCACTCCAAGCAGACAACAGAAAATGGAGTTGAGCCGAAAGATAGGATTGGAGCTTTCGAATGTCAAGTTTTGGTTCGCCAACAAACGAACCCGGGTGAAACAGCAATACGCAGACCATGAGTTATTGGTCCTGAAGGAGGAGAATGAGAAGTTTCAAGCTGAAAGCGCGAGATATAAGGAAGCTCTGACCAAGGCCACCTGCCTTAATTGTGGTAATCTTGTTGTCCTCGGCGAGGTGTTCCTCGATGAACCATCCCTGTTGACGAATAACACTCAGCTGTTACCGTATTCTCCACAACATTTTCCGACACAGCCAGATACCGCCGGAGATCTGCATGAGCAAGTCAACACCATAGGATCAACACCAACATCCTCTGAGAAATGGGATATGAATCATCACAGGGGGAGTTCTCTCAATGACGAACTCGCTGTCGCAGCCAGCCAATCCAAAGTCGGTGAGTCCCTCCCTGGACAACTTTTGAAACGACTAGATCCCGTAGAGAATAGCTACCGAAGTATTGACGATATTTTGGGTGATAAGAGAACAAGGTTTTACTGGACCTATGAACTTCACACCAAATTTGTTGATGCAATTCGAGAACTGGGAGTTGATTCGGCTAGCCCACTACGCATACTCGAGATTATGAATGTGCCGGGGCTCTCTAGAATTAACGTTGAGTCTCACCTCAAGTACTATAGGAGATTGCTAAGGGATGGAAGGATAGCGTTAAACCATCATAAAGCCAGTTGGAGCTCAAGTGCTGGGCAGAGTTACAACCATGATGATTGGAGAGCCAAGAGCACCCAACCGTGTTTCAGCAATGACGGGACTAGCAGTCGTGTCAGCGACTCCTCTAACCCAAATCAGAATGCTCCGCCGAGCTATCTCAATACTCCTCAAGAGTATATGCCACAGTTCCAGCACATAGAGATTCCTCAGTTTGAGCGCGAATCAGTCATTAATGCTGTCCCTGAAGCAGATCTGGCATTGGTAGAGAGTGCACATATAAACCTGCCGGTCATCGGAGGAAGTCCCAATTCGAGGGATCAAATTGCTCACGGCGAGAGCAAAGAGAGGAATCCCTCACCTACAGTCGACGACACCCAATATGGGCACCAAGGGCTAGAAAGAACAGGCGATTTCCTTGATAAGGAGCTGGACACTTGGATCAATACTCTTCAGGAATGTATGTCTCGACCCCAACATGGCAATGATGAAGGTTCCAGCTCAAAGACTCCAGTCCCTCACAATGAAGGCGATGAAAGAAATCTGCTCCCAACAATTGTTGATACCCAACTTGAACATCAATGGCTCGAAGACCCGAGCAATTTCCTTGGCGATGAGTTCAATCTTTGGCTCGATCAATTTGGAGCCGGAGGGCCATCACAGTGGTGACGCAAGGCAGGTGACCAAACGTCTGATGCAAGGCATGGTTACTCGATGAAAAATGCTTAGACGAAAGGGGTGGAACACTCCTATTGAATATGTTGTTGATCGCACTGTAAGGTTCCCACGGGAACATCTTTCATTAATGTCTAGAACTAATTGCGTGTGAGTGTCAACATCACCCTTTGAGCATCTTCAAGCCGAGGGCCGTGGATTAATCGCTTAATCCGTGGAGCAAGTTCCCCGAACAATGACTATCACCCGCGGAGTATAATGAGATCTACCCCTACAATACGAAATACGTTTGGCCGCGAAGCCACCTATTTGGTAAAACGATGTATCGTTCCTAAACGATCTTCAATCGAATACCGAAGTAATGTCTCCTTTCTTTCCCTTCTCAGGTGATAAATGTGGATAAATCACTCAAGGAGCCATTTGTTCGAATAACAGAACAGACGTTGCCTAACTGGGGGGCAGATGAACCATTGATGTTGCAAACACTCCAAGAATGGATAGGCGAATTTGATAGATGTTGTTCATATCAATACGCAACATCAGAACGGGATGAGAACCAAGAGTAAAGTTGTATCGTTCCAATTTGTCTTGAATTTGAGAATATGAATTGATACTCGTTATTTATCCTTGACAGGGGAATCGCCTTACAGACGAACAGGTTTTTACATCCCATGTACTACTCGTTAGAGTACATGACCAAGGGTAGGATGTATCGTTTCGATTTTTGAAAAATTCGTGAACATGCAATGATATGCTTCTTTTACATTTTCAGGGGTCTGCAGCCACGACAGGTAGGTAAGTATCCCTTTCCCAGTTAGCTGGAGACAAAAAAATGTTAAAATACTTTCAGCCGTCATGAAAATTATCCAATGCATCGATGTTCATGATTTAAATCAGGAGGTTGCCCAAAGCATGAATAAGACATGCACGATACATCACAAAATCCCCTCGATGGATAAATTTTGGGAAAGAAAGAAATGAATTTTTCCAAATATGATTATTTGTCAAATCATTCAAAAGGAAGTTTACTCAAAAGAGAGGCAAGCCTAGTCAAAACACGTCCTATACATATTTAAGAGAGAAGTGGAGCGGATCAGATAGCAAAATCTGGACCTACGGAAGTAGGGACCATTCGCAGCGATTACATGGGTTGGGACGACGGAGGCATTCGTTTCATATCCCCTAAACACTACAGGTGACCGTTGATAACCCCTTTGAACGGCGGTTTTCATTCTTAGCCCTGTCGAGAACCACCCCACATCGGGGCAAAATGAAGATGAGCTCAGCAGCATCAGGAGAAAATGGTTAGAAATTTTCTTGCTCGGACTAACATTAATCTTTGTGTGTTGTTTATATGGTAATCCAAGTGCCATAGGATGATGAGAAGCATTCATTTCTCTATCCCACACACCGAATCCTTTGCATAGCCAAGTCGAGCCTGCAAATTCGTTTCATGAGCCCGTTGGTGATCATTGCACATTTCAAGATGGATGCAGCATCACTTTAGAAACGGAAGAGCTCAAGACTAAGGGATTTCAAAAAAAAAAAAAAAGATGAAAATGAGAAAAGAATCCACGACATCGAGAAAAAGCAAAGTGCCTGGTAAAAGCAAGGCCGATACTCGTGTAAGTTGTTTGATTGATCCACAATGAAGCCGGATGGGAAAAGAGAAAATCCCTAAAGGAGCCAAATCTGAAAGGGCTGCTCCCCAAAATGCTATCAAGCGCAGAACAAAGACATAGAGAGAGTCAGTCTCTGAATGCAACAAGAGACGCTCTTTAAAGAGCTGGTGCACGCCGCAAGATAGGTTGCGCGCCTCAAAGGCTAAAGATGCAGAAAAGAAAGGACAGGTGGCAAATCAGCAATGATCACCAATGTCAAACCCGTCACGAATTCTGGGCCAAAAACAAGCATTTTTCGGTCCCCAATCCTACCAATGTTACAACCCTGAAACAGTCTTCTCTGACTAAGACACTTGGGCTAACATATAACTTAGCTCGAAGAGGTACGAGCAAGACTATTTCTTTCTCATTTTGCAGGGTTCTCGACTTGTAAACCCGGAGCAGATGGTGAAGACTTTCATACAATGGCCTCGACTCCAAAGCGGGTCCCCCTTGAAAACCAATATCCAAGCCCAACATTACGGTCCCGTGAAAGACCTCCCGACCGATCAAAATGTATGCGCTGCGAATGAGCCTAAAACCTAGGCACAAGTCAGTAGGGAATTGAGTGTATCCCCTAAAAATCATTACCTCAAAACAGGTGAGATGGCCTCCTTGTCGAGAAATATTCCAATTGATGTTTTGAACAAACTCTTTTTGGAATTTTCAAACTGTTGATCCAGATTTTCCGTGCAAGGGATTTGTGATCACATTTGCATGTTGCAAGAATGCTTTGGATAACCTCCAGCATCAAAACGCACGTTTCATGATTACGACTTAAATCATACGGTTTTGTCAGAAGGACAATCGTCGTCTTCCCTAAGATTGCTAATGTTTTCTTGGTGAAGAAAAATCTTTCAGGCTCGAACTTCTGCAGGATCCGTTGGAAACACTAATCTCCCAGAATGTCGCCTCAACAGACTCAAGTGAAGCTTTGTCAAGATAAAATCTTTCGCCGCTTCAAAACTGAATTCCCGACAAATTTCGGGGTCTTTTAAAAGAAGGGATGAGGATAGAACCCTTTTTCAAAATCAGGCAGTCTCATCGGACGTGGAGAACCCTCGTCATGAGATCCCTTTTCAAAATTCAGGTAGTTTCATCGGACGTGGAGAACCCTCGTCATGAGACCCCTTTTCAAAGCAAAAACCAAAGGTAGATACCGCCTGAAGGGTCAAATCAAGGTAGAAACCGCCTGAAGGGTCAACTCAAGGTAGATACCGCCTGAAGGGTCAACTCAAGGTAGATACCGCCTGAAGGGTCAAACTAAGGTAGATACCGCCTGAAGGGTCAACCCAAGGTAGAAACCGCATGAAGGGTCAAATCAATGGTAGAAACCGCCTGAAGGGTCAATGAATAGTAGAAAACCGCATAAAGGGTCAAAGGATTGGTAGAGACCGCCTGAAGGATCAACCCAATGGTCCGATCCACCATACTGATCAAAACCTCGATGAATCCTGAACGCGGGAAGAGTCGTTTTCCCTAATAAGCCTTACATTAGGCAAGCCATTTCTAGTTTAGTCCACCACACGGATCAAAACCCTTGGCAAATTCCCAAATGTGGGACGTGTCTTCCTTAGATTCCTATCAGTTAGGAATCCCATTATGGTTTGACCTACCATACGGGTCAGAACTTAACCTCTCTGGGATACTCTAGACGAGTTCCTAGAAATTCTCTTGAATCCATCAAACACCGCGAAAATCGCACAAACATCGAACAGGTAAGTGGCAGGTACGTCTCTCTACTATCTCACTCTCTCATGTCAAATGAATGCTTTCCCCTTCAAGAAAGAGCATACATGGACAAACATGAAGATTGGATGTCATAACTCCTTTTCCATTAGTTTCCCGAGTCGAGTCGATCAGGACTCAGGTGTCACCTTGTCTTTGAGAGAAACCTCTAACGAGATTCCTCTCAAAGAGGGGCAGCTGTTGACACCTAAATTTTGATCAACCTTTTTTGCTTTATTTATTTATTTATTTATTATTTTTAAAAAAAATCATAAAAAATCTATAAAAAGTTGAAAAATTGAAAAATCAATTTTGGTGACCTTGGCCAAGCTAAATGAACCATTTTGACCAAAAAAATATTTTTCATAATTTTCATTTTTTTTTAATATTTTCGAAAAAAATACAAAAAAAAAGAAAAATAAAAGAAGAAAATCAAGAAAAATAATATTTGAGGTCACAAAAAAATATATAAATAGTTGGTATTTTTATTTTTATTTTATCCATTTTCTGACCTCATAAATAGTAAAATTCAGGTTTGATTTTAGGTGTTCTTTGATCATCATAAAATTGAATTTGGCAAAAATATTAGTAATGATTAAAAGGAAAAGGAGTGAAAACATCATCATTCAAAAGAAAAGTAAAAGAGAAAAAAAAAGTTTGAGTAATGATGGGGAATAATAAAATAATAATAAAATAATAAAAAGCAAAAAAATAATAAAAATAAAAAATAAAAAATCTCTCTCTCCCTCTCTTTTTCCTCTTCTTCTCACGCTCTCTTCTCTCCCCCTTGATCATCTGCCGCTCCTCCCCTCCTCACACGCTCCCCCCTTCTCTCTTTTGCTCTTTCCTCTCTCTCTCTTTTTGGAATGCACTCAAGTGCACTCAAGTGCACTCAATTGAGAGAGAGGGAGGATCGGCCCTCTTGATCCGCGGCTCCCCCTCCTTCGTCTCCCTCTCCTCTTCCTTCCTTCCTTCTCCTTTTTCTTCTTGGTTTTTTCTTTTTTCTTCTTCGTGAACCTCCCTACCTCACCGACACCACACATCCGGCCACCTTTGTCGAGCCAGCTACCACCTCACCACCACCTTGCTCCGCCACCCTCCGACGCCGTGCCGAGATCCCGTCCGTCTTGCTGTTTATCGCGACCTCGTGGAGCTCCTAGATACCGCAATCCCCCTCCATCTTCCTCCTCTGTTTCGCCCCCCCCGCCACGTCGTCGCTCTTCGTCGTCGCCGCTTGGCCACGAATCCATCGTGTTCGGGCCGATCCCGGCCGTGGGCCGATCCCGTGGGTCGAGCGGCCGTGATCTTGGGCCACGGCCGAGCCCATAGCCGAGGCCGTGGGCCGAGGCCGTGGGCCAAGGCCAAGGCCATGGCCGAGCCCATGGCCGAGGCCGTGGGCCATGGCCGAGGCCGTGGGCCAAGGCCAAGGCCGAGCCCACGGCCGAGCCCATGGCCGAGGCCGTGGGCCAAGGCCATGGCCGAGCCCATGGCCGAGGCCGTGGGCCAAGGCCATGGCCGAGCCCATGGCCGAGGCCGTGGGCCAAAGCCGTGGGCCGAGGCCGTGATCTTGGGCCGTGGCTGAGCCCATAGCCGGTTCATGGCTGAGCGAATCGGCCCGTTTCCGAGCCTGGATTTATTTTTTTAAATTATTATTATTTATTGCCGGTCTTAAAACTTGTAAAATTGATTGTTGACATTTTGATGTGGTGATCGACAGGTGATGTGCATGGAGATGGTCGCAGGCTGAGGCTGGGCGATTGAAGGCCGGTGTCCAATCCGGTATGTTTTACGTACCCGATCCGTATATCAGGGTTATTTTTCTAAAATGTCGCCATTATAGATTTGGTTTGCATGTATTTATCTCAGTTCAGTAGTTAGCTTATTCATCTGGTTGAGTGTTGTCTATTGCCAATGATATGCTTTTTATTAAAATATTTTTCGAAAATATTAAAAAAATAATAAAAAAATCGATCAGAAAATGCTAAACAAATAAAAAACTAAAGAAAAATTCAAAAAAATTGAGAAAAATTGCAGAAAATTCCAAAAAAAAATCTAAAAATTTTCCAAGGCTGAAAACATAAAAAAAAATTGATTTGTTTTCATTTTTGGGATTTTCTCCCATTTAATCCAAAATGGCGATTTCACCCCTCAAAGGGTAAATCGTCTTTGATATTCTGATGAATTGTGGAAATTGCTTAGAATTTGGTGATGGGCCGGATGGGTGGCTAAACCTTATGTCTAAGATTTCCACATTTCATTTCCATTTTTAGAAAATGACGATTTTACCCTTCGAATGGTAAATCGGTTTCTAAAATTCCCGAAAATCACGAAAATTGCCAAAAAATAGGAAATGGGTCAATTGAGTGACCAAACCTGTTTTTGACTCCGGATTCATTTCGAAATGATGATTTTGTCCTTTTTGGGCAAATTGTCCCATTTGTCTCAAAATTACGATTTTGCCCCTGATGGGCAAAATCATGTCTAAATCATTCCTAAGCCTGATTGATGCTTCTCTAGGCCAATATGGCCTTATTAGGAATGCCATGTGATTTATTTGTACATTTGAATTCATTGATTTGTGCACTTTATCATTGATTGTGATTGCTAGGATAGTCATTCCTATCTGCATGAACTCCTAGGTTTAGGACTCGTACCCCACTCATCTGCATGAAATCTTAGGTCAGAAAATTCAGTCAACTTAGGTACCGAAAGGGCGTCAACTCGGACAGTTGACGTAACTAAGTCCCCGAACCCATTTCTCTGGTTATCGCAGAATTGAATAGAAACTCCCGACTATTCAATAGGGTGGTCCAATCATACCCTCCAAAAAATGATTGGTGGCGACCCCATGGCATGCACACTTAGCACATGTCACCAGACCACACTGAAGGTCGACTACGCATACCTCCGTTGCGATTTGGGTAACGGGCCTTAGGAGAGGCCCGCGTCCGACCAGACTAGACGGCCCATTAGCCCTCGAGAGCCTTTCATGCAACCTCAAGAGGGTCGCGACACACGCGTTGGACGAAGAAGCGGCAGTCGAAACTTGAAGCTGATAGGAATCGTGCCCCAATTCCAGAAATATAATCCAAGCAAACAATCCACACTAGCAGAATATAGCGATAAAAGAACAGAATTAGAAGAACACACCAGAGAATTTGTTATCGAAGTTCACCCAAACCTAGGCTACATCTCCGCGCAGAGGCACTTTGCGAATCCACTAGTCTTCGAGAAAAGTAAGAATACAACTGACGACCTTCTCACACGATCGAAGGAAAAAGAATACGAGAACACTCAAGAATGCCGTCACGGCCTCTCTCTCTCTTTTTCTCTCTATTCGCTACTTTGCGTATTCTGTCTGCTCTTGCGCATTCTGTCTGCTCTTCTATCTTCTCTCTCTTCTGATGGCTACAACCTATATATCCTAATATATAAGGTGTATCTTTTAACCTAGAAGAAAAGGAAAGGACAAAAGATAAAAAAGAAATCTTAATAATATCTTTTGATATATTTGGCTTCACGCCAACAATCTCCCACTTGAAGACAAATATATCTGATGTACCAAGCAACTTTGCATCCATCCTCTTCAAAAACTAGCAACTCGAACTTGTGCCTCTGCGATACTCCTCATCAATTAACATTGAGTAATACCAATAGTAGTAGAACAGAAAGTATGCTTCTCTCTGTCTACTACCTTGGTAAACATGTCAGCTGGATTCTTTGATCCATCAATCTTCTGTAGCTTTAACTCGTTATCTTTTAATGCTGACCTGATGAAGTGATAACGCTTCTTGATATGTTTAGTCCTTGAGTGATAAGCTGCATTCTTTGCTAAGTGTACTGCACTTTGACTGTCACTCCACTGTGTGCTCACTGACTGCTTTCGATGTAGCTCCTCCAGATAATCTTGTAACCAAATGATTTCCTTAGAGGCTTCCGTGATCGCCACGTACTCTGCTTCTGTCGTCGATAAAGCCACTATTTTCTATAGTTGAGATACCCAACTCACAGCTGTACCTGCAACTGTAAAGACATATCCAGTGGTACTTTTAACACTATCTCGATCACCCGAGTGATCTGCATCCATATAATCCTGCAATTCTAGAGATGTACCTCCATAACAAAGAGAGTAATTTGATGTACCTGCTATATATCTCAATATCCATTTTACTGCATTCCAATGCTCTTTGCTCGAGTTCTGCAAATATCGACTCACAACTCCCACTGCTTGTGCAATGTCAGGTCTTGTGCTCACCATAGCATACATCAAACTTCCAACTGCTGACGCATACGGCACTGCCGCCATCTCTTCTTTCAAAGCTTGAGTACTGGGACACATATCCTTAGAAAGTTTGAAGTGACCTGCTAGAGGAGTCACAACCGATTTTGCCTTGTCCATGTTGAATCTTTTTAACACCTTGTTCACATAGTCTTCCTGCGACAACCATAATTTCTTATTTTTCCTGTCCCTGATGATTTTCATGCCTAAAATCTTCTTGGCCTCTCCCAAGTCTTTCATAGCAAACTGCGCTGCTAACATCTTCTTTACTTCTGCGATTCTCTTCATATTAGAACTAGCCACTAGCATGTCATCAACATATAAAGAGAGATATACAATATCACCATCGCTATACTTTCGAAAATAAACACAATGATCAGCCTCACAGTGTGCAAATCCTTTTTCTTCCATAAAACCATCAAATTTTAAGTACCATTGTCGCGGAGCTTGCTTTAAGCCATATAAGCTTTTCTTCAAGCGACATACCATGCGTTCTTTACCTTTGACTTCAAAACCTCTAGGTTGCACCATGTGTAACTCTTCATCTAGATCACCATGTAAAAAAGCCATTTTTACATCTAACTGCTCGAGATGAAGATCCTCCACTGCAACTATACTCAACAACACTCTGATTGATGTCATCTTCACTACTGGTGAAAATATCTCGGAGTAGTCGATCCCTTCTTTTTGAGAAAAGCCCTTTACTACAAGTCTTGCCTTGTATCTAATACTACCATCAGCTTCATTTTTTATCCTATACACCCACTTGTTTAACAAAGCTTTTTTACCTGTGGGCAACTTGGTCAACTTTCAAGTTTTGTTCTGAATTAACGAGCTCATCTCGTCTTTCATAGCACGCTCCCACTGCATATGAGATGTGTCTTTCTTTGCCTCATCATAAGTTTCCGGCTCTCCTGAATCTGTATATAAGACATGGCTCAGAACAATATTAGCTGAAGGATAAAAAAATTACATTTGACTTTCTCACACGTGTAGATCTCCTCAAAACAGGTACTTCATGATCGTTAGTCTGTTCCGGATTATCGCATTCCTCTTGAACTGCCTGCTCATTAATAATCTGTTCTTCTTGAACAACCTCCCCTTCAGATGCACTCTGATCTGCTGGAATCATATTCACAGGAATTGTGTCCAGCTCAATATATTTTGGTTCTACTGCCGTCTCATGCTCTGTCTGACGATCTTTATACATCTTTTCTTCTTGGAACACCATATTTCGACTGCGAATGACTTTGTTATTCTCATAATCCCAAAGCCTATATCCATATTCATCGCCGCCATATCCAATAAAGATGCACTTTTGGGACTTACCGTCAAGCTTTTTCCTGTCCTCTCTGTCAATCAAAGCATATGCAATACAACAAAAAACTTTTAGATATTAATAATTGACATTTTTACCTGACCACTGCTCTTGCGGTACTCCTCCATCCAGCGCACTAGATGGACTCCTGTTAATCAAATATATAGCTGCATCAACTGTAGCAGTCTATAAGTATAACGGGAAACCCGCATGTAGTCTCATGCATCTTGCACGTTCCAAAATGGTCCTGTTCATTCTCTCAGCCACACCATTCTCTTGAGGAGTTCTAGGAACAGTCTTTAACCCATGTATTCCTTCTTGGCTCAAATATTCTACAAATTCATTACTCGTGTATTCACCACCATTATCAGATTTTAGAGCTTTAATCTGATAACTTGTTTCTTTTTCTACCATGGTTTTCCACATTTTGAAAACACCGAATACTTCTGATTTTTCTCTAAGAGCATATACCCAAGTCTTTCTTGTTGCATCATCAATAAAAGTGACAAAATATCTCTTACCACCATAAGAGAGTTCTTGAGCCAGTCCCCATACATCAGTATGAACCAACTCTAACTTTTTTATTTTATTTTGTCACACATTCAATTGAAAACTAACTGCTTTTTGTTTTTCATAAATGCTACTTTCACAAAAATCTAACTCAACTTTCTGCAAACCTGGAAGCAACTTTCTTGAATGTAACTACTTGACACCTTTTTCACCAAGATGTCCCAAACAATAATGCCAAAGAGTAGATAAATTACCTGTAGCCACTGTAGTTGCAACCATATCACTGATATTGTCTCCTTGAAGAAGGTAAAGTGTACCTGTACGCTTTCCCTTTACTACTACTCTTGCTCCTGAGGTTATCTTCCACTCTCTGCCTCCAAAAGTTGTTACCATGCCTTTTTGGTCAAGTTTGCTAGTTGAAATCAAATTTTTCTTCAACTCAGGAATATGTCTTGTTTCACGCAAAATTAGTCGTCCACCACCTGAGATGTTCAAAACCACAGTTCCTTTTCCTACAATTGGACACATGTGGTCGTTTCCCACAACCACTTGCCCAAAATCTCCACCGGCATAATCAATAAATATATTTCTTTGCGAGGTACAATGAAAAGAAGCACCAGAGTCAAAAAACCACTTATATGTAGCCAAGTCAAGCCTTGCAGATAAACACAAGTTCTCTAACAAAGGCTCATCGCTTACCACATTAGCTCCTTGATTCTCATCTCGCAGCTTCTTTTTGTAGGCTTCACATTGAAATATACGATGTCCTGTCTGGTGACAAAACCAGCACGCATCTTTTATAACCTCTCTCTTTCCCCTGGATTGTGACCTACCACGCCCGCTGAATTTTTCTCTTCTTTTGCTTCTTCCACGGTTCTCCACTTCTAGTGCCGTTGAAGATGCAGATGCCGAAAATTTATCTCCACCTGAGACTTTTCGTCGCATCTCTTCATCCATGATACTGCTTACAGCATCATCCAGAGTCAAATCATCCTTCATGGTGCTCGAAATTCCTTGCACCGCGGTGTTGTAGCTTTCCGGAAGAGAACATAGAAATAATAAAGCTTGTAACTTCATATCCAGATTTATGCCTGCGGATTCTAATTGACCTGTAACCTGCGTGAAACTGTTAATATGCTCTGCAACAGAACCTCTGTCAGATAATTTCATATTAACCAATTTCTTTAACAAAAATATCTGATTCGATGTAGATGGCTTCTCATAAATATTCGTTAGAATATCCATAGCTTCTTTTGCAGTCTTAGCTTTCGCGATGTGGTATCCTATCTTTTTCGTCAAACCTAGACGAATTGCACCTAACGCCTTTCGATCAAGAATTTTCCATCCTGATTCTGCCGTCGGATCAACTTCCGCGATTTCAGGTTTCCAACCCTCAAGTGGTGCATAGAGATCTTTCTGATAAAGATAGTCTTATATTTGGAGTTTCCACCATCTGAAATCATGCCCATCAAACTTATCGATTCTAATTTTATCTTATGTCATATCGTTTGCTTTCAATCGAACGTCACCGAAAAACTCTCGATGTTCTTGATTAGCCAACCTAGGCTCTGATACCAGTTGATAGGAATCGTGCCCCAATTCCAGAAATATAATCCAAGCAAACAATCCACACTAGCAGAATATAGCGATAAAATAACAAAATTAGAAGAACACACCAGAGAATTTGTGATCGAAGTTCACTCAAACTTGGGCTACGTCTCCGCGCAGAGGCACTCTGCGAATCCACTAGTCTTCGAGAAAAGTAAGAATACAACTGACGATCTTCTCACAAGAACGAAGGAAAAAGAAAACGAGAACACTCAAGAATGCCGTCACGGCATCTCTCTCTATTTTTCTCTCTATTCGCTACTTTGCGTATTCTGTCTGCTCTTACGCATTTTGTCTGCTCTTCTATCTTCTCTCTCTTCTGATGGCTACAACCTATATATCCCTAATAAATAAGGTGTATCTTTTAACCTAGAAGAAAAGGAAAGGACAAAAGATAAAAAAGAAATCTTAATAATATCTTTTGATATATTTGGCTTCACGCCAACAGAAGTGTCGTCATGGGGTCTTCGTGTGCAGAGGCGAAGACAATGAAGAACGTCTGAGAATTGAGTCTGCACCTTTGTTTATTTCGTTCTTCTGCTGCAATTATTTGGGCCTAATTATCCCAATTTAGCATGGAGGTGGTTCAAGAGTGGCAAAGTGAGCTTGAATAGACTTAGGTTCTTTCTGACTCTATCTCAAAAAGCCTGTCACATATTTTGCCTTGGGCCCTTAACGAATTTAAAAGAGTTGGCTGAAGTCAGGCTCAATAAATGGGCGACGGTTGTTCTTGAGCGGTTCTTGTCGGCTGACGACAAACAAAGCTCGAAGGCTCCCAGGCCCGAAAAATAATCAACTCTTTTTTTTATTATTACTTCCAATTCTTTTCGTAGGATCACCGTCCTTCATTTGACTGTTAACTAATTCAATGACCATATCCAAATTTCCACCATCCTTATCGACACAAATCAGTTTCAAAACCCATTTCGTCCGTCTTTTATTTATTTAGAACTATTTACGAGGGTGTCACAAACTCTCGTCCCTTAAATAATTTCGTCCTCGAAATTATCGTTTTCCCTTACAGTACATTACTAAAAAAGAAACGGATACTTCTGTCTCATAATGGTCTCACTTTCCCAAGTTGCTTTTTCTTGACCTTGACATTGCCATAGTACCTTCACTAAGGGGATCACTTTCGTCCGTAAGACTTGTTCCTTGCATTTCAAGATCTTGATTGGAGTCGCCACGTAGCGAATCTTCTTGTCAATCTCCACAATATTATGGTCTAATACATGGGACGGGTCCGGCTGATATTTTCTTAGCATTGAAACATGTAAAACATTGTGTATGTGGGACATCTTCGGGGGTAATACCAGTCGATATGCTGCTTCACTAATTCTTTCTAGGATTTTGAAAGGTCCCACAAATCGCGGACTCAATTTTCCTTTCTTACCAAATCTAGAGTTCCCTTTTTATTGGTGACATCTTCAGAAATACGTGGCCGCCTACCTGAAATTTCAATTGACGTCTGCGGTTATCTGTATAACTTTTCTATCTACTCTAGCCCATCCGCAGACGTTCTCGAATTATAGTTACTGCATATGAGGTAATCTGGACTAGTTCAAGTCTTGTCAACTTCTTTTCGCCCACCTCGGACCAACATGCAGGTGTCCTGCAGTCCCTTCCATACAAGGTCTCAAATGGCGCTATGTCAATACTCTGCTGATAACGATTATTATATGCGAATTCCACTAGAGGCAACTTTTCATCCCAATTTCCTTTAAAATCAATGGGACATGCTCGTAACATATCTTTAAAGATTTGAATTACCTTTTCAGTCTATCTATCCATCTGAGGGTGAAAAACGATGCTAAACTGTAACTTAGTTCCCAATGCCTCTTGTAGGCTCGCTAGAATTTCGAGGTAAACTTTGAATCTCTGTCGAAAGTAATGGTTATTGAGACTCCATGTAAACGAACAATCTGCTTGACGTACATCCTCAGCGTACCTTTCCATTGGATAGTTCACTTTCAATACTATACAATGAGCTGATTTTGTCAGACAGTCAACCACCACCTAGATCGAATCATAACCACTTGACGTTCTTGGGAGTCCTTGAATAAAATCCATAGTTACGTGTTCCAATTTCCATTCAAGAATTTCCGGTGGCTTCAATAACCCTACTGGTCTGAGGTACTCCGCTTTGACCTGTTGACACGTCAAACACCTCACCACGTATTCTACATCTCTTTTTTATTCCGTTCCATCAGTAATTCTATCTCAAATTTCGGTACATCTTGGTACCCCCAAGATGAATACTATACTTAGTCCTATGAGCTTCATCCAGATTTCCTCCTTCAGTTCATTAATATTCGGCACACAAATGCTCATCGAAAACGAACAATTCCATCTTCCGACAGATTAAAGTCGATCTGTTTTCCCTGTAATACTTCATCTCGAATTTTTGTGATTCCTTCATCTGTCTGCTATAGGGTTCTTACTTTATGTATCACTTTAGGCTCAATTCCGCGTGTTGCTAAAATACCAGTTATCTCATCCACTTCCACCTTAAATTCTAAATTTGGAATTTCCCTGAGTACACTTCTCTCTCGCTTCTGTAAACTTGCCACCGACGTTGACTTTCGGCTTAAGGCATATGCTACCCGATTCGCCTTTCTAGGGTGGTACAAGATACCACAGTCATAGTCTTTCAATAACTCTAACCACCTTATTTGCCTCATATTTAGTTCTTTATGAGAAAATAAGTACTTGAGTCTCTTATGATCTGTACAAATCTCAAACTTTTCTCCATACAAAAAATGCCATCCAGATCTTCAATGCAAATACTATCGCAGCTAATTCCAAATCATGAGTAGGGTAATTCATTTCATATAGCTTTAACTGTCTAGATACATAGATGACCACCTTTCCATGCTGCTTCAAAACACACCCAATACCTTTATGCAAAGCATCGCTATAAATTACGAATCCTCCAGACTCAGACAGTATCGTCAGCACACGTGTCGTCGTCAACTTCCTTTTCAATTCCTGGAAACTCTTTTCGCATTCTGTAGTCCACTCAAACTTTACATTTTTTTCTGGTCAACTGAGTTAAAGGACCGGCGATTCTTGAAAATCCTGACACAAATCTTCCATAATACTCTGCCAGTCCTAAGAAACTACGTATCTCAGTCACCATCGTCGGTCTCGACCCATTAAGAACTGACTCTATTTTTGCTGGATCTACCAATACTCCTTCTCCAGTAAAGACATGGCCCAGAAATACCACCCGATCCAACCAAAATTCACACTTACTAAATTTTGCATACAACTTGTGATCCCTTGAAGTTTGCGATACTAACCTGAGATGTTATCCATGTTCTTCCACATTCTTGGAATAGACCAAAATATCAACAATAACTACAATCACAAACTTATTCAAGAATGATTTAAATATTCGATTCATCAGATCCATAATGGCAGCTAGGGCATTAATTACTTCAGATGGCATCACCAGAAACTCCTAGTGGCCTTACCTTGGTCTGGAAGGCCGTCTCTGGGATGTCCTCCTTCTTTACTAGCAATTGGTGATACCCCGACCCAAGATCAAAATTTGAAAATACAGCTGCACCACGAAGTTGATCAAATAGATCATCAATCCTTAGGAGTGGATATTTGTTATTTTCGTCACCTTATTCAACTACTTGTAATCGAGACACAGCCTAAGTCACCCATCCTTCTTTTTCACAAATAAGACAAGCGCACCCCAAGGTGAAGCACTGGGTCTTATAAACCCTTGGTCCAACAGCTCTTGTAGCTGCAACTTCAATTCCTTCAGCTCGGCCGGTGTCATCCAATACGGTGCTTTAGATATAGGTTCAGTTTCTAGGGCGACTTCTATTGCAAACTCCACTTCTCATTCTGGGGGCAATCTTGGTAATTCCTCAGGAAATGCATCTAGGAACTCTTCGACTACAGGTATCTCCTCAAGTTTCCTTTCAAGTTTTTCCTTGTCAGTGACAACTTCCAAATATCCATAACATCCCTCATTTAGCAATTGACAAGCCTCAATCGCCGAAATAAATGCCCTTGTGGCACTTGTCCCATTTTCTCGAAACTCAAAATCAATCTCCTTTGATGGACTGAAAGATATTGATTTTCCATGGCAATTTACTATGGCCCTTTGCTTCTTTGAGCAGTCCATACCCATAATAACATCAAAATCGTGCATAACCAGCACCACCAAATCAATCACTAGACTCCTTCCTTCGATCTCTATTCCGTAGTTACTACATATTAGAGTCGACAGCATACCATCCTTCACAGGTATGGAAATGACTAACGTTACATCTAGCTAACTACACTCTAGTTCATGTAACTTCACAAATCGAGTAGATATAAAAAAATGTGTTGCATCCGCATCGAACAGAGTATAAGAACTATGACCATGGACAGAGATGATACATGTGATGACGTCTTTAAAAGCCTCGGCCTCCTCCTGCGTCATCGCATAAACCTTTCCTTGAGTTGGCGGCCTCTATTGATTTTGCTGTCCTCCATTCCTTGGTGGTTTTTAAGGTTGTTAAGGAGGTATTGGTTGCACTTGTGGTCTGTTTCTTGGGCAATCCCTCACCAAGTTCCTGTCTGGCTGCATCCAAAACATTTTCTTTCTGCCGAACATTCCCGGACTATGAAATTTACCACATCGGCGATATACTCTGCCGAAACTGGACCTCCCTTCTAAGATCTGAATTCCCCCCTACCTACTCAAATTTCTTCCAAAATGCCGCTTGTTAGAATTTAACTCGGATTGATTAGTTAGCATCGGCCTCTTGCCACGGTTGTTATTACCCCAGGTCACCAGAGGTGTCGGCTCCACGTCATCCCTAGTCATTTCTCGCTCCACGTACCGTGCCCGATTATATATATCCTGATAGGTCATCTATCCAAATGGCGCCAACTGCCTCTGGATTTCCGGCTTTAGACCCTTCAAAAATCTCTTCGCCTTATCCTCAGCATGCTCAACCAATCGAGGGGCGAATCTAGACACTCAGAGAATTTTGCTTCATACTCGTCCGCAGTTTTCTCACCCTGTTTCAGTTCCACAAACTCTGCCAACTTTCGGTCTTTAGCACAAGTCGAAAAATACTTCTCATAAAAAGCAGTCACGAAGGTTCCCCAAACAATCCCCGCTCCTTCAGGGAACACCGTATTTTTTTATGCCTGCCACCAGTACATGGCATTTCCATCAATTTGATACTCCGCCAAAATCACTATATCTTCATCAGTGCATTTCAGGACCCTAAAGATTTTCTCCAGCTCTCTTATCCATCGCTCTGTTGGGAAAAACAGACAAGCAGCGGATATAACTTTCCCCCTTTGACTAAACCTGTGAGAAACCGATTCGAGCACAACCAATGGAAATATGTGAATTGAAAGAAAAACAACACCAGAATCTTTTACGTGGAAAACCCCTTCAATGCGAAGGATAAAAACCACGAGACCGCTCACGGAGTCCACCCGAATCTCCACTATATATCAATCGTTTGGATACACAAACTCGCTGAATACAACGACAATAAAATCCCAAAGCTATAAGTGGAGATCAAGCAGCAACAACACCGTAGACGAGAGAACCGGATGAAAATCACCCCCAAAATATGCAGTCCCGAAATACCCACGAACAGCTACAGTAAATACCTTGAAATCACGATTCAACCATACAGAATCAAGAACAACGAGTCTTGAAGATGCTGTCAAAATTTCAGCCCAATCGGACCACGGGAAGACCTCCGATCGTCGATTTGATCTCAGATGGACGCCCAGAAAAACTGCAGTATTTTTCTGCGTTTTTGCTCTTTGTCCTCTCGGTGGCTGCTCTCTCTATTTCTCTCTCGTGCGTGTGTGTTCTGCCATGTGTTGCTGCTGCTGCCCTAGGTTTTTAACAACCTAATGGGCTGGATTGGGCCCAAAGCCCAACAAATCTCCCCCTCCAGCCCATTAAGGGAGATCTCGACACAAAAGAATTCATCAGAAATCCATAACCAAGAAAGATGCACTCTTTTGTCTTGACATCTAACTTGGACCTCTCATCTTTGGGAACATGAACATAAACTTTGCAGCCAAACACCTTTAGATGATCATATGAAATTTCCTTTTCAAACCAAACTCTGTCTGGAACATCACCATCTAAAGCAACAATGGGAGAAATATTAAGAACATGTACCACTGTACTCAAAGCCTCTCCCCAAAAAGATTTTGGCAATTTTGCATCTGAAATCAAACATCTGACTCTCTCAATCAGTGTTCTGTTCATTCTTTCCGCTACACCATTTAACTCAGGCGTTTTAGGAGGTGTCTTTTGATGTCGAATTCCCTGTTGCCTACAATATTCATCAAATGGCCCGATGTACTCACCACCGTTATCTGAACGAATGCATTTCAACTTCTTTCCAGTCTGTCTTTCAACTGAAACTTGAAACTGCTTGAATGCATCTAACACTTGATCTTTCGTCTTCAAGAAATAAACCCATAATTTTCTTGAATGGTCATCAATGAAGGTTACAAAGTAAGCTGCACCACCAAGTGTTAGTGGTTTTATTGGACCGCAAACATCTGAATGCACTAATTCTAGCAACTCTGATTTTCTCGAAGGCGGATGACTCTTGAATGAAACTCTTCGTTGTTTTCCTGCTAAACAATGTGCACACTTCTCAAGTCTTGCACTCTTTACTCCAGAGAGTAAACCATTTTTAGCTAGTAAGCCAATTCCTTTCTCACTAATGTGGCTAAGCCTCTTGTGCCATAATGCAGTTGCATTCTCATCTTCCACAACATTACACATGTCTTTGGAAATCTTAGCCTGAAACAAATATAAGGAAGATTGTTTCATACCTCTAGCCACAATTAATGAGCCTCTGGTGAGTTTCCATTGACCATTGTCAAAAGTACTGCAAAATCCTGCATCATCAAGTTTTCCAGTCGAAATCAAATTCAAACGAATATCAGGAACATGTCTAACATCTTTCAGAACTAGTTTTGCTCCAGTACTAGTCTCCAAGCATACATCTCCTATGCCAACAACAGTAGCCAAACCGTCATTACCCATCCTTAAGGTACCAAAATTTCCTGACCTGTAGGCTGTAAAGAATTCTTTCCT
Source organism: Rhodomyrtus psidioides (assembly GCA_021437785.1). Classification (NCBI taxonomy): domain Eukaryota; kingdom Viridiplantae; phylum Streptophyta; class Magnoliopsida; order Myrtales; family Myrtaceae; genus Rhodomyrtus; species Rhodomyrtus psidioides. The sequence goes on along the minus strand of JAILYB010000087.1, from coordinate 3,226,918 downwards.
GGAGGTAATATGAAGAGAAGCTCCACTATCAATAACCCAGTTTGAATCATCACATGCAAAATTAACATTATCATCATAGCAAACAATAACAAGTTCATCAGTGGCAGTTGCCACCCGATCATCACCACCATTATTTCTTCTCTCGTTATTTTCATTGCCATTTTTCTTCTCATTCCTCATCTCATTTTTCAGCTGGAAGCAATTTTTCTTCATATGACCCATCTTACCACAGTGATGACACTCAATAGTCTTCTTCCATGATCTTGACTTGCTTCGGCTCTTGTATCTACCTTTTGGACCTCTACTCTGATTTCTGCCCCTGTTTTCAACAACTAGAGCTTCTGAATGAGAGGAAGAACCATGTGTTTGTCTTCTCATCTCTTCATTCAGAACACCACTTTTTGCAAAATCCATGGTAACAATACCATCAGGTGCAGCATTAATTAAAGACATACGAAAAGTCTCCCAAGATTCCGGCAAGGTACATAACAACCAAAGTCCCTGCACTTCATCATCAAATTTAATATTCATGGCAGAAAGTTGATCTATCACTCCTTGAAACTCATTCAAGTGATCTGATATAGATTGGCCATCTCTATAATGCAACTCCATAAATTGTTTAATCAAACATATTTTGTTGTTGCCAGTCTTCCGTGCATATAATGACTCCAGCTTATTCCACAATGTCCTAGCATGCGATTCTTTGCTGATGTGATTCAAAACATTATCATCGACAAATTGTCGAATAAATCCACACACAATTTTGTGCTCAAGATTCCAATCGGCATCGCTCATATTATCAGGTTTAGTATCAGCAAACACTGGTAAATGCCACCATTTCACATATAGTAGATCTTCCATCTTTCCTCTCCATACATGATAATTCTTTCCATTCAAACTAACCATTCTGCTCACGTTCGGTTCCATCGTTCAGTCAAAAACAATGCTCTGATACCACTATGTTGGGAAAAACAGACAAGCAGCGGATATAACTTTCCCCCTTTGACTAAACCTGTGAGAAACCGATTCGAGCACAACCAATGGAAATATGCGAATTGAAAGAAAAACAACACCAGAATCTTTTACGTGGAAAACCCCTTCAATGCGAAGGATAAAAACCACGAGACCGCTCACGGAGTCCACCCGAATCTCCACTATATATCAATCGTTTGGATACACAAACTCGCTGAATACAACGACAATAAAATCCCAAAGCTATAAGTGGAGATCAAGCAGCAACAACACCGTAGACGAGAGAACCGGATGAAAATCACCCCCAAAATATGCAGTCCCGAAATACCCACGAACAGCTACAGTAAATACCTTGAAATCACGATTCAACCGTACAGAATCAAGAACAACGAGTCTTGAAGATGCTGTCAAAATTTCAGCCCAATCGGACCACGGGAAGACCTCCGATCGTCGATTTGATCTCAGATGGACGCCCAGAAAAACTGCAGTATTTTTCTGCGTTTTTGCTCTTTGTCCTCTCGGTGGCTGCTCTCTCTATTTCTCTCTCGTGCGTGTGTGTTCTGCCATGTGTTGCTGCTGCTGCCCTAGGTTTTTAACAACCTAATGGGCTGGATTGGGCCCAAAGCCCAACACGCTCCGCCTTCTCAGGTTTCCCAGTTCTAGTGAACTTGGAGGGGTTCAGTTTTAGGAATTGTTCCACTAGCCCTTGGGTGCGGCATTCACCTTGCTGCATCTGTTGTACCATCAGCGCTCCCATTTGAGTCATTACTTCCAAAAGACCATCCACCCTTGGGTCATCATGGATCGCTCCCGCCTGTGGATTCTCTTCTCCACTCATGTTTGCGTTCTGCATACAACTATCCTTTAATAAATAACAAGCTTAACTTGTCACTAACATCATATAAGTAACACAATTGTTACTAAAACCAAGCTTAATAGCTATAGGAATCACATGCATGGTCACCTTAGACTCTAAAATTTTAGCGAACCTTATCACTCCAGGTAAACCTACGCTTTGATACCAACCAAAGTATGTTAGAACTGGATCCGTGGCGTCCCAAGTTCGCCACATTACTAACGTTATTAGTCAATAACATTTAAGGTACTCACACAAAAGAAATATCAAACATGGCGCTTTATTTAAGAGTTCTGATATAGTCGGGCTTGTCATACATACAACCTGAGAGACCTCATCGGGTGGCAAATAAAAAGTGGACGAGTGCCCTACCCGGTATAAAAAGTGGCAAAGGGACAACAAATCCCAACAAAAACTCCCAATATAACCCCACCAGCAAATTAACCTACACCATGCCATATCCCACTGTCCTACTGCACCAAGGACTCTCTAGGGAGCCACCAAATCAAACGGCAGAGAACCCACCAGGCCCAAGCCGTACTCCAAGCGACTATATATCGCAACGAAATCGACCTACATTGTCACAAGCACTCGGACGAATTCTAGGTGCGGCAGACCAAGTATCACAAAAGGTGCCACACTCCACTCTACTCGAGATGGCATTACATCAGACACAGTGGGCAAACTAGCCATGTTGACAACCTGGAAAATCACAGATAATGAGGAATGAGACCTCCAGCAAGTAAAACATTCTAAAACATCAACTAAATTGACCAATGAACAAATCAATTAACGACAGTCCAAGGCAAAACCAATTCAAAATTCCTAAAAACAATACCATCTCTACTCGCACTTTCGACTTTAACATTATACCAACAATGCACCAACTTATGGGTGAAAGTCATGATCATACTACTCTGATAAGGAATTCAAGTTCACCATCCTTTTCTTATATAGTTATTATGTATCGCCTCATTCTGCCTCCGAGGCCGGCCAAGATCACACAACAGGGTCATCCCATATCTCCATGGGGAAAATAGTTTAGCAATGAACTCATTCCCAGGGAACCACTTTGGTTTCTCTTTTTCTTTTGCTCTTATACATTTAAATTGTGCATTACGTTCATATGTACTTACAAAAAGAAAGCCAGCACCCTAACCTGAAGATGCATTGTGATTCTACGTACGCAAGTAACATCTTACGTATACAAGGCTATCTATCTATACACTCATGGTTGCTAAGGCCCATGTTATCGAACCAATCAACCCCTTGAACCTAAACTCGCAATTCTTTCCCACGAAACGCCACTTCCTACCGATCCTAGACGATAACCCAATTGAACATGCAAAAGCTGAGAGTTCACTACTCGTACACGAGATCCATCTCACACAACATCAACGGATAACTACTGGCCAGCGAACTAAAACCGACTTTCTTTCCTTCTGAACCTCCTCAGTACTAATTTTGTAGTCCATACCCATTCGCTCATTAACTGCCGACCCTACACCCCTTCAGCTTCAACACTTTCGCCCCAACGATCGGAAGATTACCACCTATCTCCCAAGATAACTCAACTGGGAACGCGTGTCCTCTATCTTGAACAAGCTCGACGCGACACTAACTTTGTCTCGGTTACTTCCTTTCCTTCGTACTCACTGAACTCCTTAATCCAGAGAGTCTTCGATCGCGGGGTATCCGCCACAGCTTACCATCGCTCATAATCCTGCACCATCACGTGTTCTACCTTGTCCGCTCCTCCTCACTGAAACCCACACTAGGACTCTGTCCCCTTGCCTTGTGCTACTTCCGCACCAACCTCCATTCCCCAGTGACACCACATACTTTCCTTCAGCTCACAGACCTTAAATCTACCTGCTACCCCCGACATGCAGACCTTCCCTCGACCCCAATCGAGCACTTGCACGACCCACGACTCTTAGCTCGTCCTTGACTCGCATTGCGTAGGTTAGTGAATGGTTTAGAATGATTCACTTGCTTGGTTCGGGTCGCTTGTCTGGTCGAGATTCTCGGACGATGGTGGCTGTCGCACGCGTTGGACGAAGAAGCGACATTCGAAACTTGAAGCGTCGTCGCGAGGTCTTCGAGTGCAGAGGCGAAGACAACGAAGAACGTCCGAGAATCGGGTCTGCACCTTTGTTTATTTCGTTCTTCTGCTGCAATTATTCGGGCCTAATTATCCCAATTCGTAGCCCAGCATGGAGGAGGTTCAAGAGTGGCGAAGTGGGCTTGAATAGCCTTAGGTTCTTACTGATTCTATCTCAAAAGGCCCATCACATATTTTGCCTTGGGCCCTTAACGAATTTAAAAGAGTTGGCTGAAGTCAGGCCCAATAAATCGGTGGCAGCTATTCTTGAGTGGTTATCGTGGACTGACGATAAACAAAGCCCGAAGGCTCCCAGGCCCGAAAATAATCAACTCTTTTTTTTTTATTATTATTACTTCCAATTCTCTACGTAGGATCACCGTCCTTCATTTTACTGTTAATTGATTCAATGACCATATCCAAATTCCCACCATCCTTATCGATACAAATCAGCTTCAAAACCCATTTCGTCTGTCTTTTATTTATTTAAAACTATTTAGGGGTGTCACAGCGGTACTTCAATTCTTCGATCACCGGTCTACTGATCCCTCGGTCGTCCGTCCCTCGTTTTGTCGGCAGGTTAGACGTCCCTCGGTTCGACGATCGTCAACTCGCTGTCCCTCGATTCGCCAGTTTACTGGTGTCCACTGATCTAGTGGCCCTCGGTCGTCGATTTCCTGGTATGCCATCGCTAGTCGTTGCTCACTATTCCCTTGTGTCTTGGCTCGCCGGTCGTCGATCCCTCAGTCGTTGGTCCGCCATCCCTCGAGTCATCGATCCACTGGTGTCTGTTGATCTGTCAGTCGTCGGTTTGCTCATTCGCCAATCCGCTGATCTTCCGTTCACCAACCCCCGGTCTCTGGTCCACCGTCTGCTGGCCACGGATCGTCGGTCCGTAGTCCATCAGTTCGCTACTCGCCGGCCCTCTATCCATTAGCCATCAATCAGCCAACCACTTGCAACTCTATAAATTTTATGCTGCTATCAAACGAATTTTTGTCTCGAGAATAGAAATTTTTCGCCATTATTAAAAGTTTTTGTCTGTATAGAAATTCGTCCATATATTAAAAATAGAAAAATCTATTTCTCGTCAAAAATTGATTTCAAAAACAGAATAATTATTATTCGCGCTCCTTGTTGTCGTTAATTGCAACAAAACGAAGCTCGCCGGGAAGTCATCACACTATGTAAGGATAATTTTCAACGATGCCACAAGCTCAAGATTTTTTATGTTTTTTTTTTAGGGGGGGGGGGGGGGGGGGGAGGAGGGGGGAAGGGATGCAATGGCAATATAAAGGGCAGAAGTACATTTTTAGTGCCAAAAGTTGTGTACGGAGATCATTTTGCTGCCAAAAGTTTCAATCGGATTACTTTAGTGCCAAAAGTTATAAAAAAAAATGATCACTTTGGTGCCTCCGGCCAAAAATTACTACCAAAATTACGACGTGGCATTTTTAATTTTTAATTGGTATTTTTTTAAGAAAAAGAAGTCCACGTTGGTTCCACTTGGACTTCAAAATTCATAAAAAAAAACATAATTTTTTTTAAAAAATAAAAACTTTATTTAAAATAAACTAAAATAAACTAAAAAATAAGGAAAAAAAGGTGGCGAGGGTTGCTGGAACCCTCGCCGCCGTCGCCCCGCCATCGACGGCAATGGCCAGCGGAGGTCGCCGACCCCCGGCCGGGGTCGACGACCCCCACCGGCCATGCCCCCCCCCTCCCTGGCCATTGCTGGCAATGGTGGGGCGGCGGCGGCGAGGGTTCCAGCAACCCTCGCCTGCTACCTTTTTTTTGTTTTTTTAAATTTTAGCTTATTTATTAAATATGTTAAATAAAAAATTCAAATTTAAAAAAATAATGCCACATGGCAGGGGTGAGCGGTTCCCGGTCCGGTCCGGTTCTCCTCAAGAACCGGGAACCGGACCAATAGTCCCGGTTCTTATCTTTCGGAACCGCGAACCGGACCGGACCGTCGGTCCGGTCCGATTCCAATCATTAGACCATTCTTACCCAAAATAACAATCATTGACCAACATCAAACCTCAAGAAGCTTCAAAAGCTAATGGACATGCTACCATTTACCATTACCAATAACCACAGTAATGAGACATCAATAATAAACTAAAAATAACTTTAAAAAAATGCATACATATGCAAAAGCTGCTACCTGAGAGCAAGTTAACAACACATCGAAAAAGACCCAACTAGATTAATCACCAGAAAGAGTGCTCAAGTTGAAGCCCCAAATATACAGCTTGAAAGACGAAATGACTAGAATCATGAGGGGTGCAACCACAAAGTAGCAGGAAGCCAAAACCAAGTATCGCCTGCCTGAACTCATTATAAATCTATGCTTTTTAAAGTCCGGGCGGTTCGATTCCGGAACCGGACCGCGGAACCGGGAACTGGACCACCCGGTCACCTGTTCCAATTTTGGGAACTGGGGACCGGACCGGACCACCGGTCCCGATCCGGTCCGGGCGGTCTTTTTTGCTCACCTTACCACGTGGTCCGTCGGTGAGCTGCGTTAGCCGAAAATATTAATAAAAAAATTATCACGTCAGAATTCCGGCGAAGCAAATCGGACTTGGCACCAAAGTAATTCTTTTTTATAACTTTTGGCACTAAAGTGATCCGATTGAAACTTTTGGCACTAAAGTGATCTTCGTACATAACTTTTGGCACTAAAAGTGTACTTTTGCCCAGTATGAAGGTTTGTTTGCCAGCTATATGATGGTTGAAGGTGCGTAATATTTATCCTCGTTTTGGTGGAATAGTTTCTCGTTTAGTAAATTAAATGATTTTTTTTTTTACGGTGAACTGTATGTTGATTGCTATTTCGGCACTAGCTCTACTGTTAGATTGGTGACAATAGCACTATATAGATATGTCAGTAAGTATATGGTGGGAGGTGTGCACCATTTATCCCCATTTTGTGTTGAAATTATACATGGAGGAATTTTGACGAACCTTTTCGGATGCACACCTGCAAAATCACCTGCGCGTCCTCAGCGATTTACAACCCACACTGGTTCGAATATAATCACAATCGAAAAATATTTACGTTCCACAATGTAAATGCCGATTGTTTTTCAAAGTAACGATGTATGCCTTTGTGTTTAATTTTTTTTTTTTAGAAAGAGATAGGGGAAAGAAGGGAGAATAAATGTATGTCGTTCTCGGTATGTTTTCTGTCGATATCTGTCTAATATATCCCTTCAGAAGTTATCTATATTTGTTATAGATAACAAGATAGCCTTTCAAAAGGCACCTCTTTGAAGGGTCCTCCCAAATGTTTCTCTTCATGGCTGTAATAAAACATCTCCCACTCAGACATGAAAGGCTTGATAATCATCTATCAATAATGTAAGACAATTAATGTCATATATTGAAATATATAAATATTAAATAACGCCTTCTTCTAGCAACTTAAGCTTTTAGAGCAGTTGGCAAGTGGTTCCATTAAATCTTTTATGGTATCAGAGCAGGAGGTCTTGAGTTCAAATCTTTCCAGGCCCCTATTTGCCTCCCAATGAATTTGTCCGCGTTTAGTACTATGCAAAAGACCAGACAAATCTTTCATCATCGACTTTAGAAACAATTCATATTTGCAAATATGTTGCACGACATATGAGCACACTCGCACTTGGGAGCTCATATTATGCACATGTTAGGAGTACATAACGGCTACAACCTTAAAGAATAAAATGATCACTTTAGTGTCAACATCGAGAAATTCCGGCAACTTCACTAGAACTGGCAATTAAACAATCGTTTTGAAAAAAAATGGCACTTAAGTAATTCAAAAAATGATTACTTTAGCATCAAATCGAAGAAAAAATGATCACGTTAGTACTAATTCTGGCGACCTCACCGGAGTTGGCACTTAAATAATCATTTTAAAAAAATTGACACTTAAGTGATTTTAAAAAAATATTGGTACTAAATTGTGCGCCATACATAAATATGCCATACATAAATATTGACACTTATTTTTGCCGCAAAAAATTAGAGCGACTTTAGACAGTTGGAGGACCCTAGGTCAACCTAGGCAGTCGCAAGTGGGCTCGGTCCATCGGGCCAAAGCCCAATAGGGCCATCGGCTCAGTATGCCGAATCTTTAGCCCATTCAGCCCAAAATAGCCGCCCCCTCACTTTATCACCAAATTGCCACTTCTCCACAAAAAACCAAATTGCCATGCCAACTCATCAATCCTTGTGATGCCCAATCTTTATCCATTGCTCATTAAATCTAAGTCATAGAAGAGACATACATTTTAAGAGCCAATCGATAGATCATGTATAGGGCTAGGATTTTAAAGCCAAAATCTCGCCCTGCATTGACTTTTAAATATCGTTTAGTTATTTGTTTCGTTTGGTTTAATGTTAGAGCGGGCACAATACATGAAAAATATGTCATTCATTTGATATTGTGAAATTATTTAGCGAGCTTATTCGTGTTCGGCCGGTGAAATTATGAATTTTCAAACTGTATGATCTGATTTTGAAATATCAAATTAATAAAAGAAAATCACATACTAATTCCAATTAATTAAAAAAAGCGAAAAAAAAAACCTATCTCTTTCCATACCTAGTCCCAAAAATCAACCTAAATCGAGAAAAAAATTATCAAAAGGCGACAAATTTTCTGGCCTAAAAATTGACCTAAGGTGACCATTTTTTGCGCCTTAAAGACTTGACAAACGAACCAATTTTTAATGTATCATATGATTTTGCTAAGACGCGTAATATCCATCCTCATTTTACTAAAAAAAAAAATGATCTTTTAATATATTATATGATTTTTTTTTAGCTCCACTGTTGCCATAAAAACTCAAGAATGTTGGTGTATGAATGAGATGTAACGACCATTGGTAGGTTGGACGATGACATTGAGATTGTATTAATATGTTGGTCAACCATATGGTGGTTGGACGTGCGTAATGCTTATCCTCATTTTGTTAAAATAATCTTTTTTAGTAAACTATATGATTTTTTCTAGTGTGAACTGAATGTTAGTTTCTACTATTTTACTTTACTCCAGCCTGTACATATTATGAATGTGTGCCTTCAACGAATGGAAGGTGAATGTTCAATTTAAAACACCAAATGTTTATGCATGTCCGAATATATAGAAGCGGATGAGCAACGTGCAATCGTGCACGCCATTCCAAACCAAAGAACATATTGAACGAAAGAAACGGAATTTGAGAAGCATACCCGTTAAGACTCCGAAAAATTGGTTAAATAAAATCATAATAGCATTCAACTTTTAAACAATTATAGGAAGTTATGTATGATTCTAGGGATAAGAACAACGGAGTGTCATGACTTTCATACGGCGTTTGCTATAACTTTTTTTTTTTTGCTCACTTAATTGCCATGTCGGAATAAAATCGATCATTTGAGTGTCATTTTCGGCAAATCATTCCACGTGGATTTTTTAATTAATTTTTCATTCCGATGTGAAAATTTAAATAAATGAAAAATCACAAAAATTATCTAAAGTCAGCGACGATAGTGTCATGTAGGACGACCAACATACACGCCTGATTTTCTGGCAAGAAAAATCGCCGATGACATTGAAGTGACCGGCTTTTCAAATTTATGGCACTCAAGAGAGCGGAAAAAAAAAGTTGTGGTACTCAAATGAGTGTCGTACGAAAGTTACGGCACTCTTGCTGTTTTTATTCCTAGGACTCTACATAACGATGGATAAACATTCTTGAAAGCTTATCTTAAGCATTTCGGATATCTAGCTAATTATAGACAATGTTAAAGTTTGCTAAATGGCTTACTTACGCAGTTTATATATTTTGCATATACATGTGATCTCCCTTCATTTATTAATTTAAAGATAACGACTTGGATGTTTTAAATAAGCTGGCTTACATACGAGAGGTGTTGAGAGGTGTGTTAAAGTATCACATTGCTTGTATAATGGACAAAGCACAAGGAATGAGAAGGTCAACGTACACCCATAAAAGTCGTTAGTTCTGGCACTTGCACCTTCCGAGAAGCTGCTCCAATCATCCACGCGATCGACCCACCAATAAATTCTCATGCTAAACCATATATAACGGAGACTCAGGGTCTTTTTCTTTGTTTTTTGGTCAATACTCTGGGTCTATTTAAACGGTCCAAAAGGAACTTCCACTTCCCAATATCCGAGGAGAGAAGCCAATCCGGTAAGTTCATCTCTAACATCTCTCTCAAGTTGTTCCTGGTATCCCTACATTTGACAAGCACGTTCTGTAAGCTGCAATAATACTAGCCTTCTGTAAAGGAACTCTACGTCTAACGATTCTGTTGGATGTTCAAACCCATTGTGTTTTCTAAGCAAGAGAGCGGGATAGAGAGTTCCGGACTTCTCCGATGGAGGCCTTCAACACCATTGCAAGCAACGTCCTAACAGTAGAAAGATCCGTCCCAGTCGCGGTCCTACCGGAAGACGACACGCCTGGGGGTTCCGTTTTCTTAAGTAGCGTCGATAATGTGGCTTTGTCCATCATATCGACCGTTTATTCCTTCGGCAGGAGCGAATCGGATGTGGCGGGCGTGATAAAGCAAGCTTTGTCCAAAGTTTTGGTTTATTACTATCCGCTCGCAGGGAGGTTAGCCAAGAACTCTCAAGGGAAGTTGACTGTGGATTGCCAAAACAAGTTAGGAGTCCCATTTGTGGAGGCATCGGCCAATTGTGACATCGAAAATTTGGGCGATATCCAAATCATGGATTCTGGTACTTTAGGAAAGCTTGTTCACAGAGACCCTACTGAAAATATGCTGGAAGATGGACCCCTTCTAACAGCACAGGTGAACAATTTTCTTTCTCTCTTTGCTGGTAATGATTGACAACACTTTACATTGTATTTTCTTCCACATGCATCACTGAGGTAGTTCCTCACTTCACTCAAGATGGAGGGACTATTTTGTTTATATTTGATGCGTTAACTTTTTCCAATGTTGTTGGTGAATTTTCATTTGCGAAAAGTCATCTTATATAAACTAGAATTTTCCTCATAACTTCCCACAATTGCAAAAGGAAAAATTACCAAAATAATTCTAAACCTAATACAATTGTGTCAATAGAGTTCTAAAATTTTTTTGTCAATTAAGTCATAAACTTTTTGTATTTGTGTCAATTCAGTCTTCTTGACCTGCCAGTGCTAATGTGGAGAAATTTTAGCAAAATTTTAATATTTTTTTTATCTTTATTATTTATTGTTTTTCCTTTTTATTCCTTCTTTTTATTTTTGTAACCCATTGTGGCCAGCAAGCTATGGCCGATGTTGCCGAAGCTCGCCAGCCACTGGATAAGGGTCGCGAAGCCCTTGCCTAGATGTGGGCGAGGCAACCGCGCCCAGATCTAGGTGAGGACAGCCATGCCATGGCCACGCTGGTCGCAAACGAAGGTGCCCCTCTCACGGCTGGCGAGGCCAGCCTCATCGATTAAGAGCAAAGGCAGCCGTGGCCGTGCATCGCTAACCTAGACCATCATTATGCATGGCAACATGCAAAGCTAGCCTCGCCAAGGCGTCATCGGCCGCGGGCAAAGGGGGCCATTGCCTCGCTAGCCGCGAGCGAAGTCACATTCATCCGTGATCGGCGAGGCCGTGACCCTTGCTTGCATCCACTAAGGGCTTTAGGACCCTCGTCTAGTGCCCAGCAAGCCCCGTTGATGGCGGCCATGGCTCGCCAGCCAAAGTGGTTTAATATAAATAGAAAATGAAGGAAGGAAAAGAAAAAAGAAAAGAAAAAAATTAAAATCAAAAATTGTAAAAAAAAAAATTTGTTAGAAATTTGTTAACTTAGTGCCGACAAGCCGAGACGACTGAATTAGCACAAATGCAAAAGGTTTATGACTCAATTGGCCAAAAAAAACTAGGACTAAATTGGCACAATTACAATAGATTTAAGACTTTTTTGGTAATTTTCCTATAGAAAATTAAATTTGACCCATCAGTTTTTACAATAATTAACTTTTCTCTAGTATGTTTAGCGACCTTTTATGTGGAAAGTATAGGTATATTATTACTATAGTAAGTAGTACTTTTCGATGTAGAATAACTACTACCGAAATACTTACAATTAAGAAACAGTTTATGTCAATAATTCCAATTTATCATGGTAACAATATTTCCATTGGAAATGGTAACTATCGATTACCAACTTATCACCATTAAATTACTCCATGGCTGTTGTCCCTGCCATAAGAGTCTCAATTTTCTCATCTCGCTAAATGTGATGTTGTTATAGACTCCATTTGTTCCGCGAAAAAAATGAATGATTCATATTTTTTAGAAAACGATCGCTTATACTGTTTACTAACATGAACAAATCAACACAACTTCATTTCCCACCAAAATGTTTAGACACTAGTTTCTATCAATAATGAAAATATTTTTCTTTAACTAATTATTTCAAGCAATCATTTTTAGGAAAATGAAAATGTGTAATTAATTAACTTTTGTAATCGATACAAACAATCATTTTCTAAAAAATATTTTTCAAATCATTCATTTTCATAAGGACAAACATAGCCATATACTACTTGCATTTACTTTTGATCATCTCCAACATTGCTGAATGCGGTAACATTAAACTCATCAGATTCGATGTTTATTTTGGATTTAAGGAGCATGCACTCAATCCATGAAAGAAGGCCATGCAAGAACTTGGTTACCATTCTTGCATTTTGTATTGAGATATTAGTAACTCTGGAGATTGCATAAACAGGTAACAAGGTTTAAATGTGGAAGTTTCACTTTAGGGATTGCAATTCACCACTGCATGGTCGACGGCATCGCCGCAATTAAATTTATGAACTCGTGGGCTGAGCTAGCAAGAGGTAAACCATTGTCCATTGTCCCTTGTCACGATAGAACAATCTTGAAGTCCCGGGTGCCACCTCAAATTAGCTGTCCTTACGACGACTTTGTTCACGTGAGTGATGTATCGAACGTCACGGCGTTATACCAAAGAGAGGAAATCGTGTTTAAATCTTTCCACTTTGATGGCGAGAATCTGGCGACCCTGAAGAAGATGGCAGCACCCGATGGACATGTTATGAGCAGCTGCTCCAGCTTCGTCGCCCTCTCGGCTCTAGTATGGCGGTCTCGAAGCATGGCGCTCAAGATGAAGCCTCACCAACTGTCGAAGCTTCTCTTAACGGTCGATATCCGATCGAAGCTGGGAGCATCGATGCCCGATGGATACTTTGGGAATGCCATAATCGCATCTTGCTGTCTCTGCACCGCCGGACAGTTGATCGATGAGCCGATCTCTTTCGCAGTGGGAAAAATAAAGGAGGCGATCGAGAGGGTGACAGAGGGCTACGTGCGGTCGTCGCTCGACTTCATGGACACGTACCAGTTTGATCCTTACTCAGTGAACTCCCTATTGGTAAGTTCATGGTTGAGGCTGGATTATAGCTGCATAGACTTTGGATGGGGAGGGCCGAGGCAGCTCGGCACCGGCAACCCACCACCGAATCTCTGCATGTTTATGAGGGGAGAGACTGAGAATAAGAAGGGCATCGTGGTGGTGTTGGGTTTGCCACTTTCGGCTATGAACACGTTCCAAGAGTTAGTTCAAATATGAACTCATTACCAGAGGTTGAACACCTTCAAGAGAGCTCACTTACAGTTCCAATAATGCTACTTATTCGTTAACGTTATTATATGTTTAGGATAAGTGCAAACAATGCTACACAGACGTTCCCTGTTTAATTAAGACAAGTTCAATCAGCCATGGTTTATTTTTGCTTACTCATTTTACTATCGATGTATGCAGCATATTCCCATTCTCTCTATCGAAATGTCCAACATCACTGAAGTAAGTTTATATTCTATGTATGTACATGTGATCTTCCTCCAATTAGGAGTTTAAACTTTTGGATTAGGCTTTTCAACATAATATTAGAATCAGTTCTGCTTCTTCCATATGCATTAGTATTTAATAAAATTGAGCTCATTTTTAGTGGCCCTCTTCATTGTGCTGATCGTAGTTCGACACGAGAAAGTGTTGAATTCAAGATTTTCGTTATGAGTCACCGATCAAAATCAACTACATTGCAAATGCAAAAGCAAGTTCCTTGTAAACACACCATCATTCTATTGAACTATAACTAACATCGTATTTCTGAGCTTGAATCCAACTGCTGACCAACAAAACTTTTTACAAGGAGCGACCCTCAAAGGGAAAGGAGCCACTGCTGGAAAAGATGAACTTTTTAAGGCGATCAACATCTTCTTCTAGTTCGATATCACAAATATATTTAGATCAAGGATCTATGCATAAATAAACAAGAAATAAACAATGAAGATTTCAACAAACTCAGCAAAAAACTGGGAAATTCCTAAAGTTCAACTTAATTAGATTTATTAGCGACCAAAGTACAATTTTTTTCCCCTCAAAATCAGATTTATGTAATCCAAACAGAAGAAAGACATGTTCAACATAGTGATTGCACATATTACAAGAATGTCCCGTGCAAAACTGTAATCGCCATCCATTCTCTTCGATTTTCGCTTCACCTGGCTTCACGTTTGGATATGGCCGATAAGCTCCAGTGGAATGAAAAGCCACATTCATTGCTTATTCCTACTTGCCGGAAGCAGTATGAGCTGCCGGAGACTCCTCATTTCTTCAAGATCGTATTCTCCGACACTCTCCAAAGTGGAAAGCCTGTGCGTGCTCTGCACTCATGTCTCAGTTCTTTGGTGCATTCTTTTATAAGTTAGGACTTTTCATGTGCACCTGGATCGTAGGAGCCCGGCACAGCAGCGTCATACGTGAGACCATCATGATCTAACAATTGCGTGTGGTGTGGTCTTCATGAGCTAATGGTTGTGATGCATTGCGTTCGCATGGACCTGATAAATTTGATATCTCGCAGTCGTACTTTTTCCTAATGACATAGACTTAAAATTCCGTCGCCAATTATACCGAAGAGGTTTATAGAAAATTATCAAATCCGCCTGCCAAACCAGTCGCTTCTCAAAGTTCCAGGGGATGCAAATTGGCCAGTGGAACTAAGAAGGGTGATGACACGGTATGGCTTTGCAAATGATGGAAGAATTTCTTAGATTTTTACTCCAATCATGGACATCTCAGTCTTTAGATTTGAAGGCAATTCATCTGTCATGACGTAATATTCAATAAAAGTGCGTCCGAGATAGAATATCCCGAGAAAACCATAGCTGCTGAAAAATCATTTGACCGCGGGACGGATGAGATCGATGATGTCTCGGCAGGAATTAGGGAGGACATCATTTTGCCTAAAGAAAGGAGGGAATTGAAGTCGCCATCATGCTCGGCTTCACCTAATAAGATGATGATCAAATCCGATCTTGCTAGCGCAGATCGGAATAAGTCCGGTGCCTGTTTGTCTACGCCACATCATGAATCTAAAGGCTTTCATTCAGGAGATAGGAGGCGTTTGAAGCCGAAGAAGAACCTGCGTTCATATTGTTCCTCACGAGACTCTGGGGTATAATTTATTTTACTTAGATAAAGCTTGTTTACTCTTTCAATTGTCGAATGATCGAATAGGTCTCCGGTTGCAGGCAGGATCAAAGAGTCTGAAAAAGAGCAACCCCTTTTGAGCAGATTCATCTCAGACCTAGATGTCGAAGCCCTCCTGATGCTCAGGAAAAGGCCACGAAACTCAAATCTGAGCATCCTTCGTTCCTAATAGCTTTAGAGAAGAGGATCACCCTTATAATCATTCCTTTCCATAAGCAGTGGAAGTCTTGGGGAAGAGTAGAGACGAGTTATGCTTTTCGGCAACTGAACAAAAATGTACTGGAGAAGGCGCCTTGCTCAGTCGGCATTTTGTAGGCAGAAGTACTTTAGATCAAATTATGCGGAGACTTCTTATTACAGAGTTGCCGTGCTCTTCTTCGGGGGTGCGGACGATAGAGAGGCACTAGCATATGCCGGGCGAATGTTGCAACGCCCAAGTGTGCTACTTACTGTTACAAGATTTTCCAGCTCAATGGATATAGTAGGGGGCACAGACAGGAGCAAGATGCTTGATGGTGATATCTTGAATGATTTCAGGAGCAATGCCCAAAGATACGAACTGGTTTCTTACCAAGAGGAGGAGGTCGCGGACGCGTCGGATGTGATTAAATTGTTGAGATGTATGGAGAATGGTTACGACCTTGTTCTGGTTGGGAGACGCCATGGAGAGTTGACACTGGTGCAAGAGTTGAGGAAGTGCAGCGAGAGAACAGATTTGGGAACGATTGGGAACATTCATTGGGTCCTATCTCCAGCGCTCAAACGTGGTAAGAATTGATTCACTTCGTTTACTTTCAGACATTTCATGTTCACCTCATAGCTTTACGTTATTAGAATTTGGTGTTATTTCTTTTTGCATACGTGGGCTCGGCCCCTTAGTCAATTTTCACGTGTTGTTGTAATCCGGCTTGCACGTGAGAGGGTATTGCAGTTGTTGTTGTTGTCTCATATTGGTTGTAAACAGGTTATATATGCTCTTTATATCCATGTACTTTTCTTCCACCTATTAGCTTAAACTTTTGAGTTGGACTTTCTAACATTAACAATAACAAAAAGTTTTCTACCTTTTGGAAAAAAATAAACCGTGAATATAGCACCTTAGCCCTTAGAAAAATGACTTGCTATAGTTATCACTTATCTGTTACTAACTCATCACCACAAATTCTGAGGTTAATACCACCAAAAGCCCCAAATTATTATTTTTTCGACTATGCAAAATTTCAAACTGATAAATTGGTGATAAATTTATCACATTTAACCGTCAAAAATCCCAAACTGGCACACATGTGATAAATTTACTCTCTGTTAGTCTCTGTTAAATTTGGTTAATATTACGAAAAATCTTAAACTGATACGCTTGTGACAAGTAGAAGGTAAAAACCCCAAATTAGTATACCTATCAATTTTCATGTGTCATCCAACGTAGCAATTTGACGGTAAAATTTAACAGAAATTAAAGTAGGGTATTTTATTACAAGTGTACCAGTTTAATGTTTTTGGTGATCAAAAAAATAATTTGGGTTAAATTTATCACAAATATACTAATTATAAATTTTTCGTGGTATTAACCCTAAATTCTATGTGCCGTAACTTGTATCCTTTTTTATATTAGAACCCTTCATATGATTTGTATCTCGACCCATGTGTACATAAACCAAATCTACACAAACCAAAAACAACATCTCTTTTTTTTTTGTCTTCTACTAAGCAAATGTCGTGAACAAAAATTAAGTATATTTCACTCTGGGAACTCCGATTATCGTATATATATATATAAAAAATCATGTTGGGATATTTCACATGTAGTGATTGGTGTATCTAGTAATATCACCTAGAGAAGGATGAATATGTGATTTTAAATAATTGTTTACTAGAAAATGGGAAAATTAAAGAATCAAGTCAAAATGTACATATAATCAGAATCTGAATATGTATAGTTTATGATTCGAAACAGAAGAATGTAATTTTTGGGTAGATAGATTGTGAATATGAACACCAGTATGCAATAGTCTATTAAACACAATGATAAGATTTTAGAGATAGAGAATATTGTACACGATGATTATAGTAGTTCAGCTTAGATCAAGCATGCGTCCACTCTCCCGCGCTAACCGCCAATTGATTGGATTACACTAGATGAATCAATAGAGGTTATAACAAGTGATGATACTCTCTTTGATAAATCACGGTATCCTCTCTCAATCACTCTTACAAAGCACCTCAATGATTGTCTTATAATACTCATGATGACAAGTATGAATTTGAATAATTCTAGCACTTTGGAATTGATGATTCTAATCTCACACCGTAGTAGCACCATGGATTTTCTTTTATACTCCTTCACTCTCAAACTAGCCTTTGGATAGGTCTTCAAAGGATCACTCTTCAATTATTGATTGGACGCCATCAATCTTGATTGAATGAAACTGTATCTAGGAAGATTTTGTGACCGTTGGTGTTGAATCTGAACCCTTCATACTCAGTCGCTCATACAACTCAATATTCGATTTTCATAAGTGGAGTTCTTCAAATATGGAAGTTTTATTGTCCCATGGAAGGTAATTTCCAATCAAGGATATTCTAGACTTGTTCACCTATCCAAGGTCCTTCCATACTTATTAGCAATTGCGGCTCTATCTCATTGTTCACCTATCCAAGGTCCTTCCAAACTTTACCAAACTTTCTGTTCTAGCCTTGTTCACCTTCTACTTAGGTACCTCAAACTTGTAGACACCTCTATGCCCATTGCCTTGTTCGCCATTAATAGATAACTCATAACCTTCGGACGCTTTGTTAATATACCATCTGCATAACTGCTTGTACTTCTTTTACTGGTTCTACTCGACCAATAAACATATTAGTAGCCTTTGATTATTCTATCATTTTCAAAAATCATAAGAGATTGTTCTCTAACAGTAATTGCACATTATACCACATGGAATATTGTGTTAGGAAAAATCCCTTATGATGTTTTGAAAATGACAAAATAATCAAAGGTTACTAATGTGTTTATTGGTTGAGTAGAACCAGGTGAAAGATACACAAGCTGTTATGTAGATGATTGTTGATACCTGATTTTTTATTACCTTATTTATTTATTTATTTATTTTTATATAAAAAAATTATTAAAAAATCAAGAAAAAATCATAAAAATCAAAAATCAACTTTGGAATCCTTGGTCCAGCCTTAGAAAACAGTTTTGAACAAAAAAAATTATTTAATTTTTTAAATAAATTAATTTTTTGGAAAAAATAGACAAAAATCAAGAAAATAGCATTCATGATCAGAGAAACATGGAAAAAAATAGTAAATATGTTTATTTTAATTCTCTCTTATTTTTTACAATCTAAAAATTGGAAAAGTCAGTTCGGGGTCATGCGATCCTTCATTCGCATACCCCAAATTGAACCAAAAATTCATTTGCGTTCTTTTTAGTCTTTTTATCACTTGGAACCAGTTATGACATTTGATCCTTATACCTTAAATTGTACTTTAGTCCAATCATTTTCATGGTTTTGGAAAAATGGATCCAATGGCATGTTCAGTTTGGTCCTTGGTTTTCAAATTATGGTCAATTCATCTTTTTCAGCAATCCTGCGTAAAACAATGAACCCTTAACCAAAAGTGTTTCACCATCTTCAACACACTGGTGGGATCAAATTGGCTCAAATTGGCCACTGTGGGTCTCACTCGATCAATTTCCTAATCGGATCAAATCTTTAAATTTGTGGTTTCTATGCTAAGTTGTAGCCAATCTCCCTCAGGATCGCCACTTTTAGATGTATTTGATACTATACAGTCCAATTTTGGCTTTATTCTAATTTTTAAAAAAAAATTAATTAAATGAATTAAGATCCGATTTGAGGTTTTTAGCCGAACTGGATCAATCAGCCCGTCAACCTCGGCCAGATTGACCCGAGTCAACTCATCCGGCTAGCGCACGCGTGGCAGAAGTAGGAAGCGAGCAGCCGCAGAACCGGATCCACAGAACAAGGAAAGGCATTGCCCTCCGTTCGCGCTCCCGGTAGAAACTCACAGAAAAAAGATAATAAAATGAAAGAAAATGCAGAGTGACAGACGTGAGAGCAGAGGCAGAGGCAGAAGAGAAGGGAACAGGCGCCTCTCTCGCCTCCTTCCTGTTATGCCAGCTCAGCAGGACCGTCACGGCAGAGGAAGATTTCATAAATAATAAAAAAAAAAAAACTTGCACCAATTGGCGTCAATCTGGGTTCTTGAGTCTCCAGCAGACTCCCGAGGTTGCTCAAAAAGGGCAGCTGAGACTGAGAGGAAGCCCAGGCAGCTTGACCGAGAAGCAGGGAGAAAGCAGAAGCCATTTTGATGAAGAGACCTACCGGTTTTGGGGCAGAGGAGCTTCAAGGGTCCCTTTCAAGGCAGCCAGAGCAAGGCAGAGCAGCATCACCAGAGAGGCCTCTCGGCTACAAAAAGGGAGCTGGGGAAGTTTGTTCAAAGGGAGCTTCGGGGGGAAAGAAGCGTAAAACAGAGAGAAAAACCGAGAGAGGGATCTGCGCGAAGGTTCGCACGAGCAGGTAACCTCCCTTCCTCGAGCTCGAATATTCTATTCTCTAGCTCAAGCCAGTCGTTTTGGAGCCTTTATCATGTTTTGTATATCCAAGATTACTTAAGGAAGAGGTGGTCCGGTTCTGAAACAACGATTACATTTAACAATACCGGCAGCTCTTAAGTACATGCATTCATGAAAGTTTGGTGCATCGCTATTTCACATTTACACTAGCAGCTCCTCCATCCTTTTTCATTAATCAACAATGATTTTCACTCCGCAGGCACGGGCATGGAGGCTCGATTATTAGGAACCATGAAACGGACCCGGATCCTCTGCCTTAGAAAAACTAAGTCAACAGATCCATTTTCTCATGAAACACCCTGCAAGGCTTCAGGAAGTAATCATTTAACAATATTAGGACAATGATCATAAACTCCCGGGTCTGGTCAAGGGTTCCATCAAGCCGACGAACCGCAAATGCTTCCAAACTTCTACCGGTCCTGGTAAATAGATCCTCAGTCGATTGAATATCCTGGACCTAAGCATCCTATAGAAGGGAGAAATGTTAAAAAAGGTCCCAAATCTATTGCACTAGTGCCATTTTAGTCCTAAACCTTTTTTTGGTGCCAATTCAGTCCTAAACATTTTGCATTGGTGCCAATTAAGTCCTAAATCTTTTGTATTTATGCCAATTGAGTTAATCAGGCTAATTTTGGCCGAAAATCGCTGACAAACGTCGATTGTCCTACGCGGCATGGTAAATGCCGACTTGGACATTTTTTTAAAATATTATACTCTAATTTTAAATAATTTTTAAGCATTTTTTTTTGTTTTTTTCTTACAAAATTTTTAAAAATTATTTAAAATATAAAAAAATACTAGAAAATATCAACGTTAGTACCGGTCGTGCCACGTAGGACAATTGACATCCGCGCCAGTGATTTTCAATCAAAAATAGCTTAATTGACTCAATTGGTAAAAATATAAAATATTTAGGACTTAATTGGTACAAATGCAAAAAGTTTAGGACTGAATTGGCATCAAAAAAAGATTTAGGACTGAATTGACACTAATGCAATAGATTTGGGACTTTTTTGATACTTTTCCCTCCCGTACAATGTCCCGAAAATCCACAAGATCAGCTTCATTAACATATGCTTATGATATGAGGCTTATTAACGCTTCAAGTACTTACAGCTAGGGCTGTCAATTTGGCCCGCGCCGGACGGGCCGGCCCGAAATTTTTCTGAATTTTCGGGCCTTTTCGGGCTGGGTCTAGTACTCGGGCAGGGTCGGGCAGGGCCGGCCCGGCCCGGCCCGACGCCAAACTTTTGTAAATACCTATTTTTTCTTTTAAATTTAATTTATTTTTATATTTTATTTTTATATTTTATTTTTATATTTTTTCATTTGATGGTTTGTTAATTAATTTTAATTCAAAAAAAAATTTAAAAAGGAAAGAAAAAAAATTTCGGCCCAAATCTGGCCCGACCCGGCCCGGTTCGGGCCGGCCCAAGCATGGTACTGCTCAATTCGGGCCGGGCCGAGCCCATTGACACCCCTACTTACAGCGTCGCGAATTCATACAAAAGAAGGGACGAACTAAGTTTACCACTCAAAACATTGTCAGCGTGGCGAGGTTGCGTCTCCATCCTTTCTTCACTTCCCCTCCACTCCTGCACTTATCTTCGTACTTCCCAGTCGCATTCATGGCCGCCGCTCTAGTCTTCCTAAAGAGAAATTTTCGAAGTTCATGAGATAACGACAAGACAACCATCGTGCTCATGGGGAAGAAAGAGTC
Organism: Rhodomyrtus psidioides; assembly: GCA_021437785.1. Taxonomy (NCBI): domain Eukaryota; kingdom Viridiplantae; phylum Streptophyta; class Magnoliopsida; order Myrtales; family Myrtaceae; genus Rhodomyrtus; species Rhodomyrtus psidioides. The sequence goes on along the minus strand of JAILYB010000087.1, from coordinate 3,205,134 downwards.
GTGAGACACCCTCGAGCCGCCCAATCTCATCCTCCTCGCTCATTTCCAAAGCCCCACCAACTTCAATTTGTCGATTGCACACGGCATCACTGTCTGATTAACACAGGTCATAACTCTTTGCTTCCAAGTACGACAAAGTTTGAACCCCCCGAAAAAAAAAAAAATTTATTGCACGAGAGAGAAACAGCTATTGATAAATTACGAGAAATGCTTACATTTCTTGAGGCCCCGAGCAAAATTCATCTCCTTAGCCATGTTTATTTTCTCATATACCTAACTGAAAGAGTCGCCATTTTCAGGACAAATTACCAAGGTCCATATTGAGTTACTCGATTTCGACCCAAAAAAGGAAAAAAAAAATTAGTTACATGATGACACCATTATTTCCCATTATCCTCACCAGGGACGGGACGTCATGGAGTTGCTTTGATTGAATGAAACGCCAAACTTGAGTTTCTTAAAAAAGTCAAACTAAGACAGAAGGCTGTGGTCCTTCATCTGCTGGGCCCCACACATCTGGAAGACTTTGAACAAATCCCTGTTCCCATTTTTGGTGACGGTGATGGGGCATTTGAAATTTGGTAATGAAACGAAGGTTGTCTTGTTCAAAGCTGACAAATGAACATATCCCAAAGGCCACCCCCTCTCTTTGGGATCCGGATCCTCTACCCTTAATGGTAGAGAATCATTGAGATCCCCACCCTCTATATAGAGGGTCCCATTCACGTGGAGGGTGGGGATTTCAATGAGAGAGGATTTTCATGATAGGCTCTCTAAAATCCGTAACACCCAAAAGGAAATCCTGAGCGCTGACCTAATCTTCCCGGATGGTCTCAATCTGGTTTGATTCTTTCTCCTCTCACATTTTATAATTATTTTACGTATGTCTCCCTCTCCATTTCATACGGTCACTTGGTTGGGGGAGATGACTATATATAGTTAAGTGGATGTGACATGGTCTTAATTTATAATTATTCTAGGCGAAATCGAAATTATTAGAATACTTCTGCAGACTTCCACTGTACAATTGCTATGACGTACTTGTTTTGATTCCGGCTCACCAAACCAGCCATGAGTCATGCTGGTTTACCTTGGGCTAGCACGATGAGCATCTTTTGTGACTCATGGCTGGTTTACCTTGGGCTAGCACGATGAGCATCTTTTGTGTGTGTGTGTGTGTGTGTGTGTGTGTGTGTGTGTGGTTTTTTTTTTGGGTAATGAATTTGAAATAGAGATCGATTTGGTAATATAATTTTATTTTTCTATTTTCGAAATAAATTCATAACTCAGAAATATGTTTGAAATATAATAGAAATAAGAATTCTTCTAGTTACTCACTCCCTCTTCCTCGCTTCTCTATCTCTTGTGTGCACAGACTCCGCTGAATTTCTTCATCTCATCCTCGCTCTAGTTCCGTTGCCCCCAGGGAACATTGCCACCATGGACGTCCGTCGATGCAAAGGCAGCTCCGTCTCTCGTCTTAACCCTAGCTTCCATCGCAACAAGGTGAGTCTCCCTCTCCCTCTCCCTCTTTGTCGGCATGACCTAGCTCCGCCTCCCTCTTTGTAGTTCGATTCACATTCGATTTTGCGATCAACTGGTGTCTTCGGCAGCTTCTCCTAGAAGTTTTATGTTGTAATCAAAGGAATCTGAGTCCCGAGAAATATGAATTTTATGTCGTTATCAGATACGTTTCTCTGTTTAGAAATTTTCAGGGAATATAAATAGAAAAATCTATTTCTGACAAAAAAAATTATTTCAAAGAACAAAATGGTTATCATTTGCGTTCCTAGCGAGGTATGGGTTGAGTTTTTATTTAATGAATAGTTTAATCTCTATCTATTACGTCTACATCATTTGGTTGAAAGCAAATTTTCATTTTGCAAGAGTATCCTTGCAATTGCAATATAAAATGAAAAGACAAAAAAGGACATCTCCGATTATCTTTTCGTTGCACCCACCTTCTGGCACAACTATTCACTTTCTTCCCACCACACAATCATCCAACTGCACTTGTCCCATTCCCGGTGTTTATTAGAGACACGATTATGTAACAGTTTTTGAGTGATCATGAGATTAACATTTTATTTTGGATCATAAAAATAAATAATAATTAATTACAAATTATGCTAGCAAAGCCTATCTTATTAAACTAAACCAAACAATGTTGGCACCCAAAAAAGAAAAAAAAAACAAAATTAATATTGTTATAAAATATTAATTTTAGATCTGGTATCCCAGATTTGGAAGATCACGGATCTGAAATTCTGGATCTGCGGAAAAATTAATATTGTTATAAAATATTCCAATGATTTTTTTTAAACTAAGAATAGTATGAATACGATATAACTGTATGTGAGGCTATGTTTTTACTATCATGGAGATTTTGAATCAAGACATACTTAAAATAAAACTACAGTAATATTTATACAAACCAAAAAAGTAAAAAAGATAGTAAAAAGGCATAATATTTCTTGTTGATTTAATGAACGGAATGAACGATATCATAGTTACGAAAACTCTTGAATAAATACCAATTACAAACGGATGGTTTCGACTTTGCAATGGAGTTGAACGATTATATCGCATAAATTAAAAATTCAAAGACCAGACTAAACGTTTGGAGATATTTCAATAATCATGTTGAATCAATAAAAATTTGAATGCCGACTATTTATCTCATTTTCTGTCGGAAAAAGAAAAGGTGGATAAAAGGGCACGTGAGTCATATAGACTTTGTCGTGCATACATACGGCAGTACGACCCGACCCGCCTTCTCCTACCATTCCACGTTGACTTTCAACTCTCCAAGTGTTTTTTTTTTTTTTGGTCGATCAACTCTCCAAGTTCGCCGTTTCTCTTTTACTCATCAACTCTCCGACCTCACGAGAGCTTCTACTGCCCCTTTGAACCTCCTCCTCGTTTCACTCCAATCCCGTGTCCATGTCTCTATCCACTCAATAATCCTTCGACCACCCATTTTGTAATTCCTCAAGCGATTCCGAGTGCAGAGTCACCACCATCTTCTTTGGCGACTTGTCCCTCAGCTCTGGAAATCCTTTTTTTGCTTCCTTCTTTCATGTGCAATGGCTGCGAGGATTGGGTCTTTCAGGCAAAGCTCCTTGGACAAGAGCAAAGAGAGGCTCCTCTCCAGAAAAGGGTACTCTGAGTTCGGCCTGAACAGCACGGACGGGAGCGATAGTGGCGTCAAATGCAGGTGCTTTAGGTCGATTTCGGATGGGGCTGTGAGTTGCTGGAATTGGTTACACGATATTATGGTTAAGCTGTATGAGATGGGCCGTTCCGATCCTCGGAAGGTCGTCTTCGCCGCGAAGATGGGCTTGTCTTTAGCCCTTGTTTCGCTGGTGATCTTCTTGAAAGAGCCTCTCCAGGATGCTAGCCAGTACTCCATCTGGGCGATTCTTACTGTCGTTGTGGTTTTTGAGTTCAGCGTAGGTATTATTTCCTTTTTGTTTTGCCCTGTTTTTGAAGGATAAGGTTCACGTGCTTATGAATGAATCACGCTGTTTCATTTTCAGCCGTGTACTTTTTTTTTTCTTTTTGGAGGGGGGACTTTTCGACTTATGTTTGTAGATGTGATTTTTCAAAGTGTTGAGTTCAGTTTTTGCTGTTGAAGAACAAGGGAAGATAGTGAAGGTTGTTGTTTTGATTTCAATCTTTAGGCGCAACTCTGAACAAGGGATTTAATCGGGCTATCGGGACATTATTGGCCGGAAGTATTGCTCTCGGCATTGCGGAGCTATCGACCATGACTGGTGATTTGCAGGAGTTTATCCTAGTAATCAGCATCTTTATAGCAGGTTTGCATACTTGGAATCAAGTTACTCAATAGCTGATTTAGATTCTTTTCCGCCAGTTTATGTCTTGCGATATGTCTTATTGTGATCTTGTGATATTATTTCCCATATGGTATTCAGGATTTTGTGCCAGTTATGCGAAGCTTTACCCGTCCATGAAGTCATACGAATATGGGTTTCGGGTATTCTTGCTGACTTACTGCATTGTGATGGTATCTGGGAGTTCTTCAACATTTTTTGAAACGGCTTTTTACCGGCTAATGCTCATCGCTATTGGAGCTGCCATATGTCTGGTTGTTAATACCTGTATATACCCAATCTGGGCTGGGGAGGACCTGCACAAATTGGTTGTCAAGAATTTCAAGGGTGTAGCTACTTCCTTGGAAGGTTTGATCAATTTCCTATCACTATATATTCTTTTTGTCATTCAATTACGGGCGATTTTCGTTCTTATCAATGAGCATCGATTTGCATCACACGGCCATTCAACTTTGAATATTGTTTATAGTTAACCACTCTGTCAAATTACCGTTAAATTCAAAAACCAGTTGAAGATATCCTTTTCGAATTGATTGCTAGCACTTAACTTCTGACATCGATTCAATCTTTTCCTCTCAACTTTTGATTGTTGGCAGTGACAGAAATCAAAGTTCAGCGGTAAAAAAGAAAACATTGCTAAAAGAAATCAAGGATCAAAGTGGATATTTGCTGCCAATTCTGTATGATTACTAAAAAAGAGAGCTCTGCGTGCTAATTTATACGGCCATTTTATTCAGGGTGTGTTACTGGATATTTGGAATGTGTGGAATATACTAGAGTTCCTTCGAAAATACTGACGTACCAAGCTTCTGATGACCCACTGTATCATGGTTACCGAACGGCTGTGCAATCCCTCAGTCAAGAGGAATCACTGGTATGCTCTTGCCCGCTTCTTTTTATCAGTTGGGGATCATAACCAATCTTTTTCTAATGGCAGTTAGATTTCGCAAGATGGGAGCCACCTCATGGCCCATATAAGTCATTTAAATATCCTTGGAGAAACTACATGGAAGTAAGTGGTGCTCTGAGGCATTGCGCTTTCGCGGTGATGGCGATGCATGGCTGCATTCTCTCCGAAATACAGGTAATATAGTGCATTCTTGCTTGACCTCTTCTGCTGTGTTTTTGTGGTGCCTTTCTCCTTTGAGTGGCACTATATGTCTCCCATTTGTGCTATGATGTTGATTGGGCAGATTAATTCTAATGGATTCTAGGACTCTAGAGGGATGATTTGCATTTGCTGGTTAAGCGTATCTGCGCTTTCAGTGTATTCTTATCGCATCTCATTGGCAAGTAAATAATCGCTAGGAAAAATTCTAATTGTGTCCTTAATTTTCGAAGGCACCGGCAGAAAAGAGAAAGGTTTTCAGTGATGTGCTTCAAAGGGTTGGCACTGAAGGAGCTAAGGTATTACGTGAGCTCGGAAGCAAGGTCGAACAGATGGAGAAATTAAGCCCTGGAGACATACTCTTACCAGTGCATAACGCGGCCGAAGAACTGCAGATGAAGATAGACGAGAAGTCGTACCTCCTAGTTAATTCGGAGAGATGGGAATCCGCAGCGCAGCCCAAGGAACTTGAAGATTTGGATGACATCCAAGATTCTAAAGATGCTGAAAATAGACAGGGAGTGATACATTCGTTGAGTGATATTTGGGAACCACAGTTCTCAAATGCGGCTGTCAATTCAACGCTTCCGGAGTTTGTTTCCTCAGACAGTATGGTCAATAGGGCGTCGTGGCCACGTCTATCATTTAGCGCAAATCCTTTGCCCAACGAACCGGAGTCGAAAGTATATGAGAGCGCTAGCTCCTTATCTCTAGCAACATTCGCTTCACTTCTTATTGAGTTTGCCGCGAGGCTTCAAAATCTCGTGGATGAATTCGAAGAGCTCAGCGAGAAGGCAAATTTCAGAGATCCAGAGCCGCAACTGGTGCCCAATGAAGAAGGCATTGGCTTCTGGAGTAGGATTCTGAGGCATTTCAGGTCCAAAAACTGAGACAGGTCAATCTTACTTCCTGGTGGTATTCGATGCAACGTTTGGAATTTGTGTGTGTGGTCTGTTAATACATGGCTTTGCCTGTGTTTCCATAAGAACGGAAACTAAGGTTGCACCAAGAGACCATCGTGCGAGGGTCTCTTAGATGGTAATGTAAGCTGGCTATTAGTGGGGTTTTTTTTGTCACTCCCCACGATCATATAGTATGTTTTATTGAACTTGAACTTATGTTTGACTGGATGATCGAATCGGCTTTGATCATCACGTCAAGCTATCAAGGTGAACAGAAAATGGAGAATCGAAGGATGGTACCAAACACGAAATTATGTGCAGAGCTTGCTAAAGAAAAAAAGGGAAAGAAGGTAAAGGTTCTGTTTCCTTTTCAGTCTCATTGTTAGAAAGATTTTGTTGGATGAGTTATCCTTTTTCTATGGTTATTTCTGCTCCTGTGCTCTGCATATTTCACAAAAGTTGTTCCATATCATACGCTGTTGTACTTCTCTCGTAGAGCAACATTGTGGAGGAACGAAATCGATGCATCATGCATCGAAGAGAATGTCTTTGTCTCTATCAACATTTTATGGAACTGGGAACCGGACCGAACCAGCCGGTAGGGTCCGGTCTGGTCCGTTCCCGGTCCTTAAGAGAATGTCTTTGTCTCTATCAACATTTTATGGAACTGGGAACCGGACCGAACCAGCCGGTAGGGTCCGGTCTGGTCCGTTCCCGGTCCTTCTTGCTACTGAAAACCCGATGCATATTAGTCTGCGCTTCTTGGATCTGAACTCAGTAGATCGGTAGTTCTGGGGCTAGTTCTCTTGCATTCTTGCTGTGCCAGAAAGACAACGCATATCTGGTTTCTTTATGAGTGGCAGGTGAGCTGCAACATGAATTCTGCTCATTGCGGTCTGCTACATCTGAAAACTGCAAGAAGGGTGGAACTTTTCAGTAAGTTAGTTTGGTCTCTAAGTTACTTCAAAATGTCTGGTGTCAATCTGTCACGTTGACATCGAGGAAAAGCCTCGCGATATCAGAACGAAAAGCCTCGCGATATCAGAACGAAATCGCTCACTTTAGCACGAGTTCATCATGTTCTGCAATTTCAGACCCCATGAAAGTGAGAGAGTGGGATGATTGTTAGTCTTAGTCATGCCACGGAAGAAGACAGTTAAAGTCTTCCATGACAGGTATTTAGCAAAGATTCCGGTGTTGCCTTTTCCGTTCTTCTCGTCTCTGCGTGAATTTTTCCAGGCCAAGTAACCCGACGATCGCCATCGAAGAGGATCGAGTGGTGGAGAAGGATCATTCTGCAGTGACTGAGCAAAGAGAGAACCATCTTATCAAATTTTGTTGGACCAAAAAAAAAAAAAAAAGACTCGCTGGCAAAGGATGTTATCTACGGCACAAGGAAGCCGCCCGCCTATTAACGGAAGGATGACACTGCACATTAGGCAATATATGCGACCCATCCATAAGCGGGACCATGTAAATCACACGCCCTAATTTCTTTTTTCAGCACATTGATTAAGAATTCCCTCGAAAAACTAATTGCTTCTAAAACAAGGCGGACCGCGGGCGATTGTCAACTCTTCACCGGACGACAACCATTCCAATCTCTTCGTTTTGGTAACTTGTATCGATCTTCAGTTTATGTTTCTGGAGAATAAAACAGGAAAATTATCAAAAAAGTCTTCAACCTATTGCAATTATGTCAATTCAGTCTTAAACTTTTTGCATATGTGTCAATTAATTTTAAAACTTTTGCATTCGTGCCAATTCAGTCCTTTCGAGCAATTTTAGATGGATATTGCTAGCGGGCCACACGGTCGTCGTTCACCGTGGCTAATTTTAATAGTATTTTAATTTTTTTTTCGAATTCATTTATTTACTTTTTTCTATTTTTTTTCCTTCTTCTTCATCGAAGTCCAGGAAAATAAAATGAAAATAAAACAAAAAAATTTCAAAAATATATAAAATAATATTTGTTAGCGTCGAATGCGCTAGTGAGTGATTTTCAGCCAAAATTGGCTGGGAGGACTGAATTTGCACAAATGCAAAATGTTTAAGGCTGAAATGGCACAACTGCAATAAATTTAGAACTATTTCAACAATTTTTCCGAATAAAACTGAAGAATTGGAAACCTTTCCATTCTCAAGATGCCGTTTTCTTTCCAATTTCTGAGTTCTGTCCCTGAGACTCAACTGGCTGAGAGACCTTTGTAACTTCATATTCCATAGAATTGTATTTACACATCAACAGACAGAAAACAGAAAGAAAAGACGAGGAGGACAAACTCAACCTCGTCAGTCTGTCACTTGTTAATCTAAAAAAACTTAGTAGCCTGCCACTGGAAGCTACATCTAATTAGGATAAATCGTTGTTTTGTTCGTAGGTTACCAATAGTTGACTGGAAAAAGAAAATTTCTAGCAAAATTCTATTTATTGATGATATATTGGAGATCGAGAAAATGACACAAAAAAGTCTGTGAAGTCATTATTGGACGTATAGCTCTTTCAATGTGGTCCTTGAGCTACTCCACAATGCTCAATCTAATCTCTACACTTTCAATTTGTTCAGTATAGTACCTCAACTTTGCATATGAAAGTCAAATCAATCCTTCGGCAGTACTATTAAAGTGTTTTCGTAATTTTGTACTACTGCCCAGATTTTAGAATATTGATTTCATTCCAATCTATTTCCTAAATCAGCGAAAAGCAAAAAAAGTTGCATCATCTTTCGACGACCTTTTTACCATTCCGTTTATTATTATTATTATGAATATTACTATAGTCCCATCTGAGTATATTTTTAACTTATGATCTCTACAATAATAGAAAAAGTATGACCCCATTTAGAGTTATATCAAATTTATATTCCTGCTATTTTAATTTTCTAATTTACAAATTTAACTGAATTTTACTTATGAACAGCATTGAACATTCACTACAGCTTCTTGAAATTTATTACGACCAAACAGTTTCGCGTTTTGTCAAACGGAAACATGTCCAACTTCAACAGCATATACAATATATAATGTATAGTCAATGTAACATTTCTGTACATTTTCTTGAATACAAAGTAATTTCTCTTCAGACAACCCCCCCCCCCCCCCCCCAAAAAAAAATGTGAGAGTTTCTCCTTAAGTGAAGGGCGAAAACCCTAGGGCAATACCTTAACCCTTTCTAAAAAGGCGGTAATCCCTCTGAGAAGGATATCCCCTTCCTCTTCCTTGGGATCATCGTATGTCACGTCCAAGCATTAACCTTTCTTTCTTCCCCACGAAGATTGGAATCAATTCGCATTCCAAGCGAAGAGTCGACAGCTTTTATCTGTTAATTATTTGCCCAGAGTTTCCTTCACGTTGTTCATTTTGGTTCTGTTTATTGCCCAAGAAATATATGATTTGGAAAATATTTTTCTGAAAATGATCACTTATAACACCTGAAATAATTAGTCAAATGAAAATATGTTGATTGTTAATATCAATTCATGTCTAAATATCTTTGCGACGTTCATTATTTTCGTAACGATACAAGGAATCACTTTTAGAAAAATATTTTCTAAATCATCCATTTTTTTCACGAAACACATCGAGTTTTCATATAGATTTTCATGACGGAGGGGAAAATATTCATATCTCTCTCTCTCTCTCTCTCTCTCTCTCTCTCTCTCTCTCTCTCTCTCTCTCTCTCTCTCTCTCTCTCTCTCTCTCTCTCTCTCTCTCCCTCTCTCTCATATTCCAGACATTGCACAAGCCATTACCTGTGAATCTTTAGGACAGCTAACATCGATGGCCTCAAAAAGATGTATAGACTTGAACTACAAGAAAATCAATCTACCATCTGAAGAATTCTCTTCTTCTATCCGTACATTTCCTCTCTTTCTCTTCAAACTCCAACTTTGATCATGGAGCATCAATGTTAACATCTATTTAAGTGCTAATGACATGAACGTGGCATGCAAATCACAAACTTCATAGACATATATTAAACATGGAGGCCTCTACTTCTAACCCAGGCGTTGAGTATGCTGCGACCGAAATCGTCTTCTTCGACCTCGAGACAACCGTGCCCAGGAAATCCGGACAAGGCTTCTCCGTGTTGGAATTCGGCGCCATCGTCGTCTGTCCCGCGGCAGCTCGTGGGCTCGAGAGCTACTGCACTCTCGTCAGGCCTCGGGACATCACGGCTGTTGCGACGAGATCGGGTCGCCAGGGAGGGATCACTCGGGATGCGGTCTCTGGCGCGCCGTCGTTCGAAGAAGTAGCCGATAAGATATTCAGCATCTTGAACGGCAGGATCTGGGCGGGCCACAACATCCAGCGCTTTGACTGTGTACGGATCAAGGAGGCATTCGCCGAGATCGGGAGGGATGCACCAGTTCCCGTCGGGTTGATCGATTCTCTAGGAGTCTTGACTGAAAAGTTTGGGCGCCGAGCTGGTAATATGAAGGTAGGTCCGTTTGTCTCGTCAAATCCATAGATACCTCACTAAAAGCTTGGTCCTGACCAGCGTGCTTTGTGTTCCTAATTGTATCAGATGGAAACATTGGCTGCTTATTTTGGGCTAGGGCAACAAAAGCACAGGTAATTAAAGTAGAAAAAAAAACCGGCAAATTACAAAAAAAAACAAAAAAATTTACAATCAATCCGAGTCCATTCAAGCAACGATGTCCAACCCTAATCAAATCCAAGACATCTTTCCTTGATCAGGAGTCTCGATGATGTCCGGATGAATTTGGAGGTCGTCAAGCATTGCGCGACCGTGCTGTTCCTGGTACTGACATTTCTTTCGATATTGTCAATTTCTTCAATTTCAAGTTCCTTGCACATGCCAATATAAACTATACGCGAATCAAATAGAAGAAAAATGGCAAAAGTTGACTGCTAAATTGGTTGTAGTTAACGGTGTAATTTTTTTTTTATTTTTTTATATCAACGGCGGGTTCTTATTATTTCTGGGGAAAAAAAAAAAAGGAATCGAGCCTGCCTAGCTTACTGAGGGGAAAATGGCAACCATCGCCAAGTATGATTACAAGAAGCAGAAGTCACAACCAACATAAGATGACTTGCAGAGGAGAGGGCAACAGCGTTATCAGCCGTAAATCTCCAACTTCTCTTGGATATCAAAGAGCTGTCCCCTCCGGCAAGGCCAGCCTCGGAAAGGTTCGATCATTTCCCTAGTTCCGGTTTTTCAAATTTCATCTTCTTCCTCGGAGATTAGCACGAGATATGGATCGCATTTCCGGGTCATTAAGTGCAAATGAATCTCATGTTCGGCCATCCACAAGGGCTTCGATTGGCTAGGGTTTTTACTAGGGTGACAAAATTACTGAGATAAATAATAAGACTAACAATGCACGATTTGATAAAAATTGTTTTGTCTTTCTGGAACAGATGACAGAGAAAATGAAGAGTCTCTTGTACACAGCCCAGGGAAATCAACCTCTCAAGAACTTGCTCAAGCACTCCCTACTCAGATAGCGGGGCAACAAGTTAAGTTCGACAGCGATTCATGCTGCTGTCTTCGACATCAGAGAGGCGAGCAGATGGAGAACTATTCAGCTAGATTCATGGAGCAGGTTGCTGAAGACTGCAGCATCGCTGTTCATTTCAAATTTAGATTTCTTGATGTCTAGAATTCGTGCCCTTTTTGCCGTCTGGGACAATAATCACCAATAATATGGCGTAAAATGGCACGAGATCATCCTTTTAGTTGCGTTATCAACTGACTCTTTCGAATGGTTTCAAATTGTAATGTCAAAACACAACGGAAATTGGCTAAACTGAAGAATTAAGAATCGATAACGAGGAACAATCTGTTCACTCAACCGTGGTTATCAAAATCAACGAATGTCAAAAGTCGTAAATCTGCTTCACGAGAAACCCTAACACCCTTATATACAGTGTTAAACCTAATTACAATACAAAACACAATATTATGAAAAATATCACTAAAATCACGAAAATTGCCTAAAAACTTAAAATGCCTAAAAACTCAACTAAACGATTCTGAAACGCGAAAAAACGACGTCCATCATAGCAAAGCAGTGAGTATTGATCATCAGCCCATTTCCATGCAGTCGACTAAATTTGAGCTCATTTGGACTTCGCCAAACCTAAGTGCATCAAATTGAGTGGCTAGTGCGGCGGTATTGATCAATGGCATGTATAATCATCCTAGAAAAAGGTCCCGTGAGTTGTGAACGAGACTGCAAAGCAGAAGAAAATCGGAGCGCGATGAATTTACTGAAGAATAACTCAGTCATCTAAAAGTAAGGATGAGCATCTGACGCAAGGTAGCGATAATTGGGAAGCAATTCCACATAATAATCTGAATTCAATTGATGATAGTCTGAAGATTACAAAGAGATGGATGTCCTTTATATAGATAGGACTCCTAAAAGAAATAGAATTACGCAAGATAACACTAAAACGAATCTAATCTAATATAATATGATCAAACTGAATTCAAATCAAATATTACGATTAAAGATATCGATCAATTTCCTAAAATTGAAAAACTGTCCGAAAAGATATCTAAACAACTCGATCACGTTTCTCTAAGTAACTACACGCTAGTTGCCCTACATCATTTCTCCTCTTCTTTAGAAGAACTCGTCCTCGAGTTTGTCGTGTCTGGATCCGCTTTTTCTTGTACTTCCAATGCCTCTTCGTCTTCCGGTTCCGCTTCCTCTTCGGACCTCTTTTCTGGAACTTTGACCACAACTCGATATCACCCTTTTTTGTACAAAAGGCATGATTCCCATGACTCTCTATTTTACACCCAACCCCTTCTTTCTTTCCATTTAGCAAGTTTCTCCTATCTCCAAGATAAGCCCAAGACTTCTCCTCGTGAAGCTTTGCCAAACCAAAATTTGATATTTTAGGGTCGATATCCTTATCCAGTAAAACATTAGGAGCTTTGACGTCTCTATGCACAATTTTCAGAGTGGATTCCTCATGAAAATACACATAAGCTTCCACATAATTTTTCTTGTATTTTGTCTCTTCTATGACACAATCTTGAAATTCCTTCTCGACTGCCTTCTGCAAGTCTGCCGATGACAATGCGTCATACACCAGCTCGGCCACAAGAACATTTGTAGTCTTTAAGTCTTGATCAAAATCTTTGACTCGCTTAGTTTTTCCTCAGTGCTTCCTTTTGGACTATTTTCGCTTTTCTTCACTTCTTCCATATCATCCTCATCTTGTTCACCCGCTTTCTCGACGGAAGCCTTGGCTTCGAGAACGATCTCCTAGTCTTTCTGCTCTATCTCTTCTTCCACCCTCGGTTCCCCCTTTAATTTCTCGAAAAGACGGTCCTTGCACTCGACAAGAGTCGCCCCTTCAGGTTCCCCAGTTTTGAGGGATTTGGAGGCCATGGCAGGAAAATGGGGGAAAGAAGGGTACAAAAACCCTATAGAGTAGAACTTACCAAAAAAAAAAACCCCTAGGGAGTAGTTTGAATTTAACAAGTTTTGTTCATAGTCAGGTGGAAGGAACCAAACCTTTAACATTCGTTTCATCCGTCTCCAAGTTCGGATGGGAGCTTTTCCTTGTCGGCGTCGGGATATTTGTGTTTGCTCCCACCAGGCTGAGGCGCTGCCCCTCAACTTGTGTGCCACAAGTTTTACTTGACAATCCTCATCGATCTCCATGGCTTCAAAGAACTCTTTAACCTCCCTGAGCCAATCCAGAAAGTCTTCGATATCCAAATTGCCATTGAAGGTATGGATATCAACTTTCACTTGATGTTGTTCGCGATATTGTCGGTATCCCCTATGTCGGCGGCCTCCACGAATAAGCACTTCTAGAAAATATTCTTCTTCAAAATCCTCGACATAGGCTTGTCGCCTTTGTCGGGGATTCGCCCTTCGCTCCACAGTTACTTCGGGATCATGAGCGACAGGAATTCACTCGGCTGGAAGAACGCCAAGGTTAGGGTTAGGGTTTGCAGACAACCGTTGGATGGCGGCAAGTAAATCTTGCATCGTCCGTTGGTGGTCTGTCGAGACCGTCTCGAGGATGCTAGCTATCGAGGGCTAATGGGTCGTCCCATCTGATCGGATGCAGGCCTCTCTTAAGGCCTATTACCTAAATCGCAATAGAGGTATGCGTGGTCGACCTTCAGTGTGGTCTAGTGACATGTGCTAAGTGTGCATTCCATGGAGTCGCGACCAATCATTTTTTGGAGGGTATGATTGGACCACCCTATTGAATAGTTGTGAGTTTCTATTCAATTCTGCGAGAACTAGAGAAATGGGTTCAAGGACTTAGTTACGTCAACTGTCAGAGTTGACGCCCTTTCGATATCTAAATTGATTGAATTTTCTAACCTGAGATTTCATGCAGATGAGTGAGGTACGAATCCTAAATTTAGTAGTTCATGCGGATAGGAGTAATTACCCTAGCAATTACAATCAGTAAAAATAATGGCGTAAATCAAGAAATGCAAATAAGTCTCATGAATATAACATGACATTCCTAATAAAGGCCTATTAGCCTAGAGAAGCATCAATCAAGCTTAGGAATGATTTAGACATGATTTTGCCTATGAGGGGCAAAGTTGTAATTTTGAGACAATTCGGGTGATTTGCTCGAAAAGGGAAAAATATTCATTTTGGAATGAATCTGGAGTAAAATAGTGTCAAAAATAGGTTTGGCCATTCAATTGACCAATTTCCTATTTTTTTTGACAATTTTTCAAATTTTCTGAAATTTTAGAAAGCGATCTACCATTTAAGGGGTAAAATCGTCATTTTCTAAAAAAGGAAATGAAATGTGGAAATCTTAAACATAAGGTTTAGCCACCCATTTTACCCGTCACCGAATGCTAAGCAATTTCTACAAGTCATTGTAGTATTGCAAACGGTTTACCTTTTGAGGGATAAAATCGTCATTTTGGATCATACGGGAGAAAAATCCCCAAAAATGACAACAATCAATTTTTCATGGTCATTTTTCAACTTTGAAAATTTTCTAGAATTTTTTAGGAATTTTTTACATTTTTCCCAATTTTTTGAATTTTTCTTCAATTTTCTATTTTTTTTGGATTTTTTTTCCGGTTTTTATTGATTTTTTGGAATTTCTTAAAATAAACCCCAATCTGATGGTCGTTAGCTCACCACGTGGCGTCTCGGTGACTGTATGATCATTTTAATATTTTTTATTTTCGAAAATCATTTTTTAATATTAAAAACATTTTTTATTTTTGAAAATTGCTGGATCGTGACACATGGCTCATCCATGGCCGTCCGATCTAGCGTTTTATTTATGGAAGAGCCGGGCCCACTTCGCTGACATGGCTGCCTACGTGGCATGCCATGTCAGCGTTGGCTCGTTGACTAGCGAAGGGCTCGCCTGAGAAGATGACTGACGCCGATGCTTTGCCGGAGGGCCATATCTTGGACGTCCGACGTCCGATTGACCTCAAATTTTCGTCAAAATGCTACGAAGGAGCTCCTCTACAACATATCCCAGCCTTCATATAGAAGAATCATGTTTTCCCACCCAAAAATCTCGACCGGAACTAAGCTTCGATGAGGTATTGGCCCGACCATTTTCAACAAACTTTCGTCCTGTTTGGTTCAGCATTTGAGATGAGCATTGGGGCTCTAAAGTCCCTTAGCCAAATGCAAATGTTGTTTAGTTCATTTTTTGGCTCACTTTGGGCAGATGCAATTGCATCTCAAATGCTCTCC
Source organism: Rhodomyrtus psidioides (assembly GCA_021437785.1). Taxonomy (NCBI): domain Eukaryota; kingdom Viridiplantae; phylum Streptophyta; class Magnoliopsida; order Myrtales; family Myrtaceae; genus Rhodomyrtus; species Rhodomyrtus psidioides. The sequence continues at coordinate 3,189,575 of JAILYB010000087.1, read as the reverse complement.
AAAGGCCTTTAAGCCAAAGTACCTCTTGAGGTACTTTGAGAAGTTGTATCTCAAATACAACTAATTTTTTTTAAACTTTATCACATTCACCTGTCGCCTCCCGCCTACGGCCTACAGTTGTTGCAGGTCGCCACTGCCTCCCATCACTGATCGTTGCCACCGGCGCCCGCCGGCGGCTGCCGCCGCCGCCCGTCGCCGGTTGTGCCGCCGGTCGTCATTTAATAGACTCGATTAACCTAGACCGTCCTATCTACTAATTCGAATAACAAACTGCTAACGGCCTGCTGACTAGACCGACATGTGGACCAATAGCGAACTGACACCTAGGACTTTGATCGGTTGACCCTGCTACGTCAGCTTCGTCTTCAACCTCTCGACCCCGGCAGAATGGACGGCTGAGGATCTCCGGTGACGATCCTACGGTGGAATCTTGATGAAATCATGTGAGACCAACTCTAATCGACTCGTACTCGCCTCTAGTCTAACATATTTGAGAATCGGAGCATTTGACTCACAAGATCGCGAGCATCAAGCAGAAAGCCGAGTACGGCCATGGAAATCTAATAGCTCGATTCATAGCAAATCATGGCAATTCAATCACAAAACAGCACCAATAGAGGTTCATGAGACTTACCTCGAGCTCCGATTGAGCTCACTCAGCCCAGATTTGGCTGGGTGACATTGAACAGTGGTTCGGCAATGGAGGTCGAATTGGAAGACTCGATTCGATGTGTTAAGACAAAATCGATGCAAAAAAGATACGCGAGGGTGGTCAGTGATGTCTAGGGAACAAAACGCACACGCTAATTGCAAGGATAAATGTGGAACATGCAAGACGCCATTGATGCTCAGAGAAAGGTTAGAAGCTGCGCCTCACCTGTTCACGCGATTTCAGGTTGTGCGGCCGATGGTGGTCGCCTCCTGGAGCCTCAGGCGAGCTCGTGGCGATCTTCTTTGGCTTCAGTTTGGCCGGAGAAGGCCTAACCAGTGCCTTCTAAACTCGAGCTCTACCCTTGACAATGGCGATGGAGGGGAGCTCTCTCTCTCTCTCTCTCTCTCTCTCTCTCTCTCTTGTTTTTTCTCTCTTCTTGATTCAGTTCTCACTCCCGTAACTGAATCAACTGTCCCCTTCAACCGAAAGCCTCTGTAGGCTTATATAGCTCCTTGGATTTTTGGCGCCGAATGAGGAACTACGTATCGGCCTCAATTGCACGTGAGGCCATGTGCCTTTAGGTCCAATCGGCGTCGGGGACGTTGGGCATCTCGTCCAATTCTGTTTGGCTGTCCGGCGGGTCTCATTCTGCGTGAATTTAGAATGAATTTGACCTGTGCTTGCTAAATGTTGACTTTCGCAGGTCCGCCGCTTGACTGGCCGATTGCTTCCTCTTCCGGCGGCCATTAATCATCATTCCGGTCTCAATCGACGGTGACTGGCCTAAGGAACTAAACGCCCAACAATGTTTCTCCAATTATAGTCGATTGGTCAGTCAATTTTGTCCTCAAAATCAAGCTTGGCATGGTTCATCTGCGTAGGAAACTGAGGAAGAAGAAGAAACTGTAGTGAACCGGTTCGACCGGTTTGAACCGGTTCCGAATCACAATTTTTCAAATTAAGCTCAAATTAATGCGAAATTTTTGCAATTGGACCTCAAAATCGAACTTAGGGCTGGTGAATGCTTTGCCTTATCTTTGCCGATATGAGAGAAAGAGAGGCGGGATAGAGATGCTCACATGTTACTTACCTGCCTGATGCTCGTGCGGCATGCGCGGTGTATAGCGGGTTCAAGTAGATATCTAGGAGCTTGTCTCTTGAGCGTCCTAGGGCAGTTAAATTCTAGCCTGTATGGTAGGCCATACCAGAGTGAGATTCCTATACTGGACAGGAACCTATGAATGACGCACGCAGTCTCTTAAGGATTGTCAGGGGTTTTGATCCGTATGGTGGATCAGACTATGAATAGGAATCCTCTCTGCTAGGAATCTATGGATGACGCACCCATTCTGTAGGGATTGTCGAACATTTTGATCCTTCAGGGGGATCAGGCCGGGAATAGGACTCCTTTCTGCTAGGAACCTATAGATGACACACCCGTTCTGTAGGGATTGTCGAACATTTTGATCCTTCATGAGGATCAAGCCGGGAATAGGACTCCTTTCTGCTGGGAACCTATAGATGACGCACCCATTCTGTAGGGATTGTCGAACATTTTGATCCTTCAGGGGGATCAGGCCGGGAATATGACTCATTTCTGCTAGGAACCTATGGGTGACGCACCCGTTCTGTAGGGATTGTCGAACATTTTGATGATCATATATTCTAAGGAATTAACTAGGGTCTATACAAGTGCGGTGTGCCTAACTCTTAGGTTTACCAAATGAACTATTCTGGGTTTAGGCATTACCTAGAACCTTACAGACAGCTAATTCTAAAAATTGTCCTTTTGACATGCAAGGCGTTATTATGGGATTTGGGGGTTCCAAGTATCCTGTAGAAAACCCGAACCTGCAAAAAATTTGATAAGATTCTTTTGGGATTTATGGGTTACCTGAAATCTTGCATAAAGATGATCTTTGAATATTGTCCTTTCGACATTGAAGGTGACATTCTGGGATCTAGGGACTCCAGGTATCCTGCAGAATAGCTCAAACCTATAAATCTGAAATCTCACAGAGGGATGATTTCAAAGATTGTCCTTTTGACATTGGAGGTGACATTCTGGGATCTGGGGACTTCAGGTATCCTGCAGAAAGCTCAAACCTGTAAAACTGAAATCTCATACAGAGGGATGATTTCGAAGATTGTCCTTTCGACATTGGAAGTAACATTCTGGGATCTGGGGACTCTAGACATCTTGTAGAAAAGCTCAAACCTACAAATTTTTTTTCACAAAAATGTATTTTCCTAAGATATGGGGTTACCAGGGATCCTGCAGGAGAATAAACTTGAAAGCTCTTCTTTATAAAGCAAGGCATTCTTCTGGAATCTGGGGTCACCATGAGTCCTAGAAGCTTAGACCTGAGAGTTCATTTCTCATTGCCAAATAATTAGCCTTCTTGGGGTAATGACAATTACAATGTAGGTAAAAGGCTTCATTTTAACCTACGTAGTTATGCAGAATGACTTTGGATGCTGGAGGTTATCCAAGACATCCCAAAGCATACAAAGATGATCGAGGATCCTTGTGAGGTATACCCTGGATCGAACAATTTGAAGTTTCCAAACGAAGCTTGTTTTCGAGTATTCTATCGGAATATCCTTGTCAGAAAGGTCTTCTCACCAATTTTCCTGACTTGGTCTTTTCACAATTAGAGCACTCGAATTTTCTAATACCCTGTATCTAGGTTTTCGGAGCCGTTCGTAACGCATACATTCAGATCAATCGGGAGGTCTTCACGGGACCGTAACGTTGGGCTTGGACATGGTTTCTGAAAGGGGACTCACTTTCTGAGTCAGGTCTTTTTGCACATAAAATTTTCTTCATCTGTTCCGGGTTTACAAGTCAAGGATCCTGAAAAATGAGAAAGAAATAATCTTGCTCGAACTTCTTCGAGCTAAGCTTAAGCATTAAACCATGTGCTAACCCAAATGCTTTAATCAGAAAAGACTTCTCAGGGTTGTAACATAGGTAGGATTGGGGACCGAAAAAGGCTTGTTTTTGGCCCAAAATATGTGAAGGGTTTAACATTGGTGATCACTGCAGATTTGCTGCCGATCTGGTCCCTTCTGGTTCAAAGAGCGCCTTCAGCTTTTTGAAGTGCATTAGTAGTCTTTAGGGAACCTCTCTCTCGCGTTAGTGCGGCGTCAGCATCTGAATGTGGCATAATCTGGGAGTATCTTTCACAGTTTATCTCCCTTGGAACCTTCTTTTATAACCAAATCTCACTAGTGACCTATACATAGGTATCATGCCATCTTTTGGCATTTACAAGATTGAACACATGATCCACAAGTGTACAAGCATTTGGACGGGCATTGGCCTTGCTTTTACCAGGCACTTTGCTTTTTCTTGATGCCCAAGATTGGATTTTTCTCTCCCTTCTTTTTTTTTTTTTTTGCTGAAATCCCAGCTTTTCCTTTCTTTTTGGAGTTAGGATTTTCAAATAAGTGTGCTAGATGTGCAACTTTGAATCTTAGCACTCCGACATTAACCTAGGAATTTTTATCCTTCCTATTCTTTTTGAGGTGACGTCGTTTCTGTCTTGGGATATGCAATGATCGCCAACGGGTTCGCGAAACGAATATACAGGCTCAACTGGGCTGTTCAAAGGGTAAAAGTGTATATGGTAGAGAAACGAATGCTTTTCGTCATCCTAAAGCACTTGAATCACCATAGAAGTTAAAATGACAAGCAACACACGAAAATTAATGCAAGTCTGAGCAAGAGAATTTTTAGCCATTTACCTCCTGATACCGCTGGACTTACTTCCAGTTGGCCCTGATGTGGGGTGGTTCTTGACAGGGGTAAGGAATGAAATCGTCATTCAAAGGGTTATCAATGGTCACCTGCAGTGTTTAGGGTAGAGAAATGAATGCATCCGTCATCTTAATCCATGTAATCGATGCGAAGGGCCATTGTAACCTCAGATTCAGGCTTTCCTATTCTCACCTTTCTCTCATCTCTCGAGTGTATGTAGGACGTGTGTGGATCAGGTTTGCTGTTCATCTGGAGGGATATTCCTGCTAGATAGCCTAAGCAAGCCATGTTTTTGGAAAAATCATTTTGTTTTTCCTTAGGCGTTTTACCCCGCAGGAGATTCTAATGACACATCATGTCTAATTTGAACATGCTTAGACAATCTATGATCTTTGACAGGTGTGCAATAAATGCAAGGAATTTATTTCTCAAGAGCGAGATTTATTTCTAAGTTCGGGCATGTGAATATTCATTTTCTTGCTCTTTTTATCTTACGGAAGATGCGAGAAGTTTTACTGCGTTTGTCTTCCGTCTTCATCAGGCGTTCCTATATGTAGGATAGAGTAGACATCCTTGTGAGTGAAAGGTGGCTTAACCTTTGATGGAACAGATATATATCACATGATACTTGGTGTTGAAGATCTTTCTGTTCTTGGTTTCATTTGGATGAGTCCAATTTTGAGTCCACTTCTTGGAATCCTGCAAAACTGAACACATGCTAGTGTATGCATGGATGCATGATATGCTTATGCAATGGCTATTATGGCGGCTCGGATCATTTCGGAACAAGCCAGATATTTCAACCTCTGATTTTATTTCAAGGATAATATTTCTTCACAGCATCTGAATTTACAGGGTGCCCCAATTCTTCTCCCTCAGAATTTACAAGAATCAATGCTCCTCCTGTGAGAATCTTTTTGACAATATAGGGGCCTTCATAATTTGGGGTAAACTTGCCTCCCGGATGGATAATTTTGGTAGAGTCTTCTTTACCACTAGATTATTCACCTCAAAATTTATGGCTCTAATCTTTCGATTGAATGACTTGGCCACACTCTTCTGGTAGCCTTGACCATGATAGATGGCTTTAAGATTCTTCTCGTCTATCAAATTCAGCTGTTCATATCTGTGCTTGGAGTATTCTGACTCGGAGAGTTTACTCTATGATAAGATCCTTAAAGAGGGAACTTTAACTTCCACGGGTAGGACTGCTTTCATCCCGTACACCAGACTGTAGGGGGTTGCCCCTGTAGAAGTCCTGATCGAAGTTCGATATGCCATTAAGGCAAAGGGTAGCCTTTCATGCCAATCCCTATAGTTTTCAGCAGTCTTAGACAAAATTCTTTTGATGTTCTTGTTGGCTGCTTCCACTGTCCCATTCATCTGTGGGCGGTAAGGGGACGAATTAAGATGTCAAACACCAAAGTGGTCAAGCAGATTATTGACAATCTTGTTGTTCAGGTTGGACCCATTATTTGTAATGATCGCCTAAGGAGTACCATATCGAGAGATTATATCTCTCTTAATAAACCTTGCTACGAATCTTGCGGTGACAATCTTGTAAGAACTGGCTTCTATCCATTTTGTGAAGTAATCGATTGCCACCAAGATGAAGCGATGACCATTTGAAGCCACGGGGCTGATAGGTCCTATCATGTCTATCCCCCATATAGAAAAGGGCTAAACTTAAGACATTTGATGTAATTCATTCGGAGGTGCTTTAATCTTATTGCCGTATATTTGGCACTGGTGGCATGACCGAACATGTTGACAACAGTCTAATTCGATGGTCATCCAATAATAGCCAAGCCGCATGATCTTTCTAGCGAGAAGATGACCGTTCATATGAGGCCCACATATACCTTTGTGGATCTCCTTCATGAGAATATTTGCTTCTTTAGCATCTACACATCTTAATAAAGTGGAGTCAAACGACCTTTTGTACAGAACTTGTCCACTGAGGAAGAACTTGCTGGCCATCCTAGTTATGTATCTCCGGTCTCCTGCCTGGCATCCATCAGGAAACTCCCCCTTTAAGAGATAATGCTTGATGTCATAATACCACGGCCCTCCATCAAACTCTTCTTCGATTAGCATACAATAGGCTGGCTTTTCAACTATGCCGATCCTCAGGGGTTCTATTTCTAACCCATCGATTATTTGTAACATTGAGGCCAGGGTGGTTAGTGCGTCTGCAAATTGGTTATGAGATCTTGGCAGGTAGTCGAATGACACCTCTTCGAATGTACGTGTCAATTCTTCGAGGTACTCATGATAAGGGATGAGCTTTGCGTCTTTCGTCTTCCACTCTCCTTGTGTCTGCAAAATGATGAGCATGAAATCTCCATAAACTTGCAACTTAGGTATTCTCATAGAAATGGCAAATCGTAAGCCTAGAATGCACGCCTCGTATTCTAAGATATTGTTGGTGCAGGGGAAAGTCATCTTTGCCGCAACAGGATAATGTTGATTATCAAGGGATATCAGCACCGCTCCAGTGCCTGCTCCTGATAGATTAACAGCACCATCGAAATACATGACCCATTTATCCTCTGTCAGGTTCAAAACTTGGTTTTCGACCTTTGTTTCTCGGGAAGACTCGCAAGTTGATGGGCCTTCTGGCAACGTGTCTGCTATGGCTCTCCCTTTTACTGACTTTTGTGGAAAGCACCTGATGTCGAATTCAGACAACATCACCTGCCATTTTGCTAACTTTCCAATCAGCGCGGGTTTCTCCAGAAGGTATTTGATGGGATCATTTTCAGTTACCAGCTGAACATGGTGATGTAGGGTATATTGTCTTAATATACGAAGTACCCATATCGTCGCTACACAAGCCCTTTCAATAGGTATGTACTTTGCTTCAGATGGCGTGAACTTCTTACCCAAGTAGTAGACGGCTCTTTCCTTCCCATCTACCTGGCTGGTTTGGGCAAGTAAGGCTCCCAAAGATTCCTGTCGTATAGTCAGATATAAGGTCAATGGATGACCTGGGATGGGCGGCACAAGTACTGATGGAGTGACTAGATAGTTCTTGATCTTTTGGAACGCCTGACTGTATTATGCGTTCCATGTCACTTTCGCACCCTTTTTGAGTAATCTGAAGATCGGTTTAGCTACATTTGACAACTGATTGATGAATCTAGCAATATAATTCAGTCTCCCCAGAAGGCTTCTCACTTCTTTTACTGTGGAGGGAGTTGCTAGATCATGGATGGCTTGAATCTTTGAAGGATCAATCTCAATGCCCCTGTTACTGACCATGAATCCGAGAAGTTTCCCAGATTTTGTCCCAAACACACATTTGTTGGGATTCAATCTCAACTTATATTTGCGCAGCCGCTCAGATAACTTTCTTAACACCTGTATATGATCCTGTCCCTTCTTGGACTTGGCGATCATGTCATCTACATATACTTCAATTTCTTTATGGATCATATCGTGGAATAATATGACCATAGCTTTATGGTAGGTGGCCCCCGCGTTTTTTAATCCAAAGGGCATAACCTTATAGCAAAAGTTTCCCCAGGGCGTAGTAAAGGCAGTCTTTGGCTTGTCCTCTTGTTTCATGAGGATTTAGTTATATCCTGAGAATCCATCCATAAATGAGAACAATTCATACCCCGCTGTACTATCTACCAACACGTCAATGTGAGGTAGTGGAAAATTGTCTTTTGGGCTTGCTCTATTCAGATCTCGATAATCCACGCAGATCCGAACTTTCCCATCCTTTTTCATGACGAGAACTATGTTTGCAATCCAGTGCGAGTAGGGGATAGCTTCAATAAAGCCTACTCTGAGAAGCTTCATGACTTCATCCTTAATTCTGTCTTCTAACTCGGCTTTCATCCGTCTGCTACCCTGTCTGACAGGTTTAACACTGGGATCTGTGGGTAATGCATGTTCCATAATCTTAGGATCTAAACCTGGTATGTCAGCGTAAGACCACTGTTGACACCTGATTTTTGACCATCTATCATTGTAATTTTTATTCTTTAAAATTAATTAAAAATATCAAAAAAAGTCATAAAATTACAAAATCAACTTTGAAAGCCTTGGCCTAGCCTCGGGGACCAATTTTGAACAAAAAAATATTTTTTGGTATTTTATAATATTTTTTGAATTTATTTAATTATAAAAATAAACAAAAAAATCAGAAAAATAGTATTCGAGGTCACAAAAATATAAAAAAAATAGTCGATATTTTTTTATTATTATTTTATCTATGTTCTAACCTCATAAATAGTAAAATTCATGTTCGATTTCATGTGTTCTTTGGATCATCATAAAATCGAATTTGGCAAAAAAAGTTAGTAGTAATTAAAATGGAAAAGGAATGTTTGACCCATAATTGTGTTTGTGCCTTTTTATTTTTTTATAATTATTTTACTTGTACTTTATTTTTTTTGGGACTTCTCTCTCTCGATTGCCCGCACCCAGGATCTCTTTTTTCTCTCCTTCTTCTTTCTCGCAGGGACGACGAGGAGCCGGGGGAATCCTCCTGAGCCGAACAAAAGACCACCTCCTCCCGCCGGCTCACGATGATCACCATCAGCCTTCATCCTCTTGGACCATCATCCGCCCGTCACGCCACCGCTGCGCCGCCATAGCCACCGAGCTTGGCCGAGGCTCCCGAATTCTCGTCGTCACACCCAGAGAAGAACCGAAGCTGGCAGACCACCCCCCGAGCTCGACGACATCATGAGGAAGCCCGTGTACCCGTCAGACTCGACGGAGACCACCCAGAAACGCGAGTTGAGTCCTTGAGCTTCATCCCGGCCTTCAATGGCGTCTTAAGCTCCACTCATTCGTTTTGTGATTTATTGATCTAGAATTGATCCATATACTTCACTGCTCATTTTCGCCATTGACTGTATATGATTTTATTGGGTACATGCTCGAGTCGACTCCCGACGTCCTCCTACCGGTCGCAAGCTCCATGGCTCGTTCCACGCCAAACCGAAGCCCTGTGATGGTCAGGTAAGTCCTCTGCAGCTCCTAGGATGCTTATCAACAACTTATGTTAGTCGTATAACGTGTAGAACGGCCAAAACCAGGCCTCGCCGGAGATAGCTTCGGTCGGAGATGGCGGGCTAGTCAGTTGGTGATCTGCTGTGTCGAGATTCATATATGTGATAGAGGAGGTCAGTACGAGTCTAATGCCGTTAGTTTCGCGCGATTTGGACGTCGGAGGGCCGAGATATCGCCCTCCGACGAGGCGCCGGCGAGGGAACGCCGGCGCCGGTCGTCTTCTCCGGCCAAAGGTTGACCGGTCAACGCATGTTGACCGGTCAACGCCGACGTGGCACTGACGTGGCGCCCACGTGGTGGCCACGTCAGCGCGGTTTAATAACAGAAAACAAAAAAAATTGATCCGACGGTTATAAACGTGACACGTGTCGCGATCTTAGGCGTCCATTCAAAATCCGTGAAACGGCGTCGTTTTGGTTGTGGAGGAAGCAGGCCAGGTCGGGGTTTGCGGGTTTAGGCCATGGGCCGGGTCATCCGACCCGGTCCGGATAATTATTTTTATATTATTATTTTTAATAAAAAAAAATAATAAAAAAAATTCAAAAATCAATAAAAAATAGAAAATCATAAAAAATTCAAAAAAATTCGGAAAATTCAGAAAAATTCTAAAAAATTCCAGAAAATAGGAAATGGCCACATTCAACTGGCCATGACCTGTTCCGGGTCTTCCGACCCCCGGTCTTTCCAAAAATGACGGTTTTGCCCTTCCGGCAAACCGTCTTCAAAAAAAAAAAAAAAATTCTAAAAATTCTAGAAAAATCCCCAAAAAATAGGAAATGGCCACAAACAACTGGCCAAGACTCATTCCGGGTGTTTTGAACCCCGAACCTTCTTAAAATGACGATTTCGCCCTTTGGACGAATCGTCTTCCAAAAAAATAAAAAAATTCCAAAAAATTCTCAAAAATGGGAAATGGCCACGATCAACTGGCCATGGATTATTTTGGGTAATTCGGTGTCCCAATCTTCCAAAAAATTGACGATTTTTCCCTTCGGGCTAAATCGCCTCCAAATCCTCCCATTTTACCTCGGTCCTAAATCACGCCTTCCCTAAGCCCTTATGGCTATACTAGGAGGCCATGTGATGTGAATTGACGTGCATTGATGTGATTGATTTATGCACTTGATTGCGCTTTCATTTAAATTGATTGTGATTGATAGGAATAGTCTTCCAATCTGCATGAAACCCTGAATCAAACCTACCCCACCCAAAATTGCGCCTGCATGAATTCTTAGCTAGGAAATCACTCGCGTTAGGTACCGAAAGGGCGTTGGTAATGACACCAGCGTAACCAAGTCCCCAAACCCAAAATCTCTGGTTCCGCAGAATTGATCGACCTCTCCCAATCGGTCAATAAGGTTTCCGGTCTACCCTCCAAGAAAGACCGGTGGCGACTCCAAATGCATGCACAAGTTGCACATGCCACCACGACCACACTAAAGGTCAAAAGCGATCGACTCTTACCGTCGAATCCTTTGAAAAATACTCCCGTCGCGATTTGGTATGGGCCTGGGAGGGCCCGCGCCGATCCGAGACCCGCGATCGGTAATCCATTAGCCGCGTCCGCTTCCGGACGGGTCGCGACAGCTGGCGACTCCCCTGGGGAATGTTGCTCTAGAACATGTGATTCTAGACCTCATGTGGACTTAGGCCGTAATTAAAACCCTGAGTGATTTTTCTAACCATGCATGCGCTCTTGAAGGTGAGGTAAGTCCGCTTATGGTAGGTGTTATATGTTTTTGCAGATTGGAGAAATAAGGGGTGTAGTCCGTGATTAACATTGTCTTATGCAGGTTGGGCGTAGGAATGTATGTTGTGTGGATGATTTGAAGTGCTGATTGATAAACTGTTGTGCATGACTTGCATTGTGATGATCACGACACGTGGACACACACAACCGCGCCTAAAACCCCGGGCGCCGCCTTTAGGAACACAATAGAAGGAATTGAAAATGGAATCTCCATGAGGAAAAACACGGGGTAATCCACTTTTCAATTCCGCTCACTTCGAACTATGGATCGAGTCCCAATGCAACGATAGCTGTGCAATGGAATCGGCTCTTTCTAGAACTCGAGGTGGGAACCTTAACCTTAGGTGCCAAACCCTCTGATTTTTAGAAGTTTACCATCACTTGTTTCATGCGCATGTCTTTGGGCGGTTGGTACACCTAAAACCGCACATAAGTCGACGAGTTGGGTTGGTAAGACTCTCTATCCCCCCAAATCTATCACTGTTCATATAAATATAGGCATTTCATTCATTGCATTCTGGTGATTAGATTAAATGCCATTTCGAGGATAGATATGTGCGTTTGTCCCTAACGTCCTTGATAGAAGACGAGGAGGGTGATATCCCACGACGAACACCGAGTGTGCGATAAAGAGCATACTATGGACATTATTGAGGTATCATCCAATGAAGATGAAGAGTTGGGGCAAGTGATCCTAAAGGCACAGATCAAAACTGGGGCATCCTTAAACGTTAGGATCACATTCCTTTATGTCATTTTCCATTACTAGTCCTCTTGTATAGGGTTTATTTTTACTGAGGTTTTCTCTATCTCACCCCTTAGAGCGATTGTATTAGGGATCTATTGGTGTATACATTCAGATGGAACTTGGTTGTATTTCTTTTAACGGGTCATTGGAATGTGATAGTGGCATTTTTTCTAATCATCCGAATACTCCCAAGTCAAGTTTATAATTCCTTTAGAGGAAATTAAAATTGGAAGTCTTGCACGACCTTTTGGTCGTGTGAGGTAATCCAACCCCAATTTCGCTAGAAGGAACTACACACTTGAATTGGTTCATGCATGTTGTACACCACTGGTAATTCACGATAATTGATCAAGAATATCAGCGTAGTTTCAAATTTAATGACGAGATAGATGTCCAAACTACTTTCGTTCTTAGCGAACGACCTTAATTTGGATGCCATATCTTCAATTGAATTTAAAACACGTTATTATGTCTTGCACTTTTGAGTAATTCATTCCTCTCGAAATTAATCAAAAGCGATTATCGTGAATTACATTCCTTTCAATAGTATGCTTTCTTTCGAAGAATATCGATAAAAACTTTTCGCACAAGATTAAAACCCTTGTAAAAGTTCTTGTCCTTATTAATCACGAGCAAGCATAAGATTGAAAGGGGTCTATGCTTTCTTTTTCAGATTATTCCTTCTGACTCGGTCTTTTCATTTGCAGGTGAAAAACAAGTAGTATAGAGAAATCTTTTCTTGGACAAATCTGCAACTATTCTTCCATCTGATCATGAGCGAGTTATAAAATCAGGACGTATTTGCTCGGCTTATTGATATTATGGTTCGGCTCACCCAAGTTGAAGATGTTTGGATGCTCGAAGAAATGAACCATACAGAAGTTAAAACACACACACGAGAACTTTCATTTATTTTGCTCAGCGGAGGGTTTTCAGAAGCAGGTCATACAATTCGGGGTGGAAAAGTAAAGCCAAAGTGAGCCCTAATTAACGACACAAAGGATCCCAACTGACCCTCCATTTTATTAATGCTCTGCTCATACTCCCAACTCCGCATGTTGTGGTCGGCAAGCCTGAGGAGAAGACTTCTGCATTCTCCCTTAACTTCGGCGACCTTGGCCTCGTGTTCTTCGGTGACTACTTCCAGGTCCTGAACCAGTCCATTCCCGCGAGCTATGTCCGCGGTTATCTTGTTGAGCCGTTCTTCCTGCCAGTCGCTCTGAAGCCTCAACAGGACGTTGCGGCGGTCATGCTCGCCGGTGGTCAGGGATATGGCCAATTGATCCACCAGATTTCTCCTCTCGCGAAGCAACGTCGCGACCCGCTCATTAGCAAACTCGACGGCCTTTTTGTAACTATCAACCAGATAGTTGGTCAGCACCAAATGATCAGATCGATCCTCATAACGAGCCCGCAAGACGCGAGCCACGAGAACCTCCCGATTAGCAACACGATAGGCCTCTAAGGAGTGTGCAAAGAGAGTCGGGAAAGTTCTATATTCCCTCCCCAGTGTAGTACCTTCGAGAGAAGTGGTATCAAGGTCCTCGAGCAGGACACAGATTGCATCCTCGGTTGCAGAATGATCGGTTATGTGCGCGTAACCGCGACCCAGTAGGTTATAAAGCTTTTCCCACTGGGCCAAGACATCAGTTGAAAAAGTGCGTACGGGAGAGGAGGCCATTTGCGTTGGGTTGGCTTGAGAATAAGACGAGTTTAACAGAGAGATTAGAAGGAAGAAGCTGATTATGCGAGAACGTTAACCTTCCATACATTAATTCCTCATTTTATAACTCGAGGATGATGAAGGGTCTTAGTAATAATGCTGGTGGAGCCCAGTTAGGGGGTAAAGCAGGAGGTCCCCTCACGAGAACCATTGGATTCGTTTCAGTCCGCGATTTCCGGCTCATCAATTAAAAGGTGTAAAAGATTTGTCGGGATCACCATTATTAGAGTTAGATGGGAGGTAAGCGCAACTATCGAAGAGAGCCCTAACAGGATTTGGCAGTCCCATCACGTTGAAAAGCTAAGCGAGAAATTCAAGGTCTTGAGGGGGAACGTTTGCCTAATGATGCTTGAAGAGCGTCTCCTGAACATGCAAAGTCACTCGAAGAAAACTTTATAGGGAGTGAGCATACAGGAGAGAGTGGAGAACTCTGAGTGGGCAAGAACCAATCAAACATTTCTCAATCCAACATATTTAAGAGGTTACTGTCAGCTACTAGAGGCGACTGACTCAAAAATCTCAGAAATTGAACCACAGAGGGATCTCGAAGATTCCAAGATCAAGTCTAACGCCAAAACCATGGAGCCCAACACTTCTGGCAACGGAAATCAAGATCGCGGCGACGACGACAACGACATCCACGATGCTCAACTCAGGAAAAGAAGACGTCCTCACCAATACTCTCAGGAGGAAACCCAAATGCTGGAAACCCTTTTCAGTAAAAGCCATTACATGAAAAAGAAGTGGAGAATTGAATTGAGCCGGGAGTTGGGGATTAATCAGTCGAGGATCCAGTTTTGGTTTCAAAATAGGAGATCCAAATCGAAGGCTCAACGCAAACGTCAGGTGGTCGAGATTTTAAAGGAAGAAAACCAAAAGCTGCGAACAGAAAACATGAGGTATGAAAAAGTTCTGAATATTACCGTTTGCCCTCATTGCGATAACCTCATCGCCCGCGGTAAGATATTCCCCGATAAGCCTCACGCAATGATTGAAGACGTTCACTTACCACCCTACTCCCTCGGGGCATCTCCTGCTCACCTAGATTTTGCCGGAGTCACGCATGAGCAGGATGATCCTACGAAGACGATACAAATGCCTCCTGGGGGATGGGATTTGCATCGCTTTGATTGGAGTTACAGTTTCAAGGAGCTGGATGTTACCGCCGACCAGCTCAAAGCATATCAGCCTCATGCACAACAATTTTCGATAGGGTCGGGTCCCGCTAGAGATGAGTTAATCAGTCGTCAAGCCATCGATGCAATTTTGGGCCACGATAAGAGGAGGTTCGCTTGGCCCCCTGAACTGCATTCCAGATTCTTAGACGTGGTTCACCAAATGGGGATCGATTCAGCAAATCCGACGCGCATATTTAAGGCCATGAATGTACCGGGGCTTAGTAAGGAACTGGTCAGGAATCACCTTGCTGCCTACAGAAAGCTATTAAAACAACGTCGAGCGGAGCTAAACCGGGAGGAATCCGTCTCGAGCTCAAAAGCTAGGGGCGACCGCCATTGTAATGCTCAGGCATCAAGAGATACCCGGCCAAATCTAAGCATCAATCAAGCTAGCAACCCGACCACCGGCAAACTGAAAGCTGATCAGAATGTCCTCCCGGGCCATTTCAACACTTCTCAAGAGCGCGTGTCACAAGTACAGCGAGTGCGCACTCCTCCATTCGAGCAGCAGTCGGCTGGTGCTCTGCCTGCCGCTGGTCAACCCACGACAGACGATTTCTTTGATGAGGGGCTCGATGCCTTGTTCAATCAGTGGGAAGCTGGCATGCTTGGACAGCCATGATCTAGCACTTGACTCGGGGCACGATGGGTCGGTCACCACGAACACCCATAGAAAGAAGAACATGTTCACGAGTAGATCACTCATTTTATCCGTTGTAAAGTTCCTACGGGAACATTTTTCTTTAATGACTATAGTTAATTCTATATTAAAACCAACGCTATCGACGAACATCGTCATGCTCAGTTGTGATGATCCCTTGTTAGATTAAGTCTGAAACCAGAGACGGTCTTTAAAATTTTGAGTGGCCACGAACTCAATCCTCACCAACCGCCCGGGATGCTGAAATGAAGAGTAACAGCATGCACAGGGAAAATGCCACTTTCGTTTGAACGATGAAAAGGGGTTGAGAGAAGATCATAGCGTTAATTCCCATGGAGCTAAATGAATTAAACGGAGTCATTAATTGCGGGTCCACCGCTGCTCCCCACGTTCTCGGGCCTAGCAAATCATAAAAGGCGCCGAACGATTGTAGACCCACCACTTTGAAGACTGAACTAGGGGACGAGCGCAATACTCGATGAAACCGAATCAATGCAAGAGAGTTTGTGATCCTATCACGAGGAAAAAGAAAGGGGAATACAGACGATGAGTAATTGCAGGGTCTCGGGAGGAGCGCTTGCTTGCTGGCCTTCATATGCAGCCTGAAGGATGGTTCTAGGACACGCACAATCACTTGAGAAAATTTCTAGAGTGAGCAAACACGTAAGAGCGAATAGAGAAAGCTGAGTGAACTAGATCAGCCCGAGATACTCCGATCCATCATGTTTAAAAGCTATTCCCATCTGCTAGAAACGCCCGACCTGGACATTTCTGAGCACGAACTGCTGGGAGACTTTGAAGATCCTGGAGCTGAATCCTGCCCGAAGGCCATGGAGACTGACTCCTCCAGCGATGAAATTCTAGGTTTCAGCTACGAAGAAGGAGTATACAATGATGACCGGAGTCGGAAAAGGAAGCAACTACAACGCCACACTCCAGGCCAAATCCGAGAGCTCGAAGCTTTCTTCAATGAATGCCCCACTCCAAGAAGACAACAGAAAATGGAGTTGAGCCGAAAAATATGATTGGAGCTTTCGAAGGTCAAGTTTTGGTTCGCCAACAAACGAACCCGGGTGAAACAGCAATACGCAGACCATGAGTTACTGGTCCTGAAGGAGGAGAATGAGAAGCTTCAAGCTGAAAGCGCGAGATATAAGGAAGCTCTGACCAAGGCCACCTGCCTTAATTGTGGTAATCCTGTTGTCCTCGGCGAGGTGTTCCTCGATGAACCATCCCTGTTGACGAATAACGCTCAGCTGTTACCGTATTCTCCACAGCATTTTCCGACACAGCCAGATACCGCCGGAGATATGCATGAGCAAGTCAACACCATAGGATCAACACCAACATCCTCTGAGAAATGGGATATGAATCATCACAGGGGGAGTTCTCTCAATGACGAACTCGCTGTCGCAGCCAGCCAATCCAAAGTCGGTGAGTCCCTCCCTGGACAACTTTTGAAACGACTAGATCCCGTAGAGAATAGCTACCGAAGTATTGACGATATTTTGGGTGATAAGAGAACAAGGTTTTACTGGACCTATGAACTTCACACCAAATTTGTTGATGCAATTCGAGAGCTGGGAGTTGATTCGGCTAGCCCACTACGCATACTCGAGATTATGAATGTGCCGGGGCTCTCTAGAATTAACGTCGAGTCTCACCTCAAGTACTATAGGAGATTGCTAAGGGATGGAAGGATAGCGTTAAACCATCATAAAGCCAGTTGGAGCTCAAGTGCCGGGCAGAGTTACAACCACGATGATTGGAGAGCCGAGAGCACCCAACCGTGTTTCAGCAATGACGGGACCAGCAGTCG
Source organism: Rhodomyrtus psidioides (assembly GCA_021437785.1). Lineage (NCBI taxonomy): Eukaryota > Viridiplantae > Streptophyta > Magnoliopsida > Myrtales > Myrtaceae > Rhodomyrtus > Rhodomyrtus psidioides. The sequence continues at coordinate 3,172,250 of JAILYB010000087.1, read as the reverse complement.
TGTCAGCGACTCCTCTAACCCAAATCAGAATGCTCCGCCGAGCTATCTCAATACTCCTCAAGAGTATATACCACAGTTCCAGCACATAGGGATTCCTCAGTTTGAGCGCGATTCGGTCATTAATGCTGTCCCTGAAGCGGATCTGGCATTGGTAGAGAGTGCACATATAAACCTGCCGGTCATTGGAGGAAGTTCCAATTCGAGGGGTCAAGTTGCTCACGGCGAGAGCAAAGAGAGGAATCCCTCGCCTGCAGTCGACGACAGCCAATCTGGGCACCAAGGGCTAGAAAGAACATGCGATTTCCTTGAGGAGGAGCTGGACACTTGGATCAATACTCTTCAGGAATTTATGTCTCGACCCCAACAGGGCAATGATGAAGGTTCCAGCTCAAAGACTCCAGTCCCTCACAATGAAGGCGATGAAGGAAATCTGCCCCCAACAATTGTTGATACCCAACTTGAACATCAATGGCTCGAAGACCCGAGCAATTTCCTTGGCGATGAGTTCAATCTTTGGCTCGATCAATTTGGAGCCGGAGGGCCATCGCAGTGGTGACGCAAGGCAGGTGACCAAACGCCTGATGCAAGGCATGGTTACTCGATGAAAAATGCTTAGACGAAAGGGGTGGAACACTCCTATTGAATATGTTGTTGATCGCACTGTAAGGTTCCCACGGGAACATCTTTCATTAATGTCTAGAACTAATTGCGCGTGAGTGTCAACATCACCCTTTGAGCATCTTCAAGCCGAGGGCTGTGGATTAATCGCTTAATCCGTGGAGCAAGTTCCCCGAACAATGACTATCACCCGCGGAGTATAATGGGATCTACCCCTTCAATATGAAATACGTTTGGCCGCGAAGCCACCTATTTGGTAAAACGATGTATCGTTCCTAAACGATCTTCAATCGAATACCGAAGTAATGTCTCCTTTCTTTCCCTTCTCAGGTGATAAACGTGGATAAATCACTCAAGGAGCCATTTGTTCGAATAACAGAACAGACGTTGCCTAACTGGGGGCAGATGAACCATTGATGTTGCAAACACTCCAAGAATGGATAGGCGGATTTGATAGATGTTGTTCATATCAATACGCAATATCAGAACGGGATGAGAACCAAGAGTAAAGTTGTATCGTTCCAATTTGTCTTGAATTTGAGAATATGAATTGATACTCGTTATTTATCCTTGACAGGGGAATCGCTTTACAGACGAACAGGTTTTTACATCCCATGTACTACTCGTTAGAGTACATGACCAAGGGTAGGATGTATCGTTTCGATTTTTGAAAAATTCGTGAACATGCAATGATATGCTTCTTTTACATTTTCAAGGGTCTGCAGCCACGACAGGTAGGTAAGTATCCCTTTCCCAGTTAGCTGGAGATAAAAAAAATGTTAAAATCCTTTCAGCCGGCATAAAGATTTTCCAATGCATCGATATTCACGATTTAAATCGGGAGGTTGCCCAAAGCATGAATAAAACATGCACGATACATCACAAAATCCCCTCGATGGATAAATTTCGGGAAAGAAAGAAATGAATTTTTCCAAATATGATTATTTGTCACATCATTCAAAAGGAAGTTTACTCAAAAGAGAGGCGAGCCCAGTCCAAACACATCCTACATACACTTGAGAGACGAGGGAAGTGAATCGGATAGCAAAATCTGTACCTACGGAGGTAGGGACCATTCGCAACGATTACATGGATTGGGACGACGGAGGCGTTCATTTCATATTCCCAAATACTACAGGTGACCATTGATAACTCCTTTGAACGGAGGTTTTCATTATCAGCCCTGTCGAGAACCACCCCACATCGGGGCAGAATAGAAGTAAGTCCAACAGCATCAGGAGAAATGGTTAGAAATTTTGTTGCCCGGACTAACATTAATCTTCGTGTGTTGTTTATATGGTAATCCAAGTGCCATAGGATGACGAGAAGCATTCATTTCTCTATCCCACATACGTTTATCCTTTGCACAGCCAAGTCGAGCCTGCAAATTCGTTTCATGAACCCGTTGGTGATCATTGCACATTTCAAGATGGATGCAGCATCACTTTAGAAACGGAAGAGCTTAAGACTAAGGGATTACAAAGAAATTCCTGGATTTATGGTAAAAGTATGTTTAGACTTTCGATCATATGTCTAAAGTGATCTCCTGAGGATGAGAAAAATGGGATTTCAAGAGAAGATGAAAATGAGAAAAAATCCCGGCATCAAGAAAAAGAAAAGTGCCTGGTAAAAGCAAGGCTGATGCCCGTGCAAGCTGTTTGATTGACCCACAATAAAGTCTAGATGGGAAAAGAGGAAATCCCCGAAGGAGCCAAATTCCAAAAATGCTGCTCGCCAAATGGTGTCAAGCGCGGAATAAAGGCGCGAAAGAGAAAGGACAGGTAGCAAATCTGCAATGATCACCAATGTCAAACTCTCCAAGAATTTTAGGCCAAAAATAAGCCTTTTTCTGTCCCCAATCCTACCAATGTTACGACCCCGAAGGAGTCTTCTCTGACTAAGACACTTGGGTTGACATATAGCTTAGCTCGAAGAAGTACGAGCAAGACTATTTCTCTCTCATTTTGCAGGGTTCTTGACTTGTAAACCCGGAGCAGATGGTGAAGACTTTCATTCAATGGCCTCGACTCCAAAGCGGGTCCCCTTTGAAAGCCAATATCCAAGCCTGACATTACGGTCCGTGGAAGACCTCCCGATCGATCAGATGTATGCGCTGCGAATGATCCTAAAACCTAGGCACAGGTTAGTAGGAAGTTGAACGCATTCCTTACAAAAGACCATTATCACAGAGCGGTGAGGAGCCCTCTTGGATGAGAAATTCTCCAATAGATGTTTTGAACGAACTCTTTTTGGAAATTTCAAATTGTTTGATCCAGATTTTCCGTGCAAGGGATTTGTGATCACATTTGCATATTGCAAGAATGCTTTGGATAACCTCCAGCATCAAAATGCACATTTCACAATTAAAACTTAAGTCATACGGTTTTTGTCAAATGGACAGCCGTGGTCTTCCCAAAGATTACTAACGTTTTCTTGGTGAAGAAAAATCTTTCGGGCTCAAACTTCTGCAGGATACCTGGAGAACCCAGCTCCCAGAATGTCGCCTCAACAGACCCAAGTGAAGCTTTGTCAAGATAAAATCTTTCACTGCTTCAAAACTGAATTCCCGACAAATTTCGGGATCTTTCAAAAGAAGGGGTGAGGATGTGACCCCTTTTCAAAAAATCAAGCAGTCCTAGCTTGACGTGGAGAACCCTCGTCCTAGGATCCCTTTTCAAAAATATCAAACAGTCTCATCGGACGTGGAGAATCCTCGTCATGAGACCCCTTTTCAAAGCAAAACAAAGGTAGATACCGCCTGAAGGGTCAACACAAGGTAGATACCGCCTGAAGGGTCAACACAAGGTAGAAACCGCCTGAAGGGTCAAAACAAAGGTAGAAACCGCCTGAAGGGTCAAATCAAGGTAGAAACCGCCTGAAGGGTCAACTCAAGGTAGAAACCGCCTAAAGGGTCAAAACAAAGGTAGAAACCGCCTGAAGGGTCAACTCAAGGTAGAAACCGCCTAAAGGGTCGAACAAAGGTAGAAACCGCCTAAAGGGTCAAACAAAGGTAGGTACCGCCACGAGGATCAACCCAATGGTCTAATCCACCATACGGATTAAAATCCTTGGCAAAATCCCAAAGTGTGGGATGCGCCCTTCTCAGGTTCCTATCAGTTAGGAATCCCATGATGGTATGACCTACCATACAGGTCAGAGCTTAATCTCCCTAGGATATTCTAAACGAGTCCTAGGTATCTTCTTGAAAGTCGTCGCAACCGGCAACATCTGACAGGTGAGCTTCAGGTCAGCCTCTCTCACTTCGGCCAATGTTCGAATTGCAAGAGTAAACCGGTGATTAATTTGAGCATTCATCAAAAGACTTAAGGGTCCGATGTCCTAGCATTTCTTTTCCCCAGTCGAGTCGGTTAAGATTCAGGTGTCATTTTGTCTTTGAAAGCAACCTCTGACGAGCTCACTCTCAAAGAGGGGCAGCTGTTGACACCTGATTTTTGACCATCTATCATTGTAATTTTTATTCTTTAAAATTAATTAAAAATATCAAAAAAAGTCATAAAATTACAAAATCAACTTTGGAAGCCTTGGCCTAGCCTCGGGGACCAATTTTGAACAAAAAAATATTTTTTGATATTTTATAATATTTTTTGAATTTATTTAATTATAAAAATACCCAAAAAAATCAGAAAAATAGTATTCGAGGTCACAAAAATATAAAAAAATAGTCGATATTTTTTTATTGTTATTTTATCTATGTTCTAACCTCATAAATAGTAAAATTCATGTTCGATTTCATGTGTTCTTTGGATCATCATAAAATCGAATTTGGCAAAAAAAGTTAGTAGTAATTAAAATGGAAAAGGAATGTTTGACCCATAATTGTGTTTGTGCCTTTTTATTTTTTATAATTATTTTACTTGTACTTTATTTTTTTTGGGACTTCTCTCTCTCGATTGCCCGCGCCCAGGATCTCTTTTTTCTCTCCTTCTTCTTTCTCGCAGGGACGACGAGGAGCCGGGGGAATCCTCCTGAGCCGAACAAAAGACCACCTCCTCCCGCCGGCTCACGATGATCACCATCAGCCTTCATCCTCTTGGACCATCATCCGCCCGTCACGCCACCGCTGCGCTGCCATAGCCACCGAGCTTGGCCGAGGCTCCCGAATTCTCGTCGTCACACCCAGAGAAGAACCGAAGCTGGCAGACCACCCCCCGAGCTCGACGACATCATGAGGAAGCCCGTGTACCCGTCAGACTCGCCGGAGACCACCCAGAAACGCGAGTTGAGTCCTTGAGCTTCATCCCGGCCTTCAATGGCGTCTTAAGCTCCACTCATTCGTTTTGTGATTTATTGATCTAGAATTGATCCATATACTTCACTGCTCATTTTCGCCATTGACTGTATATGATTTTATTGGGTACATGCTCGAGTCGACTCCCGACGTCCTCCTACCGGTTGCAAGCTCCATGGCTCGTTCCACGCCAAACCGAAGCCCTGTGATGGTCAGGTAAGTCCTCTGCAGCTCCTAGGATGCTTATCAACAACTTATGTTAGTCGTATAACGTGTAGAACGGCCAAAACCAGGCCTCGCCGGAGATAGCTTCGGTCGGAGATGGCGGGCTAGTCAGTTGGTGATCTGCTGTGTCGAGATTCATATATGCGATAGAGGAGGTTAGTACGAGTCTAATGCCGTTAGTTTCGCGCGATTTGGACGTCGGAGGGCCGAGATATCGCCCTCCGACGAGGCGCCGGCGAGGGAACGCCGGCGCCGATCGTCTTCTCCGGCCAAAGGTTGACCGGTCAACGCATGTTGACCGGTCAACGCCGACGTGGCACTGACGTGGCGCCCACGTGGTGGCCACGTCAGCGCGGTTTAATAACAGAAAACAAAAAAAATTGATCCGACGGTTATAAACGTGACACGTGTCGCGATCTTAGGCGTCCATTCAAAATCCGTGAAACGGCGTCGTTTTGGTTGTGGAGGAAGCAGGCCGGGTCGGGGTTTGCGGGTTTGGGCCATGGGCCGGGTCATCCGACCCGGTCCGGATAATTTTTTTTATATTACTATTTTTAATAAAAAAAATAATAAAAAAAAAAATTCAAAAATCAATAAAAAATAGAAAATCATAAAAAAAATTCAAAAAAATTCGGAAAATTCAGAAAAATTCTAAAAAATTCCAGAAAATAGGAAATGGCCACATTCAACTGGCCATGACCTGTTCCGGGTCTTCCGACCCCCGATCTTTCCAAAAATGACGGTTTTGTCCTTCCGGCAAACCGTCTTCCAAAAAAAATAAAATTCTAAAAATTCTAGAAAAATCCCCAAAAAATAGGAAATGGCCACAAACAACTGGCCAAGACTCATTCCGGGTGTTTTGAACCTCGACCCTTCTTAAAATGACGATTTCGCCCTTTGGACGAATCGTCTTCCAAAAAAATAAAAAAATTCCAAAAAATTCTCAAAAATGGGAAATGGCCACGATCAACTGGCCATGGATTATTTTGGGTAATTCGGTGTCCCAATCTTCCAAAAAATTGACGATTTTGCCCTTCGGGCTAAATCGCCTCCAAATCCTCCCATTTTACCTCGGTCCTAAATCACGCCTTCCCTAAGCCCTTATGGCTATACTAGGAGGCCATGTGATGTGAATTGACGTGCATTGATGTGATTGATTTATGCACTTGATTGCGCTTTCATTTAAATTGATTGTGATTGATAGCAATAGTCTTCCAATCTGCATGAAACCCTGAATCAAACCTACCCCACCCAAAATTGCGCCTGCATGAATTCTTAGCTAGGAAATCACTCGCGTTAGGTACCGAAAGGGCGTTGGTAATGACACCAGCGTAACCAAGTCCCCAAACCCAAAATCTCTGGTTCCGCAGAATTGATCGACCTCTCCCAATCGGTCAATAAGGTTTCCGGTCTACCCTCCAAGAAAGACCGGTGGCGACTCCAAATGCATGCACAAGTTGAACATGCCACCACGACCACACTAAAGGTCGAAAGCGATCGACTCTTACCGTCGAATCCTTTGAAAAATACTCCCGCCGCGATTTGGTATGGGCCTGGGAGGGCCCGCGCCGATCCGAGACCCGCGATCGGTAATCCATTAGCCGCGTCCGCTTCCGGACGGGTCGCGACAACCACGCAAAGACATCCTGATACTCCTTCAGTAATCTTGTGAACCTGAGTCTTTCATCTCGGGATAAATGTCCACCGATCTTGACTTCTTTGATATTTATAGCGTCGCTCAAGTTAATAACGACCGGTTCTTATGAAGTTGGAGGCATTGATTCCTCAAAGGCGTTCCATTCTCTACGGATAGACGCATAACCTTTGTCCTCATCTTCCTCATACTATAGGAACAGTCAATATGGAGATCCGAATCGCATAACAACCTGGTATGTAAGTTTGAGATGTCATGTCTAAAATGTCATGAGCTTGGTTAGTTCATACTTCATAAAAAAATGCCATGCATGAGTGTGAAATTTTTTTTTCGAAAATGATTTCAAAATTAGTGCAAGTGTAAATGGGACTAGTCCTCATATCATAGGACATCATTGTCCCTCAGAATTTTTTTTAGAAATTAGGAATCATATGGAAAATCAGGCCTCAAGCTTCTGCGCGGAAGACTAGTATCATCATTGGGCTGATTTATGGTTCCATATATCCTTAATAAAACTTGCGTGATTTTATTGAAAGCAAAGTGGGTCGCATTACAAACTATGCTGTTTGGTCCAACGGCCGGAGATCCAAAGACGTTTTCCTACTGTATCTTAAATGACAGGAATTAAAGATGCAACAAAATGCAGAAAATTCTAAGTGCAGTGTTTAAAAGCAGGAGAGGTTTCTTTACTCAAGAGTAGTGGATTCATCACTCAACCACTCCATGATGACATTCACAAAGTTGTCTTCAAGAAAAGGGTTTGCTAGATCTGGCTCCGCTATTGGAGTTATATCCTCTTCTGACAATCACCTTGAGTTCTTGCTAAAATAGGTGTTCAAAGGATTATTGAACATCTGGGACCTGCCTTTCCAAGCTGGAGAACCAATGAATGAATCTTTCGGGTTGTTCTGGCTTCCATGGCATCCCAGGCCCTTGCCTTGGTCTCGGCTTGTTGCTTTTGGGGCAGACTTGCCCAAGAGATTTTTCTGATACCCTAGGCCCATCCTATGCTGGTTAGCTTTCAACTGCGGGGGGTACTCATTCCTTGACCATGCTTACCCAGACATTCTCCAAGGTTGTATCCATATGCTAGTAGCATCTTAGCTGGTAAAAGATTGGCTTCAGAGATATAAGGGGCTCTCAAACTTGTCCCCACGGGAGTGTGTACTATCGCCACCAACTCCAAGGAATGATAGCTTGCTTCCATCTTAACTTCGGGCTCAATGTAGGGAATAGCGCTGTTCTGATATGTTTGGAGGTCAACTTCTCCATGTACGGTAATCACCTTCCCATCCACCACAAAGCGCACCTTCTGATGCAAGCTTGACGGCACGACTCCTGCTACATGGATCCAAGGTCTCCCCAGCAGGAATCCGAATGCACTAGGCAAATCCATTACTTGGAAGTTTATAGAGAACTTTGTTGGGCCAATGAATACGTCGAGCTCAATCTCACCTACCATAGTCTTCTTCATCCCATCGAAAGCTCTCACAACTGTTTTGGAGGCTTTAACCATTTCTTCTTTGATGCCTAAACTCCTCAAGGTAGCTAGTGGGCATATGTTGAAAGCAGATCCATTATCAATCAGTACATGTGCTATCTTCTTTCTGTTGCACTGTGTAGTGATGTATAAGGCCTTGTTGTGTCATTTCCCTTCCATGGGGAAGTCTTCATCTGAGAAGCTCAATTGATCTTTTAGGAGGATCGCCCCTACGAAATCCCCTAACTGCACATCATTGATTGTTTCAAGGACATGCACCTCGTTTAGTATCTTTAACAGTGCATTCTTGTGCTTCTCTGAATTGATGAATAAATCCAGTAAGGATATTTGAGCTGGCATCTTCCTTAACTGTTCTATCACTTCGAACTCGCTAGTTTTGATGATGGACATGAGCTTTTGTGCGTCTCCATTCGAGACTTTTTTCTTTTCGGACTCGCCCTCCCTAGGAGCGTAAAATCGTCTAGACCTCATCACTACATCTACTTCCTCCTTCCCATAGTTCCAATGGACTGCTTTAGGATCGTACTCTTCTATCGGAGGAAGTTGTATGGTTATTGTCTTCGGATAAGATGTCTCTGGTTCAGCTGTGTCGTCTTCTTCCTCTTCCGGTAATCGAATCACAACAGGTTTGATTAGGCAGTTCTACCTCATTCAAGCTGTCAAGCTCTTTCAGTTTGATTACCATAGTCGTAGCGGCTTCGATCATTAACACAGTGTTGCCAAAGTCCCTTGAAAAGATTTCATCTCTCAGTCGACAATGTCGGTCGTCATCACCTAGTAACGCTGATGTCGCAGATCTTGGGTATTCTCTTTTTTCCTTGAATAATTCAGCCGAACCCTGCTGTTGATCCTTTGATTTCTCCCTTTCAGCATACTGCTTTGTGTTAAGCTTAGCATCCATTATCTGGTTAAGCGATGATTCAAGCGCCTTCGTAAAAGGCTTTTCCGGTTGAACGGGATCATCCATGCCTCTCAATCCGTCTGGTATGATATCCTCCATTCTCTGATAGAAGCCAGGAGGAGCAGAGTACTTCACCTTAAAGTTGTACCCTCCTGAATCCTCACCTAGGTTATCTATGATCTCCCCCATTTCTAACACGTTAGCCATGAATCTGCGATCTGCTAAACTTCGCTTCTTGACTTCCAGTTCTTCCTTTTCGAATTCTTCCTCCGGCTCAATGATCGGCCCAAGATTGTCTACCAGACCCTCGTGCGGGATGTTCCACATATTTCCCTGTTCAGTTTTAATCATAAAGTGGCTTCCTTCCAAGGATAGAAAAGCTTCTATTCCACTGAATTTTTCATCGGTAGCATTTGACAATATTTCCAAGCTCATCATCTTAGCGATACATCGTTTCTTCATGTCCGCAGAGATCTCCTCTCCTTTTGGGTATAGCGAAGCGACTGCCAGAATGTCGGTCAGTCTAGGTACGTCCACCTTTAGCTTAAGGTGGTCTTCCTCCTCATCGGTGAATATTGCCCCTATTGCTTGATGATCAGGGAGCGGGTTTTCTTGTACATTCGGAGTTATATTGTCAAACTTCAGAATCTGGCTATCGATCAAAGCTTGTACCTTCAGCTTAAGGATATAGCAATTGTCAACATTATGTCCCCTTTCGCCCATGTGGTAGACACAAGTCTGGCTCTCGTCAAAACCAGGATACTTAACAGGACTTGCCCTAGGTGGTTCATTCGCCACCAGGTGTTGCTCAAGCAGCATCGGGAGCAACTTGGATAAGGGTCTCGGGAGTGTCGAGAACTGCCTCTGGGGTTGCCTCTTTCTAGGCTCCTGCCCCTTTTGCGCTGACCATGATGATCCTTCCTTGGTTTGATTAGAATTGTCGAATACTTTGGGCTTATGGGGGTTCGGTATGAATGTTATGTCGAGACCAGTCTCTTTCTCCTTCTTCAAGGGATACTGCTTTCTGGTAGAAGCTTCATGCTGCCGCCTTTCTCTCAAGGCCCACTCCAGCCTTTCGGCCACTTTAATCAAATGCGTAAAGGTTTGACACCCAGAGGTGTTCAATCGATCAAAGTATTTGTAAGGGAGTGCCTTTAGGAATAAGTCAATTAGCTTGTCTTCTGGGATTGACGGCTTTACTTGGGTTGCCAAGGCTCGCTATCTCTGGGTGTATGTTCTGATCAATTCACCCCTTGCCTTTGAAGTCCGCAGGAGGTCTTCTCTCGTTGGGGCCGTAGCCGTGTTGAACTTATACTATCTGAGGAAGTCCTCTGCAAGATCTTCCCATCCATCTTAATCATCCAGGTCCAATTTAATGAATCATGCCAAGGCGGCGCTAGACAGACTTTCTTGGAACGTGTTCATCAGCAGTGGAACGTAGTATGAATATTGAGCCATCTTGCGCAGATAATATTTGAGGTGAGCGCGTGGACAGCCTGTCCCATTGTACTTTCTCACGAAGTCCGGTTCTTTATAGTCAGGAGGGGTCTCTACCTTGGTGAAGGGAGATATCTTGTCGAAAAGAGCCAACTCGTAACCTTGGCTGCTTAAGCATTCTTCAATCTTGGTTAATCTCTTAGCCTCCACTTCGGTTTTTACAGTCTGCTTCCCGTTCTCCTCCTTCTCGAGGTTGACAACAACAGGGGGTGCCTTTTGTTGTGACTGGATGTTTGGCACACGGACATCATCTTCGACAGGTTGGGTATTTTTCGCCGTTTCTTTATCAGCTACATCGGGTGCAAATGCTGGACTCGAGATGTTCTGATTAGAAACCACTGCCTGTCTGGCGTGAGAGGCTTCCAGCATCGCCTTAATATCAGCCATCATAGTCGCCATAGCAGTTATTTGAGTTTTCAACATGCCTACGCGTGGGGTCAACTCCTATTGTTCCATTCTCGTTTTAAGCTGAGTGCGAAAGCGATGCGTTGGTAGTTCCGTGATGAGAGTGTACCTATTTTCAGAAGAAATTCCAATGAGTATTTCTTCGGTACTGACAAGAGGAATTGCTTGATTCTTCTAATTTACATGTTTTCTATTGGTGAATGAGAAAAAGGACTACCTCATGAGCCTTAGTCTCATGTGAGTAGTTCTTTTAATCATTCTCCAAAGAGAATTCATGAAATTAAAAGAAGTGTAATTTTTGACGATATTTTTTTTATGCATTTGTAAAATATGTCCACATTCATGCTCATGTATCCAAAATAATATCAAATACAAATGAGAATGCATGAAAAGGCATTGCAATGTTTGCTCATTTTACACTTGATGGAATAGTCTATTCAAGTCTAGGGCGTTTGAGGCCTAAGGCATCCTCGTCACTCCCATACAGATCAGTCTATTCGATTTGGGAGTCTTCATCTTCTGAATATGACGGCGACCCCATATCTTCGGGTATGTACGGCTCTACTCTAGGCACGTACGGTACGATGTATTCAGGTACATAAGGTTCGATAAAGCTGCGTCTGGTCGTCTCAAAGTGCTGGATGTACTCAGTGGTGGCCCTATGAATGTTCTCTTTGCGAGTCATATTCTCTGGCCACCTTATATCTTCAGCCTGGGAGTTCTTCAAAGAGCGCATAATAAATGCCACCTTGGTTTCGAACTGTTTCCTCTTTTCTCCCATGAAGGTCTCGTTTGGTATATCAAAGAAAAAGACACCAGGTCGTGGTGGAGAGGGTATCTCCTGTAATGTCCCAAATTGTCGGATAACCCTCTTTGGATAATATGCGGTAGCACCCGTGAATCCTAGCAAAGGGACCGAGTCTTCGTCATTGCATGCTAGTCTGACTCTGCCCAGTGTTGGCAACTTTAGCCGCCATCGGAGCTGTTCGGGTTTTAAAGCTCTAAAGAATTCTCTCCATTCTCTAAAGTTGAACTTAGGAATGCGTGTGTGGGTTCTGACGAAGGTTTTAAGGGGATGAGCATCGGGGCTAATCTTAGTGAAACCCATGCGGATATGGAATTGTCTGAAATGAGATGTGAACCATAGGTACAGAAGATCACTAGAGGCTCTAAAGATTCCCTTCTTGTTTTTCTTGAAGCGATTTAGGAAAAGAAAGGTCTCAGCAAGGATGATGTTTGAATAATCCCACCCACAACATACTTGTCTGACTACAACGGCCATAATAGGATCGAAGGTGACAGACGAGATTGGGAATAGCATGAAGCTAAAGAAGGCCAACACAAAGGCTCTACCTGATTTAGTCCCTTTAGCAGTAGGAAGGTTGGGAAATCGATCTAGGAGGAAGGACAGGAAGATTCGTCCAGAATTATTTTTTACATCTGCTTTGACTTCTTTGAGGCTTGTGTCAAGGAATTCAGCTAGTTGACTCAAGGGTTCAAATCCTATGGGAGGTTGAACTAGTAAGTAAGTGAATTCAACTCCAATGGCGGCGCTGTATTCTTCAAGAGTAGGGGTAACCTCCAGTCCCTCCATGCAGAATGTTGCGGTGTGGGATCCCAATAAAGTGCCATGGTTTGAATAAAAGCATGTGGGCACTCAATCTTTAGCAGGTCCAATAGATACCCTAGTCGCGATTTGGCGTACTTCTAGCTAGCTTCACCCATGCTATCCCACCATGATAAGAGCTCGGCTTGAGGAACTTTGAACACTTGAATATCATTCTTTCCCATCAAGTCTAAAATATGCGAATGAATTTGAAAAAATCAATCGTCAAAAATTACTTTAAAACATGGGACTATGCAAATGCCATGTAGTATGCATGGACCAACTTAATTACATAGTTCAATTGAAGAAATGAAAATTAGAACCTTTTTCAGGTATTGAAGACCTGAATCGAAGTCTAATTTGAATTTCAGAAAAGTGAGTTATGCAATTTAGTCGGGTTCACTCCAGTGACTAAGGGAAATAACAACGTCACATTCCATTGATCAAAACATCAAATGGGAGAAGAGCGGAATGAATCCCTTATTACAACCAAGACGCCTAACGAAAGAAAGGTAAGAAGAGACTTTTCAAACAAGAAAACCATAAAAGGCCGTTGGAATGTGAGGATCTAATCCACCTTTTCTAAAGGTCTACTCCTCCTCATGATGATAATCAGTCGGGAATCCTTCTCCAGCTGAGTGTAGGGGACCGTCTTTAATGCATTGGTCAAGGGGTCCTAGTTCCTCTGGCCATTCTCTGGTCCATGGTATGATGATTTCTGGAGTTTTCTTACGTCTCGTCTTTTTAAGTATGATGCGCTTCGGCTTTGTCTTGATCGCATGGCGTCTTCTTTTTCCCCAAAAGGTGATCCTTGGTATGTCTTCATTAGCGCGTCTTTTGGCTTATCGACATGCGTATGCCTCTCTAGCTAGGTAGTTGCGACGCTGTCTCTTCATCTCCAAATAGTCCTTGAACATCTCGTCTGCTTGTCGCTTGAATTTGAGGTTGTCGACATAGTAGCGGGTCTGACAATCTTCAGCATATCCCAGCTTGCGTCCAGTCAGTTCTCGGCCATGCACGAACCTAGTAAAGTGCAGCCTTGTGTTCGGTCTAGGGCGAGTAACTTTCCTTAGGTACTCGAAGGTTACCAATTCTGTCGAACTCTTGGGAAATAGCGACATCCTATCCCTTATCATTGTTATTTCAATTAGTCACTTGGATGATTTTTATGATGTATGTAAATGCATGTATGTGTATGCAATGTACGAGTCATACTATAGAACATGGAGTAGTAAAGTACATTGAAAATAAATGCCTTACCAACCAAACTTGGGGATGTGAAATGTTCCCCCGTAACCATGAGCGATTTTAGGTATACCAACCATCCATAGACATGCGCATGAGACAAGTGGTTATACTCTAGAAATCGAAAATCGGGTGGGGAACCTTTGGCTCAGGCTCTACGATCCAAATGAGGCAGATTTCTCCCCAAGGGTACCTACCCAAGAGGGCTAGATATCGCCAATTTGGATTGTGAGCGGGAACGAACATGAAAGTCTCAAGTGCCATCAAACACGAGATCCTTTCGCATCCTTTCCCTATCTAAGGTAACCTAGAGGTGGCTTGCAGTCGGGGTTTGACCGCTAGTGTATGCGATGTGTCGTGATCATCATAATGCAGGGTCATGCACATCCGTTTGTATCAAACACCACTTCAATATGTGCTTAAAATAAACATACATTCCCAACTCCAACCTGCAGGAAAATGTCAACAATCACTCCACCTCTTATTTCTCCAATCTGAAAAAACATCTAACATAATAGTTAGCGTACGTACCTCACCTTCGAGAGCATCTGCAGAAAATAAGGTCAGATAAACAAATCAACTTTTTAATCGGCTCAAGTCCTCTGGAATTCTGAGAAACCAAAGATTCTGGTTTAGAATATTCTCCAGTGGAGTTGCCAGTCTGTCGTGACCCTCTCGAGGCGCAAATGCCGTCGAGGGAGCTAATGGGCTGCCCAATGTTGCCTGATCGGACGCGGGCCTCTCCCAAGGTCCATTACCCAAATCGCTACGGTTGGATATGCGTATTCGACCTTCGGTGTGGTCTAGTGATATGTGATACGTGTACATGTCAAGGGGTCGCCACCAATCGTTTTGTGAAGGGTACGATTGGGAACCCTATCGAATAGTTGGGAGCGGTCTATTCGATTCTGCGGAAACCAGAAAAATGGGATCGGGGACTTTGTTACGCCGACTGTCAGAGTCGATGCCCTTTCGGTACTTAAGTTGAACGGTTCATCTAACCTTAAGATTCATACAGATGAGTGGGGTACGGATCCTAAATCTAGGAGTTCATGCAAATGGGAATAACTACCATATCACTCACAAGCAATAGAAATAAACGCGTAAATCAAGGATCCAATACAGGCGGATAAACACATGAAAGCAGCATGGCATCCCTAATAAGGCCCTATTAGCCTAGAGAAATATCAATCGAGGCTTATGAGTGATTTTGACATGATTTGCCCATGAGGGGCAAAATCGTAATTTTGAGAAATTTAGGGACAATTTGTCACAAAAAGGGCGAAATCGTCATCTTAGACGAAATCTGTGGTCAAAAGGTGACGAAAGTGGGATTGGTGATCAAATCCTTCCATTTCCTGTTGTTTGGGAATTTTCAGAATTTTTCTGGAATTTAAAAGTGATTTTACCTTTGGAGGGGTAAAGTCGTCATTTTGGATAAAAACGGAAACTGAAAATCTCAAATATTAGGGTTGGTCACCCACTTGACACAAACCCTAACTTTAAGTAATTTTCAAGACTTAACTGGAATGGGAAAGACGATTTACCATTTGAGGGGTAAAATCGTTATTTCAGGAAAAACGATGAGATTCGAAAATCCAAGCAAAAGGATTTGCTACCTAACTGGCCCTATCCTAATCTAGGCATTTTCAACCTATCTGAAAACACAAAGCAGGGACGAATTACCCCTAAAGGGCATAATCGTCAATTCTAGGAAGAACGGATGAGAAACCCCAAAAATAGGATTGACCAGCTGTCTGTGGTCAATCCTCGATTTTTGGGATCTCTAGAGTATCTTGGAATTTCCTACAATTTTCCTACATTTTTTTGGAATTTTCTGGGATTTCCTAGCATTTTTTTAGGATTTTCTAGAATTTTTCTGATTTTTTGAAAACTCATTTTCTGAATTTTTTATTTAAAAATATTTTGGATCGGGTCAACCCGACCCACTCGGGTTGGAACCCGGCCCAGACCCGAATCCGCCGAGCCAAAGCACCAAAATGACGCCATATCACGCGTTTTTATTTTCGGATTATCCGACTCTGATCCGACGGCCCTCAATGAGCCGCGTGGCTAACCCACAGCCATCGGATCTGATTACTAGAACCTACGGTCTAGATTAAACGAAGACTAGACCTGAGCCGTTTGATTGACTTACTAAAATGTACAGTCCAGATTAAAATCTAAGACTCGATCTGAGCCGTCCGCCCCTACTAACCAACGACGTCACCTGACCCTTTATCTAAACGGCACCGTTTCGGTTCTGTTTGATTTTTCGATTAAAACTATTTTCGAATTATCCTAATTTCTAATCGGACGGTCGTCATTTAATAGACTCGATTAACCTAGACCGTCCGATCTACTAATTCGAATAACAAACTGCTAACGGCCTGCTGACTAGACCGACACGTGGACCAATAGCGGACTGACACCTAGGACTTTGACCGGTTGACCCCGCTGTTGCGACCCGTCCGAAAGCGGACGCGGCTAATGGATTACCGATCGCGGGTCTTGGATAGGCGCGGGCCCTCCCAGGCCCATACCAAATCGCGGCGGGAGTATTCTTCGACGATAAGAGTCGATTGCTTTCGACCTTCAGTGTGGTCGTGGTGGCATGTGCAAATTGTGCATGCATTTGGAGTCGCCACCGGTCTTTCTTGGAGGGTAGACCGGAAACCTTACTGACCGATTGGGAGAGATCGATCAGTTCTGCGGAACCAGAGATTTTGGGTTCGGGGACTTGGTTACGCTGGTGTCATTACCAACGCCCTTTCGGTACCTAACGCGAGTGATTTTCCTGACTAAGAGTTCATGCAGGCGCAAGTTTGGGTGAGGTAAGTCTGACTTTGCACATTAACCAGTTTAACATGCTCACGTAATCATAATAAATAAATAGATGTCAATCACATAAACATCTATCCTACGTGGTGATCATAGAATTATGATTTAATGGGTCTCGAGCCAATGAGACCACATTTAATCATTTTAATATTTTAATAACGGAGAGCCGCTCTTCGCTTCTTCTTGGTTTCTTGAACTCTTCAAGAATTGGGCCCCAAAGAGCTCGCCGACTTAAAAGGCTCCTCCACGTAATTCTCGTAGCATTTACATCAACAATTGACTACGCTAAAAAATAAAGATTACATGAAAAATAAAAGGAGTACGCAGCCTCCATTTAATAATTACAACCCCAAATATATAAATAATCATCATACATTCATATATACATCAATCACATTGATTAGGGATTTTTCCATGATCACCACCCTTTCACGTAAGTAATAAATTCACAATTTAAAACTTAGAAAGGCACAATAAAAATTCTACGTTGAATCATATTCAGAATTTTTACGTAAAATAAGATAGCCATAAATTTTCGATTCAAAATTGATTTAGTCTCAATTTTTGCTATGTTGATTAATTTATCATATAAAATAATCAATCTCCATTAGCCATGTAAGACGAACAATTCGTTAATACATATTGGCCATGGTATTGCAAAAATTGCAAAAAATCAATTAAATGCACGAAAACACCTAAGGATTGGCTCTGATACCACTGTTGGGATCCACGTAACACGTAGCAGAAATAAATAACAACCCATACATGTATCTCCAGAGGCGTACTTCGTGCATTTCAATCGAAAAAAAATCACAAAGTCTCAAAGGGAGTAAATAGATTACCTCTCGTAGCGTGCTTGAACGGAGGTGTCGGTTCGATGTTCTTCGATCTCAGCCTCCACAAGTGTTAGGCATCTAGTTCGGACGCACCACCAATGGACGAACGGGGAGACGACTAATAACTCCACAACAATTGTGCTAGCAATATGCGGAATCAATATTCCGAATTTAGTATATTTTGCTCACTCAAGATTGTGAGAATATAGAGAGTGTTTGTGTTCTTCTCTCTAAGCTCTCAAAAATTTGCACACTCTACAAAATGTCTCTCTCCTCTCTAATAATTTTCTCAACGTATGTCCTCTCTCTCCTTTGATTTTTGAGGTGTGCACCCGCTTTTGAGGTGTGCACCAACTCTTTAGAGAGCGTTTCGTCGCATTAAGAGACTGATGACTCTGTCTGCGTTTCTGCTCCACGCTTGACACCATTTGGGGAGTAGTCTTTTTGATCTGACTCCTTTAGGGATTTCCTCTTTTCCCATCCTGCTTCATTGCGGATCAATCAAACAATTTACACGAGCATCGGCCTTGCTTTTACCAGGTACTTTGCTTTTTCTCGATGCCGTGGATTTTTCTCATTCATTTTTGAAATCCCACTTTTTCTCATCTTCATGGGATCGTGTTAGACCTATGATCAAAGGTCTAACAAGGTTAAGCATTTAACTTAGGATTTTTTTTTTTTTTTGCAAACCCTAAGTCTTGAACTCCTTCGTTTCTGAAGTGATGCTGCATCCGTCTTGGAATGTGCAATGATCACCAACAGGTTTTTGAAATGATTTTACAGGCTCAACTTGGCTATGCAAAGGATATGGTGTGTGGGATAGAGAAATGAATGCTTCTCGTCATCCTTTGGCACTTGGATTACCATATAAACAACACACACAGATTAATGTTAGTCCGAGCAAGAAAATTTCTAACCATTTTCTTTGAACGCTGCTGGACTTACTTCCCTTTTTGCCCCAATGTGGGGCGGTTCTTGACAGGGTTAAAAACTAAAACCGCCGTTCAAAGGGGTTATCAACGGTCACCTGTAGTGTTTTGGGGATATGAAACGAGTGCCTCCGTCGTCCCAACCCATGTAATCGCTGCGAATGATCCCTACCTTCGTAGACCCAGATTTTGTCATCTGTCCGCTCCACTCATCTCTCAAGTGTGTGTTGGACGTGTTTGAATTTGGCTCGCCTCTCGTCTTTTGAGAAAACGTCCTTTTGAATGTTTTGAACAATGTCTTGTTGGGGGAATTTCTTTTATTTTTCTCCAAAAACTTTACCCGTCAATGGGATTTTATGCTGCACCATGCATGTTCTAATCATGTTTTGACAACATCTTGTTTTTAAAACATGATTGTTAATGGAGTTAGAACTCTATGTCTTTTCTAGACATTAGATTCTGAAAGTTTTTCTTTTTCTCTTTTTTCTCTTTTTTGTTTTGGGTTGGGGAAAGGGGTACTTACCTGTCCACCGTGGCTGGAGGTCCCCTTGGTCATGTGCTCCGACAAGTATGCAAGGGTTGTAAAAATCCTGCTTCGCCTTGTTGGCGAACCCCTGTCAAGGACGGGGGTTAGGTGTCAGTTTGTATTCCAAAATTCAAGATAGATTGGAACGATACCGCCTTATTCTGTTTTGTGTTTCCGTTTGAACACAAACGTGCGGCTTGCAAAAGTTGGACATCTATCTTGTGGCCATGATTCCTCCATTTGGTTGGCGATAAATCCTTCTCTAGGATTTGCACTAGAGGAGATCCACTTGTGTTTTTGGACGCATTCCAGCGCCACTCTTCAGAGTTCCTTTTATTCAAGGAAAAATGAAATTGTTATCGGAATGCATGTGAAAGCATGAAGTGTGGAAGCGATACTTTTTACCCTCTACTCGATCTTATAATCAAAGACCATTTCCTGGAATCCTAACTTCCAAGGCCGATGATTCTATTCGCCTCCCTGTCAGCGAGCTCTTTTCTTTTGAGACTTTCGGTGCCAACGACTTCCTGTTAAATGAGAAAAACTCATGTTAAGCCCGTGATCTTCGAAGATCAAATTGGAACGATACAAAGTTACCGTTCGCCCAAATTTGTATCTTGGGGTTTGATTCTGATGCGGACGACTCTGCTGTTTGACTTTGCCGGAGAAGACACATCTTTCTTTGTCCAGCGCAAAATTAATTCACTTGCCCCAGTTAGGCGTGATTTATCACAGTTAGGTGACACTTGTCTTGGTGTTTGTCATCTCTGGGTTTGATAACCCTGGTCTGATGTGCTTTTATGGGGTTTATGAGAGTTTGCCCCCAACTTGGCTCCTCGAAGCAAATGGGGGAACCCGCTCCCATTTATTTTTGCCGGTTCTGGTCATTTATCTCAATTGCTAGAGTCTTCGGTTATTATTTTATCTATCCCTAGACAACTTGACAATTTAGGGATTTGTCGTGTGGTGGTTTGGTGATTCTCTCGATCACAGTCGCCATTTGAGGTATTTGATGTTCCCCTATTGAAAAGAAGAGACCTCATGAGTAAATGGCATGTATAATTGACTATTGGAGTCGATACAATTTACCCTTGAAAATTGTCCTGTGGGAATCGACATTTCTCCCTTTGGGTTCTCTGTATGCAGGATATGTGCATGATATGCATGATGCATGTTATGTATGCTAGCAACGAAAAAAAATGAATTCGTGCTTTTCACTCTATTCAAAGAAGGCATTTTTATCAGATGTGTCAATCTGCAAAACTTGAAATTTTCTTTTCAAGTGCTCTTTTCACAGAAATTTCTAAATGATGAGAAACTTCTTGATGTATTCTCAAAAGTTTTGATCACAAATTGAGCCATTAGAATGCTCTTGAAAATATTTAGCCAGAATGCATGTCTGAGATGCCTTGAAAATGGGCACTCCCCGCTTGTTATTTGAGATCATTACATCCTGCGTCCTCTGCTCTTGATCATCATCTGAGAGGAAAAATAAAGGAAGCATTATTCCCATATCAAGAAAATAATCATTTTGGAACGATACGTCCTTTTACACTTGACCCGGTTGCCCCGGTTAGGTGGCGTTTGCCCTAGTTAAGTGGGATTTGCCTCAGTATGCTGTCTTGGTGAGAAGTCGACTTCTTTGTCTGACTTCAAATATCCATCCCTGTGGTTTGAGTTGTCGACCAGCTTCGATCTTCTTGAAGGACCACTCCTGAGGTGAGGATGGGTGTCTTCGTCTCTGTCATCATTGCGAACACCTAAGCCAACTGACTCTCCAGGGTGGTCAAGCGCTTTTCTATGCCATCCTGGTCCATTTTAACTTGTGAGTGATTCTTCACACAAGTCCTCGGATTTTGATTCTGGAAATTACATGTTCGAATGACAGGAATATGTCAGAAAGGGAAGTAAAGCATAAATCCTTTCAATTTTATGCTTTCTTGTGATTAACGAAGATAAGGATTTTTACACAAGCCTTAACCTCATGTGAAAAATTCTTATCGATGTTTTTCAAGAGAAAACATAAAACTAAAAGGAGCGTAATCCATGGTTATCACTTTTGGCAAATCCCCAGAAAATCTGTGGAATTTCCAAGAAGATAAAAATGCAATTCCAATGTGTCCTAAATTCGGTGAGAGATAGGACATCCAAATTGAAATGATTTCCCGAAGGTAATTTGGATATATGTCTCCTCTTGAATTCAGGAAACATGGACAACTTTAGTTAATTACCAAGGATTACCAATGATGCATGCTATAGACCGGTTCAATTCCATGTCCGGCGCACCATGAAATGAATGTTAGATTCTCGTACTTGGGTTAAACATGCCGAGTGTGAGTTCTAACGAAAATTTCATCTAGGTGAGACACGCAATTGAACCGGAAAATCCGAAAGGTTGAGAGAAATTCCAGTGTCACATTCTAATGTCAAGACACTTAGACAAAACTTAGGAATCGAGGTGTAAAAGATAGATGGGAGACCCACAGACGGGTGCTCCTTACAGACTCGATGATCTTGATAAAAGAAAAGGGACGACTGGAACGTGGCCCTTAATAACCTAAATTTCCGGTTCAATTGCGTGTAAGGAGCAGAGAGGAAAGCGCAGGTGGTCCCACCGTGATCACCAATTAAGGGCCACGTTCCAGTCGTCCCTTTTCTTTTATCAAGATCATCGAGTCTGTAAGGAGCACCCGTCTGTGGGTCTCCCATCTATCTTTTACACCTCGATTCCTAAGTTTTGTCTAAGTGTCTTGACATTAGAATGTGACACTGGAATTTCTCTCAACCTTTCGGATTTTCCGGTTCAATTGCGTGTCTCACCTAGATGAAATTTTCGTTAGAACTCACACTCGGCGTGTCTCACCTAGATGAAATTTGCGCGTCTGTGGGCCACGCATCAGAATCAAACCCCAAGATACAAATTTGGGCGAACGGTAACTTTGTATCGTTCCAATTTGATCTTCGAAGATCACGGGCTTAACATGAGTTTTTCTCATTTAACAGGAAGTCGTTGGCACCGAAAATCTCAAAAGAAAAGAGCTCGCTGACAGGGAGGCGAATAGAATCATCGGCCTTGGAAGTTAGGATTCCAGGAAATGGTCTTTGATTATAAGATCGAGTGGAGGGTAAAAAGTATCGCTTCCACACTTCATGCTTTCACATGCATTCCGACAACAATTTCATTTTTCCTTGAATAAAAGGAACTCTGAAGAGTGGCGCTGGAATGCATCCAAAAACACAAGTGGATCTCCTCTAGTGCAAATCCTAGAGAAGGATTTATCGCCAACCAAATGGAGGAATCATGGCCACAAGATAGATGTCCAACTTCTGCAAGCCGCACGTTTGTGTTCAAACGGAAACACAAAACAGAATAAGGCGGTATCGTTCCAATCTATCTTGAATTTTGGAATACAAACTGACACCTAACCCCCGTCCTTGACAGGGGTTCGCCAACAAGGCGAAGCAGGATTTTTACAACCCTTGCATACTTGTCGGAGCACATGACCAAGGGGACCTCCAGCCACGGTGGACAGGTAAGTACCCCTTTCCCCAACCCAAAACAAAAAAGAGAAAAAAGAGAAAAAGAAAAACTTTCAGAATCTAATGTCTAGAAAAGACATAGAGTTCTAACTCCATTAACAATCATGTTTTAAAAACAAGATGTTGTCAAAACATGATTAGAACATGCATGGTGCAGCATAAAATCCCATTGACGGGTAAAGTTTTTGGAGAAAAATAAAAGAAATTCCCCCAACAAGACATTGTTCAAAACATTCAAAAGGACGTTTTCTCAAAAGACGAGAGGCGAGCCAAATTCAAACACGTCCAACACACACTTGAGAGATGAGTGGAGCGGACAGATGACAAAATCTGGGTCTACGAAGGTAGGGATCATTCGCAGCGATTACATGGGTTGGGACGACGGAGGCACTCGTTTCATATCCCCAAAACACTACAGGTGACCGTTGATAACCCCTTTGAACGGCGGTTTTAGTTTTTAACCCTGTCAAGAACCGCCCCACATTGGGGCAAAAAGGGAAGTAAGTCCAGCAGCGTCAGAAGAAAATGGTTAGAAATTTTCTTGCTCGGACTAACATTAATCTTTGTGTGTTGTTTATATGGTAATCCAAGTGCCAAAGGATGACGAGAAGCATTCATTTCTCTATCCCACACACCATATCCTTTGCATAGCCAAGTTGAGCCTGCAAAATCATTTCATAAACCCGTTGGTGATCATTGCACATTCCAAGACGGATGCAGCATTACTTCAGAAACGAAGGAGTTCAAGACTTAGGGTTTGCAAAAAAAAAAAAAAAAATTCCTAAGTTAAATGCTTAACCTTGTTAGACCTTTGATCATAGGTCTAACACGATCCCATGAAGATGAGAAAAAGTGGGATTTCAAAAATGAATGAGAAAAATCCACGGCATCGAGAAAAAGCAAAGTACATGGTAAAAGCAAGGCCGATGCTCGTGTAAATTGTTTGATTGATCCGCAATGAAGCAGGATGGGAAAAGAGGAAATCCCTAAAGGAGTCAGATCAAAAAGACTACTCCCCAAATGGTGTCAAGCGTGGAGCAGAAACGCAGACAGAGTCATCAGTCTCTTAATGCGACGAAACGCTCTCTAAAGAGTTGGTGCACACCTCAAAAGCGGGTGCACACCTCAAAAATCAAAGGAGAGAGAGGACATACGTTGAGAAAATTCTTAGAGAGGAGAGAGACATTTTGTAGAGTGTGCAAATTTTTGAGAGCTTAGAGAGAAGAACAAAAACACTCTCTATATTCTCACAATCTTGAGTGAGCAAAATATACTAAATTCGGAATATTGATTCCGCATATTGCTAGCACAATTGTTGTGGAGTTATTAGTCGTCTCCCCGTTCGTCAATTGGTGGTGCGTCCGAACTAGATGCCTAACACTTGTGGAGGCTGAGATCGAAGAACATCGAACCGACACCTCCGTTCAAGCACGCTACGAGAGGTAATCTATTTACTCCCTTTGAGACTTTGTGATTTTTTTCGATTGAAATGCACGAAGTACGCCTCTGGAGATACATGTATGGGTTGTTATTTATTTCTGCTACGTGTTACGTGGATCCCAACAGTGGTATCAGAGCCAATCCTTAGGTGTTTTCGTGCATTTAATTGATTTTTTGCAATTTTTGCAATACTATGGCCAATATGTATTAACGAATTGTTCGTCTTACATGGCTAATGGAGATTGATTCTTTTATATGATAAATTAATCAACATAGCAAAAATTGAGACTAAATCAATTTTGAATCGAAAATTTATGGCTATCTTATTTTACGTAAAAATTCTGAATATGATTCAACGTAGAATTTTTATTGTGCCTTCCTAAGTTTTAAATTGTGAATTTATTACTTACGTGAAAGGGTGGTGATCATGGAAAAATCCCTAATCAATGTGATTGATGTATATATGAATGTATGATGATTATTTATATATTTGGGGTTGTAATTATTAAATGGAGGCTGCGTACTCCTTTTATTTTTCATGTAATCTTTATTTTTTAGCGTAGTCAATTGTTGATGTAAATGCTACGAGGATTACGTGGAGGAGCCTTTTAAGTCGGCGAGCTCTTTGGGGCCCAATTCTTGAAGAGTTCAAGAAACCAAGAAGAAGCGAAGAGCGGCTCTCCGTTATTAAAATATTAAAATGATTAAATGTGGTCTCATTGGCTCGAGACCCATTAAATCATAATTCCATGATCACCACGTAGGATAGATGTTTATGTGATTGACATCTATTTATTTATTATGATTACGTGAGCATGTTAAACTGGTTAATGTGCAAAGTCAGACTTACCTCACCCAAACTTGCGCCTGCATGAACTCTTAGTCAGGAAAATCACTCGCGTTAGGTACCGAAAGGGCGTTGGTAATGACACCAGCGTAACCAAGTCCCCGAACCCAAAATCTCTGGTTCCGCAGAACTGATCGATCTCTCCCAATCGGTCAGTAAGGTTTCCGGTCTACCCTCCAAGAAAGACCGGTGGCGACTCCAAATGCATGCACAATTTGCACATGCCACCACGACCACACTGAAGGTCGAAAGCGATCGACTCTTATCGTCGAAGAATACTCCCGCCGCGATTTGGTATGGGCCTGGGAGGGCCCGCGCCTATCCAAGACCCGCGATCGGTAATCCATTAGCCGCGTCCGCTTTCGGACGGGTCGCGACAGCTGGCGACTCCACTGGGGACCTTGTTCTAGAACTTATGGTTCTAGACCTCAAGTGGACTTAGGCCGTAATTAAAACGCTGAGTGATATTTCTAACCCTGCAGGCGCTCTTGAAGGTGAGGTAAGTCCGCTCATGGTAGGTGTTATATGTTTTTGCAGATTGGAGAAATAAGGGGGGTAGTCTGTGATTAACATTGTCTTATGCAGGTTGGCGTAGGAATGTATGCTGTGTGGATGATTTGAAGCGCTGATTGATAAACTGTTGTGCATGACTTACATTGAGATGATCACGACACATGGACACACACAACCGCGCCTAAAACCCCGGGCGCCGCCTATAGGAAAACAATAAAAGGGATTGAAAATGGAATCTCCGTGAGGAAAAACACGGGGTAATCCACTTTTCAATTCCGCTCATTTTGAACTATGGATCGAGCCCCAATGCAACGATAGTTGTGCAATGGAATCTGCTCTTTCTAGAACTCGAGATGGGAGCCTTGTCCTTAGATTCCAAACCCTTTTGATTTTTAGAGTCAAGCCTCACTTGTCTCATGCGCATGTATATGGATGGTTGGTATACCTAAAACCAAAAAAATCATTGGGTACCTCTCATGGTAAGATCCTGCCGTTTCTATTTAAATTCACTCGCATCCCTTTTATTTCGCACAACATGCTGCATTCATCAAATCTGAGGGTTGAGTCCAATTCCATTTTAGAGTATGGATAGAGTAGAGATGATCTCTCCAAGTCGGTCCCACATCCTGGACATATTCAAGTATGAGCAACGCGTCATCCGCCATCTGACTGTCGGGACATTCAATGGAGTTTACCCTTTTCAAGCTGTTCAAGGAATGATCCAGTAACCATACCGGAAGTTGAAGGACAGGTGATAACAGCAAATCCGAGACACCTACCGGAAATTATCAAAAGGGCATCTGATGAAAACGAAGACCCGAAATAGCCGGACCGTAGACATCAAGCGTTGTCCCCCAAAGACCCGACTTGGGGCATCTCTTTTAGTTATTAAGGGCCACGTTCCAGTCGTCCCTTTTCTTTTATCAAGATCATCGAGTCTGTAAGGAGCACCCGTCTGTGGGTCTCCCATATATCTTTTACACCTCGATTCCTAAGTTTTGTCTAAGTGTCTTGACATTAGAATGTGACACTGGAATTTCTCTCAACCTTTCGGATTTTCCGGTTCAATTGCGTGTCTCACCTAGATGAAATTTTCGTTAGAACTCACACTCGGCATGTTTAACCCAAGTACGAGAATCTAACATTCATTTCATGGTGCGCCGGACATGGAATTGAACCGGTCTATAGCATGCATCATTGGTAATCCTTGGTAATTAACTAAAGTTGTCCATGTTTCCTGAATTCAAGAGGAGACATATATCCAAATTACATTCGGGAAATCATTTCAATTTGGATGTCCTATCTCTCACCGAATTTAGGACACATTGGAATTGCATTTTTATCTTCTTGGAAATTCCACAGATTTTCTGGGGATTTGCCAAAAGTGATAACCATGGATTACGCTCCTTTTAGTTTTATGTTTTCTCTTGAAAACCATCGATAAGAATTTTTCACATGAGGTTAAGGCTTGTGTAAAAATCCTTATCTTCGTTAATCACAAGAAAGCATAAAATTGAAAGGATTTATGCTTTACTTCCCTTTCTGACATATTCCTGTCATTCGAACATGTAATTTCCAGAATCAAAATCCGAGGACTTGTGTGAAGAATCACTCACAAGTTAAAATGGACCAGGATGGCATAGAAAAGCGCTTGACCACCCTGGAGAGTCAGTTGGCTTAGGTGTTCGCAATGATGACAGAGACGAAGACACCCATCCTCACCTCAGGAGTGGTCCTTCAAGAAGATCGAAGCTGGTCGACAACTCAAACCACAGGGATGGATATTTGAAGTCAGACAAAGAAGTCGACTTCTCACCAAGACAGCATACTGAGGCAAATCTCACTTAACTAGGGCAAACGCCACCTAACCGGGGCAACCGGGTCAAGTGTAAAAGGACGTATCGTTCCAAAATGATTATTTTCTTGATATGGGAATAATGCTTCCTTTATTTTTCCTCTCAGATGATGATCAAGAGCAGAGGACGCAGGATGTAATGATCTCAAATAACAAGCGGGGAGTGCCCATTTTCAAGGCATCTCAGACATGCATTCTGGCTAAATATTTTCAAGAGCATTCTAATGGCTCAATTTGTGATCAAAACTTTTGAGAATACATCAAGAAGTTTCTCATCATTTAGAAATTTATGTGAAAAGAGCACTTGAAAAGAAAATTTCAAGTTTTGCAGATTGACACATCTGATAAAAATGCCTTCTTTGAATAGAGTGAAAAGCACGAATTCATTTTTTTTCGTTGCTAGCATACATAACATGCATCATGCATATCATGCACATATCCTGCATACAGAGAACCAAAGGGAGAAATGTCGATTCCCACAGGACAATTTTCAAGGGTAAATTGTATCGACTCCAATAGTCAATTATACATGCCATTTACTCATGAGGTCTCTTCTTTTCAATAGGGGAACATCAAATACCTCAAATGGCGACTGTGATCGAGAGAATCACCAAACCACCACACGACAAATCCCTAGATTGTCAAGTTGTCTAGGGATAGATAAAATAATAACCGAAGACTCTAGCAATTGAGATAAATGACCAGAACCGGCAAAAATAAATGGGAGCGGGTTCCCCCATTTGCTTCGAGGAGCCAAGTTGGGGGCAAACTCTCATAAACCCCATAAAAGCACATCAAACCAGGGTTATCAAACCCAGAGATGACAAACACCAAGACAAGTGTCACCAAACTGTGATAAATCACGCCTAACTGGGGCAAGTGAATTAATTTTGCGCTGGACAAAGAAAGATGTGTCTTCTCCGGCAAAGTCAAACAGCAGAGTCGTCCGCATCAGAATCAAACCCCAAGATACAAATTTGGGCGAACGGTAACTTTGTATCGTTCCAATTTGATCTTCGAAGATCACGGGCTTAACATGAGTTTTTCTCATTTAACAGGAAGTCGTTGGCACCGAAAATCTCAAAAGAAAAGAGCTCGCTGACAGGGAGGCGAATAGAATCATCGGCCTTGGAAGTTAGGATTCCAGGAAATGGTCTTTGATTATAAGATCGAGTGGAGGGTAAAAAGTATCGCTTCCACACTTCATGCTTTCACATGCATTCCGACAACAATTTCATTTTTCCTTGAATAAAAGGAACTCTGAAGAGTGGCGCTGGAATGCATTCAAAAACACAAGTGGATCTCCTCTAGTGCAAATCCTAGAGAAGGATTTATCGCCAACCAAATGGAGGAATCATGGCCACAAGATAGATGTCCAACTTCTGCAAGCCGCACGTTTGTGTTCAAACGGAAACACAAAACAGAATAAGGCGGTATCGTTCCAATCTATCTTGAATTTTGGAATACAAACTGACACCTAACCCCCGTCCTTGACAGGGGTTCGCCAACAAGGCGAAGCAGGATTTTTACAACCCTTGCATACTTGTCGGAGCACATGACCAAGGGGACCTCCAGCCACGGTGGACAGGTAAGTACCCCTTTCCCCAACCCAAAACAAAAAAGAGAAAAAAGAGAAAAAGAAAAACTTTCAGAATCTAATGTCTAGAAAAGACATAGAGTTCTAACTCCATTAACAATCATGTTTTAAAAACAAGATGTTGTCAAAACATGATTAGAACATGCATGGTGCAGCATAAAATCCCATTGACGGGTAAAGTTTTTGGAGAAAAATAAAAGAAATTCCCCCAACAAGACATTGTTCAAAACATTCAAAAGGACGTTTTCTCAAAAGACGAGAGGCGAGCCAAATTCAAACACGTCCAACACACACTTGAGAGATGAGTGGAGCGGACAGATGACAAAATCTGGGTCTACGAAGGTAGGGATCATTCGCAGCGATTACATGGGTTGGGACGACGGAGGCACTCGTTTCATATCCCCAAAACACTACAGGTGACCGTTGATAACCCCTTTGAACGGCGGTTTTAGTTTTTAACCCTGTCAAGAACCGCCCCACATTGGGGCAAAAAGGGAAGTAAGTCCAGCAGCGTCAGAAGAAAATGGTTAGAAATTTTCTTGCTCGGACTAACATTAATCTTTGTGTGTTGTTTATATGGTAATCCAAGTGCCAAAGGATGACGAGAAGCATTCATTTCTCTATCCCACACACCATATCCTTTGCATAGCCAAGTTGAGCCTGCAAAATCATTTCATAAACCCGTTGGTGATCATTGCACATTCCAAGACGGATGCAGCATCACTTCAGAAACGAAGGAGTTCAAGACTTAGGGTTTGCAAAAAAAAAAAAAAAAATTCCTAAGTTAAATGCTTAACCTTGTTAGACCTTTGATCATAGGTCTAACACGATCCCATGAAGATGAGAAAAAGTGGGATTTCAAAAATGAATGAGAAAAATCCACGGCATCGAGAAAAAGCAAAGTACCTGGTAAAAGCAAGGCCGATGCTCGTGTAAATTGTTTGATTGATCCGCAATGAAGCAGGAAGGGAAAAGAGGAAATCCCTAAAGGAGTCAGATCAAAAAGACTACTCCCCAAATGGTGTCAAGCGTGGAGCAGAAACGCAGACAGAGTCATCAGTCTCTTAATGCGACGAAACGCTCTCTAAAGAGTTGGTGCACACCTCAAAAGCGGGTGCACACCTCAAAAATCAAAGGAGAGAGAGGACATACGTTGAGAAAATTCTTAGAGAGGAGAGAGACATTTTGTAGAGTGTGCAAATTTTTGAGAGCTTAGAGAGAAGAACAAAAACACTCTCTATATTCTCACAATCTTGAGTGAGCAAAATATACTAAATTCGGAATATTGATTCCGCATATTGCTAGCACAATTGTTGTGGAGTTATTAGTCGTCTCCCCGTTCGTCAATTGGTGGTGCGTCCGAACTAGATGCCTAACACTTGTGGAGGCTGAGATCGAAGAACATCGAACCGACACCTCCGTTCAAGCACTCTACGAGAGGTAATCTATTTACTCCCTTTGAGACTTTGTGATTTTTTTCGATTGAAATGCACGAAGTACGCCTCTGGAGATACATGTATGGGTTGTTATTTATTTCTGCTACGTGTTACGTGGATCCCAACAGTGGTATCAGAGCCAATCCTTAGGTGTTTTCGTGCATTTAATTGATTTTTTGCAATTTTTGCAATACTATGGCCAATATGTATTAACGAATTGTTCGTCTTACATGGCTAATGGAGATTGATCCTTTTATATGATAAATTAATCAACATAGCAAAAATTGAGACTAAATCAATTTTGAATCGAAAATTTATGGCTATCTTATTTTACGTAAAAATTCTGAATATGATTCAACGTAGAATTTTTATTGTGCCTTCCTAAGTTTTAAATTGTGAATTTATTACTTACGTGAAAGGGTGGTGATCATGGAAAAATCCCTAATCAATGTGATTGATGTATATATGAATGTATGATGATTATTTATATATTTGGGGTTGTAATTATTAAATGGAGGCTGCGTACTCCTTTTATTTTTCATGTAATCTTTATTTTTTAGCGTAGTCAATTGTTGATGTAAATGCTACGAGGATTACGTGGAGGAGCCTTTTAAGTCGGCGAGCTCTTTGGGGCCCAATTCTTGAAGAGTTCAAGAAACCAAGAAGAAGCGAAGAGCGGCTCTCCGTTATTAAAATATTAAAATGATTAAATGTGGTCTCATTGGCTCGAGACCCATTAAATCATAATTCCATGATCACCACGTAGGATAGATGTTTATGTGATTGACATCTATTTATTTATTATGATTACGTGAGCATGTTAAACTGGTTAATGTGCAAAGTCAGACTTACCTCACCCAAACTTGCGCCTGCATGAACTCTTAGTCAGGAAAATCACTCGCGTTAGGTACCGAAAGGGCGTTGGTAATGACACCAGCGTAACCAAGTCCCCGAACCCAAAATCTCTGGTTCCGCAGAACTGATCGATCTCTCCCAATCGGTCAGTAAGGTTTCCGGTCTACCCTCCAAGAAAGACCGGTGGCGACTCCAAATGCATGCACAATTTGCACATGCCACCACGACCACACTGAAGGTCGAAAGCGATCGACTCTTATCGTCGAAGAATACTCCCGCCGCGATTTGGTATGGGCCTGGGAGGGCCCGCGCCTATCCAAGACCCGCGATCGGTAATCCATTAGCCGCGTCCGCTTTCGGACGGGTCGCGACAGCTGGCGACTCCACTGGGGACCTTGTTCTAGAACTTATGGTTCTAGACCTCAAGTGGACTTAGGCCGTAATTAAAACGCTGAGTGATATTTCTAACCCTGCAGGCGCTCTTGAAGGTGAGGTAAGTCCGCTCATGGTAGGTGTTATATGTTTTTGCAGATTGGAGAAATAAGGGGGGTAGTCTGTGATTAACATTGTCTTATGCAGGTTGGCGTAGGAATGTATGCTGTGTGGATGATTTGAAGCGCTGATTGATAAACTGTTGTGCATGACTTACATTGAGATGATCACGACACATGGACACACACAACCGCGCCTAAAACCCCGGGCGCCGCCTATAGGAAAACAATAGAAGGGATTGAAAATGGAATCTCCGTGAGGAAAAACACGGGGTAATCCACTTTTCAATTCCGCTCATTTTGAACTATGGATCGAGCCCCAATGCAACGATAGTTGTGCAATGGAATCTGCTCTTTCTAGAACTCGAGATGGGAGCCTTGTCCTTAGATTCCAAACCCTTTTGATTTTTAGAGTCAAGCCTCACTTGTCTCATGCGCATGTATATGGATGGTTGGTATACCTAAAACCAAAAAAATCATTGGGTACCTCTCATGGTAAGATCCTGCCGTTTCTATTTAAATTCACTCGCATCCCTTTTATTTCGCACAACATGCTGCATTCATCAAATCTGAGGGTTGAGTCCAATTCCATTTTAGAGTATTGTTGACACCTAAATTTTGGCTAATCTTTGTCAGTCATTAAAATTTTTTTTAATTAGAACTAATTTTTAGTTCTAAACAAAAATCATCCATTGCATTTAAATCCGCGATGATCTATGCTTCGTTTCTAACATAGGACTTGTTGGAATTAATACTATCGTGAGCGTTTCTTCCATTGCAGATTCCTTCACTATAAGGTGGGAACATCATCATTCCAAAGCAAAAGAAAATGCATGTTCCATTAAAAAGAAGAAAAAGAAGATGGCCATTGTTGGAAGAGAGAACATGCATTACACGGCAATGTGAAGAGAATAAAGAGTTGTTGGAAAGAAGAGTTCACCCCATCCACTATCCATCATCATTCCAAAGCAAAAGAAAAGGCATGTTCCATTAAAAAGAAGAAAAAGAAGATGGCCATTGTTGGAAGAGAGAACATGCATTACACGGCAATGTGAAGAGAATAAAGAGTTGTTGGAAAGAAGAGTTCATCCCATCCACTATCCATCATCATTAGATTCTTCAAGGACTAGCACATGAACATCTATGATGGTGTTTTCTTGTCTCCTTGGTTCTTCCCTATAAGAAGAAGATGCATTACACGGCAATGAAAAAAAAAAAAAGAGGAGGTGGAGAATTGCTCAAAGATTTTCAGCATCCACCTTCTTGAGAGTATACGTGACAAGCAATAGGGAGGGGAGGAAGATAAAAAGAAGAGAGAAAACTCTTCTCGTAGTGTTTCGTTTCTTGTGCTTCTATCCGAAAAACTCTTTGTAATTTTTTTTTCGCCGATGTAATCCACCTCCTCATTGTGATATTTTATGCTCGTGTTGACATAACGCAAGTGACAACTTGCGCGAATAGATTTTTCTCGAGCAATTGAAGGTAAAATTCATCGGATCATATCCCCTTTCTTTATGTTTATGTTCTTTTAATATCCTTCTTTATTTCATTATAATTCGCATTGCCTTGCATTTTATAAAAAGAAAACCCTAAAAAATATTGCAAAAAAGAAAAAAAACTGCATTCATTCATTTCCATATTTAAAAAATTACATATTTTTTCAATAAAATAGCACCACATAGATAATTGCACATTCAATCCTTTTTGTAAATAATTAGATTAGATTGCATTTTAGGATAGAAATTGCTTGTTTAAATAGAATTTCATGTCTAAAATAAATTGTCTCTAACATATTAGAGTTTAGGTCAATTTAGACTCTAAAATATGCAAGATAAGAATTGTTTTGGCATAGTTCTATTTTAGGAAATAAATTCATCCGAAAATAATAATAAAAATTCATCCTTGCCATGTCATCTAGGCTACGTCATCCATGCTACGTCATCCATGCCACGTCATCCATGTCATGTCATCCATGCCATGCATCCATGTCATGTCATCCATGCCATGTCATCCATGCCATGTCATCTTTGCCACGTCATCTTTGCCGCGTCATCTTTGTCATGCCATGTCATTCATCTTTGCCATGTCATCTATACCATGTCGTGTTAGATTGCATTTTGGCTTAAATAGCATATTAGAATTGCATGTCTTGATTTTAATTAATTTATATGCTACGTAGTTAATTTAATTAAATCATGGTCTCATTTGTGCATTCATTTAATTTGCATGTCATCTAGTTTAGCCTTACATGTAATTCATGTCATTACATCATAGAATAATTTCATGCATCACATATAGTATAGTCTTTCACGCATTCACATAAAAATTAAAATTAAAAAAAAAAGAATTAACTTGTGTGGCACATGCTCCCCTGATTATATTGATTTCTAGATGTTCCATTAATTGATTGTGCACCCGCATGATAACCTTTGTTAGTGACTTAAGTTAAAATCGATCAATGTTGCCTTCTCAAATGATTTTTTCATGAAATAAAAAGGTACCGAAAGGGCGTTAGAGTAATCTAGCGTAATCAAATCCCCGGACTCTTAATCTCTGGTTCGTAGAAATAAAATAGTTCTCCCGCTATTTTATTTAGGTTTCTAATCGACCTTCCATAAATGATTAGTGGCGACTCCAAATTCAAAATACATCGCATGTTAACCGATTGAACCTTAAGTTGCGATTTGGTATGGACTTGGGAGAGTTCGAGTTAGGTTAGTTAATTTAATTAACCTGATAATCCATTAGCCTAGAAATAATCTTTTAGGTCGCGACAGCTTGGCGACTCCGCTGGGGAGTTACTTTAATTTTTCGGAAAAATTAAAACTTAATTGGTTCACATGAATCTTTCAGAAAATTAAAATTTTTAGCGGATTTAGGCCTAAAAAATTCCATGGATGTCTCGCTTTTGGTGATCTTGGTTGATCTCACTATTAAGGTGCTAAATGTTTTTGCAGATTTGGAGTGATAAGGGGCGAAGTGTTTGCTAACCCTTTTTTCTGCAGGTTGGAGTAGGAATGTATGTTTGAGGGTTATATTGAAGCGTTGTTTTGATATAAAATCTTGTGCATGCTTCTACTGCTTTTACATTTACACATAGCACACACAACCCGCCATTGGACCTGAATGGCTAGGCTTAGGATGGTATTTGATTTGGGACACTCTGGCCATCACCACCTGGCCTGAGTCTCCCTCTTCAAGTCCCGAACTCTTTCAAATCGGTGCCGTGATTCATCACCCCTGTCATTCGCCATGTGATACGGGTTGATACTTGGCTGAGCCGGATGTCTACGGGGGATCCTGATACAATCACAAACCAGGGTGGTTCAATTTGGGTATCCTTGGGGCTCCACCTTTGTTAAGCCTTACTAGATAGAAATCGAACTTCACGTCGCATTTTCATGTGCATGTCTGTGTGTTTGTTTATTTCACCTGTCTAAAGGCGGTATTCTCTTCGACCTTTTACTCATGCTTTCATGTTTATTTATATTTTCGGGTCGGTCCATGGTAATTTTTTAGGGGAGTCATAGTCTCGAGCTGTAGATTATGGGGATGATTCGAGTCATAACTCCAGCAAAGGATCAACTGAAGCAGTGGTGGAGCGATTTGCATGAGGATAGCCGAGAGATAGTCAGATTCCGTATTGGCCGAATGCTGCCTTTGATTCATATCAGTATGCGGTTTGGTCTCATTCACGCGTTGACGAATTTCTGGAGTCCAAAGGCTACTACCTTCATATTCGGTAAGCATGAGCTAACTCCAACTCTAGAAGAGTATAGTGTTCTCATTGGAAAGTCACTGGACTCGGGTTTAGTTACTCCGCCAATTGGTGAAGATCTTGTCCTTGTTTTATCTGAATACCTGAATGTCAATCGAGATGAAGTGGCAAAAGCTTTAAAAGGGAGCCGTGGGAGTTGTCCCCTTTCGTTCCTAGAAACATGTTTTGCAAAAGCTCCATGTGCATATGATAAGGCCAAAATTTTTATCATGTTGTTCTTTGGCTCGATCATTTTTCCACACAAGCAGAATTCTATCGACCCCATGATAGCATATTTTGCAAGACAGGTCAATAGTGGAAAATTTTTTGTTAATGCTATATTGGCTGAAACCTTCATCTCGCTTACCAAGTTTAAGACTGATCAGGATAAGACACTTAGAGCTTCGCCTGAAATTCTCCAAGTTTGGTTTCTTTCTCATTATTCTGAATTTGGAAAATACCTTGAAATACCTAAAATTTCAGAACTTGAGCACCCTCTCTTAAAGTTTGAGAATGAGCAAGACCGGGTTCCTGAGTATCACTATTCCCGACTAACTGTCTTGTTAACAAACCCGAGTCCCGTGACTTTCCTGTGGCATGCTCTTTGGTTCAAAGTGGAGGAAGCTAGGATCATGGGACGAGACGGGGCACCTGTCCCTCTCTTGGGAATTTCTGGCATCACAGAGTACTATCCAGTCAGAGTTGTTCGGCAATACGGCGTAGTACAATCGATCCCTCCAAAGCCCAAGAGTGTGGAGATCTGCATACACTTTGACTTGAAGTGCCAGAGATTTGAGGAGCACGCCGCCCTTGCTCATGCCATGTGGGAGCGATGTCGGCCAACCAAGCTAACGTTTCCCAAGGGAGTTCTCTCGGGGAGCGTCAAAACATATCATGCGACAGTCAGATACATCGAAGGACATGTCATCCCAAAAGATTGGCTTCCAGTGATACCTCAAGTGGCTATTCAAGACACCAAGCTATTTGAGATCAATCGCCTCAAACGGAAGCTTGCCAAAGCTAAAGAAGAAGCCCAGAGGAATGAAGAGAAGTACAAGAAACTCAAGGCTCGGGTTGTCCCCCAGAAGTCTAGGGCTCGAGATAGCTAGAGTCTTTATTTGCTAGTTTCTGTTCATTGTTTCATTTGAATATTGTTCTGGTTGTTATTTATTTCTAGGCTAACGCTTCGTACGATATGATTTTTTAGGACTTTTTCTTGTCATCTTTGAATTTTAGTGTCTAAACAGAAAATGTCTGGAACATCTTGCGGTATCATCAGTAAACTTTTGAGAGTGATCTGTTGCATTTTCCGATTATTGAAGAATTTTCATTGAGAATAATGCAAGCTGAGATTTCGGCAGTTTTCTAGCGCTCATTTTGTTTCGCGGATTACCATTTTTTGATGACCTCCTTTGCCAAATAATGAAAAATGAAAGTTGTAGGTTGATGTCTCTACTAGTAACCTGGAAAATTTCAGACTTAAATTCACATTTTAAAGGGGTCCTTCGTTCATTTAACAAAGACCGGACGAAGCCGTTTTCTGGGAAAAACGTTTCATGAAGATGCAATAAACTGTACTGATCGGCCTACTTTCAGTCTTAAGTCCAAAAATGAAAGTTGTTCTTCGTTGTGTTACCTATCAGCTCATAAAATTTGGGAATTTTTCGATCAACATGTGAATTATGGTACATTTTATCGTGACGGCCGACGAAACCAAAAACTGCCTGATTTGACTTCTTGCGCACTTCTATCTTATTGAGTCTAGAGTGTTGTCACGGACCGGCTCATTAATCTCGCTCATTATACTAACCTTTACTTGTTCATT
The DNA here is from genome assembly GCA_021437785.1 of Rhodomyrtus psidioides. NCBI lineage: Eukaryota > Viridiplantae > Streptophyta > Magnoliopsida > Myrtales > Myrtaceae > Rhodomyrtus > Rhodomyrtus psidioides. The sequence continues at coordinate 3,135,061 of JAILYB010000087.1, read as the reverse complement.
TCTTGAAGGTAACTTACCACGGATCATCCACACATCACTAGGTCGATCGCGAAGAAAATGGCTGACAAGGCTGAAATGAACGCGGCGATCCAAGAAGCCCTCCAGGAACATATGGACGCCGTCAATAGTAGAATGGATAACTTGTTCTCTCAGATGGCAGACAAAATACTGGCGAGTCTCATGGCTAAGATGTCATTGCCTGGTCAGACATCTCAACCTCCGGCACCTCCGCCTCCTGCAGCCGATGATCCAACCAAGAACCAGGGGCAGTTCCTGTCACTAGAGGACATGTACGTCCCAGGCTCTAGTATGAATGCTCCCCCAGTGGCCCCAGTTTACCAAGCCAACCCTACGGCGCCAGAACAAACTAATGATACAGCTAAAATGATGGCTCAGATGGAGCAAAAGATGGAGCAAAAGATGGAAGAAAGGCTCCGGGAAATTCAGGGAACACATAGTATCCCTCACGTCGACTTTTCTAACTTCACAAAAGTCGATGTGCCAGAGAAGTTCAGAGTGCCTGATTTTGAGAAATATGACGGTACCTCTGATCCTGTGTAGCATGTTCAGATGTACCAAGCGAGAATGAGCAAATATGCTGACAACGGCCCTCTACTAGTTCAGACTTTCCAAGCCAGTCTGAAAGACGCAGCCATGCGATGGTATATTGACTATGAAGTATACAGCTTGGGAAATTGGAAACAGACAGCAACTGCTTTCATCAAACACTTCAGTTTTAACATAGATGTCCTTGTCTCCAGAGAGGACTTGGAACAAGCCGAAATGAAGAAGGGGGAGACAGTCAAACAATATGCTGCCAGGTGGAGGAACATCGCATCCCAGCTCAAACCTGTTCCCCCCGAGAGGGAACTCATGAAACTATTTGTCTCTACCTTACCACAGACTATACGGACTAGAGTCCTAGGCACTTCTGCGACATCATTTGCTCACCTCATAGCAATGGCCGAGGAAGTGGAAGGTGGCATGAAGAAAGGCTGGTACGGAGATGCTGGCGCGCCTGCAAGACGATTCGGAATGAAGAAAGACAAGGAGATCACTCCTCAGATCAACATGACAAGTTCCATACCGACTATGCAAGTTCCTATCAAGCAGCAAGGAAACTTTAGCGAACAGAGGCAGAAGAGGAACCCACGTCCACCCCGACAATATACACCTTTGCCTGGAACACTTTCCCAAGTTCTGGCAGTCCTTCGTAAGAGAGACCTGTTGTCAACTGAACCTCTAAGGCCGAATTATGTGACGTATGCGGGCCATGATCCATCCAAGAAATGCGAGTTCCATCGCGGTGAAATCGGCCATGACACAGACAATTGCTTCGTGCTTAAAAATCGCATCCAGGACTTGCTTGATTCTAAGGCATTCTCATTCCAGGGGGGTGGCCAGCCAAATGTCCAAAATAATCCTCTGCCCAACCATACGGATAAGATCAACGCTGTATTCACTTGCGATACTCGATCGGCAAGAGCGTTCAAGGTCCGGATACCAGACGTTCTCGATGCTCTAGTTAGAGCAGGTTATTACCGGACAGGTGAACTATTGTCGCTGGATCAGTTAAAGAAGATGATTGCGACCCTAGTGAGAAATGGGTTGATAGTCAATCAAGCGGAAATAATTGCCACTATATCTCAAATCGTCATTGATTGGGACCAAGAGTTTGCCGCTCTGACCATGACTCAATCCGAGCGTTTTCCAGAAATAGAAGTGGCGGAAGCCGATGTAGCGAGTCTGGTCAAGGCTGATCTGGATTTAGCTGACATGCCTCCTTTGGAAGACACGTTTGGCAATGAGTTAGGAATTGTCATACCTGAAACCTTGGTGATCATTTCACCCCAGCCGTTCCCTTACACGGATGATAAGGCTGTTCCTTGGTCGTATGACCTGGCCCTGGTGACGAGATCCGGCCGCACTTACAACGAGGATCAACTGGCCAAACCGGTCACAGATAAAGATGCAAAAGAATTCCTGGCTGTGATTAAAACGAGCGAGTATAACATCGTCGACCAACTACGGAAGTTGCCAGCTCAGGTTTCTTTGCTTGAGCTTCTGCAGTCATCAGAAAAACATCGGGATTCCTTAATGAAAGTACTGGGGCAGGTCCACGTCCCAGAAGATATTGACCAAGACAAGCTGGAGAATTTTGTCGGGACCATCCTTTTGAAGGATCAGGTGGCATTTGCTGATGATGAGATTCCTGCTGAGGGTCGTGGTCACAACAAGGCCCTACACATTACGGTAAAACACAAACAAACCCTAGTAGCACGAGTACTCATCGATAACGGGTCAGCACTGAACATCTGTCCTTTGGCCACTATGAACCGGTTAGGGATAGATCTGACCAGAATGCAAGTTGCCAAGACCTCGGTTAGAGCCTTTGATGGTGTGAAGAAAGATGTCATGGGACAAATCAATCTAGACATCTTGATCGGGCCTTCTGTGTTCGATATTCTATTCCAGGTACTGGATATTCCATCAGCTTTCAACCTCCTGCTAGGTCGTCCGTGGATTCATAATGCGGGAGCTGTGCCGTCAAGTCTTCATCAAAAGATCAAGTTCGTCGTCGAAAGAAAACTGGTAATCGTTCATGGTGAAGAAGATCATCGGATCTTCAATGAAACAGCTATTCCTTACATCGAGCCAGCTCACAATGAAGAAGACTCGTATCATTCTTTTGACTTGGTGCAGACTGTTCATGCGTCACCAGAAAGTCCTCTCCCAGTTCCTGAGGTATCAAATGCTTCTGTCATGATGGCAAGGGTAATGGTGGGTAATAGATTTCAACCTGGAACAGGCCTAGGCCGGAATAGTCAAGGGATCCGTGCCCCAATTGAACTTAATGGGCAATCTCATACGGCTGGTCTAGGACACCGAGGTCGTGGCCAATCTAAACGAGGTAGGCACCAAGGGACAGGCCGTGGAAGGTCAAAATCTAGCCCTCTACCACCTCCTCTTTACACTACTTTCCGATCAGCTGGAGTAGTCGGTGGGTACGATGAGCTGACCCAATTCGAGGACGACCTAAGAATTGTGTTCCCAGATTCACCAAATGGCCAAAACATTTCGACTAAGCCAATGGTGTTTGACGAAGATGCTACCGATGACGGGCTCCTAGATCTCACTAGCTGTTTCAATGATCTTATTATTGGAGCTATATCCGAAGATCCCTTACAGATTGATGAAGTGCCAAAGGAAGAGCTTTGCATGACATCTGCATCCCTAAGTCTATCTGACAATGCCATGGTCGAAGATCTAATGGAGGGTTCAGAGTAACATTTTGAGTTTTTGCAATCCCCTACGTGGGATCTTTCCAGCTTTCTAACATTTTGAGTTTTTGCAATCCCTTACGTGGGATCTTTCCAGCTTTCTAACATTTTGAGTTTTTGCAATCCCTTACGAGGGATCTTTCCAGCTTTCTTTAATTTTTCTAGATCGCATTAAGTCTGTCGCATGTTAGGATTTCATGTTGCATTTCCATTCAATAAAGTGTAATTCATTACAACATTTTTTTTTATTAATCTTGGTGAAGTATCCCAAACTGACCCGATGACGATAACCAGCGATCAAATAAAATTGTTATATATGGTAAGCACTGAGGGTTGGGCTTCCCCAAGAATTCTCGTCCCACGGTCTTCAAAAAAAATGTTCGAAAATACACACTAGTTTCGAAGAAAAATTACGATACATGCTTGATTAAACCCTGTTTGTTTCTCTGACTTCGCCACTTTCTATTTCAGGGGAAAATATGAGGAGGGTAATCCATTGGATTCTGGAGTATATGACCTAGACGAATTCTATCCTGACTATGAAGAAATACGTCAGGACTTTGAACAGCATGAGATGATTAAGCCTCCAACTAGCGATGAGACGATTTCGATCAACTTGGGCGATGGAGAGAATCCAAGAGAGGTGAAAATCGGGGCGAACCTGTCCACTAAAATGACGGAACGTCTTACCAAGCTCCTAAGGGATTACCAGGATATCTTTGCTTGGTCCTATGCAGATATGCCCGGTCTTGATCGATCAATTGTAGAACATTGCTTACCAACCGATCCCTCATTCAAGCCAGTAGTGCAAGGAGCACGAAGAGCTAGGCCAGAACTAGCAAAGAAAATCAAAGAAGAGGTCATGAAGCTCCTTGATGTCGGATTTATTGAGGCTACCCAATATTCTGATTGGGTCGCTAATATTGTCCCAGTGCTGAAGAAAGATGGTCGAGTTCGAGTCTGTGTCGACTACCGTGATCTAAACAAGGCTAGTCCTAAGGATGATTTCCCACTCCCACATATTGATGTGCTTGTAGATAGCACGGCTGGGTTCGAAATATTTTCATTCATGGATGGTTTCTCAGGTTATAACCAAATCTTAATGAACGTGGACGATAAACGAAAGACTACATTCACCACTCCGTGGGGGATGTTTCACTATAAGGTGATGCCATTCGGTCTCAGAAATGCTGGTGCAACTTATCAGCGGGCCATGGTCACTTTATTTCATGACATGATGCATAATGAAATCGAAGTCTATGTCGATGATATGATTGCGAAGACGAAGCACGGGGGAGATCATATTGAAACCCTGACAAAGCTGTTTGACAGACTCAGGAAATTCAGGTTACGCCTTAATCCAGCTAAGTGCATTTTCGGCGTCAGCTCGGGCAAGTTACTCGGCTTCATTGTCAGTAACAAGGGTATTGAGATAGACCCTTCCAAGGTGAAAGCCATATGTGAACTCACGCCACCAACAACAGTCAAAGAAGTTCGAAGCCTCATGGGCAGGTTGAATTATGTTGCGCGATTCATTTCTCAACTATCTGAAACAGCTAAGCCTTTCTTTAAGTTGTTAAAGAAGAATGCATTGGTCGAATGGAATGACGACTGTAATGAAGCCTTTGAGAAAATAAAACAACACCTCATGAATCCGCCAGTCCTTGTTCCGCCAGTGCCGGGGCAACCCTTGATCCTCTATCTCACAATCCATAGTGAATCCTTGGGAACTATGCTAGCGCAGATAAGACAAGGTGATGGGAAAGAACAAGCCATTTATTATCTGAGCAAGAAGTTTACAGCTTCCGAAATGAACTACTCTGAAGCTGAGAAGACATGCGCGGCTCTAGTTTGGGTGCTACATCGACTGCGACAATACACTTTGCATTACCGAATTCTTTTGGTGACAGAATGCGATCCTGTCAAGTACCTATTGAATCAACCTGCATTGATTGGCAAACTTGCCAAATGGCAGATCCTCGTTTCTGAGTTCGATGTACAATATTTGTCCCAAAAGTCAGTTAAGGGACGAGCCATAGCTGATGTCCTGGCAGAAAATCCAGGGGAAAATGATGATCCCTGTCAACCTGAAGATCGAGTCATGACGGTAAATGATTATTTCTGGACAATGTATTTTGACGGAGCCGTGAATTTATCTGGATCAGGTACAGGGGCAGTCCTGATATCTCCGGGCGGTCAACACTATCCGATAGCAGCAAAGCTGGTATTTCCTTGCACAAATAATATCGCAGAATATGAAACATGTAGTTTGGGCCTACAAGCCGCAATCAAAATGGGTGTAACCCGACTCAAGGTATTTGGAGACTCGGCCCTAATCATCCTTCAAACGGTCGGAAAATGGAAAACACGGGATGCTAAGCTGCTACCCTACCATGAGTATCTAGATGAGTTGGTGGAAGAATTTGATGATATTTCATTTGAGTATTTATCTAGAACTCACAATCAGTTCGCTGATGCGTTGGCTACCCTATCTTCAATGTTGCAAGTTACTGATGGACTTGAAGTCGAGCCTTTGAAGATCGAAGTGTTGAGAAAACCAACTTATTGTATGGCCATAGCCGATGAACCCGATGGCAAGCCTTGGTATCACGATATCAAGACTTACATTCAGGAGCAGAAATTTCCTGAGAAAAGTACCGCGTCAGATCAAAGGTACATAAGAAAGATGGCCTCGAAATTCTTTCTCAGTGGTGAAAATCTTTACAAAAGATCATTTGATTCAGTTCTTTTGAGGTGTGTTAATTTTACTGAGGCTGTCCGTTTGATGATAGAAGTACATGAAGGGATCTGTGGCCCACATATGAATGGTCACATGCTTGCTAAGAAGATCATGAGATTGGGCTATTATTGGCTCACTCTGGAAAACGATTGTATTCAGCACGTTCGAAGTTGTCATAAGTGTCAGATTTATGGGGACAAGATCAATGTTCCTCCGAACGAGCTGCACCAATTATCTGAGCCATGGCCTTTCTCTATGTGGGGCATTGATGTGATTGGTCCAATTAACCCGAAAGCATCAAACGGACATCGTTTCATCTTGGTTGCCATCGACTATTTTTCCAAATGGATTGAAGCAGCATCATACTTGGCAGTCACGGCACGAAACGTCGTGAAATTCATTAATCGAGACATCATAGCTCGATATGGTTCACCTGAGGTCATAATCACCGACAACGGCTCGAACCTGAACAACAAGCTGGTCGATGATCTGTTCAAGAAATTCAAGATCAAGCATCTGAACTCTTCCCCATACCGTCCTCAGATGAATGGAGCAGTAGAAGCAGCCAATAAAAACATCAAGAAGATCTTGGCTAAGACTGCCGAGAACTATCGAGATTGGCATGAGAGGTTGCCTTTTGCACTTATGGCTTATCGGACTTCGATCCGAACTTCTACCGGGGCAACCCCATTTTCCCTTGTGTATGGAATGGAAGCAGTATTGCCGGTTGAGGTGGAAATCCCTTCCTTGCGAATACTATCTCAAGTTAAGTTGACCGAGGCCGATTGGATCCAACAGAGGATGGACCAGTTGAACCTGATCGACGAAAAACGGCTTAAAGCTCTATGCCACGGCCAGTGCTACCAGCAGAGGGTTGCCAAATCCTTTAACAAGAAAGTCCGGCCTCGACATTTTCAGGTAGGAGATCTTGTTTTGCGAAAACTATTGCCTATTGTTCCGTTGCTAGAAGGGAAGTTCGCTCCGAACTATGGCGGTCCATATGTCGTGAAGAAAGTACTCCCAGGAGGTGCTTTGATCCTTGCAGAGATGGATGGCCGTGTTTTTACCAGCCCAGTCAACTCTGATGCTGTAAAAAAATATTATACTTGATTTGCTTTGCATTTTCTGATCAAGTTATAATATTCTTTTGATACCGGCTTGTTTGCCTATTGTTTGCATTATGAATTTCCACGGTGAGATAATCTCAATCAGGAAGTCTCTCTGATTTAATTGGACTGATCCTTTTGAATGAGGAATGTCAGAACGACGATAGGCAAGCCATTTCCATACACGTCCTATGTCACAATGAACAGTGTGAAAATTTCCATGCTGACGAGGTAAAGGGTTATCTCGCAAAAAGTATGACGACTGAAATGATATGAGGCATTCATTTCATCTACCCAAACACTACAGGTTGCCCATTGCTAAATCCTTTGGATGGTGATTTCATTTCATAGCCCTGTCAGGAACAACCCCACATCGGGGCAAATCTCAAGGAAAAAATCAATCAAAAAAAATGAGTAGAATTTTTCTTGCTTTCACTTGCATCAATCTTTGAGTGAGTTTGTTGCATATGAATTCTGCGTTAGCTCAAGTGCCTAAGACATAACGAAGAACACTTCATTTCTATACCACATATTCATTTATCCCTTTGCTTAACCCATTTTGAGCGATGGATTCATTTCTCTAAACCCAACGGGTGATCATCCAAAAATGAGATTGTTTCGAGTCATCCAACGATAAGCAAAATGCCTTGTGGACAAACTGAAATCTGGATATGTAGACAATTCAGATAAGACATTTTCTTCCTAAAAAAAAAAAAAAATCTAAATGCAAATGAGGAAGAAAGAGAAAAGCTTGTCGTACAAAAGAGGGGCAAAAGAACCCACTCTCATTAAACCCTACTCCCATCAAAAGAAAAGAAAGGAGCCCTCTAAATAAATATTCGAAAGGAAGGAAGGTTTTCATCTAAAATCATTCGAAAGACATTCTCCTGAAGAAAGATTATTTCTGGAGAACGAGGTGATAGAAACGGATGATCACCGATTCGCTCATCATACACCCCTTGTTGAGAATAGGCCTCTCATTTTCACGCCTACCCCAAACCTGCATTACAACCCTTACCAGGAGTCTCTTCATATTTAGGCACTTGGGTTAATGTAGGATTTCAAATGCTTATAAATATCACTTGAAGAAGTGCGAGCAAGATCATTTTTATCTCATTTCGTAGGGTTCCTAACTTGTAAACCCACTACAGCTGATGGAGATTTTCATTTCATGACCTGACGACTCGCATGAGTCCCCTTTGATTAGCCTCTCACCAAGCCTGAATTCATGTCCTTGTAAAAGACCTCATGGATTGATCTAGTCATACTGATTGCGAGGATACTCGGACCCTTGTCAAGCGTGACGATGACAGCTCTGAGGGATTCTCTTATCCGCATCAATGGTCGGGTCTTAAAAGCTTTTTTCGTGAGAGAAAGGGTGAAAAGTCCTTTCTGACTGAAATTCCTCATTCAAGTTGATTAGAATTTTCAGCAAGATCAGACAGACTTCCTTATTGATAGAATTCCCCAGTGAGGCTTTGTGACGGAAGCAAAAGCTTACATATCCTTTTAATGTATGATGTTGCATTGATTTCATGCATATTGTCATTTTTTGAGGAAATAGACAGGTATGATACAGCCTAGCCACCACTCATTGCTCAGAAAATACAGTTAAGTTTTTTGAACACTTTTCGACTTGAGTCGTACCCCCTTTTATCATGATTTCACTGATCAATTTTTTCAGGCATCACACCATTTTGAATTGATACCGATTCGATTCAGATGATACATCCTCTCTTGTCTTGATACGGTGAGACCCGTTTGAGAAGGTCGCAAGAGACTTTTTACCCTTCATGATGACCCGTTGAGGAGGTCCCAAGAGGCAACTCTCGTCTTGATACGATGAGACCTCCCTGAGAAGGTCGCGGGAGATCATTTTACTGTCTCATGGTGACCCGTTGAGGAGGTCCCAAGAGGCAACTCTCGTCTTGATACGGTGAGACCTGATTGAGAAGGTCGCGAGAGGTTATCTTACCGACTCATGTTGACCCGTTGATGAGGTCACAAGAGTCATCCTGCAGACTCATGGTGACCCGTTAAGGAGGTCCCCAGAAGACGGATGGCCAGCTCGAACCATGACTCGAGCACAACACAGATCTTGCGTCGTTTCGCGTCAGAAGGAAACTTCTGGCAACAGACGGGCCAGTACCTTAGCATCTCGGCATCCATTGGAAGTCTGGAAGTTAAGGGAATCATCAGCATATGAAGCATTTGGTAAAACAAGTATTTTCATAGGCGATCCGTGTGCAGGCTTCTTTGATGTGGGATAAGAGAAGTTCTGACACATGTTACTTATAGCATTGCATTTCATGCATCATTTCCTCTTGCATAAAAAATGGGATTAATACTCCCCCAAAAAATTTATTATCATGCATCATTGAATATTGCATAGAAAATGGGATTCAAATCCCGCTAAAAAAAGGTCACCCATTATTTGCATGGTCAAAATTTAGGCTTCTAAATTGTCTTTGGGCGAAACCTCTATGAGCTTCCACTCAAAGAGGGGCAGCTGTTGACACCTAAATTTTGGCTAATCTTTGTCAGTCATTAAAATTTTTTTTAATTAGAACTAATTTTTAGTTCTAAACAAAAATCATCCATTGCATTTAAATCCGCGATGATCTATGCTTCGTTTCTAACATAGGACTTGTTGGAATTAATACTATCGTGAGCGTTTCTTCCATTGCAGATTCCTTCACTATAAGGTGGGAACATCATCATTCCAAAGCAAAAGAAAATGCATGTTCCATTAAAAAGAAGAAAAAGAAGATGGCCATTGTTGGAAGAGAGAACATGCATTACACGGCAATGTGAAGAGAATAAAGAGTTGTTGGAAAGAAGAGTTCACCCCATCCACTATCCATCATCATTCCAAAGCAAAAGAAAAGGCATGTTCCATTAAAAAGAAGAAAAAGAAGATGGCCATTGTTGGAAGAGAGAACATGCATTACACGGCAATGTGAAGAGAATAAAGAGTTGTTGGAAAGAAGAGTTCATCCCATCCACTATCCATCATCATTAGATTCTTCAAGGACTAGCACATGAACATCTATGATGGTGTTTTCTTGTCTCCTTGGTTCTTCCCTATAAGAAGAAGATGCATTACACGGCAATGAAAAAAAAAAAAAAGAGGAGGTGGAGAATTGCTCAAAGATTTTCAGCATCCACCTTCTTGAGAGTATACGTGACAAGCAATAGGGAGGGGAGGAAGATAAAAAGAAGAGAGAAAACTCTTCTCGTAGTGTTTCGTTTCTTGTGCTTCTATCCGAAAAACTCTTTGTAATTTTTTTTTCGCCGATGTAATCCACCTCCTCATTGTGATATTTTATGCTCGTGTTGACATAACGCAAGTGACAACTTGCGCGAATAGATTTTTCTCGAGCAATTGAATGTAAAATTCATCGGATCATATCCCCTTTCTTTATGTTTATGTTCTTTTAATATCCTTCTTTATTTCATTATAATTCGCATTGCCTTGCATTTTATAAAAAGAAAACCCTAAAAAATATTGCAAAAACGAAAAAAAACTGCATTCATTCATTTCCATATTTAAAAAATTACATATTTTTTCAATAAAATAGCACCACATAGATAATTGCACATTCAATCCTTTTTGTAAATAATTAGATTAGATTGCATTTTAGGATAGAAATTGCTTGTTTAAATAGAATTTCATGTCTAAAATAAATTGTCTCTAACATATTAGAGTTTAGGTCAATTTAGACTCTAAAATATGCAAGATAAGAATTGTTTTGGCATAGTTCTATTTTAGGAAATAAATTCATCCGAAAATAATAATAAAAATTCATCCTTGCCATGTCATCTAGGCTACGTCATCCATGCTACGTCATCCATGCCACGTCATCCATGTCATGTCATCCATGCCATGCATCCATGTCATGTCATCCATGCCATGTCATCCATGCCATGTCATCTTTGCCACGTCATCTTTGCCGCGTCATCTTTGTCATGCCATGTCATTCATCTTTGCCATGTCATCTATACCATGTCGTGTTAGATTGCATTTTGGCTTAAATAGCATATTAGAATTGCATGTCTTGATTTTAATTAATTTATATGCTACGTAGTTAATTTAATTAAATCATGGTCTCATTTGTGCATTCATTTAATTTGCATGTCATCTAGTTTAGCCTTACATGTAATTCATGTCATTACATCATAGAATAATTTCATGCATCACATATAGTATAGTCTTTCACGCATTCACATAAAAATTAAAATTAAAAAAAAAAGAATTAACTTGTGTGGCACATGCTCCCCTGATTATATTGATTTCTAGATGTTCCATTAATTGATTGTGCACCCGCATGATAACCTTTGTTAGTGACTTAAGTTAAAATCGATCAATGTTGCCTTCTCAAATGATTTTTTCATGAAATAAAAAGGTACCGAAAGGGCGTTAGAGTAATCTAGCGTAATCAAATCCCCGGACTCTTAATCTCTGGTTCGTAGAAATAAAATAGTTCTCCCGCTATTTTATTTAGGTTTCTAATCGACCTTCCATAAATGATTAGTGGCGACTCCAAATTCAAAATACATCGCATGTTAACCGATTGAACCTTAAGTTGCGATTTGGTATGGACTTGGGAGAGTTCGAGTTAGGTTAGTTAATTTAATTAACCTGATAATCCATTAGCCTAGAAATAATCTTTTAGGTCGCGACAAGTATGGATAGAGTAGAGATGATCTCTCCAAGTCGGTCCCACATCCTGGACATATTCAAGTATGAGCAACGCGTCATCCGCCATCTGACTGTCGGGACATTCAATGGAGTTTACCCTTTTCAAGCTGTTCAATGAATGATCCAGTAACCATACCGGAAGTTGAAGGACAGGTGATAACAGCAAATCCGAGACACCTACCGGAAATTATCAAAAGGGCATCTGATGAAAACGAAGACCCGAAATAGCCGGACCGAAGACATCAAGCGTTGTCCCCCAAAGACCCGACTTGGGGCATCTCTTTAGGTTATTAAGGGCCACGTTCCAGTCGTCCCTTTTCTTTTATCAAGATCATCGAGTCTGTAAGGAGCACCCGTCTGTGGGTCTCCCATCTATCTTTTACACCTCGATTCCTAAGTTTTGTCTAAGTGTCTTGACATTAGAATGTGACACTGGAATTTCTCTCAACCTTTCGGATTTTCCGGTTCAATTGCGTGTCTCACCTAGATGAAATTTTCGTTAGAACTCACACTCGGCATGTTTAACCCAAGTACGAGAATCTAACATTCATTTCATGGTGCGCCGGACATGGAATTGAACCGGTCTATAGCATGCATCATTGGTAATCCTTGGTAATTAACTAAAGTTGTCCATGTTTCCTGAATTCAAGAGGAGACATATATCCAAATTACCTTCGGGAAATCATTTCAATTTGGATGTCCTATCTCTCACCGAATTTAGGACACATTGGAATTGCATTTTTATCTTCTTGGAAATTCCACAGATTTTCTGGGGATTTGCCAAAAGTGATAACCATGGATTACGCTCCTTTTAGTTTTATGTTTTCTCTTGAAAACCATCGATAAGAATTTTTCACATGAGGTTAAGGCTTGTGTAAAAATCCTTATCTTCGTTAATCACAAGAAAGCATAAAATTGAAAGGATTTATGCTTTACTTCCCTTTCTGACATATTCCTGTCATTCGAACATGTAATTTCCAGAATCAAAATCCGAGGACTTATGTGAAGAATCACTCACAAGTTAAAATGGACCAGGATGGCATAGAAAAGCGCTTGACCACCCTGGAGAGTCAGTTGGCTTAGGTGTTCGCAATGATGACAGAGACGAAGACACCCATCCTCACCTCAGGAGTGGTCCTTCAAGAAGATCGAAGCTAGTCGACAACTCAAACCACAGGGATGGATATTTGAAGTCAGACAAAGAAGTCGACTTCTCACCAAGACAGCATACTGAGGCAAATCCCACTTAACTAGGGCAAACGCCACCTAACCGGGGCAACCGGGTCAAGTGTAAAAGGACGTATCGTTCCAAAATGATTATTTTCTTGATATGGGAATAATGCTTCCTTTATTTTTCCTCTCAGATGATGATCAAGAGCAGAGGACGCAGGATGTAATGATCTCAAATAACAAGCGGGGAGTGCCCATTTTCAAGGCATCTCAGACATGCATTCTGGCTAAATATTTTCAAGAGCATTCTAATGGCTCAATTTGTGATCAAAACTTTTGAGAATACATCAAGAAGTTTCTCATCATTTAGAAATTTCTGTGAAAAGAGCACTTGAAAAGAAAATTTCAAGTTTTGCAGATTGACACATCTGATAAAAATGCCTTCTTTGAATAGAGTGAAAAGCACGAATTCATTTTTTTTCGTTGCTAGCATACATAACATGCATCATGCATATCATGCACATATCCTGCATACAGAGAACCCAAAGGGAGAAATGTCGATTCCCACAGGACAATTTTCAAGGGTAAATTGTATCGACTCCAATAGTCAATTATACATGCCATTTACTCATGAGGTCTCTTCTTTTCAATAGGGGAACATCAAATACCTCAAATGGCGACTGTGATCGAGAGAATCACCAAACCACCACACGACAAATCCCTAGATTGTCAAGTTGTCTAGGGATAGATAAAATAATAACCGAAGACTCTAGCAATTGAGATAAATGACCAGAACCGGCAAAAATAAATGGGAACGGGTTCCCCCATTTGCTTCGAGGAGCCAAGTTGGGGGCAAACTCTCATAAACCCCATAAAAGCACATCAGACCAGGGTTATCAAACCCAGAGATGACAAACACCAAGACAAGTGTCACCTAACTGTGATAAATCACGCCTAACTGGGGCAAGTGAATTAATTTTGCGCTGGACAAAGAAAGATGTGTCTTCTCCGGCAAAGTCAAACAGCAGAGTCGTCCGCATCAGAATCAAACCCCAAGATACAAATTTGGGCGAACGGTAACTTTGTATCGTTCCAATTTGATCTTCGAAGATCACGGGCTTAACATGAGTTTTTCTCATTTAACAGGAAGTCGTTGGCACCGAAAGTCTCAAAAGAAAAGAGCTCGCTGACAGGGAGGCGAATAGAATCATCGGCCTTGGAAGTTAGGATTCCAGGAAATGGTCTTTGATTATAAGATCGAGTGGAGGGTAAAAAGTATCGCTTCCACACTTCATGCTTTCACATGCATTCCGATAACAATTTCCTTTTTCCTTGAATAAAAGGAACTCTGAAGAGTGGCGCTGGAATGCGTCCAAAAACACAAGTGGATCTCCTCTAGTGCAAATCCTAGAGAAGGATTTATCGCCAACCAAATGGAGGAATCATGGCCACAAGATAGATGTCCAACTTCTGCAAGCCGCACGTTTGTGTTCAAACGGAAACACAAAACAGAATAAGGCGGTATCGTTCCAATCTATCTTGAATTTTGGAATACAAACTGACACCTAACCCCCGTCCTTGACAGGGGTTCGCCAACAAGGCGAAGCAGGATTTTTACAACCCTTACATACTTGTCGGAGCACATGACCAAGGGGACCTCCAGCCACGGTGGACAGGTAAGTACCCCTTTCCCCAACCCAAAACAAAAAAGAGAAAAAAGAGAAAAAGAAAAACTTTCAGAATCTAATGTTTAGAAAAGACATAGAGTTCTAACTCCATTAACAATCATGTTTTAAAAACAAGATGTTGTCAAAACATGATTAGAACATGCATGGTGCAACATAAAATCCCATTGACGGGTAAAGTTTTTGGAGAAAAATAAAAGAAATTCCCCCAACAAGACATTGTTCAAAACATTCAAAAGGACGTTTTCTCAAAAGACGAGAGGCGAGCCAAATTCAAACACGTCCAACACACACTTGAGAGATGAGTGGAGCGGACAGATGACAAAATCTGGGTCTACGGAGGTAGGGATCATTCGCAGCGATTACATGGGTTGGGACGACGGAGGCACTCGTTTCATATCCCCAAAACACTACAGGTGACCGTTGATAACCCCTTTGAACGGCGGTTTTAGTTTTTAACCCTGTCAAGAACCGCCCCACATTGGGGCAAAAAGGGAAGTAAGTCCAGCAGCGTCAGAAGAAAATGGTTAGAAATTTTCTTGCTCGGACTAACATTAATCTTTGTGTGTTGTTTATATGGTAATCCAAGTGCCAAAGGATGACGAGAAGCATTCATTTCTCTATCCCACACACCATATCCTTTGCATAGCCAAGTTGAGCCTGCAAAATCATTTCATAAACCCGTTGGTGATCATTGCACATTCCAAGACGGATGCAGCATCACTTCAGAAACGAAGGAGTTCAAGACTTAGGGTTTGCAAAAAAAAAAAAAAATTCCTAAGTTAAATGCTTAACCTTGTTAGACCTTTGATCATAGGTCTAACACGATCCCATGAAGATGAGAAAAAGTGGGATTTCAAAAATGAATGAGAAAAATCCACGGCATCGAGAAAAAGCAAAGTACCTGGTAAAAGCAAGGCCGATGCTCGTGTAAATTGTTTGATTGATCCGCAATGAAGCAGGATGGGAAAAGAGGAAATCCCTAAAGGAGTCAGATCAAAAAGACTACTCCCCAAATGGTGTCAAGCGTGGAGCAGAAACGCAGACAGAGTCATCAGTCTCTTAATGCGACGAAACGCTCTCTAAAGAGTTGGTGCACACCTCAAAAGCGGGTGCACACCTCAAAAATCAAAGGAGAGAGAGGACATACGTTGAGAAAATTCTTAGAGAGGAGAGAGACATTTTGTAGAGTGTGCAAATTTTTGAGAGCTTAGAGAGAAGAACACAAACACTCTCTATATTCTCACAATCTTGAGTGAGCAAAATATACTAAATTCGGAATATTGATTCCGCATATTGCTAGCACAATTGTTGTGGAGTTATTAGTCGTCTCCTCGTTCGTCAATTGGTGGTGCGTCCGAACTAGATGCCTAACACTTGTGGAGGCTGAGATCGAAGAACATCGAACCGACATCTCCGTTCAAGCACGCTACGAGAGGTAATCTATTTACTCCCTTTGAGACTTTGTGATTTTTTTCGATTGAAATGCACGAAGTACGCCTCTGGAGATACATGTATGGGTTGTTATTTATTTCTGCTACGTGTTACGTGGATCCCAACACTGGTATCAGAGCCAATCCTTAGGTGTTTTCGTGCATTTAATTGATTTTTTGCAATTTTTGCAATACTATGGCCAATATGTATTAACGAATTGTTCGTCTTACATGGCTAATGGAGATTGATTATTTTATATGATAAATTAATCAACATAGCAAAAATTGAGACTAAATCAATTTTGAATCGAAAATTTATGGCTATCTTATTTTACGTAAAAATTCTGAATATGATTCAACGTAGAATTTTTATTGTGCCTTCCTAAGTTTTAAATTGTGAATTTATTACTTACGTGAAAGGGTGGTGATCATGGAAAAATCCCTAATCAATGTGATTGATGTATATATGAATGTATGATGATTATTTATATATTTGGGGTTGTAATTATTAAATGGAGGCTGCGTACTCCTTTTATTTTTCATGTAATCTTTATTTTTAGCATAGTCAATTGTTGATGTAAATGCTACGAGGATTACGTGGAGGAGCCTTTTAAGTCGGCGAGCTCTTTGGGGCCCAATTCTTGAAGAGTTCAAGAAACCAAGAAGAAGCGAAGAGAGGCTCTCCGTTATTAAAATATTAAAATGATTAAATGTGGTCTCATTGGCTCGAGACCCATTAAATCATAATTCCATGATTACCACGTAGGATAGATGTTTATGTGATTGACATCTATTTATTTATTATGATTACGTGAGCATGTTAAACTGGTTAATGTGCAAAGTCAGACTTACCTCACCCAAACTTGCGCCTGCATGAACTCTTAGTCAGGAAAATCACTCACGTTAGGTACCGAAAGGGCGTTGGTAATGACACCAGCGTAACCAAGTCCCCGAACCCAAAATCTCTGGTTCCGCAGAACTGATCGATCTCTCCCAATCGGTCAGTAAGGTTTCCGGTCTACCCTCCAAGAAAGACCGGTGGCGACTCCAAATGCATGCACAATTTGCACATGCCACCACGACCACACTGAAGGTCGAAAGCGATCGACTCTTATCGTCGAAGAATACTCCCGCCGCGATTTGGTATGGGCCTGGGAGGGCCCGCGCCTATCCAAGACCCGCGATCGGTAATCCATTAGCCGCGTCCGCTTTCGGACGGGTCGCGATACCCGCCACATCAGCTTCGTCTTCAACCTCTCGACCCCGGCGGAATGGACGGCTGAGGATCTCCGGCGACGATCCTACGGTGGAATCTTGATGAAATTGTGCGAGACCAACTCTAATCGACTCGCACTCGCCTCTAGTCTAACATATTTGAGAATCGGAGCATTTGACTCACAAGATCGCGAGCATCAAGCAGAATGCCGAGTACGGCCATGGAAATCTAATAGCTCGATTCATAGCAATTCATGGCAATTCAATCACAGAACATCACCAATGGAGGTTCATGAGACTTACCTCGAGCTCCGATTGAGCTCGCTCGGCCCAGATTTGGCTGGGTGACATTGAACAGTGGTTCGGCAATGGAGGTCGAATTGGAAGACTCGATTCGATGTGTTAAGACAAAATCGATGCAAAAAAGATACGCGAGGGTGGTCAGTGATGTCTAGGGAACAAAACGCATACGCTAATTGCAAGGATAAATGTGGAACAAGCAAGACGCCATTGATGCTCAGAGAAAGGTTGGAAGCTGCGCCTCACCTGTTCACTCGATTTCAGGTTGCGCGGCCGATGGTGGTTGCTTCCTGGAGCCTCAGGCGAGCTCGTGGCGATCTTCTTTGGCTTCAGTTTGGCCGGAGAAGGCCTAACCAGTCCCTTCTAAACTCGAGCTCTACCCTCGACAATGGCGATGGAGGGAAGCTCTCTCTTTCTCTCGTTTTTTCTCTCTTCTTGATTCAGTTCTCTCTCTCGTAACTGAATCAATTGTCCCCTTCAACCGAAAGCCTCTGTAGGCTTATATAGCTCCTTGGATTTTTGGCGCCAAATGGGAAACTGCGTACCGGCCTCAATTGCACGTGAGGCCACGTGCCTTTAGGTCCAATCGGCGTCGGGGACGATGGACATCTCGCCCAATTCTGTTTGGTCGTCCGGTGGGTCTCATTCTGCGTGAATTTAGAACGAATTTGACCTGTGCTTGCTAAATGTTGACTTTCGTAGGTCTGCCGCTTGACCGGCCGATTTCTTCCTCTTCCAGCGGCCATTAATCATCATTCCAGTCCCAATCGACGGTGACTGACCTAAGGAACTAAACGCCCAACAATGTTTCTCCAATTATAGTCGATTGGTCGGTCAATTTTGTCCTCAAAATCAAGCTTGGCATGGTTCATCTGCGCAGGAAACTAAGGAAGAAGAAGACACTGTAGCGAACCGGTTCGACCGGTCCGACCGGCGGTCAGACCGGTTTGAACCGGCTCCGAATTACAATTTTCCAAATTAAGCTCAAATTAATGGAAACTTTTTGCAATTGGACCTCAAAATCGAACTTAGGGCATGGATTATATCTA
Organism: Rhodomyrtus psidioides; assembly: GCA_021437785.1. Lineage (NCBI taxonomy): Eukaryota > Viridiplantae > Streptophyta > Magnoliopsida > Myrtales > Myrtaceae > Rhodomyrtus > Rhodomyrtus psidioides. The sequence goes on along the minus strand of JAILYB010000087.1, from coordinate 3,116,380 downwards.
AAATTGTGATTTTGCCCAAAAGTTCGCATCAATTTCAATAAAAACCCCAAATTCTCATTTAATTACAAATTGAGGAATTGTGCAATTGAAGGTTCAAATGATCAAACTGGGCCAAATTACCTATGCCAATCGATTCAAAATGGTGAAACCCCTTGGGCAGTATGTTTAATTTGCAATGATAGTCCCTGAATTGAAAGTAATTTCAATTATGCCCAATTTCAAGGACTAAAATGCAATTAAGTATGCAATTTTGTCAAATTCATGCAATTGAGCAATTTGTGCAAATAATTGGGCTAAATTGCAATAAGGGACAGTTAGATTGAATGTCAAGATCCTGAAAAATGCCAAAATTGCAAATTAAAAGACTCAATTGACATTGTTTTCTCAAATTCAATCAATGAGTTACAAAGGAACATGTAAAATTGAATCTGATTTTGGACTTTTTGTGAGGTAAAAAAGATAAGGGATTTAAAAGAAAAATATTGGCTATTTTTTCCATATTTGTGTGACCTCAAATGCTATTTTTTTTTTATTTTTTTAGTATTTTCCTAATTTCTGAAAATATTAAAAAAATGCGAAAAATATGAAAAATTATTTTTTTTTGTCAAAAATGGTTCCATAGGCTTGGCCAAGGCCACCAAAGTTGATTTTGTAATTTTTTGACTTTTTATGGTTTTTTTACAAATTTTCTAAGAAATTACTAAAAAAGGCTGATCCAAAATTAGGTGTCAACATGCTCTAACGAAGTTCAATGGCAAGAATCAAGCCAAAATAGGTCGGTATGGACATTACCGGGAGCCAAAGTCTAACGTGTGCATTCGGGCATTTTATCAAACAGGTGGCGTGCGATGGAAAAATAAGAGTCGGGGGGAATATATTGACCTGTTCGGGCCTTGTCGACGACGGCAATGGCTCCGATGGTGATTTGTGGTATGCCCACAAGGACGGAGGCAATCACTTCTGCACGAATTCTCGCTCTAGAACTCAGTTTTTTCTTCTTTTTTTGTTCTGCCGTGGCCGAGCCTCTTTTATAGGCTCAATTGTTGAATTTTTTATGCCGGCGGCCGACTCCCACTTCTACCATTGGTGTTCTCTAGCTCGACTCCACGATCTCCACTAACTTCATGGCCGACAGGTTCACGACCCGACTCGATCTCCATCCCCTTCCTCTCGGTGTGCATGAAAACAGAGCACTGCTCTGTTGGACTGATGCAGTCAACTGGGTTGACCGAGTCGGGACTCGACCCGGTCATCCCAGTTAGACTTTTTTTTTCTCAAAATTGAAGGCCTAGATGCCCAAATTTTCTGAAATTGATCCCAAAATTGGATTACCCATAACAAATTGATCCTAAAAACATGATTTTTATGCCCAATTTCCTTGAAATTGATCGAAAACCCCAAATGTCTTGTCAGATCCGAATTGCAATTTCGAAAAATCGAAGTCCTTAATGAATGAATTTGTAGAAATTAGACCTACAATGGATTTAGGAGGCTAAAAAATATAGGGTAGGGGTCTCACCATTTTATGGGCAACCTTAAAAAGAACTTACTTTGACTTCTGGCCATTTAGGGGCTAAAATGTAAAGAATTTTATGCAATTAGGTCCCTTAAATCAAAATTGAGCAATTCGGCACACAATTGGATTAAATTAAAAGGTAGGGCAAACAAATTGAATGTCAAGATCCTAAAAATGCAAAAATGACAAATTGAAAGAGTCAAATGACATTTTTTAACCGAATTCAACTCTATGTGTTGTGAAGGAACTCATAAAATTGAAATTGAAATTTCTCTTTTTGTGAGGTCAAAATGAAAATAGAATAAAAATAAAAATATAGACTATTTTTATACATTTTTGTGACCACAAATGCTATTTTTTTTTATTTGTATTTTTCTATTTTTCGAAAATAATAAAAAAAGCTAAAAATATGAATTTTTTTTTTTGTCAAAAATGGATCCTTTAGCTTTGCCAAGACTACAAAGTAGATTTTGCAAAATTTTAACTTTTTATTAATTTTCTATGAATTTTTCAAAAAACAAATGAAAAAGGCTGATAAAAAAACAAGTGTCAAAATGGTCCTGCTGGGTTCCCTGAGTCTCCTCAACAATTTGCCGAGTTTCCTCAGCAATTCGCCGATTCTCCTCAACGAACTAGTTAAACTCCTCACATGTAACAGGCCATCGCCCTTAGCTACGGAGGTTTGTCGATTCTCATTTTTAGTCATCGTCGCAGGAGAGACCTTGCTCTGATATCAAATGACGCAGGGTAGCGATAACTGAAAAGCAATTCCACATAACATAATAATATGAATTCAATTGATGATAGTCTGAAGATTACAAAGAGATGTATGTCCTTTATATAGATAAGACTCCTAAAAGAAATAGAATTACGCAAGATAACACTAAAATGCATCAAATCTAATATAATCAAACGGAATTCAAATCAAATATTACGATTAAAGATATCGATCAATTTCCTAAAATTGAAAAGCTTTCCAAAAAGATATCTAAATGACTCGATCACGTTTCTCCAGGCAATTACATGCTAGTTATCCTACCTCAGCATCGGGTCCGGAAACCCTGAACCGGCTTAGACCAAGATATCGACAATGGTCTATCAATTTATGAACATCTCGAGAACCACTTGACCAAGAGTGATTCGGACATCGGTTTAAGATCTCCACCTGGCTCCCATCTTTACGGGAAAAATGGATGCGAAGGGCCTTGAGCACGGCATGAGACTTTGGAGTACTTGATTCAGGCAGCATCGAGAATGCAAAAGAGGAGTCGAAAGCGCCTCGATAGACCCGGAGGTAAGGTAATCCACATTTTGGTCGGTTTCACGTTTATTTTCATTAATCTATCCCTTGGGCCGATTCGGACTCGGTTTGCTGTCGGCCAAGGAAAACCCGAATCCTCTCCTCATCTTGTTTCTCGTCTGGCAGGTCTCAGACAACGACGCCACAGTGACCTGCTTAGCGCGTGCTCTCTCTCTCTCTCTCTCTCTATCAAAGAGGACTTATCACTTGTTTGTGCCTAATCTCCCTGCATCATTCCAAAACAAAGGCAGCGTCTCATGGAAATTTTCCTCTCTTTCTGGAATCTCTAAGGGGGTGCATGAAACCCATTCTATTTCTCTGTTTTTTTGTTTTTCTGTTCCAGGAAATAGCTTTGGACAAGAAATCCGTTTGATGACGCATTTTTGTTTTTCTATTCCCCGGCCAAACTTTTGGCTAAGAAATAGATTTGGGTTAAGATTTGAGAAATAGAAAAAAGTAGCTTTTCTATTTCTAAAATAGATTTGAGAAATAGAAAAAAGTCTTCGACCGTCGCGGCCGCCGGCCGCCGGTCGCCCCCGAAGCCGCCGGCCGGTGGCCGGCGGGTCGCCTTCGCCGGCCGCCGCCTTCGGTCGCCGTCTCAGGCCGACCGCCGCCGGTCGCCGCCGGTCGCCGTCCGCCGCTGCCGCCACCGATCGTCGTCACCGTCGCCGCCGTCGGAAATAGGGTTAGGGAAGAGAAATTTTATGCTATTATCAAACGAATTTCTGTTTCGGAAATAGAAAAATTATATCGTTATCAAACGCGATTTTTAGTTGAGAAACACGTCTAGGAAATAGAAATGGAAAAACCTATTTCTTGCCAGAAATTGTGCCATGAAACAGAATGGGTTTCATGCACCCCCTAAGTCTACGGGTTGGCCGAGACGGGATTGGATCAAGCCATAAATGGTCCTTCCCAAATAGGCCCATTTGATTCGTTTATGACCATTTATAGCAAAGCAATTCTAGTGATCCATAATTGATTAACACATACCCAACTCATATTTGACTCGATCCCTATTCCTAAGAAACTGTTGGCACCTAAATTTTGATTTTTCATTTTAGTCATTTTTCTGCATAAAAAATTAGAACTAATTTTAGTTCTAAAAAAAATTTCAATATCCATTTTTTGACAATCATGCTTTGCGTTTACAATTAATCGGACCGGTGGTGGATGGACTTAATTCGAGGATTTAAGCTTAATTCAATTATCTACACTAAACCCATGAATACTAGTAGGGGACGAAAATTGCTAAATAAAATATCAATGTGGAATATTGATTTATCTTGAAACTTGGTGAGAAATTAAACTAGATATTATCACAGACTATAAGGGATATTAAAAGATTTCATATCGATAATGAAAGATATCTTTTTAACAACCCTAGCTCCGGTCTATAAATTGAAGCTACCCGTTCACAACATGGAGGTCGGCAAATGTGCTTTGAAAATTTGAGAGAGAGAGAGAGAGAGAGAACACGACAAGAGAGGGTTCTCGACCAAGCTCTCCCCGAGCTTAGTCCATCACTGCTAAGCCATTGCTTTTTTTGGGCGCCGCAGACCTACACCAGAACAGCTGCTCCTTGAGAGTCTTTCACGAAGCAGGCCAGCAAGCCCAGCAAGCCCAGCAAGCCCAGCAAGCTGTCCACGCTATCATATTAGCGTGGTCAAAGTTACTCAAGCAAAGTCCATGTGGTGCCCTTGATTTCTTGAAGTTCACGTTCAATGGAGGCACTGATCGGCTAATTAAGCTTTAATCTTGGTTTGTCTTCTTTTGGTTTTGTCTTGGTCTGACAATGCCATCATGAATTCTATCACTTCATGTAGTGCAAGCAAAAGATGATTTTTTTCAAGGAAAGCTTCGTCATTGATAATCGTCTATCTCGAGAAGAAAGAATCTATTATATTAGCCGGTCATCTTGCACGAAGCTGCGTCTCGACATCCTCACGAAAGTCCCTTGCCGATCCTTGATCCTTTAAGGTTTAGTCCAAAAGTGGGAGCTTGGGCTGCAATTTTCGGAACAAACTTCGAAATAGGAAAGTAATCTTTGGGCAATCAAGGTAATTTTCTTATCTTGAATGTTAGAATATTTACTTGCCTAATTAGAGCATATCATGACATATATTGTATCAAAGTGGGTATTTTTTTTTTTCAAAAAACAGGTTGTTTAGGAAAATTTTCTTTCTTAATCCGCAACTTGCCATACGATCGAGAATGTCCATCCTTAAGATTATTGATGGAACACTCGATCAGGCAATGATTTGGATTTAATCGTTAATCGTAGGATTACGAATTAAAGATTGATTCAAATATTCGCGAAATATTTCAAAACTTGATTGATATATCAACTTTCTTGATTGACATTGATTGTCATATTCACTTTCCTCATTTGATTTGATTTGCTTGATTGACATATTTTTTAGAATATATATGTGGCATGATGTAATCCCGAAAATTCTAAAAAAATTTCGTTAATTCATTTCCATATTTGAAAATCGCATATTTTTTAAAAAATAGCATCATGTAGATAATTGCATAACCAATCCCTCTTCTAAAATATTTAGACTAGATTACATTTTAGGATAGAAATTGCATGTTTAAGTAGAATTTCATGTCTAAATAATTCATCTTAATATATTGGGGTTTAGGCCAATTTAAACTCTGAAATATGCAAGATAAGCATTGTTTTGGCATAGTTCTATTTTAGGAAATAAATTCATCCGAAAATTAAAAAAAATCATTTTTGCCATGTCATCTTTGCCACGTCACCTATGGAGTTTTTTTCCAATTTAATACAAAAAAAAATTTATTTACAAAATTAGATACTATTTAAATTTATTTACCAATTTAAGTCTCGTGCACTGAGGAGGGCAGTGCGCGAGACCTGCGCGCTGATATAAGCAGCGTGCAGTACTTGCACGCTGCTTATAGCAGCGTGCATAGCTAGCAGCGCACAGGGAGCACGTTAAAGTTTTTTTTTTTTGGCCTTTTTGGCCTTTTGGCCGTTTGGCTTTTGGTTTTGTTTTTTTTTTTTTTTTGGCAATTGCTTCCCTTTTTGTTTTATTATTTTATTCTAATCATATTTTAAATTTTTTCCTTGTTTTCTTTTATTTTTATTCAATTTGTTTTCAATTAATTTTTTTAATTTTTTTCTCGTCGCTCTGCTGCCATGTCGCCTTACTCGTTTGTTCGCTCGTTCGATGACGCGTCTCGATTCCGTCGCCCCGTTGCCTCGTTCGTTCGTTTTTCTTTTTCCTCATCACTCCGTGTCCTCGTCACCTCAATCGATGACGTTTGCTCGTTCGTTTTTCGTTTTTCTTTTTTCTCGTCACTCCGCGGCCTCGCCACCTCAATCGATGACGTTCGCGCGATTGAGGTGACGAGGAAAAAGAAAAACGAATGAGCGAACGTCATCGATTGAGGTGGCGAGGCCGCGGAGTGACGAGAAAAAAGAAAAACGAAAAACGAACGAGCAAACATCATCGATTGAGGTGACGAGGACGCGGAGTGATGAGGAAAAAGAAAAACGAACAAACAAACGAACGAGACAACGAGGCCAATCGAGGCACCAAAAGCCAAACGGCCAAAAGGCCAAAAAGGAAAAAAAAAAAAAGGGAGCTAAAAGCCAAAACGGCCAAAAAAAAAAACTTTAAAGTGCTCCATGCGCGCTGCTTGTAGTAGCGCACAGGGAGCTGCGCGCTGCCTATAGCAGCGCGCAAGTACTGCGCGCTGCTTATATCAGCGTGCAGGTCTCGCGCGCTGCACTCCTCAGCGCGCGAGACCTAAATTGGTAAATAAATTTAAATAGTATCTAATTTTGTAAATAATTTTTTTTTGTATTAAACTGGAAAAAAACCCTCACCTATGCCACGTCATCTATGCCATGTCATCTTTGCCACGTCATCTATGCCATGTCATCCACGCCATGTCATTCATCTTTGCCATGACATGTTAAATTGCATTTTAGCTTCAATTGCATATTAGAATTGCATGTCTTGATTTTAATTAATTTACGTGTCACGTAGTTAATTTAATTAAATTTAGTTAATTTAATTAAATTATGGTCTCATTTGTGCATTTATTTAATTTGCATGTCATCTAGTTTAGTCTTACATTTAATTCATGTCATTACATCATAGAACAATTTCATGCATCACATATAGTATAGTCTTTCATGCATTCATATAAAAATCAAAAATTAAAAAAGAATTAACTTGTGTGGCGCATGCTCCTTGATTATATTGATTTCTGGATGTTCCATTAATTGATTGTGCACCCGCATGATAACTTTTGTTAGTGACTTATGCTAAAATCAATCAGTGTTGCATTCTCAAATGATTTTTCATGAAATAAAATGGAACCGAAAGTGCGTTAGAGTAATCTAGCATAATCAAGTCCCCGGACTCTTAATCTCTGGTTCGTAGGAATAAAATAGTTCTCACACTATTTTATTTAGGTTTCTAATCGACATACCATAAATGATTAGTGGCGACTCCAAATTCAAAATACATTGCATGTTAATCAATTGAACCTTAAGTTGCGATTTGGTATGGACTTGGGAAAGTTCGAGTTAGGTGAGTTAAATAATTAACCTAATAATCCATTAGCCTAAAAACTTATTTTTAGGTCGCGATAGACACTTATATATTTCAATCAATTTGTGAAAACTCATACCCAAACCGTGATAAGAGTATACAGCAGGTGAGTGGCAGCGCGAGATCGAGTGAAAGCGAAAGAGAATGAAAAGAGAGTGAGATATGAGTTGGGTTTAAATAAGTTGTAAATCCACCCACACCTCATTAATCTACAATAATTCCTTGCTTTGTGGGAAAAAAAAGGTTCGAATCCAAATGCACGTGGGGTCGGTTCGCAAAAAATTGCCACGAGAAAAATTGGTAACCTAGAAAAGAAAAAAAGCAACGAAAAGTTGTTAAGCAATTTATATGAGAGCTGGTAATTTCAAAATCAGTTTGTAATGTATCCGGACAGAGGTTAATAAATTACTCTAATTTAGGTTGGTATTTATAGAATCTATTCATTTTTAAGGGATCTAATACTTTTTTCTTTCCCAAAATATCCTCAATAAGTTATTGTATAAATATCAATTTAGTAGACAACTGCGTAAATTAATAATTTCAGTTTATCTCTCGTATCTTTTTATTTTAAAAAATTGAATATCCTATATTCTATAAACCAACGTACCAGATAATGCAATCTTGAAATCTTATTCACTTTCCTATGCGTGGTAATCTTTCTTTTCGAGCTGTGGAGACCATCTAATGCTCAGTTGCCCATACCATCGATGCGACGAAAAGAATATGGAAGAGGAGATAGCTTATGATGTGAAACACTTTGATACATCGATCGTCTTAGCGAGCATAGTTCGGACATTACCAGAATATGTGACACGACGAGGCCGAACAAGATCATGCCGATGGCGACGAAGGAGTTCTTCATGATGCTTGATCAGGTGAACGCGATAAAAAGAACGTTCTCACATTCTTCAGTTGTTCGCTCAACGAAGAAAGATTGAGCCCGAGCCTTTTCTCTGTTGACTATCTGTGGTGGTCACGCGGTGGTTTCTGGCTTTCTTGACCAGCACCGAGGGTCTTCTCTCCTCCTGTCGGCCGGTTTTGGTGGTTATTTCTGTTGCTATTCTGCTTCTTTCGAGTGGTTGGGTAGCTGGTGGTAGTTGGTTGGCTGTTCTCACTCTACTGGTTGGCTGGCTTTTTGAGGATGACACCATGAATGCTCAGCCTGGTGAAGTTGAAACGTCTGAGTTGATGTCCCCTCTGCTCGAGCCTCCTATATGCATGGCATCTGTTGAGGAGAACCCCTCCATTAGCCCTGTTTCTGATGCTCCTCAAAACGGTGCTCTTTATAGGTTTGTTGTTGATTTGACTGCTGGTCCTCCGGCTAGTCGAGATGCCCTGGATGACAGGGGAAGCTCTGATGTTGGACAGATTGAGGGTATCCCTTCAACCTTTCCAGAATCTGTTCACAACCCTCTCATTGAGAAGGCTCAAACGATTGGTAATGAGGATAATAGGTTATCTGGTGGCCCGGACATTTTGGTTGGTAGCCTTAATATTCTTTTGGATAAAGGCAAAACTGTTTGTCCTCCTCCTGCTGAAGGTGGTACTGTCACGGCTGCTATTGGTGAGGGGCTTTCGAAGGTGGTTGGAAGGAATCCTAGAAGAAGATCCAAATCTGGCAGTAGCACTTCCAGACCTCGTAGTGTCCACTTTAGCCCCAATCCAGTTCGTTTGGCAGGGGTTCAAGGTGGAGAAGTGCCTCACACAGAAGCACAGGTTGAGATTTTGGAGGCTGTGGAAACTTCAATGGGACCTACTTCTGCTCCAAAACGCAATCACAGTGGGGGAAGGAATCTGAGTAGAGGAAGATCTCGCAACAGGAAACCAAGACCCCCTCTAATCCAAAGTGGTCCCCCAAAGGGATCTCTTCATTTTGGGTTGTCTCGGCCAGGTGGGGAGGGAGGAAATAAGCGCAGCTCCAGCAACCAGCGCCTCCAATCTAGGCCATCGAACCCCCACCCCGAACTTGGGCTAATGTGGCGAAAGTTATGACTAAGGGCTACAACCTTTCCTATATCGCTCCGGATAAGGAAAATGGGAAGGCATGTGTTTTTATTGCTCCGGAGGATGTATCTAAAGAGAGTCCGTTCTTGAAGGAATGTGTTGTGGGACAATTCCTAGGTAGGAAAATTTATTTAAGTTGACAGAGGAAGTCATTAAAAAGACATGGGGTAACCATGTTGTTGATGTCCGTCTACACGAAAATGGATACTACTTCATTCACATACTGGATAAGATTTTTAGAAGGAAGTTTTGGAATTAGGCCTTATTTCTATCCTTAACAGCACTATGATGTTAAGGTCTTGGCATCCAAAATTGAAGTTGAGAAAGGATATGCATGAAACTCTACCGGTTTGGGTGAGACTAAGAAACATTCCGCTCTCACTTTGGAACTCTACGGGCATTAGTCGCAAAGCTAGTGCTATTGGTATTCCTCTTTATGTAGATGCACAGACCGAACAAATGAAGAGATTATCCTTTGCACGAGTGTGTATTGAAATTAGAGCCGCAGAACCGCGCCCTGAAGATGTGGAGGTTATTTGGGATGAGGAGTTGATTTATATTGGGGTAGAGTATGAATGGAATCCCTTGGCATGTGCGTCGTGCCGGGTTTACGGACATCAGCAGGGTGCACATAACTTCCCTTGTCTTCAGGAAGGTGAACCTCCCTTGATTAAGGTTTCAGCTCCAGTACAACAACAGAGGAAAGAAGGTGAATGGCGACAAGTTCAGGGAAGACGAAGAAATGGTGCTCACTAGCCTCCGGTCCAAGAAGCAGGAACTTCTGATCAGGTCTTCTCCAGGTTTGCGGAATCTCCTCACTTGGCTCCCCCCTCAACTTTAGGTGCTGTGGCTGTCCTACCTTTAGACCTGGAAATTGCTCCTGTTTTGGAGTGCCCTCAACCTGCGAAGGCCTTATCTGCTACTCAGAAGCACACCCCATAGACCCTTGCTACACAGGAGACCAACCAGTCTATAGCCAGACCTGAACATGCTCCTTTGGGGGTAGCTACTAATCCTACTGCTAATTCTGTTGCTAAACAGCTTAAGGCTCGGCCTGCTCAGCCTTCTTGTCTGGCACTCTCTTCAGTTGTAGAAGCTGTGACTGCTGCAAACTCAGACCTGGAAGATGCTCCTTTTACTGATCCTGTTGTGAATACAAAAGGCATAGAGCACCAGCCCACTACATCTTTGCAAGGTGCTGATCAGAGCTTGGCTAGACCTGATCCTAATTCTCGGTTGTGTGATTCTAGACATACTGCTGTGCCCCTTTTTAATAAGCGGGTAGAAGACACTCGGCCTCTTGTTATTTCTGTAACTTGGCCCCCCTCTCCAACTCCCAAGCCCTCGCAGCCCCTTACTAGATCAAAAGCCGGCTCCTTTAAGGCCTCCAACCTTATCCCCCTTGGTGCAAAGAACCAGCAAGTCTTCCCCAGTGTCAGTGAGGCCACTGGAGGTCGCCAAGGCTCAGGGAAACAGCAAGTCACTGCTGCAGACACCGAGAACTAGTACCAGCTACCTCCCAAGACCTTGCCACATTCTTTGAAGGAGAGCTCTACAGCTGTGAAGATTCGGGCAGCACCTCCTTTTGGTCACTTGAGGTCTCGATCATCCCTTGTTGCTGAGAGATTACAAACTCTAGCTGAGAAACAACTTTCTGCTTTGGCTCTATCCTCTCAACCTGATTCTGTTCTCTCCTCTGGCTCGAAAGATGATGACCAACCGGTGAGCAACATTGGTAGTGATGATCAGGAGGTAATATCCTCCCCATCCCCACCTCATACTAGGTCTCGAATGACAGTTTGTGCTATTAATGTGGACTCCACTATGGCTCAACTGGAAGCTGACCCCGATAGCGGGGAAAATAGCTCTTCCTCTTCTAAGACTGGCTTTCAGAAGTCCAAGAAGAAGAAGAACAGGAGGCGATACAGGTGACCCTTTCACCCCCCTTTGTGAATATGTTTTTTGGCGTATGGAATATTAGGGGTCTTGTTAACCCCATTCGACAAGCTGAAATACAGTCCCTTATTAGGAGCAACTGTCTCTCTTGTATTGGAATCCTGGAAACAAAGGTCAAAGAACCTTTCTTTGCGAGTATTTCTGACAGTTTACTACCGGGTTGGCGATGGTCTGCCAACTATGCTCACTCACCTCGTGGCAGAATTTGGATTGGATAGAACCCCCAGGAGATTGATCTCCTCATTCTTTCTTGCTCGGCCCAACTGATTCATGCTAAGCTAAGCATGCTTGCTCTGAACAAAACTTGTCTTCTTTCTGTTGTATATGGCGAACACACCTTTGTTGCTAGGAGGGCTCTCTGGTCAAATCTTATTGAACTCAGTGTTTGCGAGGAACCCTGGATAGTTGCTGGTGACTTTAATGCCATTCGGGATCATTCTGATAGGATTGGCAGTTCTAATCCGTGGATCCCAGCTTTTGATGAATTTGCAGATTGTCTGGCACAAACCGGACTAGATGACCTCAGATATATAGGACACAGGTTCACCTGGTTTACCTCTTCTGGAGAATCTAGGAAACAACGCAAGATTGACCGTGTGCTCATTAATGAACACTGAAGTGTTCTCCTACTCTGAGGCTACTTTCTTGGCCCCCGGGATCTCTAACCATACCCCCACGGTGGTCAAAATCATGCCTTTACCGAGATCGAACAAACCGTTCATGTTCTTCAGTTATTGGACTACACACCCTTCCTACAAGGATATCGTTACTCAGGTCTGGGCTACTTCCTTTAGTGGCTCCCCGATGTACATGCTTTATCGCAACTCAAGCTTCTCAAATACCGCCTCAAGCAGCTGAATAGGAGCTCTTTCTCAGATATATCCAACCGAACTGACCGAGCAAGAGTTGCTCTTACTTCTGTCCAAGATGCCTTGCAACTTGATTCGACTAACCAAGGCTTGGTGGATAGGGAGTTGGAACTTCTTAAGGATTTCTCTTCCCTTCGGCTTCAAGAGGAATCATTTTATAGACAAAAATCCAGAATAAAATGGCTCAAGGAAGGGGACTTGAATACAAGATATTTTCATCACTTCGTCAACAAGAGAAGAATTCAGAATCGTATCCTTTCAGTTATGGACTCAGGTAGGTAGCTTTTGACCGAGCCTACTCTTGTTCAGGATCACATTGTTGGCCACTTTGAGGAGTTGCTAAATGGAGATCCTGCTTCTATTCGGCCTTCAATCCCTGACATTCGTGAATTTTTATCCCACACTTTACTTGAGGAGCAAGTGGAGGATCTAGCCCGGCCCGTCACGGTGGATGAAATACGTACTACTCTCTTCTCATTAGCAAAGGGTAAAGCGCCAGGCCCTGACGATTTTAGTGTTGAATTCTTCACTTCATCGTGGGATATCGTCGGACCTTCAGTGATTTTGGCAATCCAAGACTTTTTTACAAGTGGTTGCCTCCTAAAAGAAACCAACGCTACCATCTTATCTCTTGTGCCGAAGATCCTGAATGCCATGGCCATGAGTGACTTCAGGCCTATAGCTTGCTGTAATACAATATACAAGTGCATCACCAAGATTCTGGCAAATCGAGTGGCATCTATCTTGCCTTCCATCATCTCACCTTCTCAAACCGTCTTTGTTAGAGGTAGGCGTATAAGTGATAATATAATGCTTGCTCAAAAGAGCTATTTGTGGATTTTCATCGTGGGCCTTATCTTCCCAAATGTGCTATCAAGGTAGACTTCCACAAAGCACACGACACAGTTGACTGGGCGTTCCTTGAGGCGGTTTTGATGGCCTTTGGGTTCTCGGCAATCACTATTAAACTGATCATGGAGTGTGTCTCCACTCCTAAATTCTCAGTGGCGATTAATGGGGAACTACATGGCTTCTTCCCGAGCTCTAGAGGTATTCGACAGGGTGATCCACTTTCTCCATACCTCTTCACCATGGTAATGGAAGTGTTCTCCGATATTCTACAATCCAAGTCTGCCTTGCCTTCATACAGATTTTTTTGGAGATGCAAACATAGTAAGATTTCACACTTGTTTTTTGCTAATGATGTGCTACTTTTTGCCGAAGCGAATTTGCCTACTATTCAACTGTTGAAGGAAGGACTAGACTTGTTTTCTTCTTGGTCAGGGTTATGGCTGAACCCTAATAAGAGTGACATTTTTTTCTCTGGTGGTTCTGGTGGCCTTCATGAACAGATTCGACTCTGCCTGGGGTTTCAAGAAGGTACTCTTCCCGTTCGTTATCTTGGAGTCCCTGTTATCTCTTTGAGAATCTCCAAAACAGACTGTGATGCCCTGGTGAATACTATTACTGCTAGAGCTCGTTCGTCGTCACAGAGATATTTATCCTATCGGGCGATTACAGCTCATCAAATCGATCCTCCAGTCTATCCACGAGTACTGGGCAACCGTTTTCACTCTCCCTAAGTTTGTTTTGAATAAGATTAAGTTGATTCTTAGATAATTTTTATGGAAAGGTCCTGAACTAGGTGTTGGGGGGGCTAAAGTTTCCTGGTTAGACATTTGTCTTCCGAAGGAGGAGGGTGGCCTAGGGATTAGAGGACTTGTGGACTGGAACAGGGCGATGACCTTAAAACACATTTGGCTTCTCTTTACTGACAAAGAGTCGCTTTGGTGCAAATGGATCCATTCGACATTCTTGAAGAATGTTAACTTTTGGGTAGCTAAAATGCCTACTATTTGTTCTTGGGCTTGGAAAAAGATCTTGGATCTTCGGTCAAATTTTGGTGCACTTTACAAATGGAGTATTGGCAATGGACAACACACTTCGTTTTGGTTTGATAACTGACACGACAAAGGCCCCTTACACTTGCTTGTCTCAGATGGAGATATTTACCGTTCTAGAGTACCCCGATCTGTTACTGTCCGAGACTTCTTCTTTTCACAATGGCCGCCTTCTATTACGATGGATACCATCCTCTCTTGGATGGAACCGGCGCCTTATCTATTGGAAAACAAGGAGGATCGACTCACATGGGTAGGCCACTCCTCAGGAACATTTTCAGTTTCTTCGGTTTGGGATTCTATACGACCTAAAAGACAGGGTGTTCACTGGCACTCTTTCATCTGGGATAAGGCCTTAGCCTCGAGAGATGCTTTTCTTATGTGGATTGCTTCACATAACCAGCTACCGACTCAAATATTTCTACTCCAATACCAACGAATAGAGGAAGGAGTTTGTGCTTTTTGTCGACTTACACCGAACTCTATTGATCACTTATTCTTTGGATGCTCGATTACAAATAGCCTTGCCTCTACATGGGCATTCAATTGTAACTTGATTTGGCAAAACATACCTTGGGATGACTTCATTAAATGGGCCAAGCAGCACTTAGGAAGCCAATCTTTTGCCCATCGGATTGTAAAGTACTCGCTTGGTGCGCTCTGTCACATTATATGGACTGAAAGAAACAACATCCTCTTTCGAGGGAAGAAACTCTATGTACCGGCTATCGCCCTTCATCTCACTAAGAAGGTGAAAGATAAAACGTTATTATATGGCCGCATTCAGGACTGCCCCAGTAATAGGAGCATTCAAAGAAAGTGGGGGCTCTCTACTAATATTTTCTATGATAATCACTTCGATGGGTAGCTGCTATTTTAGCTTGGGTGGCAAGACTCCAACCCACATGAGACAGGTTCTGAGGATGGTGGTGCTGTGCCGGTTTGGAGGCAGGCCTGTCTCTAATCTACTACTGCTCCTTGTCCAAGGCCTATATGTCGTTTTTACCACAGGAGATTTTGGCCGAGAGAAGGGTAGCTCTTCACCTTGGCAGCCTGATTGCCTTCTCTGTCAACTTGAGGGCTTTCTCTCTAGGTTTCTCCTTTCTTATTTGGTTATGCTGCAACTGGTTACTATGCCGTCTTCATACTGCTCCTATTATGCTGTGAAGATTTATTTTGAAGCTTTCTCTCTTGTTGTTATTTCTGGCATCCTGTTTGCCTGGGAGGGATGGCCACTTTGCTCCTTTGGCTTGTTCGCTATACTAATGACCAGTCGTCTCTGTGGACAACTTGCTGGCCTTCTTCTGTGGTTCCTCTCTTGGGGTCTCTCCAGTTCCTTGGTTCCTTGCTGGCCCCACTGGTTGTTGGCATTTTGTTGTTCTATGTGGATCCTGCCGGTTCTTTTTAGTTCTTCTTTTACCTCTAGTTTTTGCTTCTTTTTTACCCAGGAATCTAGGCCTTGCTGTTCTTTTTCTTTTGCGGCTTTATGTTGGCCTATTTTTTCTCCTTTTGTCTCTCCCCCTTCTCTTCTTTCCCTGTCTCTTTTGCTGAGTCCTTGGCCTTTTGGTCTTGAATTGGTGTTTTCTCGTGGGTCCTTAGGTTTTAGTGCTTCCTGGGTAGCTTTTGTTGTTTTTCTTAGGTGTCTTCTTCCTCTCCCTCTAAGTTTGTTACCTTCTTGTTGTGTGCTTGTCTGCTGGCCCTTTGTTTTTAGGGCTGTCTCTTCTGCGGCCTTGGTCCCCTGGCTGCCCTCCTTTGTCCTTACTGCCCTGGTCTGCTCTTTGGCCTTGTGTGCTTGCTGCTACTTCAGGTTCTCTCCACTACTAATCCTTCGCTCTTCAACTCAAAGGAACTTTGTTTTCTGCTGCACTGTGCCCTATTCTGCTGCAACTCCCCTGGTGCTTCTAGTTTTACTAGACTTTGGGATCCCTAGTCCTTGTTGGCATGCCGACTGGTTGCCCTTCCTTTGCCTTCTCCATGTTATTTTCTTTGTATCTTACCCTTACTGGTCGGTTTAGACCTTCCCGTCCCCCATCGTTATTTTGGTCGCCTGTTTGACCATTTTTATTTTTCTTGCCCGGCCATGCCTTTGGGCTTCTTCTATTGCTCTGCTTTTTCATTTTGTGATCGTCGGCCTTCGGCATCTAGGTTAGTTACGTTTGTCGCGATGATGTCAACTTGCTGTCGGTTCACCGTTGAACCCATTTTGCACCTCGATGCCATTATTGGTTCATGATTTTTGTGTCCGGTACACTTTTGTATCTAGTGATTTGAAAAGTCTATACATTCTTACCTTAGAAAAAAAATGTTTTTCCTTACTGACAAAAGAGAACAGAAGGAAGAACAGAAGTCGTTTCCTCTTGTCTCCCAAAACGCAAGAACAGTAGACCTACAGAAGTACTAAGGAAAGCATTTATATGGAAATCAGGAAAAGTACATTGCAAGTGCCTTAACTTTCGTACGGCGTGCACTTAAGTGCCTTAACTTTCAAAGTATTCACTTGAGTGCCTAAACTTTTAAAAAGCGTTCAATTGAGTACCAACTTCTTTTAAAATTGTTCACTTTAGTGCCAACTCCGATAAGCCACGTTAGCACAAATAATAATTAAAAATACCACGTGTCGAATTTTCAGTGAGCCACGTCAGATTTGGCACTGAATTGAATGATTTTAAAAGAACTTGGTACTCAAATGAACGCTTTTTAAAAGTTTAGGCACTCAAGTGAACACTTTGAAAGTTAAGGCATTTAAGTGCATGCCGTACGAAAGTTAAGGCACTTGCAGTGTACTTTTCCCTATGGAAATCAAAGTATGTTCCGTCACGAGCTGTAACTGTTTCGATGCAATGACACAAGATCTTCACGGGCATGTTTTTCATGTTTCGTAAGTGTTGTTTTTGGAATCCGTTTTCTACACTCATCAAGCGGGTCATGTCATCATGAATACTAAGAATAAAAAGGTTGGTAGCTTGTTTACGACTAAGAATAAAAAGGTTGGTAGCTTGTCTACGAAATGTACGTTGTCGCGACCTGTCCGAAAATCAACGGACGCGGCTAATGGATTACCGATCGCGGGTCTTGGATCGGCGCGGGCCCTCCCAGGCCCATACCAAATCGCGGCGGGAGTGTCTTTTGAGGGATTCGACGATAAGAGTCGATCGCTTTCGACCTTAGTGTGGTCGTGGTGGCATGTGCAACTTGTGCATGCATTTGGAGTCGCCACCGGTCTTTCTTGGAGGGTAGACCGGAAACCTTACTGACCGATTGGGAGAGATCGATCAGTTCTGCGGAACCAGAGATTTTGGGTTCGGGGACTTGGTTACGTCGGTGTCATTACCAACGCCATTTCGGTACCTAACGCGAGTGATTTTCCCGACTAAGAGTTCATGCAGACGCAATTTTGGGTGAGATAGGTATGGTTCAGGTTTCATGCAGATTGGAATACTAGCCCTATCAATCACAATCAATTTAACGAAAGCGCAGTCAATTGCATAAATAAATCATGTCAATGCATATCAATTTACATCAAATGGCCTCCTAGTATAGCCATAAGGGCTTAGGGAAGGTGTGATTTAGGGCTAGGGGTAAAATGGGAAGATTTGGGGACGATTAGCCCGAAGGGCAAAATCGTCAATTTTTGGAAGATTTGGATACCGAATTACCCAAAATTTTCCATGGCCAGTTGATTGTGGCCATTTCCCATTTTTGAGAATTTTTTGGAATTTCTTGATTTTTCTTCAATTTTTGAAAGACGACTCGCCCAAAGGGCGAAATCGTCATTTTCAAGAAGGTTCGGGGTTCAAAACACCCGGGATGAGCCTTGGCCAGTTGTTTGTGGCCATTTCCTATTTTTTGGGATTTTCCTGGATTTTTTAGAATTTTTTTGGAAGATGGTTTGCCGAAAGGGCAAAACCGTCATTTCTGGAAAGATCGAGGGTCAAATGACCCGAAACAGGTCATGGAAAATTATGGCCGTCGGATCAATTATGGCCGTCGGATCAAAAATTAATTTATTTTCTTTTTTAGAAAAACCATTCAAATCGGACGATCAAAAGTGTACCACATGTCCAATTGTGGTGCGTCCGATCTTGGGCAAGATCGGACGATCCACAGAAAGCCACTTGGCACGTTTTTGGCCATCGGATTGAATTTATTTAATTATCCGAAAATCATTTATTTTATTCTGAAAAATTCTAGGATCGTGACACGTGTCACGATCGGGGCCTTTGATTTGTTTTATTTGAAAATAACCGGACCGGCCCCACCCGGCTGACGTGGCGCGCCTACGTGGCCGGCCACGTCAGCCGTTGACCATTGATCGCCGGCGAAGTCGCCGGAGAAGACGATGAACAGTAAATATTCCGGCGACTTCGCCGGAAAAAGCATACCGAACCCAAAATCTCATATTTTCAGCGGTTCTTGCACCATTCAACTCCTCATAACTTCAGCAACAATATATAAGCAAAGTATGACAGATTTTACCTCGAAAAATGGCCAAACCGGACCTCCCCGAACCCGGCTCCGGCGAGGAATTTTGCAGCAAATTTTATTCGTCTAAACTCGATTCCGGGCATTCACGTGGCATCTAAGGAAGGTTTAGAAGCTTACCTATGGTCCTTTGATGGTCGGTGGTCGTGGGCTTCGCCGGCGCGAGCTTTAGGCTCGGCCCGAGCACATAGAACTCCGGCCATCGCTCCCGGCTTGGATCCAATGCAAAATAAACACGGAAATGAGCTTAGAGTCGGTTCTAGGATTAACTTAGGGCCATAAACGAACATATGCCACTCGGATCACGCACGGCCGGGACAAAACCGAGTCGAAACATGCATCGGCATTTCATCGAACACATGGCGTGCGTAAAAAAATATGAAGATCCGGCGAGATACCGACCTGTCCGGAGCTTGCCGACGACCACTGAGCCCTTGGTGATGGTCGCTGTGGTATTCTGAAGGTCCGAGGAAGCTCTTTCGCACTCCCCATTTGCTCGAAAAAATCCTCTCTCTCTCTCGGCCAAGCTCTCCTTAAACCGAGAATCTCCCCTCTCTCTCGTGGCCGACCGGCATTTTTTTTATGCCCACGCCTCTGCCACAACCGAATATGCTCTGCCAATTTGCTTCCCACGTTCGGCCGCCTGCTTTTCCTTTGAAAATTGCACCCCCCATGCTCCTCTGTTTTTTTTTCTGTTCTGTGCTTCTGCACATTCTGTGCGTGGGTCTGCAACAATGTTGCAGACCCGGGTCGGACCGGGTCGGGCCGGGTCGGACCCGACCGACCCGGTTCGACCAAATAGTCAAATTGACCCCCCAAATGACCTCTTTTCATGAAATTGATGGCAAATTCGGATTCCTTGGCATGTTTTCTATCAAATATGGGTATTTTCGTGAATCAATTGATTGAAATTTAGTGAAAACCCCAAATTGTCCCTAGGATCCGAAAATGAATTTCGCCAAATCGAAGATCTAAACGATCGAATTAGTCAAAATTGAGCCCACCAATGGATTCATCATGATGAAAACTATTGGGTAGAGGTGTTAATTTTAATGGGTGTGCCCGTGTGAAATTTAATTTCAAAAATTGTGAAACCGGGGACTAAATTGAAAGATTTTTATGCAATTAAGCCCTTTTGGCTAAAATTGATCAAATTGGAGGGAAAATTGACCCAATTGCATTTCAAAACTTTATTATCCGATGTCATAGCTTATAAAAACCGAGAATTGAAAATTAAAAGACTCGAAAATGATTTTTTAGGCTCGTTTCGATTTTAGGTTTGTGAAGGAACCCCATGAATCGAGCCAAATTTCCCTGATAAAAAGTGAAAATATTAAAGGGGAAATTAAAATAAAATTACTGAATATTTTTGTGTAATTTTCTGACCACGAATGGTATTTTTCCAATTTTTGGGTATTTTTATAATTAAATAAATTTCAAAAAATATTTTTTGTTCAAAATTGGTTCCTAAGGCTAGGCTAAGGCTTCCAAAGTTGATTTTTCAATTTTTTGATCTTTTTTGCTATTTTTAATTAATTTTTAAAAAATAAAAAATAAAAAAAACTATAATAACGGATGGTCAAAAATCAGGTGTCAACAGCTGCCCCTCTTTGAGAGTGAGCTCGTCAGAGGTTGCTTTCAAAGACAAAATGACACCTGAATATTAACCGACTCAATTGGGGAAAAGAAATGCTATGACATCGGACCCTTAAGTCTTTTGATGAATGCTCGAATTAATCACCGGTTTACTCTGACAATTAGAACATGGGTCGGAGCGAGGGAGGCTTGCCTGACGTTTACCTGCCTGTTGAATGCTGCGCACGCGTTTTTTTTTTTTTACCCTTCGTGGCGTCTAGTTCGCCATGCTGGGTTTTTATTACTCCCTCCATAGCTCCTGATTTGCTACTTTGGGGTCTTAAAATTCTTTTCCACGGCTACCGGTTGCAATCCATTCCGAAGGGTGAGAGCTTCGAGGCGTGGCTATCCGGCGCGTGCTTTGTGAAAAAGGCGGTCACCATATCTCTAGGCGGCAAGTCGCGAGCGTTATGGGCTCCGATCTTGAACTGTGCTTTGAAACACCTCTGTCGTGAATCCCTGTGTAATGGGACTTTGGGTGGAATAAATGTCTTTCCCGCGGCTACCGGCTGCAATCCATTCCGAAGGGTGAGAGCTTCGAGGCGTGGCTATCCGGCGCGTGCTTTGCGGAAAAGGCGGTCACCGTATCTCTAGGCGGCAAGTCGCGAGCGTTATGGGCTCCGATCTTGAACTGTGCTTTGAGACACCTCTGTCGTGAATCCCTGTGTAGTGGGACTTTGGGGAAAGAAATCTTCTGAAGCTGAAAATTGGCGATCCGGTCCGGAAGATGACAGATCCGCGGCTACCAACCTGTGAATACTTACAGAGAGATTTATCTGGTCATCGTGCTTTCGAAGCGGCAAGCGAGCCTTTTGGGCTTCAGTCTTGGGTCGACTTCTAGGCACCTATTTGCTTTAGAGGATCCCATGACGCTGACTAGCGGGGCCAGAGGGGATTTTTCAAGTTTTGAAGAGGGTTCCCAATATGGAGGTTTTCCACGTCTGACGGGATTGTTTGTTTTTGAAAAGGGGTCCCAAGTCGGAGGTTTTCCACGTCCGCTGGGATTGTTTGGTTCTCTTGGAAAGGGGTCCCAAGTCGGAAGTTTTCCACGTCCGATGGGATGGTTTGTTTCTCAAAAGGAGTTCCCAACACGGAGGTTTTCTACGTCCGATGGGATTGTTAGGTTCTTCAAATGGTTCCCAAGTCGGAGGTTTTCTACGTCCGGTGGGATTTCCTGATTTTTGAAATGGGTTCCCGAATTGGAGGTTTTCCACGTCCAATGGGATTGCCTATTTTTGAAAAAGATTCCCAAGACGGAGGTTTTCCACGTCCGCTGGGATGGTTTGGTTTTCTTGAAAAGGGGTCCCAAGTCGGAGGTTTTCCACGTCCGCTGGGATGGTTTGGTTCTCTTGAAAAGGGGGTCCCGAGTCGGAGGTTTTCCACGTCCGCTGGGATGGTTTGTTTCTCAAAAGGGGTCCCAGGTCGGAGGTTTTTCACGTCCGCTGGGATGGCTTGTTTCTCAAAAGGAGTCCCCAACACGGAGGTTTTCTACGTCCGATGGGATTGCTAGGTTCTTCAAATGGTTCCCAAGTCGGAGGTTTTCTACGTCCGGTGGGATTTCCTGATTTTTGAAATGGGTTCCCGAATTGGAGGTTTTCCACGTCCAATGGGATTGCCTATTTTTGAAAAAGATTCCCAAGACGGAGGTTTTCCACGTCCGCTGGGATGGTTTGGTTTTCTTGAAAAGGGGTCCCAAGTCGGAGGTTTTCCACGTTCGCTGGGATGGTTTGGTTCTCTTGAAAAGGGGGTCCCGAGTCGGAGGTTTTCCACGTCCGCTGGGATGGTTTGTTTCTCAAAAGGGGTCCCAGGTCGGAGGTTTTCCACGTCCGCTGGGATGGCTTGTTTCTCAAAAGGAGTCCCCAACACTGAGGTTTTCTACATCCGATGGGGTTGCTCGGTTCTTCAAATGGTTCCCAAGTCGGAGGTTTTCTACGTCCGATGGGAACGTTTAATCTTCTGAAAAGGGGTCCCGAGTCGGAGGTTTTCCACGTCCGATGGGATTGTTTGTTTTTTTGTTTTTTGTTTTTTTTAAAAGGGGTTCCCAAGACGGAGGTTTTCTATGTCCGATGGGATTTCCTGATTTTTCTGAAAAGGGTTCCCAAAACGGAGGTTTTCCACGTCCGCTGGGATGGTTTGTTTCTCAAAAGGAGTTCCCAACACGGAGGTTTTCTACGTCCGATGGGATTGCTCGGTTCTTCAAATGGTTCCCAAGTCGGAGGTTTTCTACGTCCGATGGGAACGTTTAATCTTCTGAAAAGGGTTCCCAAATCGGAGGTTTTCCACGTCCGCTGGGATGGTTTGGTTTTCTTGAAAAGGGGTCCCAAGTCGAAGGTTTTCCACGTCCGCTGGGATGGTTTGGTTCTCTTGAAAAGGGGTCCCGAGTCGGAGGTTTTCCACGTCCGCTGGGATGGTTTGTTTCTCAAAAGGGGTCCCAGGTCGGAGGTTTTTCACGTCCGCTGGGATGGCTTGTTTCTCAAAAGGAGTCCCCAACACGGAGGTTTTCTACGTCCGATGGGATTGCTAGGTTCTTCAAATGGTTCCCAAGTCGGAGGTTTTCTACGTCCGGTGGGATTTCCTGATTTTTGAAATGGGTTCCCGAATTGGAGGTTTTCCACGTCCAATGGGATTGCCTATTTTTGAAAAAGATTCCCAAGACGGAGGTTTTCCACGTCCGCTGGGATGGTTTGGTTTTCTTGAAAAGGGGTCCCAAGTCGGAGGTTTTCCACGTTCGCTGGGATGGTTTGGTTCTCTTGAAAAGGGGTCCCGAGTCGGAGGTTTTCCACGTCCGCTGGGATGGTTTGTTTCTCAAAAGGGGTCCCAGGTCGGAGGTTTTCCACGTCCGCTGGGATGGCTTGTTTCTCAAAAGGAGTCCCCAACACGGAGGTTTTCTACATCCGATGGGGTTGCTCGGTTCTTCAAATGGTTCCCAAGTCGGAGGTTTTCTACGTCCGATGGGAACGTTTAATCTTCTGAAAAGGGGTCCCGAGTCGGAGGTTTTCCACGTCCGATGGGATTGTTTGTTTTTTTGTTTTTTGTTTTTTTTAAAAGGGGTTCCCAAGACGGAGGTTTTCTATGTCCGATGGGATTTCCTGATTTTTCTGAAAAGGGTTCCCAAAACGGAGGTTTTCCACGTCCGCTGGGATGGTTTGTTTCTCAAAAGGAGTTCCCAACACGGAGGTTTTCTACGTCCGATGGGATTGCTCGGTTCTTCAAATGGTTCCCAAGTCGGAGGTTTTCTACGTCCGATGGGAACGTTTAATCTTCTGAAAAGGGTTCCCAAATCGGAGGTTTTCCACGTCCGCTGGGATTTCCTGATTTTTGAAAAGGTTCCCGAATTGGAGGTTTTCCACGTCCAATGGGATTGCCTGATTTTCTTGAAAAAGATTCCCAAGACGGAGGTTTTCCACGTCCGACGGGATTGTTTGATTTTCTTGAAAAGGGTTCCCAAATCGGAGGTTTTCCACGTTCGCTGGGATTTCCTGATTTTTGAAATGGGTTCCCAAAACGGAGGTTTTCCACGTCCGATGGGATTACTTGGTTTCTACCATGATTTGACCCTTCAGGCGGTATCTACCTTTGAGTTGACCCTTTAGACGGTATCTACCTTTGATTTGACCCTTCAGGCGGTTTCTACCTTTGATTTGACCCTTCAGGCGATTTCTACCTTTGTTTGACCCTTCAGGCGGTTTCTACCTTTGTTTGACCCTTCAGGCGGTTTCTACCTTTGGTTTGACCCTTCAGGCGGTATCTACCATTGATTTGACCCTTCAGGCGGTTTCTACCATTGTTTTGACCCTTCAGGCGGTATCTACCTTGAATTGACCCTTCAGGCGGTATCTACCTGGAATTGACCCTTCAGGCGGTTTCTACTTTCATGTGACCCTTCAGGCGGTTTCTACCTTTGGTTGACCCTTCAGGCGGTTTCTACCATGAATTGACCCTTCAGGCGGTATCTACCTTGAATTGACCCTTCAGGCGGTTTCTACCATTGTTTTGACCCTTCAGGCGGTTTCTACCTTTGTTTGACCCTTCAGGCGGTTTCTACCTTTGTTTTGACCCTTCAGGCGGTATCTACCTTTGGTTTTGAAAAGGGGTCTCATGACGAGGGTTCTCCACGTCCGATGAGACTGCCTGAATTTTGAAGAGGTTCCCCAAAACGGAGGTTTTCCACGTCCGATGGGAATGTTTAGTCTTCCGAAAGAGGAGTTCTTCTTTCCCCTTTTTTTTGAAAAGATTCCCATGGCGTGGGTTCTCCATGTCAGAGAGGACGTTTTTTATTTTAGATGATTTTTAGAGAGGGGGTCTTCCGTCCCCCATTTTTGAAAGATCCCGAAATTCACCGGGGACTCAATTTTGACACAGTGAAATATTTTTATTCTGAAAAACTTTCCCCTGGGTATGCTGATGATGAGGAAGATAACAGTCTGGGAGCATGGGTTCTCCAGGCATCCTGCAGAAAGTTCAAACCTGTAAATTCTCCTCAAGATGTTTCAGCTTGGGACATGGGTTTTCCAGGCATTTTGTGCACTCCAGCTTGTGGAGCGAAATATTCCTCTAGGATCTGGGGTTGCCAGACATCCTACAGAAAACAAATGTGTGGGCTCTTTTCCTAAGAGCGGGGCGTTCTTCTGGGGACTTGGGGGTCACCAAGGATCCTGCAGAAGTTTGAGCCTGAAATATTTTTCTTCACCAAGAAAACATTAGTAATCTTTGGAAAGACCACGGCTGTCCATTTGACAAAACCGTATGACTTAAGTTTTAATCATGAAATGTGCATTTTGATGCTGGAGGTTATCCAAAGCATTCTTGCAACATGCAAATGTGATCACAAATCCCTTGCACGGAAAATCTGGATCAAATAATTTGAAGATTCCAAAAAGAGTTTGCTCAACACATCAATTGGAATATTTCTCGTTCAAGAGGTCTTCTCACCTGTTTTGAGATAGTGGTCTTTTATAAGAGATGCACTCAATTCCCTACTAACCTGTGCCTAGGTTTTGGGCTCATTCGCAGCGCATACATTTTGATCGGTCGGGAGGTCTTCCACGGGACCGTAATGTTGGGTTCGGGTATCGGTCTTTAATGGGGACCCGCTTTCGAGTCAAGGCCATTCAATGAAAGTTTTCACCATCTGCTCCGGGTTTACAAGTCAAGGACCCTGCAAAATGAGAAAGAAATAGTCTTGCTCGTACCTCTTCGAGCTAAGTCATATGTTAACCCAAGTGTCTTAATCAGAGAAGACTGTTTCAGGGTCGTAACATTGGTAGGATTGGGGACCGAAAAAGGCTTATTTTTGGCCCAAATTTGTGAAGGGATTGACATTGGTGATCATTGCAAATTTTGCCACCTGTCTTTTCCATTTTGCATCTTGAATTTTTGAGGTGCACGACCGCTTTTGAGGTGTGCACAAATTCTTGTGAAAGCGCCTCTGGCTGCATTAAGAGACTAACAACTCTATCTGCATCTCTGCTCCGCGCTTGATACCGTTTGAGGAGTAGTTTTTGGAATCTGACTCCTTCTGAATTTTTCTTCTCCTTTTCAGTCATGTTTCATTGGGGATCAATGCAGATTGTTCATTCAAGCATCGACCTTGCTTTTACCAGGCACTTTGCTTTTTCTTGATGCTGGGGGCTTTTCTCATCATTTGTTTTTTTGGAATCCCGCTTTTTCTCATCTTCGGGAGATCGTGTTAGACATGTGCCCAAAGGTCTAACAACTTTAAGCATTAACTTAGGAATTTCTTCGCAAACCCTAAGTCTTGAACTCTTCCGTTTCTGAAGTGATGATGCATCCGTCTTGGAATGTGCAATGATCACCAACGGGTTTATGAAATGATTTTGCAGGCTCAACTTGGCTATGCAAAGGATTCGGTGTGTGGGATAGAGAAATGAATGCTTCTCATCATCCTATGGCACTTGGATTACCATATAAACAACACACGAAGATTAATGTTAGTCCGAGCAAGAAAATTTCTAACCATTTTCTCCTGATGCTGCTGGACTGACCTCCATTTTGCCCCGATGTGGGGTGGTTCTTGACAGGGTTGAGAATGAAAACCGCCGTTCAAAGGGGTTGTCAATAGTCACCTGTAGTGTTTGGGGATATGAAACGGATGCCTCCGTCGTCCTAATCCATGTAATCGCTGCGAATGGTCCCTACTCCCGTAGGTTCAGATTTTGCTATCTGATTCGCTCCACTTCTCTCTCAAGTGTGTATAGGACGTGTTTGGATTAGGTTTTGCCTCTCGTCTTTTGAGAAAACGTCCTTTTGAAAGTTTTGAACAACTTTTGATTGGAAAAAATCTCTTTCATCTTCTCCAAAAATTTTACCCGTCAAGGGGATTTTATGCTGCACCATGCATGTTCTAATCATGTTTAGACAACCTCCTGTTTTCAAAACATGATTGTTAATGGAGTTAGAACTCTATGTCTTTTCTAGACATTAGATTCTGAAAACTTTTCTTTTTCTCTTTTTTCTCTTTTTTGTTTTGGGTTGGAGAAAGGGGTACTTACCTGTCCACCGTGGCTGGAGGTCCCTGGAAATGTAGAAGAAACATGTCATTGTATGTTCACGGATTTTTCAAGAATCGGAACGATACTGCTTTACCCTTGGTCATGTGCTCCAACTAGTAATACATGGGATGTCAGAATCCTGTTTTGCCTTGTTGGCGAGCCCCTGTCAAGGACGGGAACTAGGTGTCAGTTTGTATTCCAAAATTTAAGATAAATTGGAATGATACCGTCTTATTTTGTTTTGTGTTTCCGTTTGAACACAAACGTGCGGCTTGCAGAAGTTGGCCATCTATCTTGTGGCCATGATCCCTTCCTCTGGTTGGCAATGAATCCTTCTCTAGGATTTGCACTGGAGGAGATTCATTCATGCTTTTGGATGCATTCCCACGCCAATCTTCAAAGTTCAATCAAAGACCACTTCTTGGAGTCATGGCTTCCAAAGTTGATAATTCTATTCGCCTCCTTGTCGGCGAATTCCTTTCTTTTGCGGCTTTTTGGCGCCAACAATTTTCTGTCCATCTTGACGGCAAATCCCTGTCAACAATAAACATCAAGTGTCAGTTCGTGTTTTGAAATTCAAGACAAATCGAAACGATACTGCTTTACTCTCGCTTCGCGCCTCCATTTGAACGCAAATGTAAGGCTTGTTGAAGTCGGCCATCTAGCTCGTGGCCATGATCTACCCGTCTGGTTGGCAACGAATCCTTCTCTAGGATTTGAACCGGATGAGATCAATTTGTGCTTTTGGACGTATTCTAACGCCATTTTGCGGGGTTCCATTTCCTTGCAGCTTGCCCCCTACAACGGATATTTCTTTTCGTTTCCACGTTGGGCGTGATCCTTTCTTTTGTGGCTTTTTGGTGCCACCAATTTTCTGCCAAATGAGAACAAACTCATGTTAAGCATGGGATCTTTGGGAGATCAATTTGGAACGATAGAAAGTTACCGTTCACCCAGGTTTGTATCCTGGGGTTTACTTCCGATGAGGACGACTCTGTCATTGCGTCCATGGATTTTGCCAGAGAAGAAATGTCCTTCCTTTGTCCGGCGCACAAATGATTCACTTGCCCCGGTTAGACGTGGTTCATCATGGCTAGGTGATGCCTACCCCAGCTAAATTCATTCCTGCGTTTTGCTATAATCTCCATCCTCTTTGGGGATGTCTTCCCTCTTAGGATTCCTGATGACGCCTTACTGACGTATTCCTTTCCTTCGTCGATTATTGACGCTTCTCATTTGATGTGGGTGATGGATGCTGCTTCATCTCGTCTGTATTTGTGGGTGTTGTTCGTGAGACGATCCTCAATCACGTCAACAACTGCTTTGCCCCCAGTTGGGCGGTGTTTGTCTTGGCAACGTGCCTTGGCATTCCCATGCTCCTTGACGATTTTCAATCCAATTTGAAGACGTTCATGCACCTGCATATGAAGAGACATGCGTGGGTATTTATCCGGCTTCACTTGGAATTTCAGGAAGGAGATATTCCCTTCGAGGCTTCGTCCTTCCAACATTTGAAGGAATGGTGTTTCCCAAGTATTCCGCCCCAGGCAGGCTTGTCTGGGTGTTTGTCATCTTTGGGTTTAATAACCCTGGTCTGATGCGCTTTCATGGGGGATCATGAGAGTTTGCCCCCGGCTTGGCTCCTCGAAGCAAATGGGGGAGCCCGCTCCCACGAATTTTGTCGATTCTGGTCATCTATCTCAATTGCCAGAGTCTTTGATTATGTTTTCCTCTATCCCTAGACAGCTTGATAGTCTGGGGATTTGTCGTGTGGCGATTTGGTGATCCTCTCGACCACAGTCGCCATTTGAGGTATTTGATGTTTCCCTGTTGAAGAGAAAAAACCTCATAAGTAAAGGGCATGTACAATTGACTATTGGAGTCGATACAATTTACCCTTGAAAATTATCCTGCGGGAACCGGCATTTCTTCCTTTGGGTTCTCTGTATGCAGGATATGTGCATGATATGCATGATGCATGTTATGTATGCTAACAACGAAAAATGAGTTCGTGCTTTTCACTCTATTCAGAGAAAGCATTTTTATCAGATGTGTCGATCTGCAAAACTTGAATTTCTCTTTTCAAGTGTTCTTTTCACAGAAATTTCTAAATGATAAGAAACTTCTTGAGGTTTTTCTCAAAAGTTTTGTTCGCAGATTGAGCCATTAGAATGCTCTTGAAAATATTTAGCCAGAATGCATGTGTGAGATGCCATGAAAAGGATACTCATTGTTTGGTCATTTGAAGGCACTGCATCTTGGGTCCTCAGCTTTTGATCATCACCTGAGAGGAAATGAAAGGAAACATTATTCTCTTATCAAGAAAATAATCATTTTGGAACGATACGTCCTTTTACCCGAATGAATGGCCCTGCATCGCTCTCTTCCTCCTCTAGAAGGGCTTAGTGTGTTTCGTCCTTGGTGGATTACCCCACTTCATCATGATTCATGGGCGGTTACTGCTTCAGGGACTTCCCCTACGTATCCCCATGGTGAATTCGGCACATCCTACATTTGGTACCCTTTTCGGGTAGAGAGTGATTTGCCCCCAGCCACTGGACGCTTTGTCTGGGGCTGGCTGATTTAGTTGCAGGCAGTTTGATCATGCCGTGTTGGTGTATTCAATCTTCCGAAGGTCTCAGCATTTGATGTTCTGCAACGTTTGACACTCCTTGGTCTCATCCATGCATTCCAAATCCTTCATGCATATTTTGCCTTGTCGTCATTTTATGACGTCCCTCGATCATTCTGTTGTTTGACATCAGCAAGCACGGGTTTACTTGTGGCTGAGTACTTCAACATCCTGGAGTGTTACTTCACAAGCAACAATTTTCTTCATTGTGTCTTGTCGCATTCACCTTACGCTTTAACAATCTTTTACTCCACCTGAGAGGAACGGATAGGAAATATTATGCCGGTATCTGCTTGAAAATCAATTAGGAACGACACGTCTTTACACTCGACCCTGCTGCCCCGGTTAGGTGGCGTCTGCCCTAGTTGAGTGGGATATGCCCCAGTCGACTGCTTTGATCATTTCACAATTTTTACGGTTCCCTTTTCAATCAGGGAATATCTGCCGTTCGGAGTTTCCTATCTCTTTTCATCTTGGCGGGCTTTGCCCCAGTATGTCGTCTTAGTGAGAAGTTGACTCCTTTGTCTGTCTTCAAGCATCCATCCTAGTAGCTCGAGTTGTCGACTAGCTTCGATATTCTTGAAGGACCACTCCTGAGGATCAACAAAACACAATCAACAAATTTTCAAATTTAAAGAGATTAGATTACAGCTAATTCTCTTCTGCATGTGGCTTCTTTGATTGCATGCTGTTCCACGTCTTGAAAGATGGCAAAATGCCCTCATCAGTTGACTATTTTTCTTGAGGATTCCCTAGTCGGACAGTCAGGTTAGAATTTAAGGCTGTCGGGGCACCCCCCTGTGTGGTGAGGATAAATGTCTTCATCTCTGTCATCATTGCGAACACCTAAGCCAACTGACTCTCCAGGGTGGTCAAGCGCTTTTCTATGCCATCCAGGTCCATTTTAACTTGCGATTGATTCTTCACACAAGTCCTCGGATTTTGATTCTGGAAATCACCTGTTCGAATGACAGGAATATGTCAGAAAGGGAAGTAAAGTATAAATCCTTTCAATTTTATGCTTTCTTGTGAATAACGAAGATAAGGACTTTTACACAAGCCTTAACCTCATGTAAAAAGTTTTTACCGATGTTTTTCAAGAGAAAACATAAAACTAAAAGGAGCGTAATCCATGGTTATTACTTTTGGTAAATCCCCAGAAAATCTGTGGAATTTCCAAGAAGATAAAAATGCAATTCCAATGTGTCCTAAATTCGGTGAGAGATAGGACATCCAAATTGAAATGATTTCCCGAAGGTAATTTGGATATCAGGTCTCCTCTTGAATTCAGGAAACATGAACGACTTTAGTTAATTACCAAGGATTACCAATGATGCATGCTATAGACCGGTTCAATTCCATGTCCGGCGTACCATGAAATGAATGTTAGATTCTCGTACTTGGGTTAAACATGCCAAGTGTGAGTTCTAACGAAAATTTCATCTGGGTAAGACACGCAATTGAACCGAAAAATCCGGATGGTTGAGAGAAATTCCAGTGTCGCGCTCCAATGTCAAGACACTTAGACAAGAATTAGAAATCGAGGTGCAGAAGATAGATGGGAGACCCACAGACGGGTGCTCCTTACAGACTCGATGATCCTGATAAAAGAAAAGGGACGACTGGAACGTGACCCTTAATAACCTAAAGAGATGCCCCAAGTCGGGTCTTCGAGGGATGACGCCTGGTGTCTTCGGTTCGGCCCTTCGGGTCTTCGTTTTTATCAGATAACATCTTGACAGCGTCCGGCGGGTGTCTTGGATTTGCTGTTATCGCCTATCCTTCAATTTCCGGTAAGGTTACTGGATCATTCCTCGGACAGCTCGAAGAGGGTAAACTCTGTTGAATGTCCCGACAGTCCGATGGCGGATGACGCGTCACTCATATTTGAATACGTCCGGGATGTGGGACCGACTTGGAGGGATCATCTCTTCTATCCATACTCTAAAATGGAATTGGACTCAACCATTGGACTTGATGAATGCAGCATGTTGTACCAAATAAAAGGCTGCAAGTGAATTTAAATAGAAATGGCAGGACCTTACCATAAGTGGCGCTTACTGACTTTTTGATTTTTAGGTATGCCAATCATTCACAATACATGCGCATGAGACAAGTGAGGCTTGACTCTAAAAATCAAAAGGGTTTGGAACCTAAGGCCAAGGCTCCCATTTCGAGTACTAGAAAGAGCAGATTCCATTGCACAACTATCGTTGCATTGGGGCTCGATCCATAGTTCGAAACGAGCGGAATTGAAAAGTGGATTACCCCGTGTTTTTCCTCACGGAGATTCCATTTTCAATCCCTTCTATTGTTTTCCTATAGGCGGCGCCCGGGGTTTTAGGCGCGGTTGTGTGTGTGTCCATGTGTTGTGATCATCACAATGTAAGTCATGCACAACAGTTTATCAATCAGCGCTTCAAATCATCCACATAACATACATTCCTACGCCAACCTGCATAAGACAATGTTAATCACGGACTACACCCCTTATCACTCCAATCTGTAAAAACATTTAACACCTATTGTAAGTGGACTTACCTCACCTTCAAGGGTGCCTGCAGGGTTAGAAATATCACTCAGCGTTTTAATTACGGCCTAAGTCCACTTGAGGTCTAGAACCATAGGTTCTAGAACAAAGTCCCCAGCGGAGTCGCCAGCTGTCGCGACCCGTCCGAAAATCAACGGACGCGGCTAATGGATTACCGATCGCGGGTCTTGGATCGGCGCGGGCCCTCCCAGGCCCATACCAAATCGCGGCGGGAGTGTCTTTTGAGGGATTCGACGATAAGAGTCGATCGCTTTCGACCTTAGTGTGGTCGTGGTGGCATGTGCAACTTGTGCATGCATTTGGAGTCGCCACCGGTCTTTCTTGGAGGGTAGACCGGAAACCTTACTGACCGATTGGGAGAGATCGATCAGTTCTGCGGAACCAGAGATTTTGGGTTCGGGGACTTGGTTACGTCGGTGTCATTACCAACGCCCTTTCGGTACCTAACGCGAGTGATTTTCCCGACTAAGAGTTCATGCAGACGCAATTTTGGATGAGATAGGTATGGTTCAGGTTTCATGCAGATTGGAATACTAGCCCTATCAATCACAATCAATTTAACGAAAGCGCAATCAATTGCATAAATAAATCATGTCAATGCATATCAATTTACATCAAATGGCCTCCTAGTATAGCCATAAAGGCTTAGGGAAGGTGTGATTTAGGGCTAGGGGTAAAATGGGAAGATTTGGGGACGATTAGCCCGAAGGGCAAAATCGTCAATTTTTGGAAGATTTGGATACCGAATTACCCAAAATTTTCCATGGCCAGTTGATTGTGGCCATTTCCCATTTTTGAGAATTTTTTGGAATTTCTTGATTTTTCTTCAATTTTTGAAAGACGACTCGTCCAAAGGGCGAAATCGTCATTTTCAAGAAGGTTCGGGGTTCAAAACACCCGGGATGAGCCTTGGCCAGTTGTTTGTGGCCATTTCCTATTTTTTGGGATTTTCCTGGATTTTTTAGAATTTGTTTGGAAGATGGTTTGCCGGAAGGGCAAAACCGTCATTTCTGGAAAGATCGAGGGTCAAATGACCCGGAACAGGTCATGGAAAATTCCCCGGATCGGGCGGCTCTCATTGTGCCACGTGGCCTGTTCTCGTGCGTCCGATCTCTCACTCGATCGGAAGACCCACAGAGAGCCACGTGGCTCAATTATGGCCGTCGGATCAAAAATTAATTTATTTTCTTTTTTAGAAAAACCATTCAAATCGGACGATCAAAAGTGTACCACATGTCCAATTGTGGTGCGTCCGATCTTGGGCAAGATCGGACGATCCACAGAAAGCCACTTGGCACGTTTTTGGCCATCGGATTGAATTTATTTAATTATCCGAAAATCATTTATTTTATTCTGAAAAATTCTAGGATCGTGACACGTGTCACGATCGGGGCCTTTGATTTGTTTTATTTGAAAATAACCGGACCGGCCCCACCCGGCTGACGTGGCGCGCCTACGTGGCCGGCCACGTCAGCCGTTGACCATTGATCGCCGGCGAAGTCACCGGAGAAGACGATGAATAGTAAATATTCCGGCGACTTCGCTGGAAAAAGCATACCGAACCCAAAATCTCATATTTTTCAGCGGTTCTTGCACCATTCAACTCCTCATAACTTCAGCAACAATATATAAGCAAAGTATGACAGATTTTACCTTGAAAAATGGCCAAATCGGACCTCCCCGAACCCGGCTCCGGCGAGGAATTTTGCAGCAAATTTTATTCGTCTAAACTCGGTTCCGGGCATTCACGTGGCATCTAAGGAAGGTTTAGAAGCTTACCTATGGTCCTTTGATGGTCGGTGGTCGTGGGCTTCGCCGGCGCGAGCTTTAGGCTCGGCCCGAGCACATCGAACTCCGGCCATCGCTCCCGGCTTGGATCCAATGCAAAATAAACACGGAAATGAGCTTAGAGTCGGTTCTAGGATTAACTTAGGGCCATAAACGAACATATGCCACTCGGATCACGCACGGCCGGGACAAAACCGAGTCGAAACATGCATCGGCATTTCATCGAACACATGGCGTGCGTAAAAAAATATGAAGATCCGGCGAGATACCGACCTGTCCGGAGCTTGCCGACGACCACTGAGCCCTTGGTGATGGTCGCTGTGGTATTCTGAAAGTCCGAGGAAGCTCTTTCGCACTCCCCCTTTGCTCGAAAAAATCCTCTCTCTCTCTCGGCCAACCTCTCCTTAAACCGAGAATCTCCCCTCTCTCTCGTGGCCGACCGGCATTTTTTTTATGCCCACGCCTCTGCCACAACCGAATATGCTCTGCCAATTTGCTTCCCACGTTCGGCTGCCCGCTTTTCCTTTGAAAATTGCACCCCCCATGCTCCTCTGTTTTTTTTTCTGTTCTGTGCTTCTGCACATTCTGTGCGTGGGTCTGCACCGGGTCGGGCCGGGTCGGACCCGACCGACCCGGTTCGACCAAATAGTCAAATTGACCCCCCAAATGACCTCTTTTCATGAAATTGATGGCAAATTCGGATTCCTTGGCAGGTTTTCTATCAAATATGGGTATTTTCGTGAATCAATTGATTGAAATTTAGTGAAAACCCCAAATTGTCCCTAGGATCCGAAAATGAATTTCGCCAAATCGAAGATCTAAACGATCGAATTAGTCAAAATTGAGCCCACCAATGGATTCATCATGATGAAAACTATTGGGTAGAGGTGTTAATTTTAATGTGTGTGCCCGTGTGAAATTTAATTTCAAAAATTGTGAAACCGGGGACTAAATTGAAAGATTTTTATGCAATTAAGCCCTTTTTGGCTAAAATTGATCAAATTGGAGGGAAAATTGACCCAATTGTATTTCAAAACTTTATAATCCGATGTCATAGCTTATAAAAACCGAGAATTGAAAATTAAAAGACTCGAAAAGGATTTTTTAGGCTCGTTTCGGTTTTAGGTTTGTGAAGGAACCCCATGAATCGAGCCAAATTTCCCTGATAAAAAGTGAAAATATTAAAGGGGAAATTAAAATAAAATTACTGAATATTTTTGTGTAATTTTCTGACCACGAATGGTATTTTTCCAATTTTTTGGGTATTTTTATAATTAAATAAATTCCAAAAAATATTAAAAAATTCAAAAAATATTTTTTGTTCAAAATTGGTTCCTAAGGCTAGGCTAAGGCTTCCAAAGTTGATTTTTCAATTTTTTGATCTTTTTTGCTATTTTTAATTAATTTTTAAAAAATAAAAAATAAAAAAAACTATAATAACGAATGGTCAAAAATCAGGTGTCAACATACGTATTATCAAAAGTTGCCATTATGATGCCGCTAATCGAATTAAAATAAGATTGAACTTGGGCGTGCTTCCACTACATTCCTACTTTAGTGCCTTCCAATAAGATTGAACGTAACTGATTTGCCTATTATTGTGGTGAAAACGAGCACATTCACTTATAAACAAATTCGACTATAATTCGAGATATTTGATTCTAACTTTAACTCAGTGTGTGATCTAAGCGTACCCCAAATGACAAATTTTCCCCTTATCGAGTTGTGCGTAAAATTGAGGTTGTAATCTTTATAACCTAAAATCGGTTCGCAATGACCTTTATTTCCTATTTTGGCTGTAGCAAATATTGGATTATGTGGGCTTACTTATCGCATGTTATTAATTCAACAAACTTTCCTATTGTAAAAATACAAAAAAAAAAAATACGGCATTGCATTTATCATAGATTCCGTTCAATTTTGTAATTTAGAATTGCATATTCATGGAACCATATAGTACTTACGAGATTACCTGACGTAGAGGAAGTATAAACTGGAAAAACTTTCCAAAGGACTGAAATTGATTGAATGATAGTGTAGATTACATAGGGCGGCTTTATATAGATAGAACTCCTTAAAGAATTAGGATTGCATAAAGATAACATTAAACAAATCAAATCTAATCATAATTCAAATTAAATATTGCAATTATCTATATTGCAAAGTTGCCTAAATCGAAAAACTGCCCGAAAACCTATCCAAACGACTCCGAAATGCAAAAATACGTCGTTAGTCATAGCAAAGCAGTGTGTTTGGATCAGGAGGCCGTTTCGCTTCAATCGACCAAATTTGAGCGCAATCCGAGCTCGCCAGCTATAATCAGCAAATTAGCGGTGAAATCGTCCTGATTTCTGGCGATCACGTTTTTTCAAAAAAGCACACGCCAGTTGTTCTACATCATTTTTCTCCTCCTCTTTAGAAGAACTCGTCCTCGAGTTATGATCATGATAAAGGGGAGTATCTGGAGAATGATACTTGAATAGGTCTGCCACATTGAATGTCAGAGAGATATTAAGATCACCAGGAAGATCAACAATATATGCATTGTCATTGATCTTTTTGACGATTTGGTAGGGTCCAATCTTCTTATTCTTCAGCTTGTTATATGTACCGACATGAAATCGTTCCTTGCGTAGACCATGACTTTGTCGCCTACTTCAAAAACTTTAGAATGACGCCGTTTGTTAGTATCAACCTTATACTTCGAGTTAGAAGTAATAAGTTGGTGTGCAACCTCCATAATTTTGGTTGCCAGATTTTCTATCGCCACACTACAACCAGGAATCTTAGGTAGAGGAATCAGATCAAGAGTATACTGAGGTACACGCCCATAAATAACCTTGAGTGGAGACTTGCCAGTAGAGCTGTTATTGAAAAGAAAATTTTGCTGGGGCAAGATATTGGTCTCACTATTTTGGCGTATCGATGCAAAGACAACGGATGATGTCTACCATAGTTCGGTTAACCACTTCGATTTGTACATCAGTCTGAGGGTGGAAGGAGCTATTGTACTGCAAGTTTGTGCCAAACAACTTCAATAGGGTCCTCCAGAAGTGGCTGAGAAATTTAGTATCCCGATCAGAAGTAATTGTCTTTGGTACACCGTGTAGAAGAACCACTTCGTGAAAGAAAATTCTAGCAACATGTGAAGCATCGGATGTCTTCTTATAGGGAATAAAATGGGACATCTTCGTTAATTTGTCCACCACAACCAAGACAGAATCCATACCTCATTGGGTCTGCAGGAGTCCCAAAACAAAATCCATAGAAATATCTACCTAGGGTCCGAATGGAATCGAGAGTGGTGTATAAAGGCTAGTATTCTGGGAATGCCCTTTTGCAATCTGGCAGACAAGACACTTCTGAACAAAATGCCCAACATATAGCTTCAATTATTGCCAATAACAATGCTCCTCCACCAAGGCGATGGATTTATCGCACCTCAAATGTCCCCCAAGGCTCGCACCATGTAGTTCCCGAAGCAGTCTCTCTCGGAAGGAACTGCGCGGAATGCACAACTTGTTGCCATAAAACAAGAAATTGTCATGGATAATCATACCACCATCAGAACTAGTAGCATCACACTTCATCCAAGTGTCTTGAAAATCCTCATCTTCGAGATAGAGTCGCACAAAGACTCAAACCCCACCACCTCATTCTGCATAGTAACGAGTAACATAGCTCGGTGGCTCAGAGCATCAGCCACTTTGTTAAGATAACCTTCTTTAAAATGAAGCACAAAATTAAATTGTTCCAAAAGAGAAACCTAGCGTTCGTGCATTCTGTTCAAATGCTTTTGGCCTTTGATGTACTTAAGCGCCTGGTGATCAGTGTTGAATATAAATTCATGTTGATAGAGATAAGACTGCCAATGTTTAATAGCTCGCACATAGAACTCCTGTTCACAAGTACACCATCGCCGCTGAACCTCATTCAATTTTTCACTGAAATAAGCAACTTGTTTGCCCTCTTAGGATAGAACAATGTCAATCCTTACTCCAGAAGCATCACAGCCTAGTTCAAATACATTGTCAAAGTTTGGCAAGATAAGAACTAGAACAGTGGATAATTTCTCCTTTATCAGGGCAAAACTCGCCTCCGCCGCATCAGTTCACTTGAATTGGCCCTTCTTTAAACACTCTGTAATAGGAGCCAAGATGCTACTGAAGTTGTGGATGAAAACTCCGCACTTCCCCAACAGTCTTGGGTATAAGCCATTCTTGAATGGCAGCAACCTTTGCCTCATCGACTCGAAGGCTATCTGCACTAACAACATACCCTAGAAATAGCAGTTGGTTGGTCATAAAATTGCATTTAGGCAAGTTGATATAGAGTTGTTTAACCTCTAAAACCTGCAAAACATCTTGTAGGTGGTTGACATGCTGCTATTCATCGGGGCTATAGACAAGGATGTTGTCGAAGTAAACCACCACAAACTTACCTAAGAAAGACTTGAGGACTTGCGACATCAAGCACATAAAAAAGCTAGGAGCATTGGCAAGTCCAAAGGGCATGACTAACCATTCATAGAGTCATTCATGTGTTTTGGACACTGTCTTCCATTCATCCCTGTGTCTCATGCGGATCTAATGGTATTCGCTCCACAAATTGATCTTCGAAAAGACCTGCGATCCTGCCAACCTATTAAGCATATCATCCAAACGAGGAATAGGAAAATGATACCTCTTAGTAATTTTGTTAATTGCTCGACTATCCACACACATTCACATGCTTCCGTCTTTCTTCAGTGTAAGGAGGGTAGGAACAGCACATGGGCTCATGCTTTCTCGTATAAAACCCTTCCAAAGAAGTTCTTCCACCATCTCTCGTAGTATTATATTTTCATTCGGGGTCATACGATAATGTGGCAGGTTTAGAAGACTAGCACCGAGTAGAAAATTAATTTGATTCTGGATGTCTCGCATAGATGATAACCCATCAGGTAAATCCTCACGAATAATACCAGAGAAAGCCTTCTGTAATGGTTGAGGCTTCTGGAATTATGATGGTTTCCTGCTTGGATCCACTATCTACAATCAAGTACATGCCATTCTTTTTGCGAATATTAAGTAGAACGCCAGTTCCATTCTGTTTTTGAGTAGTTTGCGAAACACGAGCAGCTTCATCTAAAGGACGAAGAGTGATTTTCGTCTTCTCCCACACAAATGAATAAACATTCTCACGCACTCTGTGAGTAACATCAACATCATATTGTCCCGGTCGTCCCAGCAAGACATGGCATGCATGCATCTCAACAACATCACAAATTATAGAATCCTTGTACGATTTTTTAATGGAAATAGGTAAACGACAAGTCTGATTTACCTTTAGTTCTACCCTTTACGAATCCAACCAATCGTATAAGGCGATGGATCCATTGCTTCTATCTTCAGTTGAAGATGATCGACAAGGGCCTTTGATACAATATTCTTGTAGCTGCCGCTATCAATAATGACATCACAGACCTTCCCATTGATAGTGCAACGGGTATGGAAAAGGTTATTCCATTGTGAATCATCCTTTCATGGGGCTAACAGTAGTCGTCTAACCATGCAATTAACATGTTCCTTTTCTTCTTCGGCCACTTCTTCCTCATCCTTCAAATCCTTCTCATATAGTTCATCTTCATGCTCGACCAGGTTCACCACCTTCCTCCGTGGACAATCGCTTGAGTGGTGTCCAGGTTCGTTGCATTTAAAGCATCTCCTTGGATAAGGCTTCGCGTAAGGATTCAGGGCAACATCATGAGCTTTTGACGCAGGGTTTTTGGAAGGCTTGGGCGCCCCAACATTACTCCCTGAATTTCGATTCGTATTGTTGAATTGCCGATTAGAGGACTCAACATCCTCCTGCGATTTTCCTCGTCCGAATGCCCCTCGAGGAGTATAATTGCCCGCTCGATTTGAGAAGTTGGTTCGCTCCAACTGCAACTCTACTTTTCTGGCCATCTCTTGTGCATCCTCTATAGAATATAGATGATACAATAAAAAACGATCTTGGATATTTAGACGTTATCCTTTGATATACTGGCAGTTTGTTGTGCTTACGACTCGGCAAGATTATTGCGGGCCAAAAGCAAGAGGAATTCCTTTGTATAAGCTTGAACCGTCCGACTTCCTTGCTTGCAGTCCTGAAATTGCTGGAACAAGACTTGCTCATAATCTGGAGGAAGGAACCACATTTTGAGCATCTGTGTCATCCGACTCCAAGTTTGGATGGGAGATTTGCCTTGACGGGGACAAGATAATTTCGTTTGCTCCAACCACGCCGATGCACCACCATTCAATTTGTAAGCCACTAGTTTCACTTGGCAGTCCTCTTCAATATCCATGGTGTCGAAGAATTTCTCCACTTCCCAAACCCAATCAAGGAAGTCTTCAATGTTGAGATTGCCATTGAAGGTGGGGAGGTCGACCTTCAATTGGTACTGTTCTGGATTACGTCAATAGCCTCTATTCTGGTGGCCCTTACGGACCGGCTCTAGAAATTCACCTTCATCTTCTTCAGAATCCTCAACATGGCCTTGACGTCTGCACTGCGGGTTGACCCTATGTTCCACAGCTACTTGTGGAACCCAAGCGACCAGAGCACGCTCGGCCGAAAGAACGCCGGGGTTAGGGTTCGAGTTTGCAAACAACCGTTGGATTGCGGCAATCAATTCTTGCATCATCCGTTCATTATCCCGCATAGTTCACCTAGTTTGCTACTAGGTAAACTCCTTTCATGTAACAGGCTCATCGAGATGGACCTCAGCTACGGAGGTATTTCAATTCACGTTATTAGTTATTGTCGCAGGGAGAACCTCTCGCTCATACCGAATAACTCAAAGTAAGTAAAAATTGGAAAAGCTTTCCAAAGGATGAACTAAAATTGATTGAATAATATTGTGTAGATTACATTGGGCGAACGTCCTTTATATAGATAGGACTTCTTAAGGAGTTTGGAATTCATAAAGATAACATTAAACGAATCAAATCTAATCAGAATTCAAATCAAATATTGCAATTATCGGCTTAAGTACACCTGGAGTGCCATAAGTTGTGTACGACGATCAGTTTAGTGCCATAACTTTCAAATCGATCAGTTTAGTGTCAAGTTTTCATAACTTCGATCACTTCAGTGCCAATATCGGAGAAAATCGTGCACTTCAGTGCCATTCCGACCAAAATCCGGTGAAATGAATTACGTGGACATTATAATTGGTTTTTATTATCTGACATGGCAAATTTTTAGAAGCTGCTGCCACGGTGGAATGCCAACGTGGCTTAAACGTAGGGCACAAGAGTAAAACGACGTCGTTTTTAATGTATATAAAAATAACGTCGTTTTTTGGCCGGAGGAGGTCCCGCCACGGGGCGAACGAGACGAAGAGCTCGAAGGCACCGAACAGCGAGACGACGACACGCTCGTGGGCGAAGCGGTGGGTCCACCCGAGGAAGAAGTCGGAGACGATGGCGCAGGGCGGGGAGGGGTGGGACTCGAACCACCGGGAGAGAAGGAGGAGGTGGAGGTTACGGAGGGCGCGGATGTTGGCGGTGACGTGCCTCTGCGGCGGATGGGGCGTCGCGGGCTGCTCCGGGGAAGGCAAGACAAGAGGCTGGAGCGAGGAAGGAGAAGAAGAAGAGGAGGAGGAGGAGAGGAATGGGTCGAGCAAGTGGAGGTTGTCGGGGGTGACGAGGACGGTGACGGAGACGATGAGATTGGAGGGGCGGAGGTGGAGGAGCTTGTGGGTTAGAGCGCAATTTTGGGGATTAGGGTTTGAGGGCGCAATTTGGTCGAAGTCAGCAAAGGGTTCAATTTTGGGGATTAGGGTTTGAGGGCACAATTTGGTCAAAAACGACGTCGTATGCCTCCTTACAATACTGAGTAGGCCTCCGGCGAGCCATGTCGACCTAATTTTTTATGCAACCGTCCATGTAGGCGCCACGTAGACTTTCCAATGGCCACGTATGCACCTAGCACTGAAGTGATCTAAGTTACGAAAAATTGGCACTAAACTGATCGATTTGAAAGTTATGGCACTAAACTGATCGCTATACACAACTTATGGCACTCCAGGTGTACTTAAGCCTATAATTATCTATACGCAAAGTTGCCTAAATCGAAAAACTGCTTGAAAACCTATCTAAACGACTCCGAAATGCGAAAATACGTCGTCAATCACAACAAAACAGTGAGTTTGAATTTGAAGGCCGTTTCGCTTCAACCGATCAAATTTGAGCCCAATCGAGCTCACTAGCTCCAATCAACAAATTAGCGGTAACATCGTCCTGATTTTTGGCGATCATGTTTTTCCAAAGAAGCACATGCCAATTGTTCTACATCATTACCTAATTCAACTTTATATAAAGTATTTCCTAATTTAATATAGGTCATCATACACTTTATGTAGTTTCCTATTCTAACTCAAGAAAATCTCAAAAACATGATCTGCGTAAGAACTAGACCTCATATAGAGTTAAGTAGTTTCAAAATATCCACATCATTTAGTAATCACATGTTTAGGGTCGCTTCATGTAGATTAATAATTGTCTTTCATGCATTGCATATAGACTAGATGTGTCAAATGCGTGGGTCGGGTCGAATATGGTTCGACGTATATTCACTTGTCTAACCCATTTTGACTCATATTCAATGACTCATACTCGACCCGACCCGTAACTAACCCATACCCGACTCGATCCAATTTGATCCATATTACCAAATTACAATAATATATACTTCCATACAATAAAAAAATCTAGTAAAATTTTCTCTCTTTTTTTTTCTCATTTTTTAATTTATTTAAAATATTAACTATTCAAAAATATTTTATTGTTAAAACAT
Organism: Rhodomyrtus psidioides; assembly: GCA_021437785.1. Lineage (NCBI taxonomy): Eukaryota > Viridiplantae > Streptophyta > Magnoliopsida > Myrtales > Myrtaceae > Rhodomyrtus > Rhodomyrtus psidioides. The sequence goes on along the minus strand of JAILYB010000087.1, from coordinate 3,073,813 downwards.
ATTTTTAAAAGTATTTTTTATTTTTCTCCGGCGGCGATGGTGGCCGACGATCTTCGACGTCGACGACCAGCGGCGGCAATCAATTAAGGATAGAGAGACGAAGTATATTGATAATGTATTAACGAACGTGCCTGGCAGGATCATTGGAACACTCACATTACCGAGCAGGACTTCCAATTTATGGCAAGCAAAAATCTAACTGCTGTGAGAATTCCAGTAGGATGGTGGATCGTTTATGATCCGACACCGCCAAAGCCTTTTGTAGGAGGCTCCCTGAATGTTTTGGACGAGGCTTTTTCATGGGCAGCGTAAGCAACTTTTTCAATCCTCTACATCTTATGCAAATAACTAGAATAGAAAATTTGATAAGTCGCGATCAAACTAGAAAGAATCCTGTGAATCTGACCTTGAATAATTGAATACGCTTTGTGCAGGAAATACGGTATGAAGGTAATAGTTGATCTCCATGCTGCTCCGGGATCTCAGAACGGGGAATCTCATAGCGCGTCAAGAGATGGATTTCCGGAATGGGATGACTCTTACATTCCGGACACTGAAAGTTATAGACTTCCTAGCAGAAAGGTGTAGGAAATGAATTCTCACTTTTGACATGTCACTCATGAAATTAATCTCATTAGTATTTCGACGGATCGGGTTCCTTGGTATTGGTATAAATCATGCTAGATCTTATCTAGTTTGATTTTCTAAAGCATGCTCACTTGTGATTGTCAAGCAGATACTGCAACCATTCGGCATTGGTCGCGATAGAGCTGATGAACGAGCCTCGAGCCCCCGATGTAAAGCTGGAGGATCTTCTTAATTACTACCGGTTAGGTTACGAGGCCGTGAGGAGTTACACTCCTTATGCTTATGTGATCCTGTCCAACCGCTTGGGACCAGCCGACCCGCAAGAGCTCCTTCAGCTTGCGAGAGGCATGAGCCGAGTGGTGATCGACGTGCATTACTACAACCTCTATGATCCGAAGTTTAAGCAGTGGAATCTGTAGCAGAACATTGGCTACATCTATGTCGATAGAGAATCAGATCTGAGCAAAGTAACCCAACCAAACGGCCCCCTGAGCTTTGTTGGTGAGTCCTAACATGTGGTCCGAAGGCAACATGAGCATGTCATGACCTTTGTGAGCTAAAATGGTGTTTTGCAGGAGCATGGACCTCGACTTTAGATTTCAATGGGGCAACAAAGGAGGACTCGCGGATATTTAAGATTCACCAACAACAGATAAAGATTAGCCCAATCAGGTGTGTTATTAACCGACACAACCTACTTCATTAGGCATACATCATTTTCCTGATGAATAGATACATACAATTTCTAACAAAAAAAAATACAGATAATTAGGTGTATTATTGATGAACAGATACATATGATAATAAATATGTAATGTTAATAATGAAGAGATAGAAGATAACATACAAAGATTTATATTGATTCGGCTTTATCTCCACTTCCAACCCTATTAGCCACATTAAGGCTGGAAGCAACTAGTAATCGTCAATCCATAGATTACAATCAGCAAGTGTTTCTCCTATCAATCGGTAGATTACACTATCAAGACACCACTGCTGCCCTTACACTTGTACACTTGACTTTATCGTGATTATAACTCAGTAACCTCACAGAGGTATTACCTATTTCCATGCTCGAGTCTTAGGCCAAAATCCAGACTATGCGTAAAGCTTTTGAAGCAGTAAGGTGTGGTCCACAAAATCATTTAAATTTTTCTCTTTGAGAGCCAAGAGTCCTCATACATGTCAAAAGGTCTTGATGCATCTCCGGGTATCTTTTCAAATATGTGCGTCCTACTTCCTTTAAATAACCTACCGGTGACTCTTTTCTTTTAGACAAATATAAACCTATAATTTCTTATTCTCAAGTGCCATTTGACAAATTATTTTTGACAGAATTGTACGCATTGCATCGAAAGCAACCATTTGTTTCAATGAGGGGAATTGATGCACGCCCATGTAGGAAATAACTCAGCTCGTAAAGCTCGTACGAGGCCATTAACACGACCACATGTAAGCTATAATTTTAATTCATATGCAGCGACCCAAGATCTCATGTATAGAAACATGAATCACACATTCATAGATTAGAAGAATTAACGCACCTTTCTTCGGATCCATCGTTCTTGATGCGGAATTGCGACAATCCGATGCTCAAGACCTTCTCCTCTATAAACCCCATTTATCACTGGCTTCAATGAGACGGCCCCTCACGTATCTCTTTAGACGACTCTTTTGTGGGGTTATGTTGACATTAGAGTTTAGAGGGGGGACTTGAGCTCTATTTATAGAGAATGAAACCTATCCACTCATCAAAGATTAGGTTTATCTCGACCCATACTATCCAGCCACATATCCGACTAGAATTAAGAAACTGTATATATATCTCTTTATTAGATCAATTAATTTACAATAACAATTAATAAAGCCCACAACGAATATATTATAAAATATATTCTAACATTCTCCCACTTGGGCTATATCAATTGAAATTGTATTGTATATGTGCATCTTTATATTGGTCTAGAGATAATTTCCAACAGTCAATCCGATCCCACAAAGTCTTAAGTATCGGACCATGCCCGTAGCTGCATCAGAAGACACAGAGCCATCCACGATCACGAATACTCTTAATTTTACTTATATGGACTTGATATGGTAGTATGTCAATCAGATAACATCTCAAATAACAGATATACCTTATATGTCATCCTTCTTGTCAGTCACCATTCTCTCACTTGTGTCACTAAACCAGATGTGTCTCGAGAGAACATTTTTACGGTTCCAACGAACCAACATATGTATTACCTTTATAGTTAACTATACTTTACGTGTAACAAGACATATGCTTTTGGCTAAAATTAAATGCCCCAGCCATCACTCAAGGTTTACACGATGCCTTGAGATTTTCAACTGATATATGTATTCAACTTACCTTAATTATAAAATGCTTTATCGCATGCAATGGAGTTGATACATATCTAGATGTTATAAAATGTAACAAACACAGATGTGAACTATATTTTACGTGTAACAAGACATATACTTTTGGCTAAAATTAAATGCCCCAGCCATCACTCAAGGTTTACACGATGCCTTGAGATTTTCAACTGATATATGTATTCAACTTACCTTAATTATAAAATGCTTTATCGTATGCAATGGAGTTGATACATATCTAGATGTTATAAAATGTAACAAACACATATGTGAACTTTATTAGAGCAAACATTGAAAACAGCTGCCACTAAACAACAGCATCTCATGATGCTACTTAGCCCATCAATTAACATATCATATTAGCATCCCACGATGCTTTTATGTCTGCGGCATGTTATCCAAATGTGAATGGGCAAAGACCTTAAGCTAGTGAGTCTGCACCCTTATCATCTGTGTAATAAGCTCTATTATAGTTCACCATTTTTATCTGTTATTTTTATGGTAAAAAACTTAACTGCTAGATGCTCAGACCCCTTAGGACATCTGCTGTTGTAAATGACCAATATTGTAGAGTTATTGTCACAATATAATTGTATGGGTCTATCAACAAAATTAAATACGGTCAACTCTTTAATAAGATTTCGGAGTTAAATAACCTGAAAAGCAGCTGAAAAGCATACTACAAACTCTGCTTTCTTGATCGAGGATTAGATAGATTTCTATTTACGCTTTTCTATAGCACTGCACTTCTCTTTAGACATTTAAATATCTGAAATTGTCAACTGCGCATCATCATGACAGCTAACAAAGCCTAAATCCGAATGCCTTACTAGCTGCAGATCTTGAATATGTTTGTAAAATAGCATGTAGTCTTTTGTCCTCTTTAAGTACCTCAAAACTGATGCTTTTAAGTGCACCCTGATATGGTACATTATTTATTAGGGTTTTCTTCATAACTTTATGAAGACACTATGACAAATTCAGTCTATTGCTCTTAATGACACGAGTAATTTCTGACTTGCAACACTTTATACTAAATACAATCAATGTATGTCCTCTAGAATTAACCCAATATGTGGCGAGAACGATTCATATGGATCTCAATGCTTATGACAAAATACTCCTTGTTAAGATCAATCATGTCAAAATGCTTTAACAATATCTGCTTAACCTTATGAGTAATTCAAGAAAACCACTTTCAAGCAAGATATCGTCTGTATAAGACACAAGGAAAAAATTCCTCCCACTGATCTTGTAGTATATACTAATTTACTTCGTTCTTGATAGAACAGAATATAACAATAATACTATGAAACTTCAAGCAACAATTATCTAAAATCTTACTTAAATCCATAAACAGACCTTTTAGTCTAGAATACCCATGAACATGATCAAACTTTATTCCATGGCATTTATATGGGATTTCTCTTTCTTTACGCACAAGTTTATCCAGATCATGTGCTGCAAAACCTTCGAGTTGCATAAAAAATACTTTCAAATTAAGATCTCCAAGTTTCAATATCTGTATGGTAAAGCTCCTTATTATAATGAGCAATTAATACCTTAATCACTCTGAAAATCTTTATGAGAGACTGAATAAAAATTATTTTAAGTTTACTCATTCTTTATGAGTGAAACATTTGGCTACCAGTCTGTCTTTAAACTTTTTAAATAAAGCACTGATTAAAAAGTAATCAAGTATAATAACTTAAAAACTTTTTATTTGGAGTCCTTTTAAGTTTTGTACACCCAATTGCAGCAGATGGACTTGTGATCTTGAGGCATGCTAATAAGCTTTCAAACACTGTATGTTTCATAGTCTGTATCTCATCTACTATGAACCCAACCATAGTTCTAGTTATGAATAAGAAATGTCAACTGTATAAATTACTAGATCAATTACATAGTCGATTTTGCAGTCATGCTCTTCTGGATAGACTATTTAGTGTGATGGTATAACTGATCATCTCTGCTTGATAAATTTATTAGGAGTGGCTACTTTAACTTTTATTCTGCGCTTGTGAGGTCTGATAAACTTCATTAGGAATTGTCTTAATAACAAGAACCTGAACCCCAACAGAATCAAACCGTAACTTAGAATGCTCCATGATCATCTGTATAGACAGAAAAAATGACACATTGGTCCCTACCACACCAGTATAATTTGTGAGCAACTATCCTTATTCGGCTATATCAAGTTTCATCAATTTAGCTATCTGTAATTCCACAATTCTTGTTCCTCTTTTGGGATGATAAATGAATACCCCTTTAGATGAACTGTGTAAGGTACGAAATAAAACTGAGTGGTTCTGGAATCCAACTTATCCAATATTGGATTATGTAACTTTATTTCTGCATGAACACCTCAAACCTTAATATGGTTCAAACTAGATTAACGTCCAATCTATGTCTCAAAAGAAGTCAATGAAATAGTTTGGTAGAAACATAATGGGTTATGTTTAAAGTTTTACCCCACAAAAATCATATAAGTTGATTTTACAAATATACTATTCATCATATCCATATGGTGTGATTTTGCATTTCGACCACACATTTCTGTTTAGGAATAGTAAACTAAGGTACTATCCCAGAGTCCCTTTTCTATTTGGTAAATGGCACTTGAAGCTATCCAACATTGCCATGTCGACCATAATACTCACCATCGCGGTCAAAATTGATAAATTTTATGTTTTTTTAACAACATTTTTAGCTGTATAAGTGACGTATAATTCATTGGAGATAAACATAATCTGTGCAATCCATTAGACATAGAGTAATACCCAGCTTTATTCTAATTAAACAAAATAGTAATTGATTTATTTGAAATCTGAAAAGAATAACTACACATGTCCTAACTTGATACTGAAAATAAATTCCGTCTTTAAGGAGAGTACATAAAATATGTTTCTTAATGTCACATTAAAACCAGAATTCAGAATGACATTCCCTTCAATTCAACGTCAGCTTTATAGTTGTTTCTATAATGAGCTTGATTCATCATGATTTGGTATCTTTTAGTTTATGAATCCCGTATGGTTTACGCAACATAGTTGGTTGCACCGCTATCTAGCCACCATGAACAAGTTAGACCTTTAGATAGATTAAATTCATAAATCAGTACATAAGAATCATTACTTTATGCTCACATTCAGATAACCAAGTTTTTGCATTAATTGTAGTCTTTCTTTATGTAACCCTTCTTCTTATAAAAGAAGTAGTGGTCACCATTCTTCTCAAAGAATGCTTTCATGGATCCAAATCGTCAGAGTGACTAGTGGCTTATTATAATACTTTATGAGTATGATTTCAGAATCGCTTAATATGCAATTCCACCAACTTTAAGACGTAATCTTTAATCTCAGTAGAACCATCATACCTGATGTTAAGGAGTCATTACAGATCTGTACTACTCTCAATATTAGACGAGACATTATTTGAAGCCCCAAGGCTTCCTTTATTTATTTAACAGTGCAGTTAACTGACAAAAAATACTTTTCAAGTGTTCTTTTAATGGATCGCTTTACATCAAATAAGCGAATCCGATCACTCTTTACCCAATAAGCATATAATACTTTTGAAAGTTCTTACTAATGAAAGTGAGAACGACGGGGTCTTTCTTGACAAGAGCATACAAATATTTGCTAGTCATGTGTAAACAGAAAATTCTCATTGAGTTCTCAAAACTTGAACACAGATAAATCTCAATTCTAACAGAGTTGCCGTTATAAAAAATGATGACTAAAAAATAATCAATGTTTTCAATTAGCATAATGTGAAATTTCACATTGAGAGATAAATATATCATCATATAATCACCTTTGGGCAGAAAACATGACATGCAGTTGTATACTCCATACATTACAGCGGCCATGAGAATATATTTTAATCTTCGTTAATAACCACATTTGGGTGTATGAAAGCACTTGGACCAATCAATTCTCAACCATACGATGTACATGTAACCCTCTATGCAAGAATATGCAATTACCTCCTTTGGGAGTATAAGTACGCATTAAAACAGGAGACATCCCAATATTTTATAAATTATTCTTTATTAAACTCAACTAAGTGTGCCACTTTGGCGGTCACAACCCAATTGAATTTACCTGAAATTGAGATATAAACTTTATATTTCACATTTACCGTATGCATGTAATTTTAGAAATTAGGGGGCAATCATCCTCAAAATTACACGCCTCGCTAATTTTCATTGATACTTCTAACAATACATGTAAAACCATAAACATGTAATTGATAAATCGTGCTCTTCATATCTATGTAGTACTTACATATTAGTTTGCACCTGTATTTCATAAAATCATAGAGAAATACCTCGTAGAGCATGAGCATACGAGCACGTCGATACTTGAAATTTGCCGATCCGAGCTGTCACGCGCCCTCATGCGTGCCTTATTCTCTCTACGAATGGTCCCCACGCGCTGACACGTGCATCGCACATGTTCGGTCTCAGTCGGTACTGAAAATCGATCCGACTGGTTTATCCGATCCAACCGTTACCCCCTTAGCCGACCAGCAAACTAGGTCATACGATCCGGCCGGAACGGCCAACGACCGTTTCGACCGGATGTCCCGAGTCAATAGTCAACTGGTCAAGTCGGGTTCACAAGTCGGATCGGGTCACCAAGTCGAGTCGAGTCACCCGGGCTTGAGTGAAGTCACGTGACGTCAACCTACACATGCCGAGCACGCGTGGGTCCAGGTCTAGCAAGCGTGGTTCTTCTTCATGCTTGTGGTCACCAAAGGAATTTCCTCAATTTGACCGAGTCAGAAACCAAGCAACCGGATAAGCATCAAGTCATAATATAGCTTGAAATGAAATAACAATCTGATTTCGTCGAGATTTGAACTATTTCAAGCGAAGGGTTAATTTAATTGACTAGGGAACTGCGCTCGTTTCGCTCCAATTGCAGGAGTCGACATCCACTTCTTCGTATTCAACTATCTGTGCAACTATCAAGGACTGATTTCTCCATACAATCCACAAATGTAACCCTTTTTTTTAATAGCAAAAGTAAAATTTTGACTTGTGCAGACTTGTTCACCGAAAAGAAAGAAAAAATATGATGCACCATCCCTTAACCATGCCATATGCGGTTTCCTTTTTTTTAATATGCCATATACGGTTTCTTAATGTGGGGAAAGCCACGAAAAACTTTCTGAAGATTCTTTCCCCAACACCATACGGAGATGTAAAAAGAAAACGTGAGCACATGCCTCCACATTCTGCCGATAGCCAAACCATCATCGCTCCGTTCTCGCACGCTCAATTGTCCTCCTCACAAGCCATACAATGGAATAGAAAATTGCCACAATAGAACGTTGAAAGCTTTCTTGACTCCGAAAAAAAAAAGCCATCTAATAAAATTTCGAAACTAATCAAAAACGCGATTCACGATATTCGCAATCTAACATGCGTAGGCTCTGATACCACATGTAAGCTGCGATTTTAATCCATATGCAGCAACCCAAGATCTCACGTATAGAAACACGAATCACGCATTCATAAATTAGAAGAATTAACGCACCTTTCTTCGGATCCATCATTTTTTACGCGAAATTGCGACAATCCAATGCTCAAGAGCTTCTCCTCTATGAACCTCATTTATCACTGGCTTCAATAAGACGGCCCCTCACGTATCGCTTCAGACGACTCTTTTGTGAGGTTATGTGTACATTAGGGTTTAGATAAGGGACTTGAGCTCTATTTATAGAGAATGAAACTTATCCCCTCATCAAAGATTAGATTTATCTCGACTTATACTATCTAGCCCCATATCCGACTAGAATTAGGAAAATGTATATATCTCTTTATTAGACCAATTAATTTACAATAACAATTAATAAAGCCCGCAACAAATATATTATAAAATATATTCTAACAATGCAATCTCCTGCAAGCGATATTTGCTTTATTAATAGATTGGTATAGATGTCTATAGATACAGGCGAGTAATAAAAACGATAAAAAGTTGTGGGAAAGAGGAAATCGCAATGCTAGTGGCAAGCATAAATCTCGTACATGTTTGCATGACATGGCAAGCATACATCTCGATAATTACTTTCTTAATGGCTTATACGGTTTGTTACACAAATATCACCTTCTACTATGGCTCCTTTTATTTCGGGAAAAATAGCTTCTGGAAAAATATCTTTCTCATTTTTTGGCGTTTTAAGAAAATGAGTCGATAGAAAATATTTTCCTGATCAACGAAAATATTCAAGAAAATATTTTTTATTTTAATCAGCGTTGAGCCAGGGTACATTGAGGTCATCGAGGCCAAAGCTAGGTCCAAAGAGGCTAAGCTTGGAACTATGGTGCTTGGGCTCGAGTCCATAGAGGTTGGGCTCGAGACACTAGCGCACATGGCAACGCCTAGGACTGTAGTACCGTTTTTTTTTTTTTTTCCCGAAGGCAAAGGTACAATTTTGATTTATTTGAAGAATGGTGCACATCAGTTGTAAATGGACAAATAAGGTTAAAACCAAGGCAGGTGGTGTTGTTGATCGTTGTAAAGCTCGGCTGTTAGCCAAAGGCTTCACTAAGAACACGACATTAATTATGATGAGACATTTGCTCATGTTGCTCATCTCAATTATGTTCGTACTCTTTTGATGTTGTTGTTGTTAAGCATTGGCCTCTATTTTAAATGGATGTTAAAAATGCATCTCTCAATGACGATCTCATCGAGTAAGTTCATAGGGTACCTCCTCCTAAATACACTTACTCATCTAACAACGTGTGCCGATCACGTCGAGCATTATATGGATTGAAGTAGGCTCTCTGTGCATGATATTCTAAGTTTAGCTCCATCATGAATCTCTTGTTTTTAAATCCAGTACTTATGATCATACTCTCTTTGTTTAGCGGACACATGGTGGGTACATTATGCTACTTTTGTATGTGGACGATATATGGTTATTATTGGAGATGATAAGACTGGCATTACCAAAATCCAGTAGTATCTTAGTAAACAGTTCGAAATGAAAGATCTTGGGTGACTCAACTATTTTCTAGGTTTGGATGTTACCTCTGATGCTTCAGATTATTATCTCTCTCAAGCAAAATCCATCATTAATCTTATTTCTTGTGCAGGCCTCATTGATAGCAAGATTGCCTCCACTCCCACTAAGTCAAATGCCAAATTCAATGACAAGGGTGAAACTCTTCTTCCGAATCCTACACTTCATCGACAGTTAGTTGGGACTTGGGAGTTTTATATATCTCACTATTACTAATTCTAACATCGCTTATGATGTTCACATTTTTAGCCTGTACATGGTTGTGCCTCGTTCGACTTATTTTGCTACAATTCTTAGGAAAAAAATGGAGCGTTGCTTCAATTGATTCATAAACTAATGTGCACCATTCTTCAAATAAATCGAAATTGTACCTTTGCCTTCGGGGAAAAAAAAATGGTTCTACAGTCCTAGGCCTTGCCACGTGCGCTAGTGTCTCGAGCCCAAGCACCATAGTTCCAAGCTTAGCCTCTTTGGACCTAGGTTTGGCCTCGATGTACCCTGGCTCAACGCTGATTATTAAAATAAAAAATTATTTTCTTGAATATAAGCATATATTTTCGTTGATCAGGAAAACAGTTTCTATCGACTCATTTTCTTAAAAGGCCGAAAAATGAGAAAGATATTTTTCCAGAAGCTATTTTTCCCGAAATAAAAGGAGCCATAGTAGAAGGTGATATTTGTGTAACGAACCGTATAAGCCATTAATAAAGTAATTATCGAGATTTATGCTTGCCATTTCATGCGAACATGTACGAGATTTATGCTTGCCACTAGCACTGCGATTTCCTCTTTCCCACAACTTTTTATCGTTTTTATTACTCGCCTATATCTATAGACATCTATACCAATCTATTAATAAAGCAAATATCGCTTGCAGGAGATTGCATCACGTGTTAATGGCCTCTTACGAGCTTTACGTGCTGAGTTATTTCCTACATGGGCGTGCATCAATTCCCCTCATTGAAACAAATGGTTGCTTTCGATGCAATGCCTACAATTCTGTCAAAAATAATTTGTCAAATGGCACTTGAGATTAAGAAATTATAGGTTTATATTTGTCTAAAAGAAAGGAGTCACCGGTAGGTTATTTAAAGGAAGTAGGACGCACAAATTTGAAAAGATACCCGAAGATGCATCAAGACCTTTTGACATGTATGAGGACTCTTGGCACTCAAAGAGAAAAATTTAAACGATTTTGTGGACCACACCTTACTGCTTCAAAAGCTTTACGCATAGTCTGGATTTTGGCCTAAGACTTGAGCTTGGAAATAGGTAACAGCTCTGTGAGGTTACTGAGTTATAATCACGATAAAGTCAAGTGTACAAGTGTAAGGGCAGCAGTGGTGTCTTGATAGTGTAATCTACCGATTGATAGGAGAAAACACTTGCTGATTGTAATCTATCCATTGAAGATTACTAGTGGCTTCTATGGCTAATAGGGTTGTAAGTGGAGATAAAGGCGAATCAATATAAATCTGTTGACACCTAAATTTTGATTCTCTTATTTATTTAGAAAAATCATCCATTTAAGCATAAAATGAGAGTTAATCATCATTCTCACAAAAAATAAAAATAAAAAATATAATAATAAAATAATTCGTTTTCATGCCTTGCATATTTAATTTAGTTTTTCATGCATTACGTTTGCATCATATTGTAGCGACGACAAAGATTTGAGCTTAAATTGACGAACGATTGGGATTGGCATAGCACAGAGAAATTCAGCTAATGAACGAGGAGTGTGCCGAAAATTATAAGAAGGCTTAGACCTATTTTCCAAAATCAATTCATCCATTTAAGGCCTCAATTAGAAAAAGTTTTTAGAGCATGGATTATTTCGTAATTAAATGAAAAGTGTGAATCATAGCACATCATTATAAATACATACGTAGGGTTCACGTTTAAGAGGATGCCACTTTTATTGATTATATGGCGGAAGTTCGGGGACCACAACACAATCGATATACGGCCATAAGAAATTTCTGCACGGCAGAGAGAGAATTCATAGGCAGAAAACTCACGTCAGAAGGCGGTGATTGAAAGTCAATTAACGATGGAAGGCTGAAGCCTATAGTGACCTCCACTGATCCCGAGCTGAGAGTATTCATCGCCACGTCCAACGCTAGCCGTTGCACGTACTCACTTCCCATTCACAGTATCCAACCAGTCGAGAGCCTCCAGCCGGCCCTTGACGTTGGGAACGCCTTGATATCCTGTCGTGCTTGAGCCTTCATTGACATAAACGAGGCTGTCACGGATGTGAAGTACAAGGTACGTCCTCCATTGCTCTGAAGGGTATAGTCAGAAAAGGAATTGCGGTAGGTATGGTCAAATAAGTCCAAGTGGTGGATCAATCTTCTCTTGAATTTCCTCTGGATCTGACGATTTGTGGATTTTGTGATTTTAGTTCATGCTATCCTTTGCCAAGGTAATCATGGAGAGTTAGGTGAGACTGATCCATGCTAAAGGTCCAAAACTGAGTTCTATTTTGCAGGTTATGTTCATTGTTTCTAGCCGAGACCATGGGTATGCATTACGGGTCATGAATTGCATTGCCGACCATCGAACCGTCCTGTGTAGGGTAATTCATTTGAGAACTCCACTTGACGAATTGCGGTGTCCAAAGTGTAATCGCTCCCGAGAATTATAGCAAGTCCTATAAGTTCATCACTGGAAATCCTTGATGTTCTGAATTTTTAAGTATTATATTCACCACTGGTTCGTTGCTATAACAGGAACAAGAAAAAGTGTTTTTCTTTTGTGTAGGTATAATCTGTGGATGAGGTGGCGCACGTTGGATTTTTCATAAGCAAAAGGGATATAAAGCTTCCGAGGCCAACATTACCATCGTCCTTCATCATGTTCTACCGAGGGCACTTGCAGCCATGTCCGAGATCCTGAGCTTGATCCGTAAGCTTGATTCGGTTTGAATTAGGAAAGCAATTTGTAAAATAAGGTTAAAAATTTCTGATCTTATTCAATTTTTAGATATCTTGCTTATATCGAATGATTTGATATCTATCGCAAGATATAAACTTTTGATCGGAAAATTAAAACATTTTATATAAATTTTTCTGAATACAAAATACCTAAATCTAAATTAGGAAGATTATTTTTCCTAATAGGCAACATTTATGTTAAGTTGGAAATATTTTACTCGTCGCCATTCGGGTACGATTCTCCGGCTTAGTAAAAATGGGAAGTTAGCCAATTCGATCTATTGCTATTTAGATTTTGGTAATCTTAATTTTCGAAAAAATTCAAGAAGTGGATATTCATGTTGATTTTGTTTATTATCTTCCTTGTTTGAAATTTGTGAATATTTTGATTTGTATCTCATCTTGATTGCATTCCTTATCAATTCAAAATTTCTAAAATATTTAGTAAGATACGATTTCTTAGAAACCTTATCTAATTAATTTTGTTAGAAAGATAAAGTTTCCTAAAAGCTTTATCTCATCGGATATTATTTGAAATAAAATCAAGATAATCAGTTTATTCATGCATATCTCTCATATCAAGAGGAAATCAGAAATTTCGGTCATTCATGTTTGCATTGCCACATCCCGCATATCTCACATATTCCCAGACATATTTTTGCATTTTGCATACTTGCAAGTCATCATACTTTTGCATACGATATTTTACATATCACTTTGCATCTCACGTAGGCTAGGGGTGAGTTCATGTTTTTGCATATCACATTTGTTTGCATCTTAGGTGTTTATATAATATGATTTGCCATGTCATATCTTGCCTATCATATTTCAGTATATCATATCTTCGAGTATCACCACATCTTATATACCATACCTTTTTTCGAAAAATCACATACATGCATGCTCTAATTTTTCGCACAAATGGTCATGCCTTGTTTCGCACATCAAATGTTTCTTTGCATTTTATATATCATTCCCGTGCGTATTTTGAGTATCACTTATATCATATGCCATGTTTTCAAAAATCGCAAAATCATGCATCATATATTTTTGAAAATCATGCATCGCATATTGTTACGTGTTATATCATTTGTCATGATATGATATGTGTTGTCAAAATCATGTTTAAGTCTTCATGCATTTAAAGTTAATGAACTAAATTTGCACATTTGCTTTGTTCGTTTCTATGCTTCCTTGTGTACTACCCATGTCATATGCAATTTTTGCTTGAGTAAACTGCTATCATTGCATGTATTTTTTTTTTTTTTGGTCGAAATCATTGCACTTAGTTAGAATACATCATTTTGCATGCTTTAATTTGATTAGTTAATTTTTGCATATGAGTTAACTATACTTTAAATTTGCATGTTTTGCATATCATCCCCTCATTTGGATATTCTCGTGTTATCGCATCAATGTCATTTATGCATGGCATCTAAAAAGCAAAAACCCTAAAACGAACTCCATCCTTCTGAATTTTGAACGATTCAATCTGAGTCGCCAACCTTAGGACTTTCATGAAATTTAAGGTACCGAAAGGGCATTAGTTTTAATTAACTAATGTAATCAAGTCTACGAATCCACAATCTTTGGTTCGTAGAAATAAAATAATTCTCCCGTTATTTTATTTAGGTTTCTAACCAACCTATCAAAAATGGTTAGTGGCGACTCCAAATTCTAAATCATCCTGATTAACTTAAGTTGCGATTTGGTAGGGCTTGGGAGAGTCCCTATTAGGTTAGTCATTAATTAACCTGATAATCCATTAACCTAGAAATTTAATTTTAGGCCGCGACAAATCTTTGTATGTTATCTTCTATCTCTTCATTATTAACATTACATATTTATTATCATATGTATCTGTTCATTAGTAACACACCTAATTATCTATATCTTTTTTTTTTTGGGTTGGAAATTATATGTATCTATTCATCAGGAAAATGATGTATGCCTAATGAAGTAGGTTGTGTTGGTTAATAACACACCTGATTGTGCTAATCTTTATCTATTGTTGGTGAACCTTAACTTTTTATAGTCCGCCAAAGTATTTCATAGCTTTCAAACAACCTACTCACCGGGAAAAGTGTCAAAAAAGTCCTAAACCTATTGCGTTAGTATCAATTTAGTCCTAAACATTTTTTTGGTGCCAATTCAGCCCTAAACCTTTTGCATTTATGTCAATTAAGTCCTAAACCTTTTAATGGTGCTAATTAAGTCCTAAACCTTTTGCATTTGTGCTAATTTAGTCTTGAATCTTTTGTATTTATGCCTACTGAGTTAATCCGGCCATTTTTTGGCCGAAAATCGCTGACGCAGACGTCGATTGTCCTACGTGGCATGGTAAACGCTGACTTGGATATTTTTTAAATATTATTCTAAAATTATAAATAATTTTTAAGCATTTTTTGTTTTTAAATTTTTAAATTTTTTTATAATATTAAAAAAATATCTACGTTAGCGCCAGTTGTGCTACGTAGGACAATTGATGTCTGCGCCAAGGATTTTTTTTCGATAAAAAATGGCTGAATTGACTCAATTGGTAAAAATATAAAATATTTAGGACTGAATTGACACTACTGCAAAATGTTTAGGACTGAATTGACACCAATAAAAGGTTTAGGACTAATTGGCACTCATGCAAAAAGTTTATGACTGAATTGACACAAAAAAAAAAGTTTAGAACTGAATTGGCACTAATATAATAGGTTTGGACTTTTTTTGACACTTTTCGCCTATTCACCCCACTAAGCTGTATTGTTTTCCCTAACACCATTATCTTAACTAATTATGATTTGAACATGACAGCCTTAACTTTCCTTCACAATTGAGAGGGAGAATTCAAAATTTTTATCGGTGAATGTGCTCGTTTTCACAACAATAATAGGCTCATCAGTCACGTTCAATCTTTATTGGAAGGCAATAAGGTAGGATGTAGTGTAAGCATGCTCAAGTTGAATCTTATTTAATTCTATTATTGTCACCATAATGGTAACTTTTGATAATACATACATTCCATAAACCATTACCAACCTTTTATTCTTAGCATTCATGATGACATGACCCGTTTGACGAGCATGACGAACTACATAATAGAACCAAGCTAGATATGTATGAGACCGTCTTCAATCATCTGTTTGAGATCCCAGAGCAGCATGGAGATCAACTATTACCTTCATACCGTATTTCCTGCACAAAGCGTATTCAATTATTCAAGGTCAGACTCTCAGGATTCTTTCTAGTTTGATCGCGACTTATTAAATTTTCTATTCTAGTTATTTGCATAAGATGTAGAGGATTGAAAAGTTGCTTCCGCTGCCCATGAAAAAGCCTTGTCCAAAACATTCAGGGAGCCTCCCACAAAAGGCTTTGGCGGTGTCGGATCATATGCGATCCACCATCCTACCGGAATTCTCACAGCAGTTAGATTTTTGCTCGCCATAAATTGGAAGTCCTGCTCGGTAATGTGAGTGTTCCAATGATCCTGCCAGGCACGTTCGTTAATAGAATTATCAATATACTTCGTCTATGTCTCCCTATTACATGCTTTCTTTGCCGCTAATCAGTGAAGGATTACCCGTATGAGTCTCGGGGCATTACTGGGGTCATAACCATTTCTTTGCATGATATTCTAAGTTTAGAACCATCATGAATGTTGTTAGATATAATTAGAATAATTCTCTACGATATTTTCCTATATTAGAGATAATTAGAATATTTATATTGATATTTTGCATCTCTTAAGATTGCACGAATATCATTTGATTTTGCGTATCTTGATTTACTTTAGATAATGATCTCATAAATCCTATAAATAGGCTAGTGTAATGTTTGTTATAATTATTGAAAATATATGAGTTTGATATTTCTCTCTTCGACTTTTTATTTCCTCAAGTTGGTATCAGAGCCTTCGTTCCTGAGATAGCCTAGTGCACCGGGTGCACATCGCACCCGGTGCAACAAAAAAAAAATCCCAATCCTTTTTTTCCGCTTTTTCATTCTCAACTTCGCCAATAAATCCATCCCACTTGACAGTGTTCATTGGAGACTTGGAGTGCTTCATTCCATCTGAGTAAGCACCCCACAATGATCGTGTCACGACGTCGGCGACGCGTCGCCAAGTCGAGCTTTTTCTTTGTCATGGAGGTGTTTTTCAATGCAGCGAAGATGCATCTTCGCACAGTAACTTTCGCTCAGCAGTGCTTGGCTAATCCTTTTACTGTAGCCACGCCAGCTATATCGGCCGCATTTTTTCAATTATTATCTTGGCAACAAAGTTGACTGCACGGCTCAATTGCCTCTGATTCTCGACTTTTCACTTCTCGTTTCGAGAAGCCTACACCGCCATCAGACTCGCTGCCCTCAAATGATGCCTCACATATCCCACATTGTGGATCCACTAAGCTTGATGTCACGAAATGTGTTGGAGCACCGTTAGAGATTGATTCAAACTCAAAGTGACTTAGTCACCTTGAGTTCGAGGGGGATGTTGATATAATTAAAATAATTCTCTATGATATTTTCCTATGTTAGAGATAATTAGAATATTTATATTGATATTCTGCATCTCTCAAGATTGTGCGAATATCATTTGATTGTGCGTATCTTGATTTACTTTAGATAATGATCTCATAGAGCCTATAAATAGGCTAGTGTAATGTTCGTTATGATTATTGAAAATATATTAATTTTATATTTCTCTCTTCCGCTTTATATTTCTCAAGTAATCTCTTGGTTTTAAATCCAGTACTTATGATCATACTCTCTTTGTTCAGCGGACACATGGTGGGTACATTATGCTACTTTTGTATGTGGACGATATGGTTATTATTGGAGATGATCAGATTGGCATTACAAAAATCTAGCAGTATCTTAGTAAAGAGTTCGAAATGAAAGATCTTGGGCAACTCAGCTATTTTTTAGGTTTGGATGTTGCCTCTGATGCTTCAGATTATTATCTCTCTCATGCAAAATCTATCATTAATCTTATTTCTTGTGCAGTCAAGATTGCTTCCGCTCCCACTAAGTCAAATGCCAAACTCAATGACAAGGATGAAACTCTTCTTCCGAATCCTACACTTCATCAACAGTTAGTTGGGACTTGGGAGTTTTATATATCTCACTATTACTAATTCTAACTCCGCTTATGATGTTCACATTTTTAGTCTGTACATGGCTGCGTCTCGTTCGACTTATTTTGCTACATTTTTTAGGAAAAAATGGAGCGTTGCTTCAATTGAGTCGGGTTAAGTTCATGCGAGCTGTCCCGACCTAAAATTTAATCATCAGGCTAATGGATTATTAGGTTAATCACACGAATTAACTAACCTAATACGGACTCTCCCAAGCCCTACCAATTCGTAACTTAAAATTAATCATAATGATTTAGAAATTGGAGTCTCCACTAATCATTTTTGGTAGGTTGATTAGAAACCTAAGTAAAATAGCGGGAGGACTATTTTACTTCTACGAACCAGAGATTGTGGATTCGGGGACTTGATTACACTAGTTAATTAAAACTAATGCCCTTTCGGTACCTTAATTCCATATGAGATGTCCTAAATTGACGACCCAGACTGAATCGATCTAAAGCTCAAATGAGGTGTCTCTTTTGAAATTTTTACTTTTTTAAATGCAATGCATGAAACTATCTAAATGATATGGGTGATATGCAAAACATACGAAATCAAAGTCATCCTGCCCTATATGCAAAATTAAATAATTAATTAAGACATGCAAAATTACATGGCATTAGGGCACAATGCAAGACCATTAGTCTAAACATGCGAAGATCTTAAGTGAAAACATAATCTGTCATGCAATTGATTAACATGCAAACTATTATGCAATTAATTAAATTAGTATGAACATCCTAAACATGGTACTAAAGACATGCAAAATGACATGACAAAATATAATGCAACATAAATATGCATGTTATGAGACACACAAATGCGATCATGTACATGCAAATGTGATAATGCAATGCATGTAATTTTCGAAAAAAATCGATGATGCATGGATACAATTTGCGAAAATATGATGAGATAATGAGCAGTTTTTTTTTGTCATTTTTTTTTATACTTTATGATGCTGATGCAACCTAACTACCTGACATGTGACGTGGCAAGATGACGTGGCAAAATGACATGGCAAGATGACGTGGCAAAATGACATGACAAGATGACATGACTAAATGACGTGGCAAAATGACATGGTAAGATGACGTGGCAAAATGACATGCAATTTAGACATGCAAATTTTTTTTTTTTTTCGAAAACTATTTTTTTTATTTCCCGAAAATTGTATGTCTTTTCCTATTAAATTCGAAAATCAATCCAGGATTTGCCGCCAATCACTTTCAAAGATATTCGCACGCCTTCCGTATTTGGAAATCGGGATTGCCATATATAAACGCGCCTTCCTTTTTTAAAAAATGCGATTGGATTCGAAAGCTTCCTAATTCGAATTTTTCCTTACCGAACAAGACCGATTTGAAACGGAAAGCTAACCTAGATAAGGCAATGAAAGGATTTCAATCAATCAATTTCTATCCCTTAAGCAAGCAATCACGCCAACATGGCAAGAATTCAAGATACGGCAATCATAGAATTTCAATCAAATCCAATCAGTTTTCATTTTTTTAGGCAAGCACTCACACAAATATGGCAAGAATTCAAAACTCCGAAAAAAATCAAATTTTTATTTCTAAAAATTCGGTCTTGCCGATTTAGCATTTTTTTGTGTCAAACCCGGCAAATCGCACCCGCGGGGTAACGGGTGGAACCAGCCGTGACTTGATTTTTATTTAGCGAAAACGCTTTTTGATTTTGTTGGAGATTCTCGGTACATGTAAAGGCGACTAAAATCAACTAAATTAAATCAAACAGCTATGACAAAATCAACCAATTATCAACCAATGATCAACCAAAATAGGGATTGGAATCATACCTAAGCCGAGCCTCCTTTCCCTCTTCAAGTTAAGCTCCCCAATTCGATATCCTGCGAAAATAAGAAAACGATAATAGAAAGTCGCTGAGGGAGCTGCTGGCCGTCGGGCAACGGCTCACGGTGGTGCACGGTAGGGGCATGAGAGGGAACTCCAGAGACCGTCGGGGTACGGTGCAGAAAACATCGAGGACGTCGAGACGTACGGCGGGTGGCACAGCCGATCGGACATCGGTCTTCAACCATCGGGAGAGCTCATTTCAAAGATCCGAACGGTGGAGATGAAGAAGGGATTAATATGACCTTGGACACGAAACATCAGCTCGATCCAACGGGCCAATTGGCCAGAAACTCAAGAAATGCCGGCGGGTGAACAGTACCCACGCTTTGGAACGGCTACTGATCTAGCTGTTGTTCGACCACCAGGAGAGCTAGTTTTATAGATATGAACGGTGGATATGAAGAATGGATCAATATGACCTTACACACACAAAATCAACTCGATCCAACAGTATAGTCGGCCGAAAACTCAAGAAATGCCGGCGGATGAACAGTACCCACGCCTTGGAACAGCTACTAATTTAGCTGCTGTTCGGCCACCAGGAAACCTCGTTTTAAAGATCCGAACGGTGAATATGAAGAAGGGATCAAGACGACCTTGCACACAAAAAATCAGCTCGATCCAACGATTCAATCGGCTGGAAACACAAGAAATGCAGCGGGTGGTGGCGCGACAACAAGGCGAGGGGAAGAGAGAAGAGGGAGAGGAGCGTGAGAGATTGTGAGAGAGGCGAGAGAGAGTGCAGAATTTTTTTTTTCTTTCTTTTTTGTCCCCTCCACGTTAACCCTAGGCATAATGACGAATATATAGGGTGAATTAGGGTTACGCCTTTAGGGTTTAATCTCGACCGTTAGATTTTCCAAAACATGGCCGTCGGATTGAAATTTCTAATCTTGTCGGGCTAAGATAACCCAAGATTCGACCACTTATAGATGAGCTATGGGCTTGGCCGATATTCATATTTTAATGGGCTTATCTGCGCCAATTTATGAATTCCCTAAAATTAAAATTTAGGTGCTAACAGCTTGCCCCTCTTTGAGTGGAGACTCAGAGAGGTTTCACTCAAAGACCAAAAGTGGCACCTAAATTTTCATCGATTTCTCACTATTTTTATTTTTATTTATTTATTTATTATTATTTTTTTTATTATTATTTTTTTGGAAATGATGCAATGCAAGACTGAAAATAACATGCGTCTAACTTCTTTTTTCAAAGAATTTGCGCATGGATCGCGTAAGGGGTATCTATTTCTGCAAATACCTTATACGCTGAGGATTCCCTTAATCACCAGCGCTGGGAGGATCTTAAAGTACTGGGCCCATCCGTCGTCAGAAATTTCTTTCTTCCTAACTCGGGGCGACGCAAGATGTCTGTAGGCCGAATTTGCGAGTTCTGGGTCGCAAATCGGTAATGCTTCTGCATCACGATCATCCGCTCATCACGTGAAGCATTGGCTGTGAGTAAAACTTTCGAACCACGATCATCCACTCATCACGTGGAACGTCGGCTAAGAATAAAGCTTTCAAACCACAATCATCTTCTCGTCTTGTGGAATGTCAGCTGAGAAATGCTTCTGCATCACGATCATCCGCTCATCACATGAAGCATTAGCTGCGAGTAAAAGTTTCGAACCACGATCATCCGCTCATCACGTGGAACGTCGGCTAAGAATAAAGCTTTCAAACCACAATCATCTTCTCGTCCTGTGGAATGTCAGCTGAGAAATGCTTCTGCATCACGATCATCCGCTCATCACGTGAAGCATTGGCTGTGAGTAAAACTTTCGAACCACGATCATCCACTCATCACGTGGAACGTCGGCTAAGAATAAAGCTTTCAAACCACAATCATCTTCTCGTCTTGTGGAATGTCAGCTGAGAAATGCTTCTGCATCACGATCATCCGCTCATCACATGAAGCATTAGCTGCGAGTAAAAGTTTCGAACCACGATCATCCGCTCATCACGTGGAACGTCGGCTAAGAATAAAGCTTTCAAACCACAATCATCTTCTCGTCCTGTGGAATTCCAGTTGAGAAATGCTTCTGTATCACGATCATCCGCTCATCACGTAAAGTATTAGCTGCGAATAAAGCTTTCGAACCACGATCATCCGCTCATCACGTGGAACGTCTGCTAAGAGTAAAGCTTCTGCATCACGATCATCCGCTCATCACGTGAAGCATTAGCTGCGAATAAAGCTTTCGAACCACGATCATCCGCTCATCACGTGGAACGTCTGCTAAGAATAAAGCTTATGAATCACGATCATCCGCTCATCACTTGAAACATTAGTTGCAGGCCAGATTTGCGAAATGCTGATATCGCAATCAAGTAAAAACTGAATCACATTCATCCTTTATGTGAAACAGTGGACAGAATTACAAAATGCTGGTATCGTAATCTGGAAAAATCTGAATCATGTTCATCTTTTACATGAAACAGCGAACAGAACTGCGAAATGCTGGTATCGCAATCTGAGAAAATCTGAATCACATTCATCCTTTATGTGAAACAGCGAACAGAATTGCGAAATGCTGGTATCGCAATCTGAGAAAATCTGAATCATGTTCATCCTTTACATGAAACAGCAAACAGAATTGCGAAATGCTGGTATCGCAATCTGAGATGATCTGAATAGGGTGCTCGAGTTATGGATCGAGCGGGCCTGATTGTCTTTTGGGATCTTCTGTCTAGATCACCGTGCCTAGCTTGATACCTGTGTTGACACCTAAATTTTGATCAACCTTTTTTACTTTATTTATTTATTTATTTATTTATTATTATTTTTAAAAAAAATCATAAAAAATCTATAAAAAGTTGAAAAATTGAAAAATCAATTTTGGAGACCTTGGCCAAGCTAAATGAACCATTTTGACCAAAAAAATATTTTTCATAATTTTCATTATTTTTAATATTTTCGAAAAAAATACAAAAAAAAGAAAAATAAAAGAAGAAAATCAAGAAAAATAATATTTGAGGTCACAAAAAAATATATAAATAGTTGGTATTTTTATTTTTATTTTATCCATTTTCTGACCTCATAAATAGTAAAATTCAGGTTTGATTTTAGGTGTTCTTTGATCATCATAAAATTGAATTTGGCAAAAATATTAGTAATGATTAAAAGGAAAAGGAGTGAAAACATCATCATTCAAAAGAAAAGTAAAAGAGAAAAGAAAAGTTTGAGTAATGATGGGGAATAATAAAATAATAAAAAGCAAAAAAATAATAAAAATAAAAAATAAAAAATCTCTCTCTCCCTCTCTTTTTCCTCTTCTTCTCACGCTCTCTTCTCTCCCCCTTGATCATCTGCCGCTCCTCCCCTCCTCACACGCTCCCCCCTTCTCTCTTTTGCTCTTTCCTCTCTCTCTCTTTTTGGAATGCACTCAAGTGCACTCAAGTGCACTTGAGTGCACTCAATTGAGAGAGAGGGAGGATCGGCCCTCTTGATCCGCGGCTCCCCCTCCTTCGTCTCCCTCTCCTCTTCCTTCCTTCCTTCTCTTTTTTCTTCTTGGTTTTTCTTTTTTCTTCTTCGTGAACCTCCCCACCTCACCGACACCACACATCCGGCCGCCTTTGTCGAGCCAGCTACCACCTCACCACCACCTTGCTCCGCCACCCTCCGACGCCGTGCCGAGATCCCGTCCGTCTTGCTGTTTATCGCGACCTCGTGGAGCTCCTAGATACCGCAATCCCCCTCCATCTTCCTCCTCTGTTTCGCCCCCCCCCCCCCGCCACGTCGTCGCTCTTCGTCGTCGCCGCTTGGCCACGAATCCATCGTGTTCGGGCCGATCCCGGCCGTGGGTCGAGCGGCCGTGATCTTGGGCCACGGCCGAGCCCATAGCCGAGGCCGTGGGCCAAGGCCGTAGGCCAAGGCCTGGCCGAGCCCATGGCCGAGGCCGTGGGCCATGGCCGAGGCCGTGGGCCATGGCCGAGGCCGTGGGCCATGGCCGTAGGCCAAGGCCGAGCCCACGGCCGAGCCCATGGCCGAGGCCGTGGCCGAGGCCGTGGGCCAAGGCCGTCGGCCAAGGCCATGGCCGAGCCCATGGCCGAGGCCGTGGGCCGAGGCCGTAGGCCAAGGCCATGGCCGAGCCCATGGCCGAGGCCGTGGGCCAAAGCCGTGGGCCGAGGCCGTGATCTTGGGCCGTGGCTGAGCCCATAGCCGGTCCATGGCTGAGCGAATCGGCCCGTTTCCGAGCCTGGATTTATTTTTTTAAATTATTATTATTTATTGCCGGTCTTAAAACTTGTAAAATTGATTGTTGACATTTTGATGTGGTGATCGACAGGTGATGTGCATGGAGATGGTCGCAGGCTGAGGCTGGGCGATTGAAGGCCGGTGTCCAATCCGGTATGTTTTACGTACCCGATCCGTATATCAGGGTTATTTTTCTAAAATGTCGACATTATAGATTTGGTTTGCATGTATTTATCTCAGTTCAGTAGTTAGCTTATTTATCTGGTTGAGTGTTGTCTATTGCCAATGATATGCTTTTTATTAAAATATTTTTCGAAAATATTAAAAAAATAATAAAAAAAATCGATCAGAAAATGCTAAACAAATAAAAAACTAAAGAAAAATTCAAAAAAATTGAGAAAAATTGCAGAAAATTCCAAAAAAATTCTAAAAATTTTCCAAGGCTGAAAACATAAAAAAAATTGATTTGTTTTCATTTTTGGGATTTTCTCCCATTTAATCCAAAATGGCGATTTCACCCCTCAAAGGGTAAATCGTCTTTGATATTCTGATGAATTGTGGAAATTGCTTAGAATTTGGTGATGGGCCAGATGGGTGGCTAAACCTTATGTCTAAGATTTCCACATTTCATTTCCATTTTTAGAAAATGACGATTTTACCCTTCGAATGGTAAATCGGTTTCTAAAATTCCCGAAAATCACGAAAATTGCCAAAAAATAGGAAATGGGTCAATTGAGTGACCAAACCTGTTTTTGACTCCGGATTTATTCCGAAATGATGATTTTGTCCTTTTTGGGCAAATTGTCCCATTTGTCTCAAAATTACGATTTTGCCCCTAATGGGCAAAATCATGTCTAAATCATTCCTAAGCCTGATTGATGCTTCTCTAGGCCAATATGGCCTTATTAGGAATGCCATGTGATTTATTTGTACATTTGAATTCATTGATTTGTGCACTTTATCATTGATTGTGATTGCTAGGATAGTCATTCCTATCTGCATGAACTCCTAGATTTAGGACTTGTACCCCACTCATCTGCATGAAATCTTAGGTCAGAAAATTCAATCAACTTAGGTACCGAAAGGGCGTCAACTCGGACAGTTGACGTAACTAAGTCCCCGAACCCATTTCTCTGGTTATCGCAGAATTGAATAGAAACTCCCGACTATTCAATAGGGTGGTCCAATCATACCCTCCAAATAATGATTGGTGGCGACTCCATGGCATGAACACTTAGCACATGTCACCAGACCACACTGAAGGTCGACTACGCATACCTCCGTTGCGATTTGGGTAACGGGCCTTGGGAGAGGCCCGCGTCCGACCAGACTAGACGGCCCATTAGCCCTCGAGAGCCTTTCATGCAACCTCGAGAGGGTCGCGACAGACTGGCGACTCCACTGGGGACTTTAGAGAACTTGAGCCGATTAAAAAGTTGATTGATTTTTCTAACATGTTTTATGCAGATGCTCTTCAAGGTGAGGTACGTACTTTAACCCTTGAGGTGTTAAATGTTTTTGCAGATTGGAGAAATAAGGGGTGTAGTCCGTGATTAACATTGTCTTATGCAGGTTGGGCGTAGGAATGTATGTTGTGTGGATGATTTGAAGTGCTGATTGATAAACTGTTGTGCATGACTTGCATTGTGATGATCACGACACGTGGACACACACAACCGCGCCTAAAACCCCGGGCGCCGTCTTTAGGAACACAATAGAAGGAATTGAAAATGGAATCTCCGTGAGGAAAAACACGGGGTAATCCACTTTTCAATTCCGCTCACTTCGAACTATGGATCGAGTCCCAATGCAACGATAGCTGTGCAATGGAATCGGCTCTTTCTAGAACTCGAGGTGGGAACCTTGACCTTAGGTGCCAAACCCTCTGATTTTTAGAAGTTTACCATCACTTGTTTCATGCGCATGTCTTTGGGTGGTTGGTACACCTAAAACCGCACATAAGTCGACGAGTTGGGTTGGTAAGACTCTCTATCCCCCCAAATCTATCACTGTTCATGTAAATATAGGCATTTCATCCATTGCATTCTGGTGATTAGATTAAACGCCGTTTCGAGAATAGGTATGTGCGTTTGTCCCCAACGCCCTTGACAGAAGACGAGGAGGGTGATATCCCACGACGAACACCGAGTGTGCGATAAGGAGCATACTATGGACATTATTGAGGTATCATCCAATGAAGATGACGAGTTGGGGCAAGTGATCCTGAAGACACAGATCGAAACTGGGGCATCCCTAAACGTTAGGATCACATTCCTTTGTTTCATTTTCCATTACTAGTCCTCTTGTATAGGGTTTATTTTTACCGGGGTTTTCTCTATCTCACCCCTTAGAGTGATTGTATTAGGGATCTATTGGTGTATACATTCAGATGGAACTTGGTTGTATTTCTTTTGACGGGTCATGGGAATGTGATAGTGGCATTTTCTCTAATCATCCGAATACTCCCAAGTCAAGTTTATAATTCCTTTAGAGGAAATTAAAATTGGAAATCTTACACGACCTTTTTGGTCGTATAGGGTAATCCAACCCCAATTTCGCTAGAAGGAATTATACACTTGAATTGGTTCATGCATGATTGTGCGCCGCTGGTAATCCACGATAATTGACCGAGAATATCGGCGTTGTTTTGAATTTAATGACGAGATAGATGTCCAAATTACTCTCGTTCTTAACAAAACGGCCTTGATTTGGATGCCGTATCTTCAATTAAATTTAAAACACGTTATTATGCCTCGCACTTTTGAGTAATTCGTTCCTCTCGAAATTGATCAAAAGCGATTATTGTGAATTACATTCCTTTCAATAGTATGCTTTCTTTCGAGGAATATTGATAAAAACTTTTCGCGCAAGATTAAAGCCCTTGTAAAAGTTCTTGTCCTTATTAATCACGAGCAAGCATAATATTGAAAGGGGTCTATGCTTTCTTTTTCAGATTATTCCTTCTGACTCGGTCTTTTCATTTGCAGGTGAAAAACAAGTAGTATAGAGAAATCTTCTCTTGGACAAATCTGCAACTATTCTTCCATCTGATCATGAGCGAGTTATAAAATCAGGACGTATTTGCGCGGCTTATTGATATTATGGTTCGGCTCACCCAAGTTGAAGATGTTTGGATGCTCGAAGAAATGAACCATACAGAAGTTAAAACACACACACGAGAACTTTCATTTATTTTGCTCGGCGGAGGGTTTTCAGAAGCAGGTCATACAAGTCGGGGTGGAAAAGTAAAGCCAAAGTGAGCCATAATTAACGACACAAAGGATCCCAACTGACCCTCCATGTTATTAATGCTCTGCTCATACTCCCAGCTCCGCATGTTGTGGTCGGCAAGCCTGAGGAGAAGACTTCTGCATTCTCCCTTAACTTCGGCGACCTTGGCCTCGTGTTCTTCGGTGACTACTTCCAGGTCCCGAACCAGTCCATTCCCGCGAGCTATGTCCTCGGTTATCTTGTCGAGCCGTTCTTCCTGCCAGTCGCTCTGAAGCCTCAACAGGACGTTGCGGCGGTCATGCTCGCCGGTGGTCAGGGATATGGCCAATTGATCCACCAGATTTCTCCTCTCGCGAAGCAACGTCGCGACCCGCTCATTAGCAAACTCGACGGCCTTTTTGTAACTATCAACCAGATAGTTGGTCAGCACCAAATGATCAGATCGATCCTCATAACGAGCCCGCAAGACGCGAGCCACCAGAATCTCCCGATTAGCAACACGATAGGCCTCTAAGGAGTGTGCAAAGAGAGTCGGGAAAGTTTTATATTCCCTCCCCAGTGTAGTACCTTCGAGAGAAGTGGTATCAAGGTCCTCGAGCAGGACACAGATTGCATCATCGGTTGCAGAATGATCGGTTATGTGCGCGTAACCGCGACCCAGTAGGTTATAAAGCTTTTCCCACTGGGCCAAGACATCAATTGAAAAAGTGCGTACGGGAGAGGAGGCCATTTGCGTTGGGTTGGCTTGAGAATAAGACGAGTTTAACAGAGAGATTAGAAGGAAGAGGCTGATTATGCGAGAACGTTAACCTTCCATACATTAATTCCTCATTTTATAGCAACTCGAGGATGATGAAGGGTCTCAGTAATAATGCTGGTGGAGCCCAGTTAGGGGGGTAAAGCAGGAGGTCCCCTCACGAGAACCATTGGATTCGTTTCGGTTCGCGATTTCCGGCTCATCAATTAAAAGATGTAAAAGATTTGTCGGGATCATCATTATTGGAGTTAGGTGGGAGGTAAGCGCAACTATCGAAGAGAGCCCTAACAGGATTTGGCAGTCCCATCACGTTGAAAAGCTAAGCGAGAAATTCAAAGTCTTGAGGGGGAACGTTTGCCTAATGATGCTTGAAGAGCGTCTCCTAAACATACGAAGTCACTCGAAGAAAACTTTATAGGGAGTGAGCATACATGAGAGAGTGGAGAACTCTGAGTGGGCAAGAACCAATCAAACATTTCTCAATCCAACATATTTAAGAGGTTATTGTCAGCTGCTAGAGGCGACTGACTCAAAAATCTCAGAAATTGAACTACAGAGGGATCTCGAAGATTCCAAGATCAAGTCTAACGCCAAAACCATGGAGCCCAACACTTCTGGCAACGGAAATCAAGATCACGGCGACGACGACAACGACATCCACGATGTTCAACTCGGGAAAAGAAGACGTCCTCACCAATACTCTCAGGAGGAAACCCAAATGCTGGAAACCCTTTTCAGTAAAAGCCATTACATGAAAAAGAAGTGGAGAATTGAATTGAGCCGGGAGTTGGGGATTAATCAGTCGAGGATCCAGTTTTGGTTTCAAAATAGGAGATCCAAATCGAAGGCTCAACGCAAACGTCAGGTGGTCGAGATTTTAAAGGAAGAAAACCAAAAGCTGCGAACAGAAAACATGAGGTATGAAAAAGCTCTCAATATTACCGTTTGCCCTCATTGCGATAACCTCGTCGCCCTCGGTAAGATATTCCCCGATAAGCCTCACGCGATGATTGAAGACGTTCATTTACCACCTTACTCCCTCGGGGCATCTCCTGCTCAACCAGATTTTGCCGGAGTCACGCATGAGCAGGATGATCCTACGAAGATGATACAAATGCCTCCTGGGGGATGGGATTTGCATCGCTTTGATTTGAGTTATAGTTTCAAGGAGCTGGATGTTACCGCCGACCAGCTCAAAGCATATCAGCCTCATGCACAACAATTTTCGATAGGGTCGGGTCCTGCTGGAGATGAGTTAATCAGTCGTCAAGCCATCGATGCAATTTTGGGCCACGATAAGAGGAGGTTCGCTTGGCCCCCTGAACTGCATTCCAGATTCCTAGACGTGGTTCACCAAATGGGGATCGACTCAGCAACTCCGACGCGCATATTTAAGGCCATGAATGTACCGGGGCTTAGTAAGGAGCTGGTCAGGAATCACCTTGCTGCCTACAGAAAGCTATTAAAACAACGTCGAGCGGAGCTAAACCGGGAGGAATCCGTCTCGAGCTCAAAAGCTAGGGGCGACCGCCATTGTAATGCTCAGGCATCAAGAGATACCCGGCCAAATCTAAGCATCAATCAAGCTAGCAACCCGACCACCGGCAAACTGAAAGCTGATCAGAATGTCCTCCCAGGCCATTTCAACACTTCTCAAGAGCGCGTGTCACAAGTACAGCGAGTGCGCACTCCTCCATTCGAGCAACAGTCGGCTGGTGCTCTGCCTGCCGCTGGTCAACCCACGACAGACGATTTCTTCGATGAGGGGCTCGATGCCTTGTTCAATCAGTGGGAAGCTGGCATGCTTGGACAGCCATGATCTAGCACCTGGCTCGGGGCACGATGGGTCGGTCACTACGAACACCCATAGGAAGAAGAACATGTTCACGAGTAGATCACTCATTTTATCCGTTGTAAAGTTCCTACGGGAACATTTTTCTTTAATGACTATAGTTAATTCTATATTAAAACCAACGCTATCGACGAACATCGTCATGCTCAGTTGTGATGATCCCTTGTTAGATTAAGTCTGAAACCAGAGACGGTCTTTAAAATTTTGAGTGGCCACGAACTCATTCCTCACCAAGCGCCCGGGATGCTGAAATGAAGAGTAACAGCATGCACAGGGAAAATGTCACTTTCGTTTGAACGATGAAAAGGGGTTGAGAGAAGATCATAGCGTTAATTCCCATGGAGCTAAATGAATTAAACGGAGTCATTAATTGCGGGTCCACCGCTGCTCCCCACGTTCTCGGGCCTAACAAATCATAAAAGGCGCCGAAAGATTGTAGACCCACCACTTTGAAGACTGAACTAGGGGACGAGCGCAATACTCGATGAAACCGAATCAATGCAAGAGAGTTTGTGATCCTATCACGAGGAAAAAGAAAGGAGAATACAGACGATGAGTAATTGCAGAATCTCGGGAGGAGCGCTTGCTTGCTGGTCTTCATATGCAGCCTGAAGGATGGTTCCAGGACACGCACAATCACTTGAGAAAATTTCTAGAGTGAGCAAACACGTAAGAGAGAATTGAGAAAGCTGAGTGAACTAGATCAGCCCGAGATACCCCGATCCATCATGTTTAAAAGTTATTCCCATCTGCTAGAAACGCCCGACCTGGACATTTCTGAGCACAAACTGCTGGGAGACTTTGAAGATCCTGGAGCTGAATCCTGCCCGAAGGCCATAGAGACTGACTCCTCCAGCGATGAAATTCTAGGTTTCAGCTACGAAGAAGGAGTATACAATGATGACCGGAGCCGGAAAAGGAAGCAACTACAACGCCACACTCCAGGCCAAATCCGAGAGCTCGAAGCTTTCTTCAATGAATGCCCCACTCCAAGCAGACAACAGAAAATGGAGTTGAGCCGAAAGATAGGATTGGAGCTTTCGAAGGTCAAGTTTTGGTTCGCCAACAAACGAACCCGGGTGAAACAGCAATACGCAGACCATGAGTTACTGGTCCTGAAGGAGGAGAATGAGAAGCTTCAAGCTGAAAGCGCGAGATATAAGGAAGCTCTGACCAAGGCCACCTGCCTTAATTGTGGTAATCCTGTTGTCCTCGGCGAGGTGTTCCTCGATGAACCATCCCTATTGACGAATAACACTCAGCTGTTACCGTAATCTCCACAACATTTTCCGACACAGCCAGATACCGCCGGAGATCTGCATGAGCAAGTCAACACCATAGGATCAACACCAACATCCTCTGAGAAATGGGATATGAATCATCACAGGGGGAGTTCTCTCAATGACGAACTCGCTGTCGCAGCCAGCCAATCCAAAGTCGGTGAGTCCCTCCCTGGACAACTTTTGAAACGACTAGATCCCGTAGAGAATAGCTACCGAAGTATTGACGATATTTTGGGTGATAAGAGAACAAGGTTTTACTGGACCTATGAACTTCACACCAAATTTGTTGATGCAATTCGAGAACTGGGAGTTGATTCGGCTAGCCCACTACGCATACTCGAGATTATGAATGTGCCGGGGCTCTCTAGAATTAACGTTGAGTCTCACCTCAAGTACTATAGGAGATTGCTAAGGGATGGAAGGATAGCGTTAAACCATCATAAAGCCAGTTGGAGCTCAAGTGCTGGGCAGAGTTACAACCATGATGATTGGAGAGCCAAGAGCACCCAACCGTGTTTCAGCAATGACGGGACTAGCAGTCGTGTCAGCGACTCCTCTAACCCAAATCAGAATGCTCCGCCGAGCTATCTCAATACTCCTCAAGAGTATATGCCACAGTTCCAGCACATAGAGATTCCTCAGTTTGAGCGCGAATCAGTCATTAATGCTGTCCCTGAAGCAGATCTGGCATTGGTAGAGAGTGCACATATAAACCTGCCGGTCATCGGAGGAAGTCCCAATTCGAGGGATCAAATTGCTCACGGCGAGAGCAAAGAGAGGAATCCCTCACCTGCAGTCGACGACACCCAATATGGGCACCAAGGGCTAGAAAGAACAGGCGATTTCCTTGATAAGGAGCTGGACACTTGGATCAATACTCTTCAGGAATGTATGTCTCGACCCCAACATGGCAATGATGAAGGTTCCAGCTCAAAGACTCCAGTCCCTCACAATGAAGGAGATGAAAGAAATCTGCTCCCAACAATTGTTGATACCCAACTTGAACATCAATGGCTCGAAGACCCGAGCAATTTCCTTGGCGATGAGTTCAATCTTTGGCTCGATCAATTTGGAGCCGGAGGGCCATCACAGTGGTGACGCAAGGCAGGTGACCAAACGTCTGATGCAAGGCATGGTTACTCGATGAAAAATGCTTAGACGAAAGGGGTGGAACACTCCTATTGAATATGTTGTTGATCGCACTGTAAGGTTCCCACGGGAACATCTTTCATTAATGTCTAGAACTAATTGCGCGTGAGTGTCAACATCACCCTTTGAGCATCTTCAAGCCGAGGGCCGTGGATTAATCGCTTAATCCGTGGAGCAAGTTCCCCGAACAATGACTATCACCCACGGAGTATAATGAGATCTACCCCTACAATACGAAATACGTTTGGCCGCGAAGCCACCTATTTGGTAAAACGATGTATCGTTCCTAAACAATCTTCAATCGAATACCGAAGTAATGTCTCCTTTCTTTCCCTTCTCAGGTGATAAACGTGGATAAATCACTCAAGGAGCCATTTGTTCGAATAACAGAACAGACGTTGCCTAACTGGGGGGCAGATGAACCATTGATGTTGCAAACACTCCAAGAATGGATAGGCGGATTTGATAGATGTTGTTCATATCAATACGCAACATCAGAACGGGATGAGAACCAAGAGTAAAGTTGTATCGTTCCAATTTGTCTTGAATTTGAGAATATGAATTGATACTCGTTATTTATCCTTGACAGGGGAATCGCCTTACAGACGAACAGGTTTTTACATCCCATGTACTACTCGTTAGAGTACATGACCAAGGGTAGGATGTATCGTTTCGATTTTTGAAAAATTCGTGAACATGCAATGATATGCTTCTTTTACATTTTCAGGGGTCTGCAGCCACGACAGGTAGGTAAGTATCCCTTTCCCAGTTAGCTGGAGACAAAAAAATGTTAAAATACTTTCAGCCGTCATGAAAATTATCCAATGCATCGATGTTCATGATTTAAATCGGGAGGTTGCCCAAAGCATGAATAAGACATGCACGATACATCACAAAATCCCCTCGATGGATAAATTTTGGGAAAGAAAGAAATGAATTTTTCCAAATATGATTATTTGTCAAATCATTCAAAAGGAAGTTTACTCAAAAGAGAGGCAAGCCTAGTCAAAACACGTCCTATACACATTTAAGAGAGAAGTGGAGCGGATCAGATAGCAAAATCTGGACCTACGGAAGTAGGGACCATTCGCAGCGATTACATGGGTTGGGACGACGGAGGCATTCGTTTCATATCCCCTAAACACTACAGGTGACCGTTGATAACCCCTTTGAACGGCGGTTTTCATTCTTAGCCCTGTCGAGAACCACCCCACATCGGGGCAAAATGAAGATGAGCCCAGCAGTATCAGGAGAAAATGGTTAGAAATTTTCTTGCTCGGACTAACATTAATCTTTGTGTGTTGTTTATATGGTAATCCAAGTGCCATAGGATGATGAGAAGCATTCATTTCTCTATCCTACACATCGAATCCTTTGCATAGCCAAGTCGAGCCTGCAAATTCGTTTCATGAGCCCGTTGGTGATCATTGCACATTTCAAGATGGATGCATCATCACTTTAGAAACGGAAGAGCTCAAGACTAAGGGATTTCAAAAAAAAAAAAGATGAAAATGAGAAAAAAAATCCACGACATCGAGAAAAAGCAAAGTGCCTGGTAAAAGCAAGGCCGATACTCGTGTAAGTTGTTTGATTGATCCACAATGAAGCCGGATGGGAAAAGAGAAAATCCCTAAAGGAGCCAAATCTGAAAGGGCTGCTCCCCAAAATGCTATCAAGCGCAGAACAAAGACATAGAGAGAGTCAGTCTCTGAATGCAACAAGAGACGCTCTTTAAAGAGCTGGCGCACGCCGCAAGATAGGTTGCGCGCCTTAAAGGCTAAAGATGCAGAAAAGAAAGGACAGGTGGCAAATCAGCAATGATCACCAATGTCAAACCCGTCACGAATTCTGGGCCAAAAACAAGCCTTTTTCGGTCCCCAATCCTACCAATGTTACAACCCTGAAACAGTCTTCTCTGACTAAGACACTTGGGCTAACATATAACTTAGCTCGAAGAGGTACGAGCAAGACTATTTCTTTCTCATTTTGCAGGGTTCTCGACTTGTAAACCCGGAGCAGATGGTGAAGACTTTCATACAATGGCCTCGACTCCAAAGCGGGTCCCCCTTGAAAACCAATATCCAAGCCCAACATTACGGTCCCGTGAAAGACCTCCCGACCGATCAAAATGTATGCGCTGCGAATGAGCCTAAAACCTAGGCACAAGTCAGTAGGGAATTGAGTGCATCCCCTAAAAATCATTACCTCAAAACAGGTGAGATGGCCTCCTTGTCGAGAAATATTCCAATTGATGTTTTGAACAAACTCTTTTTGGAATTTTCAAACTGTTGATCCAGATTTTCCGTGCAAGGGATTTGTGATCACATTTGCATGTTGCAAGAATGCTTTGGATAACCTCCAGCATCAAAACGCACATTTCATGATTACGACTTAAATCATACGGTTTTGTCAGAAGGACAACCGTCGTCTTCCCTAAGATTGCTAATGTTTTCTTGGTGAAGAAAAATTTTTCAGGCTCGAACTTCTGCAGGATCCGTTGGAAACACTAATCTCCCAGAATGTCGCCTCAACAGACTCAAGTGAAGCTTTGTCAAGATAAAATCTTTCGCCGCTTCAAAACTGAATTCCCGACAAATTTCGGGGTCTTTTAAAAGAAGGGATGAGGATAGAACCCTTTTTCAAAATCAGGCAGTCTCATCGGACGTGGAGAACCCTCGTCATGAGATTCCTTTTCAAAATTCATGTAGTTTCATCGGACGTGGAGAACCCTCGTCATGAGACCCATTTTCAAAGCAAAAACCAAAGGTAGATACCGCCTGAAGGGTCAAATCAAGGTAGAAACTGCCTGAAGGGTCAACTCAAGGTAGATACCGCCTGAAGGGTCAACTCAAGGTAGATACCGCCTGAAGGGTCAAACTAAGGTAGATACCGCCTGAAGGGTCAACCCAAGGTAGAAACCGCATGAAGGGTCAAATCAATGGTAGAAACCGCCTGAAGGGTCAATGAATAGTAGAAAACCGCATAAAGGGTCAAAGGATTGGTAGAGACTGCCTGAAGGATCAACCCAATGGTCCGATCCACCATACGGATCAAAACCTCGATGAATCCTGAACGCGGGAAGAGTTGTTTTCCCTAATAAGCCTTACATTAGGCAAGCCATTTCTAGTTTAGTCCACCACACGGATCAAAACCCTTGGCAAATTCCCAAATGTGGGACGTGTCTTCCTTAGATTCCTATCAGTTAGGAATCCCATTATGGTTTGACCTACCATACGGGTCAGAGCTTAACCTCTCTGGGATACTCTAGACGAGTTCCTAGAAATTCTCTTGAATCCATCAAACACCGCGAAAATCGCACAAACATCGAACAGGTAAGTGGCAGGTACGTCTCTCTACTATCTCACTCTCTCATGTCAAATGAATGCTTTCCCCTTCAAGAAAGAGCATACATGGACAAACATGAAGATTGGATGTCATAACTCCTTTTCCATTAGTTTCCCGAGTCGAGTCGATAAGGACTCAGTGTCACCTTGTCTTTGAGAGAAACCTCTAACGAGATTCCTCTCAAAGAGGGGCAGCTGTTGACACCTAAATTTTGATCAACCTTTTTTGCTTTATTTATTTATTTATTTATTATTATTTTTTTTTAAAAAAAATCATAAAAAATCTATAAAAAGTTGAAAAATTGAAAAATCAATTTTGGTGACCTTGGCCAAGCTAAATGAACCATTTTGACCAAAAAATATTTTTCATATTTTTCATTTTTTTTAATATTTTCGAAAAAAATACAAAAAAAAGAAAAATAAAAGAAGAAAATCAAGAAAAATAATATTTGAGGTCACAAAAAAATATATAAATAGTTGGTATTTTTATTTTTATTTTATCCATTTTCTGACCTCATAAATAGTAAAATTCAGGTTTGATTTTAGGTGTTCTTTGATCATCATAAAATTGAATTTGGCAAAAATATTAGTAATGATTAAAAGGAAAAGGAGTGAAAACATCATCATTCAAAAGAAAAGTAAAAGAGAAAAGAAAAGTTTGAGTAATGATGGGGAATAATAAAATAATAATAAAATAATAAAAAGCAAAAAAATAATAAAAATAAAAAATAAAAAATCTCTCTCTCCCTCTCTTTTTCCTCTTCTTCTCACGCTCTCTTCTCTCCCCCTTGATCATCTGCCGCTCCTCCCCTCCTCACACGCTCCCCCCTTCTCTCTTTTGCTCTTTCCTCTCTCTCTCTTTTTGGAATGCACTCAAGTGCACTCAAGTGCACTTGAGTGCACTCAATTGAGAGAGAGGGAGGATCGGCCCTCTTGATCCGCGGCTCCCCCTCCTTCGTCTCCCTCTCCTCTTCCTTCCTTCCTTCTCTTTTTTCTTCTTGGTTTTTCTTTTTTCTTCTTCGTGAACCTCCCCACCTCACCGACACCACACATCCGGCCGCCTTTGTCGAGCCAGCTACCACCTCACCACCACCTTGCTCCGCCACCCTCCGACGCCGTGCCGAGATCCCGTCCGTCTTGCTGTTTATCGCGACCTCGTGGAGCTCCTAGATACCGCAATCCCCCTCCATCTTCCTCCTCTGTTTCGCCCCCCCCCGCCACGTCGTCGCTCTTCGTCGTCGCCGCTTGGCCACGAATCCATCGTGTTCGGGCCGATCCCGGCCGTGGGTCGAGCGGCCGTGATCTTGGGCCACGGCCGAGCCCATAGCCGAGGCCGTGGGCCAAGGCCGTAGGCCAAGGCCATGGCCGAGCCCATGGCCGAGGCCGTGGGCCAAGGCCGTAGGCCAAGGCCAAGGCCAAGGCCGAGCCCACGGCCGAGCCCATGGCCGAGGCCGAGGCCGTAGGCCAAGGCCATGGCCGAGCCCATGGCCGAGGCCGTGGCTGAGCCCATAGCCGGTCCATGGCTGAGTGAATCGGCCCGTTTCCGAGCCTGGATTTATTTTTTTAAATTATTATTATTTATTGTCGGTCTTAAAACTTGTAAAATTGATTGTTGACATTTTGATGTGGTGATCGACAGGTGATGTGCATGGAGATGGTCGCAGGCTGAGGCTGGGCGATTGAAGGCCGGTGTCCAATCCGGTATGTTTTACGTACCCGATCCGTATATCAGGGTTATTTTTCTAAAATGTCGCCATTATAGATTTGGTTTGCATGTATTTATCTCAGTTCAGTAGTTAGCTTATTTATCTGGTTGAGTGTTGTCTATTGCCAATGATATGCTTTTTATTAAAATATTTTTCGAAAATATTAAAAAAATAATAAAAAAAATCGATCAGAAAATGCTAAACAAATAAAAAACTAAAGAAAAATTCAAAAAAATTGAGAAAAATTGCAGAAAATTCCAAAAAAATTCTAAAAATTTTCCAAGGCTGAAAACATAAAAAAAAATTGATTTGTTTTCATTTTTGGGATTTTCTCCCATTTAATCCAAAATGGCGATTTCACCCCTCAAAGGGTAAATCGTCTTTGATATTCTGATGAATTGTGGAAATTGCTTAGAATTTGGTGATGGGCCAGATGGGTGGCTAAACCTTATGTCTAAGATTTCCACATTTCATTTCCATTTTTAGAAAATGACGATTTTACCCTTCGAATGGTAAATCGGTTTCTAAAATTCCCGAAAATCACGAAAATTGCCAAAAAATAGGAAATGGGTCAATTGAGTGACCAAACCTGTTTTTGACTCCGGATTTATTCCGAAATGATGATTTTGTCCTTTTTGGGCAAATTGTCCCATTTGTCTCAAAATTACGATTTTGCCCCTGATGGGCAAAATCATGTCTAAATCATTCCTAAGCCTGATTGATGCTTCTCTAGGCCAATATGGCCTTATTAGGAATGCCATGTGATTTATTTGTACATTTGAATTCATTGATTTGTGCACTTTATCATTGATTGTGATTGCTAGGATAGTCATTCCTATCTGCATGAACTCCTAGATTTAGGACTCGTACCCCACTCATCTGCATGAAATCTTAGGTCAGAAAATTCAGTCAACTTAGGTACCGAAAGGGCGTCAACTCGGACAGTTGACGTAACTAAGTCCCCGAACCCATTTCTCTGGTTATCGCAGAATTGAATAGAAACTCCCGACTATTCAATAGGGTGGTCCAATCATACCCTCCAAAAAATGATCGGTGGCGACTCCATGGCATGCACACTTAGCACATGTCACCAGACCACACTGAAGGTCGACTACGCATACCTCCGTTGCGATTTGGGTAACGGGCCTTGGGAGAGGCCCACGTCCGACCAGACTAGACGGCCCATTAGCCCTCGAGAGCCTTTCATGCAACCTCGAGAGGGTCGCGATAACCTGCAATATTGAAGATGCGGTCATCTGAATCAGAAAACTTACCTGAGTTGACTGAAACCCGACTTTTAGGATTTGCTGAATTGGCATACTCAACCTGTTCTGTTCATAAGAAAATGGTGTTTTGCATGAACCTTAATGCAAATGCAACAATTTGTGAGCTTCTACTTGCATTGTAAAGCTCCACTGGAGATTTTGTCAATAAGAAAATCTTTCTGATCCCTTCGACAAACTTTAACCAAATAGAATGAGTAACCTTCAGTCAGAAAGGACTTTCACCCATTCTCTTAAAGTGGTTCAGTTTAAAGATATATATACTTACCTGAGGATTTGGAAGACTACCTGGTCGGCATTTGCCAGTAAGGTCTGCTCATTCGATGGTCCTTGGATGAATTTCGAGACTTTAAGAGGCAACTCGATCATCAAAAATATGCTACTTGCCAGACAATGTCAGAGGTAGAAAGTATACATGCTGAAGCATGTTCAATGATTTGATGCAAAGCTAAACTGTTGAGTTTGCAAATGAAATAATGACTCATAACATGATTCATGCACAACCATTCTGTTAAGTTTGCATTACCAATCCTGTTCATGGAGGTTATCACATTGTGAATACTTCGAATGTAATATGAATGGGGGACTCCAGTCCGAAAGGGCTTTCTCTCACCCTCGAGAAAAGCTGTATATCCCAACTGCAGGATTCAAAAGAAATCACTCAACCTTACCATCATCCCATTCGACAAAGGTCCGAGTAATCTCGCAATTGGTACGACCGAGCCGATCTGGAGGTCTTGATAAGGACCGTAATGAGGGTGTCGCGACCCTCTCGAGGTTGCATGTGGGCTCTCGAGGGCTAATGGGCCGTCCAGTCTGGTCAGACGCGGGCCTCTCCCAAGGCCCGTTACCCAAATCGCAACGGAGGTATGCGCAGTCGACCTTCAGTGTGGTCTGGTGACATGTGCTAAGTGTGCATGCCATGGAGTCGCCACCAATCATTTTTTGGAGGGTATGATTGGACCACCCTATTGAATAGTCGGGAGTTTCTATTCAATTCTGCGATAACCAGAGAAATGGGTTCGGGGACTTAGTTACGTCAACTGTCAGAGTTGACGCCCTTTCGGTACCTAAGTTGACTGAATTTTCTTACCTAAGATTTCATGCAGATGAGTGGAGTACGAATCCTAAATCTAGGAATTCATGCAAATAGGAATGACTATCCTAGCAATCACAATCAATAATAAAATGCGCAAATCAATGAATCCAAATATGTAAAATAATCACATCAAATCAACATGACACTCCTAATAAGGCTCTATTAGCCTAAATAAGTATCAATCAAGCTTAGGAATGATTTAGACATGATTTTACCCATCAGGGGTAAAGTCGTAATTTTGAGACAAAAGGGACGATTTGCCTAAAAAGGAAAAAATCGTCATTTCGGAATGAATCCGGAGTAAAACAATGTCAAAAATAGGTTTGGTCACTCAATTGACCAATTTCCTATTTTTTTTGCAATTTTCATGATTTTCTGGAATTTTAGAAACCGATTTACCATTCGAAGGGGTAAAATCGTCATTTTCTAAAAATGGGAATGAAATGTGGAAATCTTAGACATAAGGTTTAGCCACCTATCTGGCCCATCACCAAATTCTAAGCAATTTCCACAATTCATCGGAATATCAAAGACGATTTACCCTTTGAGGGGTAAAATCGCCATTTTGGATTAAATGGGAGAAAATCCAAAAAATGGAAACAAATCAATTTTTTTTGTCATTTTCAGCCTTCAAAAAATTTTAGAATTTTTTTAGGAATTTTCTGCAATTTTTCTCAATTTTTTTTTGAATTTTTCCTTAATAATTCATTTTTTTGGAAATTTTTTTATTCTGAAAATCACCTAATCACGACACGTGGCTCATCTGCAGACGTCCGATCTAGCATTTTTTTTGTTTTTGTTTTTATAGGACGCAACACAATGCAAAAAATAAAGAAGATATTAAGTCATTATACAACATAAACATAAGCAAAGGAGATGAGATCCGGTGAATTTTACGACGTCGGAGTCCGTCGGTGCTCGTGCAACAATGTGTGGGGGTATAAACCACCAGCAGGAGGCTCGGCCTTCCGATTCTGGGGTAGCACAATATGATTTACAGAAAATAAATAAATAAAACACCTTGGACACCAATAGGAGGCTTAGCCTTCCGATCCTGGGTCTTTTATGCGAAATATAGAAATGCTATGACATAAAGTAAATACACAGCAAATATTTAGACACCAACAGGAGGCTCGGCCTTCCGATTCTGGGTCTTTTATGCGAAATATAGAAATGCTATGACATAAAGTAAATACACAGTAAATATTTAGACACCAACAGGAGGCTCGGCCTTCCGACTCTGGGTCTTTTATGCGAAATATAAAAATGCTATGACATAAAGTAAATACACAGTAAATACGAAAAAATACAAAATAAACAATAATCCGAGCTCGGATGAGGAGGACGTTGAACTATTTTCACAAATCCGAACGGTGAAGATGAAGAAAGAATTGAGATGAGATTATACACAAAATTTTACCTCGATCCGATGGTCGAATTGATCGAAAACTGAAGAAATACCGGCGGATGAACAGTTCCCGCGCCAGGAACAACTTCTGATTTGGATGCTGTTCGACCACTTGGAGAGATCTTTTTAAAGATCCGAACGGTGGATATGAAGAAGGGGTTAAGAAGACCCTGCACACAAAAAATTAGCTCGATCCAACGGCTCAATCGGCCGGAAACTCAAGAAATGTCGGCGGGTATACAATTCCCACGCCTGGAACAGCTTCTGATTTGGTTGCTGTACGACCACTTTGAGAGATTTGTTTAAAGATCCGAACGGTGGATATGAAGAAGGGATCAAGAAGACCTTGTACACAAAAAATCAGCTCAATCCAACGGTCCAATCGGCCGGAAACACAAGAAATGTGGAGGGTGGTAGTGTGATGACAAAAAAAAATGGAAGAGAGAATATGGGGAAAAAAAATGAGCGTGGGAGAGGAAGAAGAAGAAGA
Source organism: Rhodomyrtus psidioides (assembly GCA_021437785.1). Taxonomy (NCBI): domain Eukaryota; kingdom Viridiplantae; phylum Streptophyta; class Magnoliopsida; order Myrtales; family Myrtaceae; genus Rhodomyrtus; species Rhodomyrtus psidioides. The sequence goes on along the minus strand of JAILYB010000087.1, from coordinate 3,032,058 downwards.
AGAAGAAGAAGAAGAAGAAGAAGAAGGAGGAGGAGGAGGAGGAGGAGCTACGGATGATGAGGGGGGAGTATAAATAGTAATAAAAATAAAATAAAATAATGAAATAGTAATATAATAATAATATAATATTAAAAAGTAAAAATAATAATAAAATAATCAAAAGTGAAGAAAAAATGATTAGTCCCCTTTTCCTTTTAAATGATGATGTTTTCACTCCTTTTCCTTTTAATCATTACTAATATTTTTGCCAAATTCAGTTTTATGATGATCAAAGAACACCTAAAATCAAACCTGAATTTTACTATTTATGAGGTCAGAAAATGGATAAAATAAAAATAAAAATACCGACTATTTTTATATACTTTTGTGACCTCCAATATTATTTTTCTTGATTTTCTTGATTTTCTTTTTCTTTTTTTTCTTTTTTTTCGAAAATATATTAAAAAAAATGAAAATTACGAAAATTATTTTTTTGGTCAAAATGGTTCATTTAGCTTGGCTAAGGTCACCAAAATTGATTTTTCAATTTTTCAACTTTTTATGGATTTTCTATGAATTTTCAAAAAAAAAAAAAAAGTTGATCAAAATTTAGGTGTCAACAGCTGCCCCTCTTTGAGAGGAATCTCGTTAGAGGTTTCTCTCAAAGATAAGGTGACACCTGAGTCCTGATCGACTCGACTCGGGAAACTAAAGGAAAAGGAGTCATGACATCCAATCTTCATGCTTGTCCATGTATGCTCTTTCTTGAAGGGGGAAATGTTCATGTGACATGAGAGAGTGAGATAATAGAGAGACATACCTGCCACTTACCTGTTCGATGTTTGTGCGATTTTCGCGGTGTTTGATGGATTCAAGAGAATTTCTAGGAACTCGTTACTAGAGTATCCTAGAGAGGTTAAGCTCTGACCCGTATGGTAGGTCAAACCATAATGGGATTCCTAATTGATAGGAATCTAAGGAAGACGCGTCCCATTTGGGATTTGCTAAGGATTTTGATCCGTATGGTGGATCAGACCATTGAGTTGACCATTTAAGTGATTTTCACTATTGGATTGACCCTTTAGGCGGTTTCTACCATCATTTTGATCCTTCAGGCGGTATCTACCTTGAGTTGACCCTTCAGGCGGTTTCTACCATGGTTTGACCCTTCAGGCGGTATCTACCTTGGTTTGACCCTTCAGGCGGTTTCTACCTTTGTTTTGACCCTTCAGGCGGTTTCTACCTTGAGTTGACCCTTCAGGCGGTTTCTACCATTAATTTGACCCTTTAGGCGGTTTCTACCATTGGTTTGACCCTTCAGGCGGTTTCTACCTTTAGTTGACCCTTCAGGCGGTATCTACCTTGAATCGACCCTTCAGGCGGTTTCTACCTTGTGTTGACCCTTCAGGCGGTATCTACCTTGGTTTTGCTTTGAAAAGGGGTCTCATGACGAGGGTTCTCCACGTCCGATGAGACTGCCTGATTTTTTAAAATGGGTCTCATGACGAGGGTTCTCCACGTCCGATGAGACTGTTTGATATTTTGGAAAAGGGGTCTCATGACGAGGGTTCTCCACGTCCGATGAGATTGCCTGATTTTTGAAAATGGGTCTCATGACGAGGGTTCTCCACGTCCAATGAGACTGCCTGATTTTTTAAAATGGGTCTCATGACGAGGGTTCTCCACGTCCGATGAGACTGTTTCTTTTAAAAGGGTTTTTCTTCCCCTTTTTTTTAGAGATCCCGAAGTTTGTCGGGAATTCAGTTTTGAAGGAGTGAAAGATTTTATTTTGACAAAGCTTCACTTGAGTCTGCTGAGCCGACATTCTGAGAGCTGGGTTCTCCAGGTATCCTGCAGAAAGTTCAAACCTGAAAGATTTTTCTTCACCAAGAAAATGTTAATAATCTTTGGGAAGACAATAATTGTCCAATTGACAAAATTTTATGACTTAAGTTTTAGTCATGAAATGTGCATTTTGATGCTGGAGGTTATCCAAAGCATTCTTACAACATGCAAATGTGATCACAAATTCCTTGCATGGAAAATTCGGATCAACAGTTTGAAAATTCCAAAAAGAGTTTGTTCAAAACATCAATTGGAATATTTCTCGACAAGGAGGCCATCTCATCTGTTTTGAGGTAATGATTTTTATAGGGGATGTACTCAATTCCCTACTGACCTGTGCCTAGGTTTTAGGCTCATTCGCAGCGCATACATTTTGATCGGTCGGGAGGTCTTCCACGGGACCATAATGTTGGGCTTGGATATTGGTTTTCAAAGGGGGGACTCACTTTTGAGTCGGGGCCATTGAATGAAAGTCTTCACCATCTGCTCCGGGTTTACAAGTCAAGAACCCTGCAAAATGAGAAAGAAATAGTCTTGCTCGTACTTCTTCGAGCTAAGCAATATGTTAACCCAAGTGTCTTAGTCAGAGAAGACTGTTTCAGGGTTGTGACATTGGTAGGATTGGGGACCGAAAAAGGCTTGTTTTTGGCCCAGAATTCGTGACGGGTTTGACATTGGTGATCATTGCTGATTTGCCTCCTGTCATTTCCTTTCTGCATCTTTAGTCTTTGAGGTGCGCAACCGATTGAGGTGTGCACCAGCTCTTTAGAGAGCGTCTCTTGTGGTATTAAGAGGTTGACAACTCTTTCTGTGTTTTTGCTCCACGGCTGACATCATTTGGGGAGCAGTCTTCTTGATCTGACTCCATTAGGGGTTTTTCCCTCTTCTTTTCCCTACCAGGTTTCTTTAGGGATCGATCAAATTGTTCACCCGAGCATCGGCCTCGCTTTTACCAGGCACTTTGCTTTTTCTTGATGCTGGGGATTTCTTTAATCTCTTGTCGAAAGTGGGATGCTTGGCAATTGTGCTAGATATATGACTTGGCTCTTAGCACGCTTGAGTATCAACTTAGTAGTTTTCTTCGTAAACCCTAAGTCTTGAACTTCTCCGTTCCTGAAGTGATTTGTCTTTGCTTTGGAACTTGCAATGATCACCAATGGGTTTATGAAATGAATTTGCAGGCTCAACTTGGCTATGCAAAGGATATGGTGTGTGGGATAGAGAAATGAATGCTTCTCATCATCCTATGACATTTGGATTACCATATAAACAATACACAAAGATTGATGTTAGTCCGAGCAAGAAAATTTCTAACCATTTTCTCCTGATGTTGCTGGACTCACCTCCATTTTGCCCTAATGTGGGGTGGTTCTTGACAGGGTTGAGAATGAAAAACGCCGTTCGAAGGAGTTGTCAATGGTCACCTGTAGTGTTTGGGGATAAGAAACGAATGCCTCCGTCGTCCCATTCCATGTAATCGCTGCGGATGGTCCCTACTTCCGTAGGTCCAAATTTTGCTATCTGATCCGCTCCACTTCTCTCTCAAGTGTGTATAGGACGTGTTTGGATTAGGCTTTGCCTTTCGTCTTTTGAGAAAACGTCCTTTTGAAAGTTTTGAACTTTTGATTGGAAAAAATCTCTTTCATTTTCTCCAAAAATTTTACCCGTCAAGGGGATTTTATGATGCACCATGCATGTTCTTATTCATGTTCAGACAACCTCCTGTTTTAAAACATGAATGCCAATGAAGTTTGAATTCTATGTATTTTCTAGACATTTGATTCTGAAAGCTTTTCTTTTTCTCTCTGTTTTTTATTTAACATCTTCAATGGATTGGGGAAAGGGATACTTACCTGTCCCCCGCGGCTGGAGATCCCTGAAAATGCGGAAGAAACATGTTATTGTACGTTCACGAATTTTTCAAAAAATTAGAACGATACAATTTACCCTTGGTCATGTATTCCAACGGGTAATACATAGGATGTGAAAACTCGTTTTGCCTTGATGGCGAGCCCCTGTAAAAAACAAACAATAAGTGTCAGTTTGCGTTCCAAAATTCAAGACAAATTGGAACGATACCGCCTTGTTCTTGCTTGGCGTTTTCATTTGAACACAAACGCGCGGCTTGCAGAAATTGGCCAACTATATTGTGGCCACGATCCCTCCGTTTGGTTGGCGATGAATCATTCTCAAGGATTTGCCCCAGAGGAGATCCATTTGTGTTTTTGGGCGCATTCCAGCGCCATTCTTCAAAGTTCCTTTTATTCAAGGAAAAAGGAAATTGTTATCGGAATGCATGTCAAAGCATGATGTGTGGAAGCGATACTTTTTACCCTCCACTCGATCTTATAATCAAAGACCATTTCTTGGAGTGCATGACTTCCAAGGCCGATAATTTTGTTCGCTCCCCAATTAGTGAGTTCTTTTCTTTTGTGGCTTTCGGCGCCAACGCCTTCCTGCTAAATGAGGAAAAACTCATGTTACATGTGGGATCTTTGGAGATCAAATTGGAACGATACAAAGTTACCGTTCACCCAAATTTGTATCTTGGGGTTTACTTCTGATGCGGACGACTATGTCATTGCGTCCCTGGATTTTGCCAGAGAAGAAACGTCCGGCGTACAAATGATTCACTTGCCCCAGTTAGGCATGGTTTTTCATGCCTGCCCCAACTAAATTCATTCCTGCATTTTGCTGCAATCATCATCCACTTTGGGAATGTCTTCTCTCGTCTGTATTTATGGGTGTTGTTCGTGAGATTAACGGCCGTTCTGCCCCAGTTGGGCGACGTTTATCCTGGCAACATGCCTTAGCACTTTCTGTGTTTGTTGGCAATTTTCAATTCAATTTTGACAACGTCCATGCACCTGCACATGAAGAAACAGGTGTAGGTTTTGACTTCATTTGAAATTTCAGGAAAGAGATACTCCCTTCGGGGTTTCCAACATTTGAAGGGACGGTGTTCTTCAAGTATTTTGCCTTGGTAAGGCTTGTCTTGATGTTTGTTATCTCTGGATTTAATAACCCTGGTCCGATGCGTCTTTATGGGGGATCATGAGAGTTTGCCCCCGGTTTGGCCTCTTCAAAGAAAATGGGAGAACTCACTCCCATGGGTTTCGCCGATTCTGATCTTCTATCTCAATTGTCAGAATCTTCAATTATTTTTATCCATATCTAGATGGCTTGACGTTCTTGGGATTTTTCGTGTGGCGGTTTTGTGATTCTCTCGATCATCGTCGCCATTTGAAGTATTTGATGTTTCTCTTTTCCGGGTAGCGGAGTGATTTGTCCCCAGCCACTAGATGCTTTGTCTGGGGCTGGCTGATTTAGTCATAGGCAATTTGATCCTACCGCATTGATGCATTCAGGCTATTTGACATCAGTAAGCTTGGATTTACTCGTGATTGAGTACTTCAACAACCTGCGCGATGAAAGGAGTGAAAGAGTCAATCACCGCGTAAGGAGCTTTAATTGAAACGATTACGGATTTACTATCCCCGCTCTAGTCACTTCTGGCGTCCAAGACGGGGGAAATTCTTCAGTGGTCCCATTCATTCTCGTCATCACCTGCAAGAATGAAAAACCATATCAACTCGTGAACCAGTCAATCTGATTTGGAACAGATACAACTTTTTCGACTTAGGGAGAGCCAATCCTAATTAGGTTGCTCCTTCTTCATAATTTGATTTAATTTGTCATTGCAATCCCAATGGGTGACATCTGCTGAAGGCACATTTCTTTCTGTCTTATAGGGAAGACAAATTTTCTTTCGTTTGTCTTTGACCATCTTATCCTGTAGACAAAAGACATAAAGGTCCCCGTTATGTATAATATTCGAATGGCTTATTGGAACGATTACAGTTTCACCATCGTTCCATGATCATCTTGCATGTGATCGGATGAGGACATTGTATGCCATGTAAAACATGTCCCTCGTGTCTATCCACAAATGGATTTTCCTTCTGTACCTGTTTTTCACCTGAGAGGAAAAGATAGGAAATATTATGCCGGTATCTGATTGAAAATCAATTAGGAACGACACATCTTTACACTTGACCCGGCTGCCCCGGTCAAAAGGCATTTGCCCTCATCAGTTGACTCTCCAGGGTGGTCCAGCGCTTTTCCATGCCATCCTGGTTCGTTTAAACTCGCGACTGATTCTTCGCACAAGTCTTTGGATTTTGATTCATAAGCGGCGCTGAATGACCTTTTGGTTTCGAGGTGTACCAATCATTCACATACATGCGCATGAGACCAGTGAGGTTTGACTTCTAAGAATCAAAAATAGGGTTTGGAACCTAAGGCCAAGGCTCCCACTTCGAGTTCTAGAAAGGGTAGATTCCATTGCACAACTATCGTTGCATTGGGACCCAATCCATAGTTCGAAATGAGCAGAATTAAAAATGGATTACCCCGTGTTTTTCCTCACGGAGATTCCATTTTCAATTCCTTCTATTATTTTCCTAAAGAGAGCGCCCGAGGTTTTAGGCGCGGCTGTGTGTGTTCATTGTGTCGTGCTAAAGCAATAAACATGCATTTCATTTAGCAAACACCGCTTCAACATAAACATCCACACAATTATACATCCTAAACTCCTACCTGCATAAGACAGAGTTAACGAACACTTCACCCATTATTTCTCCAATCTGCAAAAACATTTAACACCTCAAGGGTTAAAGTACGTACCTCAACTTGAAGAGCATCAGCATAAAACATGTCAGAAAAATCAATCAACTTTTTAATCGGCTCAAGTTCTCTAAAGTCCCCAGCGGAGTCGCCAGTCTGTCGCGACCCTCTCGAGGTTGCATGTGGGCTCTCGAGGGCTAATGGGCCGTCCAGTCTGGTCAGACGCGGGCCTCTCCCAAGGCCCGTTACCCAAATCGCAACGGAGGTATGCGCAGTCGACCTTCAGTGTGGTCTGGTGACATGTGCTAAGTGTGCATGCCATGGAGTCGCCACCAATCATTTTTTGGAGGGTATGATTGGACCACCCTATTGAATAGTCGGGAGTTTCTATTCAATTCTGCGATAACCAGAGAAATGGGTTCGGGGACTTAGTTACGTCAACTGTCAGAGTTGACGCCCTTTCGGTACCTAAGTTGACTGAATTTTCTTACCTAAGATTTCATGCAGATGAGTGGAGTACGAATCCTAAATCTAGGAATTCATGCAAATAGGAATGACTATCCTAGCAATCACAATCAATAATAAAATGCGCAAATCAATGAATCCAAATATGTAAAATAATCACATCAAATCAACATGACACTCCTAATAAGGCTCTATTAGCCTAAATAAGTATCAATCAAGCTTAGGAATGATTTAGACATGATTTTACCCATCAGGGGTAAAGTCGTAATTTTGAGACAAAAGGGACGATTTGCCTAAAAAGGGAAAAATCGTCATTTCGGAATGAATCCGGAGTAAAACAATGTCAAAAATAGGTTTGGTCACTCAATTGACCAATTTCCTATTTTTTTTGCAATTTTCATGATTTTCTGGAATTTTAGAAACCGATTTACCATTCGAAGGGGTAAAATCGTCATTTTCTAAAAATGGGAATGAAATGTGGAAATCTTAGACATAAGGTTTAGCCACCTATCTGGCCCATCACCAAATTCTAAGCAATTTCCACAATTCATCGGAATATCAAAGACGATTTACCCTTTGAGGGGTAAAATCGCCATTTTGGATTAAATGGGAGAAAATCCAAAAAATGGAAACAAATCAATTTTTTTTGTCATTTTCAGCCTTCAAAAAATTTTAGAATTTTTTTAGGAATTTTCTGCAATTTTTCTCAATTTTTTTTTGAATTTTTCCTTAATAATTCATTTTTTTGGAAATTTTTTTATTCTGAAAATCACCTAATCACGACACGTGGCTCATCTGCAGACGTCCGATCTAGCATTTTTTTTGTTTTTGTTTTTATAGGACGCAACACAATGCAAAAAATAAAGAAGATATTAAGTCATTATACAACATAAACATAAGCAAAGGAGATGAGATCCGGTGAATTTTACGACGTCGGAGTCCGTCGGTGCTCGTGCAACAATGTGTGGGGGTATAAACCACCAGCAGGAGGCTCGGCCTTCCGATTCTGGGGTAGCACAATATGATTTACAGAAAATAAATAAATAAAACACCTTGGACACCAATAGGAGGCTTAGCCTTCCGATCCTGGGTCTTTTATGCGAAATATAGAAATGCTATGACATAAAGTAAATACACAGCAAATATTTAGACACCAACAGGAGGCTCGGCCTTCCGATTCTGGGTCTTTTATGCGAAATATAGAAATGCTATGACATAAAGTAAATACACAGTAAATATTTAGACACCAACAGGAGGCTCGGCCTTCCGACTCTGGGTCTTTTATGCGAAATATAAAAATGCTATGACATAAAGTAAATACACAGTAAATACGAAAAAATACAAAATAAACAATAATCCGAGCTCGGATGAGGAGGACGTTGAACTATTTTCACAAATCCGAACGGTGAAGATGAAGAAAGAATTGAGATGAGATTATACACAAAATTTTACCTCGATCCGATGGTCGAATTGATCGAAAACTGAAGAAATACCGGCGGATGAACAGTTCCCGCGCCAGGAACAACTTCTGATTTGGATGCTGTTCGACCACTTGGAGAGAACTTTTTCCAAGATCCGAACGGTGGATATGAAGAAGGGGTTAAGAAGACCCTGCACACAAAAAATTAGCTCGATCCAACGGCTCAATCGGCCGGAAACTCAAGAAATGTCGGCGGGTATACAATTCCCACGCCTGGAACAGCTTCTGATTTGGTTGCTGTACGACCACTTTGAGAGATTTGTTTAAAGATCCGAACGGTGGATATGAAGAAGGGATCAAGAAGACCTTGTACACAAAAAATCAGCTCAATCCAACGGTCCAATCGGCCGGAAACACAAGAAATGTGGAGGGTGGTAGTGTGATGACAAAAAAAAATGGAAGAGAGAATATGGGGAAAAAAAATGAGCGTGGGAGAGGAAGAAGAAGAAGAAGAAGAAGAAGAAGAAGAAGAAGAAGGAGGAGGAGGAGGAGGAGGAGGAGCTACGGATGATGAGGGGGGAGTATAAATAGTAATAAAAATAAAATAAAATAATGAAATAGTAATATAATAATAATATAATATTAAAAAGTAAAAATAATAATAAAATAATCAAAAGTGAAGAAAAAATGATTAGTCCCCTTTTCCTTTTAAATGATGATGTTTTCACTCCTTTTCCTTTTAATCATTACTAATATTTTTGCCAAATTCAGTTTTATGATGATCAAAGAACACCTAAAATCAAACCTGAATTTTACTATTTATGAGGTCAGAAAATGGATAAAATAAAAATAAAAATACCGACTATTTTTATATACTTTTGTGACCTCCAATATTATTTTTCTTGATTTTCTTGATTTTCTTTTTCTTTTTTTTCTTTTTTTTCGAAAATATATTAAAAAAAATGAAAATTACGAAAATTATTTTTTTGGTCAAAATGGTTCATTTAGCTTGGCTAAGGTCACCAAAATTGATTTTTCAATTTTTCAACTTTTTATGGATTTTCTATGAATTTTCAAAAAAAAAAAAAAAAAAGTTGATCAAAATTTAGGTGTCAACAGAGGGCTAGGTTAGAGGTTTTCAAATGGGACTCCAATCGAGTCAAGGCTATTGAAATGAAGTTCTTTGTCATCTGCTTCGGGTTTACAAGTCAAGAACCCTGCAAAAATGAGAGAGAAATAATATTGTTCGAACTTCTTCGAGCGATGCTTAAAATCATTCAACTCTACGTTAACTCAAGTGCCCTAGTCAGAAGAGACTTTTGAAGGGTTGTAACATAGGTTAGAATTAGGGACTAAGGAACAAGAAGGTTTGCTTTGGCTCAAAAAATATATGAGAAGGGCTTGACGTTGGTGATCATTGCTACTTGTCACCGATCTTTGCCTTCAAATGATGCCATCATTGCCTGAGAGATGGTACAAACTTCTGCTGAGGATTTGCATTTTGACATTTTCATAGATTTTTCTCTCAACCTCTTTGGCACTTACAAGAGAATTGTGCAATGAAATTCAGCAGTATTTTGCAAATGAACAAGAATTTAGATGGGCATTGGCCTTGCTTTTACCAGGCGTTTTACTTTTTAAATGCCCCAGAATTTTGAGAGATCAGCATTTTCTTTGCTCTTTCTCTTTTTTTTTTTGGGCTGCTGCATTTTCAGCCTTTTGACTAGTTTTTTCGAGGATTTTCTATTGACCCTATTTTTTCAACTTTTTCTGCTCAGAGATCAACCATATTTGCTTTGAATTGAGCATATGATCACCAACATGGGTTTAAGAAATGAATTTGCAGGCTCAAGTTGGCTATGCAAGGGATAAAATGTATATGATAGAGAAATGAATGCTCTTCATCATCCTAAGGCACTTGAATTAATGTTCGAGCATAAATGCAAAGGAACACTCGAAGATTGATGTTAGTCCGAGCAAGAGAATTTCTAACCATTTACCTCAACTTGCTTCTGAAATTTTCTGTTTTGCCCCAATGTGGGGTGGTTCTTGACAGGGGTAACAAAAGTGAAACCTCCGCTCAAAAGGGGTAACAATGGATAACCTGTAGTGTTTGGGTTAGAGAAATAAATGCCTCTGTCACCTCGACTATCATACCTTTTGCGAGAAAACCTTTTGCCTTGAAGGATGCGGAATAATACTCAACTCACTGGGGGTTAAAATTTAGAGATGTGTGGAAATGGCTTGCCTTTCATCATCCTGTCATGCCCCATTCTATACAACTCAATGCACCATATGCAGTTTATGCCTCCTATTCAGAGTCGGTAAATCAAATCATGAAGAATAATCATGTATGAATTATGCAAATGGGTGAGCATTCTTAAAGTTCATGGATATAGAAATTCCAAGCATTATGTTCAAGAAAATGACCATGCAAGAATGCGAGAAGATTTTTAGGAACGAGAAAATCTATGTTGCCCCAGAACATGTGAGAAAATGAAACAACTTGGGGATCCTACTCCTTATATTGAGGGCGGATCCTACTCCTTATGTTGAGGGCTAGCTCATTTCTATCCTTGCCCTAGAGCAAGGAAATCATATGCATGATCGAGTCGAGAGAAGACTTGAGTGCTTTGGTTGCCCCCGTTCAATAGTGATCACCCTCATGGACGGTCGTATGGTCCTGCAAATAAGGATTGTATCACTTGAAAATCACATGAGACAGAGGAAAATACTTCCTTTTCCTCAGTCGAGGTCTGCTGGCCCCCATTTTCAATCATGATGGGTATAGTTTTTGCCAAAATGTGAGATTGCCCCAGACATGGCCAGTGTTTGGGAACTCAATTTTGAACTTTGACAAATAGTTTATTTTTCCATCTGATCCTGCATAGGAAAGATGTGCATGAATAGGGTCTCAAAGATGACACGAGCAAAATTTTGAGAAGCTCTTGACTGTCAATTTTCCCCAGTGGTAGCTATCGAAAACGATGTTTCCTAGCCTGGCACCTGCAAGAAGGAAAATAGAAGGTTATTTCTAACAATGATAGTCGAGGGTAAGAAATACTCCCTTTGAGATCGGGCAGCCTTTGTCTTTCCTCAACTTTTGACATGGCACGATAAATGGATCTATCGAGGGTGTAGCATGAGTCAGCCTTGATTGACTGATGGAATGGGGTTTGAGCTGACCGATGCCTATAGTTGGACGTGTCTCGATCAAGCTTTGACGGCTGTAGATGCCCCTTGCTTCATGCTTAGGTGAACTCTGGTCTTGAATCCTCCAGGGAAATGGGGAATCTACAAACAATCCTCTATTGGCTTGCGCCATCAAAGAATTGCCCCAATGATCATTATTGGGATTTGATCAAAGGACAATCAACGGAAGTGTTGATCAGTATAGGGATCGCCGAAGGTGAGTGCCGAAATTTGATGTAAGGATCTTCAAGGATCGTTGTACATTTGATTCATCTGATTGATTACTGATGAATGATCAAGTATGGAGCTATTGTGGGCACCAATGCTAGTTCTGGTATCTTGTGAGAAATGATTGACGGTGAAGCATGGAATCGCCTAAAATGGATGATGAATTGGGATTCTCCATTTAGCCTGCTTCAATTGCATGATCGCCGTGTGCAGGGCCGTCCAAGGATTGATTAGGCTAATGCATTTTCAAATTTGAGAAGTTGCCCCCTTGCCCCTAAATTGATCCTAATTTGAAATATTGAGGATCGTTGGTTTGACTTGTGCAGCCATCAATGGCTCTTGGCAAGGTGAGATGATTAATGGAACATGTCCAGATTAGTGACGTCGACGAAGATCCACCATAATTGCATAATAGTCACTGGGAATCAGAACTGGAAAAGAAACCATGCAAAGCAAAAATCAAGGAGGAAGTAGTAAAAAGCCAATTTTAGAGTTTGATTGAAAAGAGACAACCTGACTTGTTACGTTGGGTGATGAATTCTCTATGGCTATTGAAAATCCAAGTTAGCAACTGGATCTGTCAATGAAGCCTCACCAGGCTTAACCTTGAAATTCACTTGAAGAATTTGTCAAGCTTAATGATAATTAACCAAAATAGAAGAATGCTTTTGATCAAACTAAGAAAAACAAATTCCACAACTTGCCTACTCCCTGCTTCGCTTGATGATGTCTTCGATTTGCACCTCTAGAATCTGCGAACAAAATGAAAACATGCAAGATCTTGACGAACTCGCTTGTGAATTCTTTGGTGTTACTCGTGCAGCATGAGCATCGAGAAGCTTTTTGGATGGTTGCTTCTTGCTATTGTGATGAAGAAGATTTCATGAAGATAAAAATGACGCTTTTGCTTCTTTTGTCCCCTTCTTCCTCTAACTTTGCTTTGAGCCCTTTTTTGTCTTTTCTCTGCTCACGCTATCTCCACTTCTATCGTAGCACTCAAAGACTTCGTGTAGTCATGTATGATAGATGAGTGGCCTTATACAAATTAGTGTTTTCTTGACGATCCATAATCACCTACAAAAGATAAGGGACCAATGAGTATATGACTGAAGAGAGGTCGGTCCATGACTGATTGATTGGTCTGATTTTATTTTATTTTCTTTTTATGCAAAAAATGAGCAAACTTTCCTTATAAAAAACGATGTGATTTTTGGGAAAAATTTCTTGCACAAAAAAAAGTGATAAATCCTTTTGACATTTGGAACATTTCCGAGAGGAACTTTCATCACAATGAATTTTCAAGTTAAATATGTCAAGAAAATCTTGCATCCATTGAAACATTAAGGAAAAATATGACAGACTCTTCATTGATCAGTAAATTTCCCTGAGGGATCATTTGGTTGTTTTTAATTTTTTTAAATGACTCATCCATTTGATTTTTTTTAAAAGACCATGGGATTAAGTTCAAAATCTGACTGAAACCTAGCATGGACCGACAAAAAACAAAGTAAGTAAATCACGAAGGAGAGTGGCAAAATACATACTTTCTGACCGACCATAATGCAAATCGCATAGACATACACATGAAACGTGAGGTTTACTAACTAATAGGCTTCAAAGGTGGAGCCCCAAGGATACTCGGACCAAGCCAACTGGGGTTTGCAGCTGGATCGAGGTCCCCCATAGACATCCGGCTCAGCCAAGTGAAGACCCGCATCACCAGGGTAAGTGACGAGGGTACTCGCTCTTGGCACCGATTTAGAAAAGTTCGGGACTTGAAAAGGACGACTCGGGACACAGGGTAATGGTCGAAGTGTCCCTAACCAAGCACCATCCTAAACCTAGCCATTCAGGTCCAACGGCGGGTTGTGTGTGCAAGGTGTAGTGTCTATCCAACTAAGGCATGCATAGCAGGTTATATCAAGACATCTCTTCTATATAAACTCATTCAAACTGCAAAACAAAGGTCAACAAACACTCACCCTTATAACTCCTAGCCTGCAAAAAAAGGGTTAACAAACACCTCCCCTTATCACTCCGACCCTGCAAGAATATTTAACACCTGAAGATGGATTCAATCAATCCACTCAAGACATCCAAGAAATCTAAATGGCCTAAATCCTCTACAACTTTTAAAATTTCCGAAAGGTTCAGATAACTGAGTTAAACATTCATATTTCTCGGAAAATAAAAAGTTAGTCCCCAGTCGAGTCGCCAAGCTGTCGCGACCTAAAATTAAATCATCAGGCTAATTGATTATTAGGTTAATCACACGAATTAACTAACCTAATACGGACTCTCCCAAGCCCTACCAATTCATAACTTAAAATTAATCAGAATGATTTAGAAATTGGAGTTGCCACTAATCATTTTTAGTAGGTTGATTAGAAACCTAATTAAAATAGCGGGAGGACTATTTTACTTCCACGAACCAAAGATTGTGGATTCAGGGATTTGATTACACTAGTTAATTAAAACTAATGCCTTTTCGGTACCTTAATTCCATATGAGATGTCCTAAATTGACGACCCAGACTGAATCGATCTAAAGCTCAAATGAGGTGTCTCTTTTGAAATTTTTACTTTTTTAAATGCAATGCATGAAACTATCTAAATGATATGGGTGATATGCAAAACATGCGAAATCAAAGTCATCCTGCCCTATATGCAAAATTAACTAATTAATTAAGACCTGCAAAATTACATGACATTAGGGCACAATGCAAGACCATTAGTCTAAACATGCGAAGATCTTAAGTGAAAACATAATCTGTCATGCAATTGATTAACATGCAAACTATTATGCAATTAATTAAATTAGTATGAACATCCTAAACATGGTACTAAAGACATGCAAAATGACATGACAAAATATAATGCAACATAAATATGCATGTTATGAGACACACAAATGCGATCATGTACATGCAAATGTGATAATGCAATGCACGTAATTTTCGAAAAAAAATCGATGATGCATGGATACAATTTGCGAAAATATGATGAGATAATGAGCAGTTTTTTTTTTATCTTTTTATTTTTTACACTTTATGATGTTGATGCAACCTAACTACCTGACATGTGACGTGGCAAAATGACGTGGCAAAATGACATGGCAAGATGACGTGACTAAATGATGTGGCAAAATTATATGGTAAGATGACGTGGCAAAATGACATGCAATTTAGACATGCATTTTTTTTCCAAAACTATTTTTTTTATTTCCCGAAAATTGTATCTCTTTTCCTATTAAATTCGAAAATCAATCGAGGATTTGCCGCCAATCACTTTCAAAGATATTCGCACGCCTTCCGTATTTGGAAATCGGGATTGCCATATATAAACGCGCCTTCCTTTTTTAAAAAATGCGATTGGATTCAAAAGCTTCCTAATTCGAATTTTTCCTTACCGAACGAGATCGATTTGAGGCAACGACAGGATTTCAATCAATCAATTTCTATCCATTAAGCAAGCAATCACGCCAACATGGAAAGAATTCAAGATAAGGCAATCATAGAATTTCAATCAAATCCAATCAGTTTTCATTTTTTTAGGCAAGCACTCACACAAACATGGCAAGAATTCAAAACTCCGAAAAAAATCAAATTTTTATTTCTAAAAATTCAGTCTTGCCGATTTAGCGTTTTTTTGTGTCAAGCCCGGCAAATCGCACCCGCGGGGTAACGGGTGGAACCAGCCGTGACTTGATTTTTATTTAGCGAAAACGCTTTTTGATTTTGTTGGAGATTCTCGGTACATGCAAAGGCGACTAAAATCAACTAAATTAAATCAAACAGCTATGACAAAATCAACCAATTATCAACCAATGATCAACCAAAATCGGGATTGGAATCATACCTGAGCCGAGCCTCCTTTCCCTCTTCAAGTTAAGCTCCCCAATTCGATATCCTGCGAAAATAAGAAAACGATAATAGAAAGTCGCCGAGGGAGCTGCTGGCCGTCGAGCAACGGCTCACGGTGGTGCACGGTAGGGGCATGAGAGGGAACTCTGGAGACCGTGGGGGTACGGTGCAGAAAACATCGAGGACGTCGAGACGTACGGCGGGTGGCACAGCCGATCGGACATCGGTCTTCAACCATCGGGAGAGCTCATTTCAAAGATCCGAACGGTGGAGATGAAGAAGGGATTAATATGACCTTGGACACGAAACATCAGATCGATCCAACGGGCCAATCGGCCAGAAACTCAAGAAATGCCGGCGGGTGAATAGTACCCACGCTTTGGAACGGCTACTGATCTAGCTGCTGTTCGACCACCAGGAGAGCTAGTTTTAAAGATATGAACGGTGGATATGAAGAAGGGATCAAGACGACCTTACACACAAAAAATCAGCTCGATCCAACGGTCCAGTCGGCCGAAAACTCAAGAAATGCCGGAGGATGAACAGTACCCACGCCTTGGAACAGCTACTGATTTAGCTGATGTTCGGCCACCAGGAAACCTCGTTTTAAAGATCCGAACGGTGAATATGAAGAAGGGATCAAGACGACCTTGTACACAAAAATCAGCTGGATCCAACGGTTCAATCGGCCAGAAACACAAGAAATACGGCGGGTGGTGGCGCGACAACAAGGAGAGGGGAAGAGAGAAGAGGGAGAAGAGCATGAGAGATTGTGAGAGAGGCAAGAGAGAGTGTGCAGATTTTTTTTTCTTTCTTTTTTGTCCCCTCTACGTTAACCCTAGGCATAATGACGAATATATAGGGTGAATTAGGGTTACGCCTTTAGGGTTTAATCTCGGTCGTTAGATTTTCCAAAACATGGCCGTCGGATTGAAATATCTAATCTTGTCGGGCTAAGATAACCCAAGATTCGACCACTTATAGATGGGCTATGGGCTTGGCCGAAATTCATACTTTAATGGGCTTATCTGCGCCAATTTATGAATTCCCTAAAATTAAAATTTAGGTGCTAACACGAGTTAGAGTCAGTAAAAGGCTTTGAGCATAATTATAATGAGCCTACATGGAGTCAAGCATATAAGCTGACAAGGGTTAAAGAATCTAGCCCATAATTAAGATTAGAGAACAATATACCCAATTCACACTATAAGTAGACTCTTAGTCTTCACAATCACAATAGGGGGAGCTCGACATTGACGGCCAAAATACATAGAGAGTGTTGACACCTAAATTTGGCTAAATTATTTAGGAAAAATTGCATAAAAAATTAGAGACTGACCTTAGTCCATACCAAAAATATTTAAATCATTTTTCATATAAATTGCATTACATTTTGCATTTAATTTGACTAGCAGCGAAAAACAAAACTGAGATCGGCAAACGGACGAGACAGAACCTATCATGAAAATTACAGCCAAAGCATAGGGGATGATTGCCGAAAATTATAAAGGCCTTAGTGTCCATTTTGAGCTTGATTCGGTTTATTTGACTTTAATTAGTTAAAAGGCCTTAATTAAAAGCTTAATCAAATGGAAAAAGGCCCGATTGAGCCTAAGGTGAGCAGAATTCGTTCAGATCCTTTATCATAGAAGCCTGCCGAATTTTGAATAGGTCTTAGCACCTCTTACAGGCTTATTTTCAGCCAACTAAAGTTTAATTAAAGGTATTAAATCTAGTTTTTTCTGGCTCGGTTAGTAGGCCAACATTTCTAAATGTCTAATAATCAATTAGAGCCTAAATGAGCCCGCATAAGAGCGATCAAGCCCACAATGGGCAGGGAAATTTCCACTAACCCATTCATTGGGCCTGGCCGAAATTCTCAATGAGTACGAGGCTAGATTTAATGCAAATGACATAAATTGCATTTTAGGATACATTGCATATTTATTTTTACATTAGTTTAACAAAATTCTTGTCATTAGAATAATCATGTATTTAATTAAATTAATTTCACATGTTTTAACTTAGAATAGCTTGTGTCATTCATTCATTGCATTAGAATTAGGAATTCATGCATTACATTTAGATTAGCCTTTTTCCTTTAAAAAGTGAAAATTATAAATTGAGAAGAATTGTTTTGCACATGCTCCTTGGAATTTATTCTGATTTCTGAGTGCTTTATTTAATTGATTGCATACCTACATGATAACCTATGTTAGTGACTTTGGTTAAAATCAATTAAAGCTGTCTGATTAAATGCTTTCCTAAAACGAAATGGTATTGAAAGGGCGCTAGAAAGTCGAGTGCAACCAAGTCCCCAAGTCCATTATATCCGGTTCGTAGAAGTAATTTATTACCCTTGCTATTTTACTTACATGTTTAATCGACCTAACGTGAAATAATTAGTGGCGATTTCAAAGATAATTTATGAACATCTTCGGAAGTCAAATATGGCTGAAATTCAACTAGCTTGGCAATTTCTCTGTTCAAGCCACTAAAGAAACGAGCGACGGCTTGTTGCAGCAATTCTGAAACTTTGCACCTCATAAGGAGTTGTTCAAACTCCCTAATGTGTTCTTCGACGCTCATTCCTGTTGAAGGGAACTCATATTGAACAATAGGTCTTGCTTGTAATTGTCAAGCCAAAACCTCTTTTTCATAATTTTCTTGATTTTAATTCAAGATTTGATCTTTCTTTTTCCTTCCCTGGCTCGTCGATACTTTAGATTTTTCCATAAAAAGAAGCACATTACATCAATTTTAGGAGAGCAACTGTATATCTTTTATCATCCATGTATTACTTAAAATTAAAAACCCGTTCAATCACATGCAGCCAATCGACAAAGTCATCGGGATTGAGAGTACTCTTAAATTCAGGCACCTCCATTTTGATTTCTTGATCATTTACTTTGTGTCTCCCTCTTCTTCTCCAGGCAGGCTATTCTGAATATCTAGAGTTACATCTAGTGGAATTAGAATCTTTAATAGAACTTTGATGGGAATCTGAACCACCACATCGATGTCGATCATTGGGACGTCTTGCATATTGCTCTTGTCTAGTTGAATTCTCTGGGAGATCGAGCAATGCACTTACGGTTGGCAAATTCGGAATGGGTTGAAATTCGGTCGGCCGCATGAAAAAGGGCCACTGATCAATACTCACGCTATGATGCGACTGACATCGTTTTTTCGAGTTTCGAAGTCATTTAGATGGGATTTTAGGCATTTTTTTATTTTAGGCAATTTTCGTAATTTTAATGGTGCTTTCGTAATTTCAGATTTCTTATTGTAATTAGAATAACACCATATAAAAGGGTGTTTAAGGTCGTAGAAGAACAGATTTTTTTTTAGACTTTAGACTTGATATTTTATCGAATTCGATAATCTTATTTGAGAGAATAGATTGTTCCTCGTATCGATTTCGATTCTTCTGTTTAGCCAATTTTTGTTGCGTTTCGGCATTATTTGTTATCAAAGCACAGGTTGCCTTGAATCAATGGCTAAACAGAATTGCGGTGATCATGGATGGCGAGCTCGTATTGGCCGGGGATGTGGAGTCGTTCCTAATGTAGATGAATAACCGCGTCTAAGAGACCTGCGAGACGTAGAAATTAAAAAGCAGAGAAGGCGAATCCAGGATTTGGAGCAACAACTTGTGCATACGAGGTTGGATGTTCAATCCGAAGAAGGTGTGGAATCTGAGGATTCAACCAATGAAGAAGAGGAGGACGTCAATCCTTTAGAGATTCTGAATCAAGGACGGAATCGAGGAGTACGACCTGAAAATCAGTCCACTTTTCCTAATATCGGGATGAAGATCTAGATTTCTGACTTCAAGGTCCAATCTTTGATAAAGATCTAGTTTTTGATGAAGATCCAGTCTACGATGAAGATACAGTCTTTGATGAATCTGATGAAGAACAAGAGGATGCAGATCCAGATCAGGAAGAGATTATCTATGCTGATTCTGATGTGTCCCTAGTGGTTAGAAGAATTTTAAATATTGATATGGTGGAAGAAAAGACGCATGTGAAGGACAGTGATTGCTCCGAGTGTTATTGTGAATGGTATGGACGAAGTAGTGACTTACATGTCAAAGGTCCAGGCCTCTTCACCAAGTTGTAGTTCTTGCAAAATGTTATTTTGCGCCAGTTGCATTGAAAGGAACTTTGGTGCAGATTACAGGTCAAAGGTTCAGGCCTCTAGCTCGAACTGCTTCTGTTGCTCTCCAAGTGTCTTGCACAAAATGAAATTGGAATTGGATGAAGCCATTAAATCCGGGGTTTCAGTGGTTTTTGTGGTTTTTAGCTCTGGTAGTGGTTCTGATATTTCAGATGCAGACATCAATATTCGAATCAAGTCAGAGAGAAAGCGTAAAAAGAAAATTCACGGAATACTTGATGACGCTGAACTTGGTGAAGAAACCAAGAGGAAAATTGCAATAGAGAAGGAACGCCAAGAACGTTTGAGATCTTTGCAAGTTCAATTTTTTGCTAAATCTAATGTTGCTGTGACGTATAGGCACAACGGTAGAAACCATGTGTTTGATGAAATTTCAAAGGCTGAGACTTGGAAACCTGCAGTGAGTAGGGGTGAGCGGTTCCAGGTTTCACCTGGAACCTACCCGTCAGGACAGGTTCCTCATTTTTTAGAACCTAGAACCTAAAACCTACCCATCATATCCTGGAACCTACCCTGTCACAGGTTCTAGGGTCGGTTCCAGGGTACCCGAGAACCTATCAATTTCTTTTATTTTCTTTTATTTTTTCATTTTTAGTTAAGCAAAATAAGAATAAATACTACAACAGTTAAGAAGAAGTAGAAGTGAGCGGTTTTAGGTTCCACATTTTTTGGAAATCGCAGTGCTAGTGGCAAGCATAAATCTCGTACATATTCGCATGAAATGGCAAGCATAAATCTCGATAATTACTTTATTAATGGCTTAAACGGTTCGTTACACAAATATCACCTTCTACTATGGCTCCTTTTATTTCGGGAAAAATAGCTTCTGGAAAATATCTTTCTCATTTTTCGGCGTTTTAAGAAAATGAGTCGATAGAAAATGTTTTCCTGATCAACGAAAATATATGCTTATATTCAAGAAAATAATTTTTTATTTTAATAATCAGCGTTGAGCCAGGGTACATCGCGGCCATCGAGGCGAAACCTAGGTCCAAAGAGGCTAAGCTTGGAACTAGAGATGAGCGGTTCCAGGTTCCTTACAAGTTCCACCTGGAACCTAGAACCTACCCGTCAGAACAGGTTCCTCATTTTTTGGAACCTAGAACCTACCTGTCATATCCTGGAACTTGGAACCTACCCTATCACAGGTTCTAAGGTCAGTTCCAAGGTACCCGAGAGCCTATCAATTTCTTTTATTTTCTTTTATTTTTTCATTTTTAGTTAAGCAAAATGAGAGTAAATATTACAATAGCTAAGAAGAAGTAGAGGTGAGCGGTTTTAGGTTTTTTACATATTACATTTAGAACCTTAAACTAACTCGTTGGAATATGTTCTTCATTTTTTATAACTTGGAACATAAAAAATTATTTGGCTCTAGATTATATACTCATCATCGAACGCCATAGAACATTGTAGGATCGTACGAAAATATATACTAAAAAAAAACACAATCAAGATACAGGTTCTAGGTAGTGAAACCTGGAACCTACTCGTTGGAACAGATTCATTGATTTTTGGAACATGGAACCTACCCTATATACCTTGGAACCTGGAACCAGATTGGTTTCTACAGGTTCTCGGTTCTACCCTAGAACCATACTCACCCCTAGCTGCGAGGCATAGAAATGGAGAGAGAAGTAAGCATATGTTGTTCTCTTTTGTCGGCATAGTGCTAAAGAGGCGGTATGGAGGATTAGATTCTAGAGAATTGTAAGTGAACACGAGTTCAAAGTTTCCATTGTCGTCCATAGGACGATGGGTCATGTTTTTGCGGTCGCAGGCATGCGGCTTGAAGTTTACGCGTTGCTGAGAGATATGGTTTGCTATTTGAAGGAGTTGAATGCGGGCATGTTAAAACTAACCGACTTTTTGCTTGAGAGGCCGTCTGATGTGGTTGGATTGGTTGTTCTTTATAATGCCATTATAAAGGGCTTTGAAGCCAATTCCATGCTTAAAAATGCCGAATTTCTGTTTTGGAAGGATATAGAAATTGAGCTCAAGCCTGATGTCTACTCGAGCAACTTCCTGATCGGATGCTCAATTGAAGCAAATAGAAAGATTTTGCTACAAAATTATTGGACATCATGAAAGATCGTGGGCCAGCACCTAATGCGAGAAAGGCCAGATGTCAAGGGCATCGGAAGTATCGAAGGAGATTCATATCAATGAAGACGAAGCAGATTCGAGGGCGAATCTTTTTTCTAGTGGGAGAGGATATTGCACTTAGGGTTGGCCCATTCGGAATGGGCTGAAATTCGGTTGGCTGCATGGAAATGGGCCGCTGATCAATACCCACGCTATGTTGTGACCGACATCATTTTTTCGTGTTTTGGAGTCGTTTAAATGGGTTTTTTTTTGGCATTTTTATGTTTTAGGTAATTTTTATAATTTTAATGGAGCTTTCGTAATTTCGCGTCTCCTATTGTAATTAGGGTTCACACTATATAAAAGGGTGTTTAGGGTCGTATAAGAGTAGATTTTTTTTTAGACTTTAGACTTGACATTTTATCGAATTCGATAATCTTATTTGAGAGAACAGATTGTTCCTTGTATCGGTTTCGATTCTTTTGTTTAGCCAATTTCCGTAGCATTTCAGCATTATCGAGAACTCGCTTCACTTGTCTTTGGAGATTCTCTATGGCATGATCTCGCCTTTCGTTGTGAGCTTGCTTCAAAGTTAAGCCTATTAGAGTAGGATCATCCATTTGTAGAATGGGATGGATAGTAGAAAAGGAATCACCCAAACGAGTTCAATCTTGGACTTTGATACCTATGTGGCACGTGCATGGGCGAGTGATTCCGTCGATGGGATTTTTCTACAGATAAAGTGTTGGAATCGATGAAGATGGAGTGAGATGTAGAAGGACCGTGTATGGATGGGTATATTGATGGAAATGGAATGAAGTGTATAAGATGAATTATATGGAAGCATAGAATATTGTCACCACCTAGGTGTATAGGTTGCACCACCTGCCAAGGATAAAGCTCACTAACAAGGTCTAAAGGATAAATCACCGATCGAGACTAGAAGTTGTTGGCTCCCACCACTAAGAAAGAATTCATAAAGAAACCAAGAATAAATAATTCTAACTTACGAAGAAAAATTGTCATTCATTCAACTAGTATACGTCACACTGGAAAGTTCTCGTTGTATTTAGAGAGGGACTCGGACATAGAAAATAGACAAACATTTAAACGTTGGGACTCCCCAAATATTAAAGACATGAAAAACAAAGAGTAATTACAATCCTAGGAACTAAAAAAGCATTAACATTTCTGAAAACTAGAGAAGCATTAAAGATAGAGACTTATATTCTTGACTCTTCAGCTTTTTCATTTATCTTCCAAAATACGTCCACCAATTGGCTAAACAAAAGAATGAAAATGCTTGGAATATCTTCAATAAAGAAGGAAAATGCTCAGAATGGTCTCCCATTGATATATCTTGGAATTGATAATTAATCTGGTGAAACAGAACTTACTCGGCAAAGGAAGAATTGGCATCTCCTTAGTCGGCATCTTGGTTGATAGCCTTCACATCAGTAACTTTGTTTTCAAACTGCTAAAGCAAGTTATGACCAAACTCGTTCTAGGCTTTTAAGAATAACGATTGTGTTGATATTTCCGATGAAATCAAATCGAACTTTAAGGATTACCGATGAGTCGGAAGTTCCCGCATCACAATATGTGCCCATTGTTTATGATTTTACAAGATAATGCAATCATCCCTCAATATCATATGATTTTTTGCCACTGTATATCATAATGGGCTTTGCCATGCTTTGCACTTCTGTGGACTTAGTTCAGGCAATTCAATTAAGCTAAAAAATCTTCACTGTTTAAGTCAGTCCAATTATAATATGGTATATGTAGGCTTATTACTATCAAATGAGAAATCTTCTTAATATGCAAATACAAATTAACAATACTTTTGTTTAGGGGCTGAGATCGATCTCTAATTTTCTATAAAACGAATGACTAAATAAGTCGCTCAAAGTCAGGTGTCAACAAGAACTCAGACTACGCATGTGATGGATTAGCATCTAGTGACATTCTTTCGCTTATAAAATATATCGACCATTTTAGCAACACCAAAAAAAGTAAAGTGGCGATTTTGATTTTTTTTTCTATAAACGAAAAAAATGAGGGACTATTATTTCTAGAAAAGTTTCAAATAAAGGTCTCAAATGCTCTCAATTTCTCAAATAAATGCCCCAAATGAACCTTATTTCAATTAAGGGCCTGAAATGCTCTCCTTGTTTTTTTTTTTTTTAAAAAGGGCTTGACCAAAGGCATTTTTATCATTTTATTTTTTATTCTTTTCATTTATTCTTTCTTCTTTTTCCTCCCCTTCACCCTCGGGTCGCTGACCGGTCAAGCCACCGGCGAGGGCTGGGTGGCCTCGCCTAGGCAAGGCGAGTCGATGGAGCATAGCAACCCACATCAATATCTCTCCCTCGAGCCATGGCCATCTCTATCTCCAGTAACAACCCCCAACCACCACCAATAGCAACAGCTAGGGGTGAGCGGTTCCCGCTCGGGTCAAGTTCCTCTTAAGAACCGGAAACTGGACCAATGGTCCCGGTTCTTATTTTTTGAAACTAGGGGCCGAACCGGCCATCTCAAAAATCAGGAACCGGACCATCAGTTTGGTCCGATTATGGTCTGATTTCAAGGAACCAATAACACAATCAAATTCCATTTAAGAATGACCGAAACATCTTCTTGGTATGGTTTCAGATCGTGAATGAGTACGCCATGAAACTCGCGGACAAAGAACGGAGCTTGGCTTTCTTGATTGGCTCAGAGAGAGAGAGAGAAAGTGGGGGATCTGGATGGGCATATATAAGAGCTCAGTGTGAATCTTCGGTTGTCTTTGAGCTGCATAAAATGGTAAAAAAACATAGCAAGAGCAATAAGTATGTAAGAGAATTTGAGTGTAGACTTTGAGCTCCTGGGACAGTGGGACTTGCGAGAGATTGAGGACTGAGGAGTGAAGACCTAAACTAAAGAGGCAACTCAGCGAGGGCTGCAAAGTGCAAAGTGGAACCCTAATAAGTAATCATTATTATGTTATTTAGAAAAAAATCGATTGGTCTGGTTCTATGGCCATAAAACTGGGAACAGGACCGCTTGATCATCGGTTTCAATTTTAGGAATCGGGAACCGAACCGGACACCTCTAGAATTGGGAACCGGACTATCGATCTGGTCTTGTCTAGGTTTAGGCGGTTCGATTTGCTTATCCCTAGCAATAGCAACCCTTTCCCCAAGTCCAACAGCACTAACAGTTTCCACAGCAACAACAACGTTTTGTTCAGCAATAGCAACACCACTCTATCGCTTCTCATTTTCACATGTACGAATTTGCAATTGCATAAAGATAGATTTAAAAAAACCCTAACTTGCCGCTCCTATGATTCGCCTTGCCCAAACGAGGCCACCTCGCCTGGTGTGACATTTTGATTTTTTCCTGTCATTTCGAGACTTTTTCCTGAGAATGTATCTAGAGATGTATTTCAGTCGTATCTCGCTCGGATCTGATCAATCTCGAGTTAACTGACTAAAAGGGATAGGCTAACGCGAGACAAGGTACGTGGACCTAGGGAGCTTGAATAGGAAATGACACTTTGACCATAAGGATTGTCGGGGGGATATTTAGAACCATTAAGGGTCGATCTAAGAACGATTAAGGAAGACATTGCGAGCGTTGTACGATTGGGACACGGGTGATACCGTTTAGCCAATGTATGATTTGCAAAATTTTCCTAAGTCGAACAATGACGATCGAGATCGTCGGAACTAGTAATAGGCCCTCGCAATTACATGACAACCAAAGTCGCCATGAACTGTCGAGTCCTAAGACTGATGAGAATCACAGAGTCGATACGCGTAAAGTCTGCAAAAGCTGCCCCTCAATTCGAGATAGCCTGAAATTTCATTCGATAGAGAATTGACCCAGAGATGAGTTTCGAAATTGCGAAATGGAAAATTGAGAATTCCAACATTTTATTTGTTTGGACACCGCCTCATCGAAGGAAATTCTGAATCGGAAAAACGACATTTCGGACGACGAGGACCAAGTTACCATTTTGCCCCTCAAGTCTTGGCTTTTTCTTTATAATTGGACAAGGGCATTTTGGTCTTTTGCATTACTCCATGGCTGCCGAAAATTAGAGAAATTGACAGCCCTTGTATGAGCCTTTGAATGACTAGTGGACAAGTGTCTTTAGATTAGGCATTGGTAATTAATGACTCACTTTTAACCTACCATTCTTCACAGTTGACCATCAAAATTAGAGTGTGCACTCCCTCTTCAGCTCCCTTGGCCGAACACGATCTTCATCTGCCATCTTCATTCTTCTTCTTTTCTTCTTCCACGCTGAGAGCTCCACGCCGACCGAACCCGGCCGCCAGTTTCGCACTGCTCGAGCATCACCGCCAGCGACTTCCAGCCATCGAGCCAGCCACCGTCACCTTCCTCATCCTCTTGCCGACCTACTCCAACTTGAAGCTCAGCATTTGACCCACTGAGGAGCCCCGTTCAACCGTTTTCCCGCGAGTCGACGAAAACCGTCGTAGCTAGAGGTAAGCTGCTGTTTGGACCCCGTAGGACCTCGAATCGTTTGAATCTTTCGCTCAAATTTTACATCTAGGAAATTTGTTTACTGATTTGTGGTAAAAATTTGGGCTGAGTTTGATAATGTTTTGTCCCCAAATGGGTGCTATGATTGGAGGACAGAATCTGCCCAGTTGAGGACTTGGGAAGACCGGCGCCGTTCGTGGACCATTTGGCGTCGCCTTGACATCAATTTTTCGGTGAGGCTTCCCAACCCCTAGAACTACATGTTAGCAAGTAGATTAGTGATTAATTGGAGGTTTAAGATTAGCTTATGGGCTGATTAGTAAGCAACTAAACAGAACCGAAAATATACCCTATTCGGTTTTGTTCTTGTCAAGTTCATGGGGGCTGTTTGGGGGGAAATTGAGCTCCAATTTCATCGTTGAGACGTACTAGAATGTCGATGGATATGTTATTAAGGTTTATACTTGATAGTTCGACGATTGGACGAAGGAATATTGACGAAACGGGTGGAATTTCTTTAGGTGCAAAGCTGCCCTGTTTCAGATCTCTTGGGGCCGGTTATTTGAGGTTCTTGGAGAGGGAAATTTGTTGATTCTAGCACAAGGTAAGGAGTTTCTAACCCTAGGCGAGGAGGATAGGCCTCGACTGGATGAATTGGTCTTGATTGGAATGAATTTTTATGAGTAAATGCGTGGTTGTTCGATATTTGTTATGGTGAATTGATGATCGTTCGAGTGCTTGTTAAGTACTTATGCCTTATGATGATGCCACTTTAGGGATAATGAAATTGATTGTCTCGCATGCCGTAGACACTTAATCCTTGTATGGGCTTATATTCGATCATGAAGTCTTGAGCGGAAGTGAAACTTGGCATGCTTGGAAACTAGTGGTGTCCTGAGGCGTTGAGACGCGGGACGAGGTTTATGCGTGTTGATGGAAAGTTGAAATGGCATGGAAAACCTGATGCGTTTAACGCGGGTTTGTCGATTTATTGATCTGAGGCGTAATGACGCGGATCAAGCCTGAGGCGTACTGACGCGGGCGTGAATTTTAAGAAAATCCTAAAGGGGTGAAATGCATGGCTTAACCTAGTGCTTCATGCCGGACTTATTGATGTGTTATGGTGACTTGATCGTACGACTGTCAATCTCTTGTGCATTTTTTTTTTTTTGGTATCCTACGTCTGATGAGTGCTCTGTCTTGTTGATGCGTGTTCTTGTTCTGTATTTGCATTCATCTAGGTGTACTATTGGCCTGACCTAGGGTTAGGACTTTTTACTGAGATGTAAATCTCACCTCGTCGTGGGACGTTACTTTTCAGACCCTAAGCCTTGAGGATGCTTCCCGTGCGATTGGGCGACTCTCATGAGATGACGACGTATTTTGAGGAGTTTCCGGACGGTAGGGGTACTATATACGTTAGGAAGAGCACCGTGGTATGGGTTGATGAGCCCGGGGAGCCTAGTAAGCCACATAGGTTTGAGGCATGGTTCCAACGAGTGAACGACATACTGTCCGAGCAGCTAAAGCCCTAGGAGGTACCAAGGGGAGTCGTGCCTTCTTGGTGTCATCCTTCACGAGGGTCAATAGAAGTAGAGACTTCCGCGGTAGGTTCGAGGAATGTACCGGAAGGAGAACCTGTAGGCCAGGCGAGCATTGAGGTAATAGAGATATCCGACTCGGAGGATGATATGGAGGAGGATAGCATCGAAGTTCGTTCAGAGACTTTTTCAGATTACGACCCTGAGGAGGATATGGACGTCGTCAGAGATAGTAGCACGACTTAGTGGGCATAGATGTTATAGGACTCTTGAATTGTCTTTTGAGGTGGTGGCTCATTCTGTTGGACTTGAGCTGTCTTTTGTAGTCCTTTTTGTCGACTAGACCGTAGGTAGCGATATTAGTTACCCCTACTCCCCTCTTTTGTAATAACTGGCTTTTGGTTATATATGTACATGTTTTTTTTATCTCGTGTCTCATTTTGTATGTTTGTTTTGAAAGTTGTGGAGTTTTCTTTTATCTTTCGCATGCAAGTCTCATTTTGTTTAGGCCGTAGAGAGTATCCTGGGTTGACATTATGGCTCTGGCAGTTTTGACGCACGCATTAGGCGAGCGGGGCGTGACACCTGGGATTGTTGAGGCAAGCCCTAACCAAATCTAAGCCAACAAACCTTCGATTCCTAAGGCCCAAATGACATGAGCCGATAAACTTCTGATTCCTCCCAACTTTCTAAATTGCCCCTTCATCTCTTTTGTTCTGGTGCACCCCCTCTAGCTCTGTTCGTTTCCAATGTCATGTTTGGAGAGAAAGATCTCTCTAACGGCGGTCACAGCAGCAGCTTCATCGCCCGGAAGATCAACTTTGGGCAAAGCAAGGAAACCCAAATGTGAAAATGGCTTCCTGAGAAGAGGGGATAGATCTTTTCAAGAGCTCGAAGGTGGGGTATAGTAGCTTTTTCATTAATCCTTAATGAGAGCTCTGACATCATAGGGCGTCGTCCGACACTAATTACAATCTCTGATTTAATCTTATATTATATAGCATTAGAGGGCGCATGTGAAAGCTAGATGAACTAAAACAAACAGCTGCCATACAAAAATCATGCATAAATCGAAAAATGGCAGGCACGTCCAAGGGAATGGCCTTTTATAGGGTTTACTAAAAACACACATAACCACGCATATTATATATATATATCAGTTAGTTACGGTATTTGGGCTAAAGTATATTACAAGTGTCAAAACTTATGTTCAACACTCACTTTAGTGCCAAAACTTTCAAAATGATCACTTAAGTTTCAACTTTTTGTAAAAACGATCACTTAAGTGCCAACATTTTCAAAAAAAATTATCACTTCAGTGCCAACTCCGATTTGAGATGACCTGATTCGTTGGAAATCCGACATTACCTATTTTTTATTAATATTTGAGCTGACGTGGCTCGCCGGAGTTGAAACTGAAGTGAGTGTATTTCGAAAAATTTGGCACTTAAAGTGATCGGTTTTTTTAAAAAAATGACACTTAAATGATTGTTTTGAAAGTTTTGGCACTGAAGTGATCGTTTTTCAAAAAAATTGGCACTAGAGTGATCGTTTTGAAAATTTTGGCACGAAAGTGAGCACTGTACATAAGTTTTGCACTTGTAGTGTACTTAAGCCCAGTATTTGTTTACAAAATTAACCAAGGAATACATTGGGAGGATTTAAAGGTGTCATCTACTCCGAGTACTAAACTAGCACCATCTTCTCGCCTAATTTTGGCCCGATTGTCTATAGCAACATGAACCTAAATATCTGAAAAGAGGTTAACAATGAGGGTATGAGCCAAAGCTCAGAAAATAGAATACTGAACCAAACAGCTAGATTTTTCTATTTATCACATGATATGGGAGCAAATACACAGAATCAAGCACTAAGACATATCAGGAAATTCGATTCACCAAAGTCAATGCAATCATTCAAAGATGAAAATCAACCGCCAATCAACAATATTGCGCCCTTAAGTACCCAACTGAGCACCTATGCAATGCCCCACCAATTCAGGTCGATACGTCAGACCAATGGAACTACCAACTCTTGAATTCTGACGGCCCATGGCCTCATGTACATAATTCACTAGGTAAAGCTAACAAGCAAAATAAGGTGTTGATTGTATCTTTGTAAGCTGCAATTTTAATTCGTATGCAGCGACTCAAAAAATCACACGTATAGATACACGAATCGCAGATTCATAAAATTAAAGAATTGATGTACCTTGTAGTGGAAACGTCGCTATTGATGCGGAACCTACGACAGTCTGATGCTCAAGAGCATCTCCTCCATGAACCCTCTTTATCACTGGCTTCAATGAGATGGCCCCTCACGTATCGTTCTGACGATTCTTTATGTGAGGTTATGCGGACATCATGGTTTAGAGAAGGGATTTGAGTTCTATTTATAGAGATTGAAACATATCTCCGGCCCACACTATCCAGCATCATATTAGGCTAAATAGAAAACTGAATATATCTTTCTTTATTTGCAGAAGTACAGCAAAAGTGCCAATATTTGTGTGCGGAGATCACTTTAGAGCTACTATTTTTTTATCACTAAAGTGCTAAATCGGAGAAAAATAATCACTTAAGTGCCAAGTCGCCGGAATTGGCACTTAAGTGAACCTTTTAAAAAAAAAATGGCACTTAAGTGATCCAAAAAATAATCACTTTAGTGCCAATTTCGACAAAAAAAAAAGAATCACTTTAATACCAATTCCGGCGACTTGGCACTTAAGTGATCGTTTTTTTTCTCGATTTGGCACTTAAGTAATCAAAAAAAAAATATTGTCACTAAAGTGATCTCCGTACACAAATATTGGCACTTCTGCTATACTTTTGCCTTTGTTTAGTAGACCAATTAATATTTACAATAATAATTAATAAAGCCCACAATTGAATATTAAAATAAAATATTCTAACATTCTCCCATTTGTGTTAAATTAATTGAAACTATACTGTATATGTGCATCTTTATATTGGTCTAGAGATAATTTTCAACAGTCAATCCAATCCCATAAAGTCTTAAGCACCGAATCATGCTAATAATTGCATCAAAAGACACAGAGCCATCAATAGTCACAAATACTCTTTAACTTTACTGATATTGATTTAATATGGTAGTGTGGCAAACAGATTACATTTCAAATAATAGAGACACCTTATATGTTATCCTCTCTGTCAGTCACCATACTCTTACTTTATGTGTCACGAAACCTTATGTCAAGATAATATCATTACGGTTCTAATGAATCAACATATGTCTTACCTTTATAATTAACTATACTTTGTGTGTAACAAGACATATGCTTTTGACGAAAAATAAATGCCCCAGCCATCACTCAAGGTTTACATGATGCCTTGAGATTTTCAACTGATATATATTCAACATCACTTTAATCAAAAACGCTTTATTGCATGCAATGGAGTTGATACTTATCTAGATGTTACAAAATGTAACAAACACAAATGTGAACTTTATTAGAGCAAACACTGAAAATAGCTCCCACTGAACAACAACATCTCATGATGCTACTCAGCCCATCAATTAACATTTCATATAGCATCGCACGATGCTTTTAGGTCTGTGATATGTCATTCAAATATGCAAGGGCAAAACCTTAAGTTAGTGAGTCTACAACCATATCATCTGTGAAATAAGCTCTACTGTGGTGTTATCATTTTTATTTGTTACCTTTATGGTCAAAAACTTGACCGCCAAATGTTCAGACCCCTTGGGACCTCTATTATTGTTAATGAACGATACTGCAGAGTTGTTGTCATAATACAATTGTATTTGTCTATCCATAAAATTGAGTACGATCAACTCTTTAATGAAATTCCGGAGCCCAATAACTTGAATAGCAGTTAAAAAGCATACTATAAACTCCATTTTCTTGATAGAGGATGTCATAAATTTATGTTTACCATTTTCTATAATATTACACTTCTATTTAGACATACAAATATATGTAGTTTTCAACTTGACGTCATCCTGACAGCTAGCAAAGTCTGAACCCGAATGCCCTACTAGCTGCAGGTCCTGAATATGTCTGTAAATAAGCATATAGTCTTTTGTCCTCTTTAAGTACCTTAAAACTTTCTTAGCAGTGACCCACTAAACGTGTCCTGCATTTAACTGATATCTCCTTAGAAGTCTTGTTGCAAAAGCAACATTTGGTCTAGTGCAAGCTTGAGCATACATGATGCTTTTAAGTGCGCTATGATATGGTACATTCCCTATTTAGGTTTTCTTAATAACTATATGTCGCGACCCTCTCCCCGGAGAGCTGCCCGGGGCTCTCGTGGGCTAATGGGCCGCCCGATGTCGCCTGATCGGACGCGGGCCTCTCCCAAGGTCTATTACCCAAATCGCAACGGCTGGATGTACGTGGTCGACCTTCGGTGTGGTCTGGTGACATGTGATATGTGTGCATGCCAAGAAGTCACCACCAATCATTTCGTGGTGGGTACGATCGGAAACCCTATCGAATAGTTGGGAGCGATCTATTCAATTATGCGAAAACCAAAGAAATGGGATTGGGGACTTTGTTACGCCAACTATTAGAGTTGACACCCTTTCGGCACCTAAGTTGAATGATTTATCTAGTCTTAAGATTCATGCAGACGAGTGGGGTACGGATCCTAAATCTAGGAGTTCATGCAGATGGAAATGACTACCCTATCACTCACAGTCAGTAGAAGTAAATGCGCAAATCAAGGATTCAAAGCATGCGGATAAATCACATGAAAGCAGTATGGCTTCCCTAATGAGGCCCTATTGGCATAGAAAAGTATCAATCAAGGCTTAGGAGTGATTTTGACATGATTAGCCCATGAGGGGCAAAATCGTAATTTTGAGAAATTTGCGGACAATTTGCCCCGGAATGGCAAAAATCATCATTTTCAGATAAAGTGTGTAGTCAAAAGATGGTGGAAATAGGATTGGCGATCAAACCAATCAATTTCCTATTTTTTGGGAATTTTCAGAATTTTTCTGGAATT
This sequence comes from Rhodomyrtus psidioides, assembly GCA_021437785.1. Lineage (NCBI taxonomy): Eukaryota > Viridiplantae > Streptophyta > Magnoliopsida > Myrtales > Myrtaceae > Rhodomyrtus > Rhodomyrtus psidioides. The sequence goes on along the minus strand of JAILYB010000087.1, from coordinate 2,999,139 downwards.
TAAAAGTGATTTTACCCTTGGATGGGTAAAATCGTCATTTTAGACAAAGACGAGAATTGAAAATCTCAAATATTAGGGTTGGTCACCCACTTGACCCAAACCCTAATTTTAAGCAAATTTCAGGACTCGATTGGAATAAGAAAGACGATTTACCCATTGAGGGATAAAATTGTCATTTTGAGAAAAGGGACGAGATTTGAAAACCCAAGCCCAAGAATTGATCGCCTAACCGACCCTAATTCTTACCTGGGCGTTATCAGTTTTATCTCGCATATACAGTAGAAGCGACTTACCCCTAAAGGGTAATGTCGTCAATTCTTCGGAAGAATGGATAAGAAATCCCAAAAATAGGATTGACCAATTGTCTGTGGTCAATCCTCAATTTTTGGGGATTTCTGGAGTATTTAGCATTTTTCCACAATTTTCCTACATTTTTTTGGGATTTTCTAGGATTTTCTAGGATTTTTTAGGATTTTCTAGAATTTTTCTAATTTTTTTTATTTTTTTAAACCATTTTCTGATTTTTTATTAAAAAATTGTGATTCGGACCGGGTCGACCCGACCCACTCGGGTCGGAACCAGGCCCAGACCCGGATCCGCGCGACCCACAACCTAAAACGACGCCGTTTCTCTCTTTTTTTATTTTCTCATTAATTGGTCTTGATCCGACGGTCTCTATTGAACTACATGGCTAATCCACGGCCGCTGGATGATCTGACTGAATTCTACGGTCTAGATTGAACGGAGACTCGACCAGGGCCGTCCGATTGACCTACTAAAATCTACGGCCAGGATTAGAACCTAAGACTTGATCTGGGCCGTTCACCCTTACTAACCTAAACGGCGTCGCCTTCTTATTAACCTAAATGGCACCGTTTCGGTTCAATTTGATTTTTCTGTTTTAAAACACTTTCGGATAAACCTAATTACTAATCGGACGGCCACTAATTATTGGACACGATTAATCCTATCCGTTGGATCTAATCCAACTCAGCCTAACAGACTAACGGTCGCGCTGACTCAACACGTCCGCGAACCAACCACAGGACGACACCTGGGCCTTTGACTCGTTGACTCCGCCACGTGAGCTTCGTCTTCAACCTCTCGACCCCGGCGAAACGAACGGCTGAGCACCTTCGACGACGATCCAACGGTGGAACCTTAACTAAATCGCGCGAGACCAGGACCAATCGACTCGCAATCGTCTCTAGTCTAACATACCTAAGACTCAGAGCATCCTATTCACAAAATCGCAAACATTATGCAGAATGCCGAGTACGACCATGGAAGTTCGATCGCTCGATTCATATCAAACCATGGCAATTCAGTCACAGAATAGCATCAATGGAGGTTCAAAAGACTTACCTCGAGCTCCGATCGAGCTCGCACGGCCTAGATTTGGCTAGGCAAAAACGAACAGGGACCGGCTATGGAGGCTAATTTTGAAGATTCGATTCGAGGTATTCGAGCGAAGTCGATGCAAAATGAAGATGCAATGATGGTTAGGGATGCTTGAAGAGTAAAACGGCTACCCTAACTCGAAGAATCAAGGTCGGAATCGAGTTCCGCCATTAAACATAGTGCTAAAGCTTGAAGACCAGACTCACCTGTTTTCGTGGTTTCAGCTCGCGCGGTCGACGGCGATTGCTTCCTCCTAGTATGGGCAACCTCCTGACGACCTCGTCGAGCTTTGGTTTAGCCTGAGAAGGCCCAACCCACGCTCTGCAAATCCGAGCTCAAACCTTCGACCACCGTGAGGGAAGGCGAGCTCTCTCTCTCTCGTTCTCTCTCTCTGTTGATTCTGTTCGCCCTCTTCCAACCGAATCCCCCCTCTTCTTCCTCTTTCTTGCTTTCTTTTTATATTTTTCCCAATGAAAAACTGTTCGCGCGGGGCGGAAGAGGGCCGGTGACCTACGCACGTGCAGACACGTGCGAAATGATCACCGACGACCGGTGATCGACGGGAATTAGATGGCCAGTTCCGTTAGGACTTCTGGTGATCACATTTGGCGTGAATTTGTATGAATTTCATCTGAGTTTTGTCGTTGTTAAATTTTACAGGTACCGCAACCTTGACCAACCGATTACTCCCCGTTTTGGCGACCATTGGTCGTGATTTTGGTTTCGATCGACGGGGAATGACTTGAGGAACAAAACGCCCACTAGTGCATCTTCAATTGTAGTCGATTGGTTGATCAATTTCCTCATTAAAATTCAACCCCGTACTGTTCATCCGCGCGAGAGTCTGAGGAAGAAGATGGCACTGTAGCGACCGGTTCGACCGGCGGTCAGACCAGTCTGAACCGGTTCCGAATTGTAATTTTTCAAATTAAACCCAAATTAATGGGAAATTTTTGTAATTGGTCCTCATAATCGAATTTAGGGCATGAATTTTATCTAAAAATGTGATTTTGCCCAAAAGTTCATATCAATTTCAACAAAAACCCCAAATTTTCATTTAATTGGAATTAGGCAAATCATGAAATTGAAGGCTCAAATGATCATATTGGACCAAATTACATATGCCAATCGATTCAAAATGGTGAAAAGCATTGGGTAGTGATTTCAATTTGTAATGGTAGTCCTTGAATTGAAAGTAATTTCAATTATGCCCAATTTCAAGGACTAAAATGCAATTTAGTATACAATTTTACCCAATTCGTGCAATTAAACAATCTGTGCGGATAATTGGGTTAAATTGTAATAAGGGACAATTAGATTGAATGTCAATATCCTAAAAAATGCCAAAATTACAAATTAAAAGACTCAATTGACATTTTTTACCAAATTCAATCATATGTGTAACAAAGGAACACGTAAAATCGAATTTGATTTTGGACTTTTTATGAGGTCAAAAAGACAAGGAATTTAAAATAAAAATATTGACTATTTTTTCATATTTTTTTGACCTCAAATGCTATTTTTCTTGAATTTTCAAGTATTTTCCTAATTTCCAAAAAATACTAAAAAAATACGAAAAATATAAAATAAAAAATTGTCAAAATGGTTCCTTAGGCTAGGCCAAGGCCACCAAAGTTGATTTTGCAATTTTTTGACTTTTTATGAATTTTTTTTATGAATTTTCTAAAGATAAGCTAAAAAATGCTGATCCAAAATTAGGTGTCAACAGCTGCCCCACTTTGAGAGGAATCTCGCGAGAGGTTTCTCTCAAAGACATGTGACACCTTAGTCTAGATCGACTCTACTGGAAAATAGAAAAATGAATCTTGACATCTAATCTTTCTTGTCCCGCTGGTAAATGCTTTGCCCTATCTTTACCGATGTGAGAGGGAGAGAGGCGGAATAGAGATGATCACCTGTTACTTACCTGCCTGATGCTCATGCGGCATGCGCGGTGTATAGCTGGTTCAAGTGGACACCTAGGGGCCCGTCTCTTGAGCATCCTAGGGCGGTTAAACTCTAGCCTGTATGGTAGGCTAAACCAGAATGGGATTCCTATATTTGACAGGAACCTATGAATGACGCACCCATTCTTTTAGGGATTGTCAGAAGTTTTGATCTGTATGGTGGATCAAACTATGAATATGACTCCTTTCTGCTAGGAACCTATGGATGACGCACCTGTTCTGTAGGGATTGTCGAACATTTTGATCCGTCAGGGGGATCAGGCCGTGAATAGGACTCCTTTCTGCTAGGAACCTATGGATGACGCACCCGTTCTGTAGGGATTGTCAAACATTTTGATCCGTCAGGGGGATCAGGCCGTGAATAGGACTCCTTTCTGTTAGGAACCTATGGATGACGCACCCGTTCTATAGAGATTTTCGGACATTTTGATCCGTCAGGGGGATCAGGCCGTGAATAGGACTCATTTCTGCTAAGAACCTATGGATGACGCACCCGTCTTGTAGGGATTGTCGACAAGTAAGCTGATACTATACCTTAAGAAATCAACGAGGGCCTATACCAGTGAAATGTACCTAACTTTTTAGGCTTACCAAATGAGCTATTCGGGGTCTAGGGATTACCTAGAACCTTACAGAAAGTTAGTTCTGAAAATTGTCCTTTTGACATGTGAGGTGCCATTCTGGGATCTGGGGACTCCAAGTATCCTGCAGAAAGCTTAAACTTACAAAAACTTTGATAAGATTTTTGTGGGATTTAGGGGTTACCTGAAATCTCGCAGAAAGACGATTCTGAATATTGTCCTTTCGACATGGGAGGTGATATTCTGGATCTGGGAACTCTAGGCATCCTGCAGAAAGCTCAAACCTACAAAAACTAAAATCTTACAGAGAGATTTTTCTGAAGATTGTCCTTTCGACATGGGAGGTGACATTCTGGGACCTGTGGACTCCAAGCATCATGCAGAAAGCTCAAACCTACAAAAATTACAATCCACAGAGAGACGATTCTGAAAATTGTCATTTCGACATGGGAGGTGACATTCTGGGATCTGGGGACTCTAGGCATCCTGCAGAAAGCTCAAACCTACAAAAATTGAAATCTTACATATAGATGATTCTGAAGATTGTCCTTTCGACATGAGAGGTCACATTCTGGGATGTAGGGACTCCAGGCATCCTGCAGAAAGCTCAAACCGACAAAAATTGAAATCTTACAGAGAGATGATTATGAAGATTATCCTTTCGGCATGGGAGGTGACATTCTGGGATCTGGGGACTCCAAGCATTCTGCAGAAAGCTCAAACCTACAAAAACTTATATCTTACAGAGAGATGATTCTGAAGATTGTCATTATGGAGTAAAGTCTACTTCTTGGACCTAGGGCTGTCATGAGTCTCATAGAAGCTTAAACTTAAGAGTTCATTCCTCATTTGCAAAGATATTAGTCCTCTTGAGGTAGTGATAATCATAATGCAGGTAAAGGTTCATTTTAACCTATGCAATTATGCAAAAATAACTTAAGATGCTGGAGGTTATCCAAAACATCTTTAAAGCATGCGATGATGATCAAGAATCCTTGTGAGGAAAATCCTTGGATCAAACAATTTGAAGTTTCCAACCAAAACTTGCTTTCGAGCATTCTATTGGAATGTCTCTGTCAGAAAGGGCTTCTTACCAATTTTTCTGACTTGGTCTTTTCACAACAAGAGCACTCGAATTTCTTAATACCCTGTATCCGGATTTTCATGACCGTTCGCAGCGCATACATTTAGATCAATCGGGAGGTCTTTACGGGACCGTAATGTTGAGCTTGGACATGCTTTTCGAAGGGGGACTCACTCTCTGAGTCAGGTCTCTCTCTTTTTTTTTTTTACACAAAATTTTCTTCATCTGCTCCGGGTTTACAAGTCAAGAACCTGTAAAAATGAGAAAGAAATTATCTTGCTCGAACTTCTTCGAGCTAAGCTTAAGCATTAAACCCTACGCTAACCCAAATGCTTTAATTAGAAAAGACTTCTCAGGGTTGTAACGCAGGTAGGATTGGGGACCGAAAAAGGTTTGTTTTTGGCTCAGAATATGTGAAGGGTTTAACATTGGTGATCACTGCAGGTTTGCTGCCGATCTGGTCCCTTGAGGTTCAAAGAGCGCCTTCAGTCTTTGAAGTGCTTTGGTAGTCTTTGGAGAACCTCTCTCTCGTGTTAGTGCGGCGTCAACATCTTGTCTATCTTTTCGTCATCTGAATGTGACATAATCTAGGAGTATCTTTCAATGTTTATCTCCCTTGGGATTTTCTTTTACAACCAGACTCACTAGTGATCTATACAAAGGTATCATGACATCTTTCGGCATTTACAAGGTCAACCAAATGATTCACAAGTGTATAAGTATTTGGAGGGATATTGGCCTTGCTTTTACCAGACACTTTGCTTTTTCTTGATGCCCAAGATTGGATTTTTCTTTCTCTCTTTTTTTTTTTTGTTGAGATCTCACATTTTCCTTTCTTTTGGGAATTAAGATTTTCAAATAAGTGTGCTAGATATGCAATTTGAATCTCAGCACTCGAACATTAACCTAGGAATTTTTCATAATTCCTATATTTTGAACTCTTCCACTCTTGAAGTGACGTCGTTTCCATCTCGGGATATGCAATGATCACCAGTGGGTTTGTGAAACGAACGTATAAGCTCAACTAGGATGTACAAAGGGTAAAAGTGTATAGGATAGAAAAACGAACGCTTTTCGTCATTTTAAAGCACTTGAATCACCATAGAAGTTAAAATGACAAGCAACACACGAAGATTGATGCAAGTCTGAGCAAGAGCATTTCTAACCATTTACCTCCTGATACTACTAGACTTACCTCCAGTTGGCCCCAATGTAGGGTGGTTCTTGATAGGGGTAAAGAATGCAACCGACATTCAAAGGGTTATCAATGGTCACCTATAGTGTTTAGGATAAAGAAATGATGCCTCCATCATCTCAATCTATGTAATCGATGCGAAGGGCCCTTATATCCTCGAATCCAGGCTTTCCTATCCTCACACATCTCTCATCTCTCGAGTGTATGTAGGACGTGTTTGGATTAGGTTTGCCTTTCATCTGGAGGAACATCCCTGCTAGACAATCTAAGCAAGCTATGTTTTTTGGAAAATTCACTTTGTTTTTTTCCAGACATTTTACTCCACAGGAGATTTCAATGATGCATCATGTATACTCGGACCGTGCTTGGACAACCTCCGATTCTGACAGGTGTCCAGTAAATGTCAAGGATTCATTTTTCAAAAATAATGTTTATTCCTAAGTTCGGGCATGTGAATGTTCATTCTCTTGCTCTTTTCATCTTTTAGGAAGTGAGAGAGACTTTACTGCGTTCTTCTTTTGCTGTCTTCCGTCTTCATCAGGCATTTCTACATGTAGGATAGAATAGACATTCTTATGAGTGAAAGATGGTTTAACCCTTGATGGAACAGATACATATCACCTGGTACTTGATGTTGAGGACTCTTCTGTCTAGGGTTCCATTTGGATGAATCCGTTTTTGAGTCTGCTTCTCGAATCCTGCAAAACTGAACACATGCTAATGTATGCATGGATGCATGATATGCTTATGTAATGGCTACTATGGCGATTCGGATCAATTCGGGACAAGCCACATAACCAATATCTGATTTCATTTCAAGGATAATACTTCTTCACAGCATCTGAATTTACAAGGTGCCACAATTATTCTCCTTCAGAATTTACAAGAATCAATGCTCCTCTTGTGAGAATCTTCTTGACAATATATGGGCCTTCGTAATTCGGGGTAAACTTGCCTCCCGGGTGGACAGTATTTGGCAGAGTCTTCTTTACCACCAGGTCGTTCACCTCAAAATTTCTAGCTCTAACCTTTCGATTAAATGACTTGGCTACCATTTTCTGGTAACCTTGACCATGACAGATCGCTCTAAGACGTTTCTCGTCTATCAAATTCAGCTGTTCATATCTGTGTTTGGGGTATTCTGTCTCGGAAAGTTCACCCTCTGATAAGATTTTTAAAGAGGGAACCTTAACTTCTATGGGCAGGACCGCTTCCATCTCGTATGCCAGAGCGTAAGGAGTTGCCCCTGTAGAAGTTTTGACCGAAGTTCGATATGCCATTAAGGCAAAGGGTAGCCTTTCATGCCAATCTCTATAATTCTCTACAGTCTTAGCTAGTATCTTTTTGATATTCTTGTTAGCCGCATCCACTACCCCATTCATTTGTGGGAGGTAAGGGGAAGAGTTAAGATGTCGAACACCAAAGCGGTCCAGTAGATCATCGACAATCTTGTTGTTCAGGTTGGACCCATTATCTGTAATGATCGCTTGAGGGGCACCATATCGAGAGATTATGTCTCTCTTAATAAATCTTGCCACATTTCTTGCGGTGACATTCTTGTAAGAATTGGCATCTATCCATTTTGTGAAGTAAACGACTGCCACCAGGATGAAGCGAAGACCATTTGAAGCCGTTGGATTGATGGGTCATATCTGTTGTGGAAATTCTCCTATATTTTGATTCTGACAAAACCTTCAAAAGATATTGTTAAATGAAATGTGATGCAGGAAGAATGTGTAAGCAGCAGATTAAGTGACTCCAATTCTGTCGCGCTGACGAAGGGTCAGATGGAAGTGCTTCTGACGAAGGGTCAGATGGAAGTACTTCTGTCAAAGGGTCAGATGAAAGTGTTTCTGACGACGGGTCAGATGGAAGTGCTTCTGACTAAGGGTCAGATGGAAGTGCTCCTGACGATCCAAACAGTGACGGATGGATCACATCAAATCTTCGTATTACCATTCCATGTCAACTGATCAATTTCCTCTTAGACGAATCTGAAGAAAGATCAGTTCCTGCATTTCACAAAACACGAAGACCCACGTATGGCAAGTTTCCGATCAAGGCAAGTGATATTCAATTATCCTGATATCCCACCCTGTCAATTAAGGGACTTTCTATAATGGGATATCATCTTCTAAGGAATATATCCTCGGGAATCAACTCAAACTTATCACACTTATGGAAGCTGGAGATTCAGTTGTATGGGCGACTGAATCAGAAGGGTTCAATGTCGTACCCAACGGTCTACATATCTTCTGAAGATACAGTCTCGTTCAATCAAGATTGATGACGTCCAATCAAGGATTGAAGAGCGATCCCTTGGCTGGAATCCAACGACTAGTTCGGAAGCAGGGGAGTATAAAAGAAGAATAATGTTCGACTAGAGAGTAAGAGTGCGAACAACAATCCAAAGTGCAAGAATAATTTGAGTTTCATCTAAGAGAGTATTCTGTGTACTCAAAATCCTTCACTGTGAAAATCTGTGTGAGAAGGAAACAAAACACTTGAGTGATTGTAATCTTCTTGATTCTTCATAGTGAAATCCAGCCAATCGGCTGTCATCGTGGGAGAGTGGACGTAGGCTTGATCCAAGCCGAACCACTATAAACATCGTGTGCAATATCCTCTTCTCTAAACTCTTACTCTTGTGTTTAGATTTTCTGCACACTGTTATACTGCTTTTGTTCCTAATCGTACACTGAACTCTATCCATTCCGCAAGAAATTTATAATTGTGTTCAGAATCTCCTATTCACCCCCCTCTAGGAGATATTGCTAGTTACATCAATTGGTATCAGAGCAGGTTGCTCATTTTACGAAGTGTTTATTGACTTCAGAGTTAACGATCTACTATGTCTAGCAATCACTCTTCAGGAACAAGCGATTCGCACTTTGCCAACAAGCCTCCATACTTTGATGGAAAGGATTACAATATGTGGAGTAACAAGATGAAGTGGTTCTTCAAAGCCTATGATGATCTGATGTGGGATGTCGTTACAAATGGAATAGTTCATGCAAATACCACAAATCCAACCTCTGCTGACGGAGTAAACATTGTCTCAACAATGACTGATGCTGAAAAGGCTAAAAGAAAAGGCCTTGATACTAAAGCTGTCAATGCTCTCTTTTGTGCCTTATCTACTCCTCTTTATAATCGTGTCTCAGAGGAAGAATCATCTAAGGCAATATGGGATAGACTTCATGTTACCTTTCAAGGAACAAATCGTGTGAAAGAAACAAAGCTCAGTATTTTACTGAGTGACTATGAAGCATTTGAAATGAAGCCTGATGAATCTATTGCAGATATGATAGACAGGTTTCAGACTTTGGCAAGTGGACTTGCAAGACAAGGTGCACCTATTGCTGAACCAATGCAAGTCAGGAAGATACTACGTGGACTCACAGATGATTGGAATTACATCAAGCCATCAATTCAAGAATGCCAAACAATTAGACCACTCTCGGTGGATGAGCTAGTCGGCACTTTTCAATCCTATGAAACAGAACGAGCAAACAAAAAGGGAGAACAGAAAGGTAAAAAATCTATTGCCTTAAAAAGTCAAATTAATCAATGTTTTTCTGACACAGATGATGAAGATGAGGATGATGAAGAATTAGCCCTCATGGTCAAGAAATTTAGGAAGATGGCTCGGAAAGGCAGAAACATCAAAGGAAAGAAACCTTGGAAAAAGAGTGAGGTAAAAATATCAAGCAACGACTCACAAGATAGCAAAGACGTGATTTGCTTCCACTGTAAGAAAGCAGGACATATCAAACAGAACTGCCCAATTTTGAAGAAGGACAAACTCAAGTATGAGAAGTACAAGAAGGCTCTAAAGGCAGAAACTTTGAGTGATTCTGATGAAAGCGAGAATGATTATGCAAATATCTGTCTCATGGCCGAATCAGACTCAAGATCAGATTCAGAAACTGAGGTATGTTCATCTAAACTCCCTAATGAAGTCGTTGACTATATTGATGAATTATGTAGAAACTACAAATAAGCTCTTGAGAAGATTTCTTGTTTGAAAAAGGAAAATACTTCTTTAAAACAACAGAATTTGTCCCAAGAAGAAAAAATTAGTTTTCTACAACAAGAGTTCCACCAGATGAAAGAAAATCATGATTCAGTTTCAAAAGAAAATGCTTCCTTGAAAGAAAAAATTTCTACTATATCAAAAAAGTTTTGACAAAGCTCAGTAACTCTGAATAGCATTATTTCAAAACAAATACCCTTCAATGATTGATCTGGGTTAGGTTTTAAAAAGGAATGTAGCCAAAGAAATGTCTTTAAAACTGAATTTCGAAAACCAACGTTTTCCGATTACAAGCATCATTTTCATAAGCATTTTACTAGATCCTACACTCGACAACCTTGTGTGAATTGTGGTGATCCTAGCCATACTAAGGATTACTGCAAGAAAATTTGGAGACCTATTAAAAGGTCAAAATATACTAACACAGAAGGACCCAAGAAAACATGGGTACCAAAGAAATAGTAAGTTGATTATTTATTGCAGGTACCAAAGAGAAGGAAGAACAAGTGGTTTCTGGATAGTGGTTGTTCAAGTCATATGACTGGAAATCCAGATGTATTTATATCCTTCTCAGATTGTGATGGAAGAAGCGTGTCATTTGGAGGAAAGAACAAGGGAAAAGTGATCGGGAAAGGGAATGTAAAGATTGGAAATCTGATTGTTAAAGATGTCTCTCTAGCCAAAGGATTGAACTACAACTTGATTTCTGTAAGTCAACTCTGTGACTCTGGATATGATATTCGGTTCCAAGATCTAAAATGCACAGGTATGAGCAAGGATAAGAAGCAATCCTTCACGGGACGAAGGCATGGGAATATTTATCTTTTAGATATTAATGCTGACTGTGAACATGCTAAATGTCTTATTTCTGTTAAGGATGAATCTGATCTTTGGCACAGAAAGTTAGGTCATATTAGTGTGAAATATATTTCAAAGCTTTCCAAGAAGGGACTTGTTCGAGGATTACCTCAAACAAAATTTGAGAAAAGTGGACTATGTCATGCATGCTAGGTAAGCAGGTAAGAAGTTCTTTTAAGTCTTTAAATCAAGTTTCCACTAAGCGTTGTCTGCAGCTACTTCATATGGACATCTTCGGTCCTAATAGAACTCTAAGCATTGGAGGTAAGAATATTGCCTCGTCATAGTTGATGACTTCTCTAGATTTACATGGGTTTCATTTCTTGCTCACAAAAACGAAGCTTTCATATCCTTTTCAAAACTTGCTAAAAGAATTCAAAATGAAATGGGTTACACTATTTCCAGTTTGAGAACGGATCATGGGGGAGAATTTGAAAATCAAAATTTCTCAGATTTTTGCACTAATTTCGGAATTCAGCATAACTTCTCTGCACCTTATACTCCACAACAAAATGGGGTAGTAGAAAGGAAAAACAGATCGTTGCAAAAAATGGCCAGAACTCTTCTTATTGAAAGTAAAATTGCCTCTAACTTTTGGGCTGAGGCCGTTTCAACAGCTTGTTATATCTTAAATCGAATTTCCCTCAGACCTTTTTCTGAGAAAACTCCCTATGAATTTTTCAAAGAAAGAAAGCCTGATATTGCATACTTTCATGTATTCGGTTGCAAATGCTTTATTCTAAAGAATGCTAATGATCGAGTTGGAAAGTTTGATGAAAAATCAGATGAAGGAATTTTCTTGGGATATTCAACAACAAGCAAAGCCTACAGAGTCTACAACAAGAACACTCGTATTGTTGAGGAATCAGTAAACATCAAGTTCGATGAAAGCAACCAGGATGATGAACCTGAATCCATTCAAATGCATACATTTCATCAAGTCACGAACTCACCAGCAGAATCATATGTGAATACGAGTTCGGAGAATGTTCAGAAGGAAACTTCCTCAGCTGAAGAAAGACTAGAAGATGATCAGAATGAATCCACAATATCCTCAAATGATGGCCTTGACAAAAACTGGAAGCATAAGTCAAGCCATCCAAAGGAACTTATCATTGGCAGCATAAATGATGGTGTAAAAACAAGATCCAAGTTCAAGCAAGCAATGAGCAACATCGCCTTGGTATCTGAATTGGAGCCAAAAAGGATTGAAGATGCATTAGCAGATGAAAACTGGATAAATGCAATGCAGGAAGAGCTACATCAGTTCAAAGTCAACAATGTTTGGGAACTAGTCAATCGCCCCAAAAATCGTCCAGTAATTGGAACAAAATGGGTATTCAGAAACAAACTTGATGACAAAGGAAAAGTTGTGAGAAACAAAGTAAGACTTGTAGCAAAAGGATATTCTCAAGAAGAAGGAATAGACTATGATGAAACCTACGCACCGGTTGCCAGGTTAGAAGCCATTAGGCTACTTCTTGCTTATGCTTGTTACAATGACTTCAAACTTTTTCAGATGGACGTGAAAAGTGCCTTCCTAAACGGCTACATCAAAGAAGAGGTATATGTTGAACAACCTCCTGGCTTCGAAGAACCTAAAGAAAAGGACATGGTCTATGTCTTAAAAAAGGCACTCTATGGATTGAAACAAGCACCCCGTGCCTGGTATGAAAGGTTAAGTAATTTTTTTATCTCAACACAGCTTCACTAAAGGTAATGTAGATACCACTCTTTTTATTCAAAGAAAAGGTAAGGATATCCTTTTAGTTCAAATTTATGTTGATGATATTATATTCGGCTCTTCTAATGAACTTCTTTGCAAGAAATTCTCTAAAACAATGCAGGATGAATTTGAGATGAGTATGATGGGAGAATTACGGTTCTTTCTTGGTCTTCAAATTCATCAATCTCAAAAAGGAACCTTCATATTTCAAGAGAAGTATGCATTGAAAATAGTGAAGAAGTTTGGTCTGGAGAATGGAAAGAAAACAGAAACTCCTATGTCTCACTCTTCCAAATTAGATAAGAATGAAGATGGAAAAGAAGTCGATCCCAAACTATATCGGAGTATGATCGGATCATTACTCTATCTCACAGTTTCAAGACCCGACATACTATATAGTGTCTGCTTATGTGCAAGATTTCAGTCAAGTCCAAGAGAATCACACCTATCAGCAGTCAAGAGAATAATCAAATACATAAGGACTTATCCCAACTATGGTTTGTGGTATTCTAAATCTTCTGATTTTACACTAAAAGGTTATTCAGATGCAGATCTTGCAGGTTGCAAAATTGATAGAAAAAGTACATCTGGAACCTGTCAACTCATGGGAAACATGCTTGTCTCATGGTACTCAAAGAAGCAAAATACAATGGCACTCAGTACAGCTGAAGCAGAATACGTATCTCTTGGAAGCTGCTGCACTCAAATACTTTGGCTAAAACAGCAGCTCAAGGACTATGGTGTTGAAGAATCAACTGTGGAAATCCTATGTGACAACACAAGTGTCATAAATCTCACAAAGAATCCTGTACTTCACTCGAGAACAAAGCATATTGAGATCAAGCATCACTTCATACGTGATCATGTTCAAAACCGTAATGTTAACATTCAATACATTGACACGAAAAATCAACTTGCAGATATTTTTACTAAACCACTTGATAAACGGAGTTTTAATTTTATCAGAAATGAATTATCTATTATTAACCTTCCTTCTTAAGTATACCTTAGAACATGGTACGTCAGAAGGAGAGTCAGAAGGAAAGTCGGAAGGAGCATCAGAAGGAGAGTCAGAAGGAAAGTCAGAAGGAGAGTCAGAAGAAGAGTCAGAAGGAGAGTCAGAAGGAAAGTCAGAAGGAGCATCAGAAGGAGAGTCAGAAGGAAAGTCAGAAGGAGAGTCAGAAGAAGAGTCAGAAGAAGCATCAGAAGGAGCATCAGAAGGAGCATCAGAAGGGACGTCAAAAAGGCGCGTAAGAAAAAATTCACACTTTTCTTAAATCAAAAGGTCAGTTATCTCTAAAAGCTATCTTTTAGGTAAGCTCCTCATATGAATAGATATCACTTAATATCTGATTGACCGTGAATATTTGTTTAAGAATTCCTTTTTAAATCAAAATTCTCTTTTGTGTTTCCAAAAATAACCGCCTCTTTTATAAAAATGCTGAACCGTCACCTCTGTTCTCTCACTTTCAAAATTCTCTCAAATCAAAACCCTAAAACCGTGTTGAAAACCTCTCGCTCTCGATTTCCTCCTCAAAGCAACACTCTTTCACTCAAAGTTTCAAACTTTCTACGCATCAATGGCTCCAAAATCAGCCTCTGACTTGAAGAAGACGTCTCAGTCGAAGAGGAAGTTCTCCGCCTCAACTGCAAGCGGCGCGGAACTCACAGAAACCCAAATCAACGAACAACGAGAAGCACTCCGCCTGACAAAAGAAAGGGAGATTTCAAACCCTTAGATGTCACTGCAAGTGAAGCTTTCTGCTTCCTGACTGGCAAATCGAGTTTTTCAAGGGAATCAAAGTCACATCTTGCATACACGGGCTTTCCCTTGAAACATATCATGATGCACAAGGTGATCATCGAATGTCTCAGACCCAAGGCAGCATCAAAGACAGATATATCAAAATACGAGGCAAAGTTGCCATGGGGAATCTTGACAGGACAGAGGATTTCTTTTTCTCACACTGTACTATTGCATATGTACAGATCAGCTCTCAAGCCAAAGGGGCAACTTCCTTATGCGGCATTGATCTTCAAAATAATCAATCATTTCAAGATTGATGGCCTAGGTGCCTTTGTCAAGCAAGAAATTCCTCTAATGACTGCTGGAGAGACTGTGGTAACAAAGATGAGATACAAGATGACTCCTGCTAGATGGAGAACAAAGAACAATGAACCAGTCATTGTGGACTTTGAGGAAGAGTCAAGGCAGAAATCACCAAAGAAGAGAAAAGTCATGGCTGTTAAAGGGCAACAAACAAACACTCCTGCTGATAAGGACGCAGACGCAAGTGAGGAAGAAACAGGGGAATATGATTCCGAAGCCACTCAATCTCCAGGTGAATCAGATGCAGCTGGTCAGTCCGAAAATCAGAGTGCTGAAAGAGTTGAGGAAGAAGGAGATGACACAGGAATACAACAACAAGAAAAAGTTGTGTATCCCTGTGATCTGACTGAGGAAGAGTTCCTCACAATGTGGAATGAGGAGCAAGTTGCACGATTTGCAGATGACACAGAGTATGATACCTAAATCGTCAACTGTGATCATGAGGAATTGCTAGCTCAAGTTCTAGTAACACTGGCGTCAACAGAACAAGGGGAAGAACAAGATGACATTGAAGCTTACTCTGTCTCTTCCACCAGGGCTACAATTCCCAAAGATGCTGCAAGTCTAGCTTCAGCAATTGCCCGAGAAGATCAATTGTCCAGTGCACAGTCCATTCCCATGGATATTGATGAAGAAATAGTCTCCGTGCCAAGCTCAAAGGAAAAAGGGAAAATAGCTATAATTCAGGGGGAGAAAGAGCCCGTGCCTGTTACATCAGATGTATTTCTCACTGAAATCCAAGCCTCTCAGGCTTTCACCAAGGCACAAATTGAGGGGGAGACTCACGAACCTGCACCTTCACAACCACAAGTGGAACTTCAGGTGCTGTTGGAAAATCTCCAAAACACTCTTCTTCAGACAATGGCTGCCATGGAAACAAAATTTGATCAGCAACTACAGGCTTTTGAACAGAAGACAGATAGGAAGCTGCAGGGTTTGACTAGTCAGGTGACTAAGCTGGAAAAGTCCATTGATTTCTATGGGAGAATGTTTAGTGATGAGATAGCCAACCTGCCTACATATACACTGGTCAGAACGGACAGAACAGCCTCAAACATGCACTCTTCTCAAGCTGTCAGAGATCATGCTCAAATGATGGGAAGAAGCTTTGCAGGACCTTCTCGAGAGGAAACTGATACTGAGCCTGAAGATCATCCCTCCTCTTAAAAACTCCTATATTTTTTCAAGCTATTTTTTTTCTTCTTTCTGATGTTGACAAAAAGGGGGAGAAGTTGAAATTATTTTTATGCAGTCTCAATAGATTATCTCTAATCATATTTCTCTAATCATATCATATTTCAATTTAGAGGAAAGGAGGAGAAGACCTATCCTACCGTTTTACAGGATAATTTACTAAGAAGTTTAGTTTCGTGCAGGATTATTGCATGATAATCTTATTCTGATCATGCTCTCATATGAGCACACTTTCATTACAGAATCTCTAATGATGATTACCTGCAGGAGCAAATGTGATGGCTACTTACTTTTATTATATTATCACTGGTTAAATTTTTCCTTTAAATTTTCAACTAGGAGAAGTTTTTTCACCATCAAAAAGGAGGAGATTGTTGTCAAAATTATCCTATATTTTGATTCTGACAAAATCTTCAAAAGATATTGTTAAATGAAATGTGATGCAGGAAGAATGTGTAAGTAGCAGATTGAGTGACTCCAATTCTGTCGCGCTGACGAAGGGTCAGATGGAAGTGCTTCTGACGAAGGGTCAGATGGAAGTACTTCTGTCAAAGGGTCAGATGAAAGTGTTTCTGACGACGGGTCAGATGGAAGTGCTTCTAACGAAGGGTCAGATGGAAGTGCTTCTGACTAAGGGTCAGATGGAAGTGCTCCTGACGATCCAAACAGTGACGGATGGATCACATCAAATCTCCGTATTACCATTCCATGGCAACTGATCAATTTCCTCTTAGACGAATCTGAAGAAAGATCAGTTCCTGCATTTCACAAAACATGAAGACCCACGTATGGCAAGTTTCCGATCAAGGCAAGTGATATTCAATTATCCTGATATCCCACCCTGTCAATTAAGGGACTTTCTATAATGGGATATCATCTTCTAAGGAATATATCCTCGGAAATCAACTCAAACTTATCACACTTATGGAAGCTGGAGATTCAGTTGTATGGGCGACTGAATCAGAAGGGTTCAATGTCTTACCCAACAGTCTACATTTCTTCTGAAGATACAGTCTCGTTCAATCAAGATTGATGACGTCCAATCAAGGATTGAAGAGCGATCCCTTGGCTGGAATCCAACGGCTAGTTCGGAAGCATGGGAGTATAAAAGAAGAATAATGTTCGACTAGAGAGTAAGAGTGCGAACAACAATCCAAAGTGCAAGAATAATTTGAGTTTCATCTGAGAGAGTATTATGTGTACTCAAAATCCTTCACTGTGAAAATCTGTGTGAGAAGGAAACAAAACACTTGAGTGATTGTAATCTTCTTGATTCTTCATAGTGAAATCCAGCCAATCGGCTGTCATCGTGGGAGAGTGGACGTAGGCTTGATCCAAGCCGAACCACTATAAACATCGTGTGCAATATCCTCTTCTCTAAACTCTTACTCTTGTGTTTAGATTTTCTGCACACTGTTATACTGCTTTTGTTCCTAATCGTACACTGAACTCTATCCATTCCGCAAGAAATTTATAATTGTGTTCAGAATCTCCTATTCACCCCCCTCTAGGAGATATTGCTAGTTACATCAATATCATGTCTATCCCCCACATAGAAAGAGGCCAAGCTTCGGACATTTGATGCAGTTCATTCGGGGGCGCATTAATCTTATCGCCGTATATTTGGCATTGGTGACACGACCGGATATGCTGGCAATAATCTGATTCGATGGTCATCCAATAATATCCGAGCCGCATGATTTTCTTGGCGAGGAGGCGGCCGTTCATATGAGGCCCACATATACTTTCATGGATCTCCTTCATGAGAATATTTTCTTCTTTAGCATCTATGCACCTTAACAGAGTGGAGTCAAATGACCTTTTGTACAGAACTTGTCCACTGAGGAAGAACTTGCTGGCCATCCTAGTTATATATCTCTGGTCTCCTGCTTGGTACCCTTCAGGAAACTCCCCCTTTAAGAGATAATTCTTGATGTCACAGTATCATGGCTCTCCGTCGAATTCTTCTTCTATCATCATACAATATGCCGATTTTTCGACTATGCCAATCCTTAGTGGTTCTATTTCTATCTCACCAGTCATTTGCAACATCGATGCCAGTGTGGTTAGTGCATCTGCAAATTGGTTATGAGATCTTGGTAGGTATTCAAATGACACCTCTTCGAACTTAAGTGTCAACTCTTCAAGATATTCATGATAAGGGATGAGTTTTGCGTCCTTCGTTTTCCACTCTCCATGTGTCTGTAAAATGATGAGCATGGAATCTCCATAAACTTGCAGCCTAGGTATTCCCATGGAAATGGCTAACCGTAAGCCTAGAATACACACCTCGTATTTTGAGATATTGTTAGTGCAAGGGAAAGTCATCTTTGCCGCAACAGGATAATGTTGATCGTTGGGGGATTCAGTAATGCCCCAGTGCCGGCTCTTGATAGATTAACAGCGCCATCGAAGTACATAACCCACTTATCCTCTGCCAGGTTCAAAACTTGATCTTCTCTCTTTGTTTTTCTGGAAGACTCACAATTTTGTGAGTTCTCTGCCAACATATCAGCTATGGCTCTCCCTTTTACTGATTTTTGTGGAGAACACCTGAGTCAAATTCAGATAACATCACCTGCCATTTTGCTAACTTCCCAATTAGAGCGGGCTTCTCCAGGAGGTACTTGACAGGGTCATTTTCTGTTACCAACTGAATATGGTGATGTATGGTATACTGTCTTAACCTGCGAAGTACCCATACAGTTGTTGCGCAAGCCCTTTCAACATTTATGTATTTTGCTTCAGACGATGTGAATTTCTTGCTCAAGTAATAGATAGCTCTTTCCTTACCATCTATCGGGCTTGTTTGGGCAAGTAAGGCTCCTAAAGATTCCTGTTGTATAGTCAAATATAAGGTCAAGGGGTGACCTGGGATGGACGGCACAAGTACTGGTGGAGTGACTAGATAGTTCTTGATCTTTTGGAACGCCTGCCTGCATTTTGCATCCCATGTCACTTTTGCGCCCTTTTTTAGTAGTCTGAAAATTGGTTTAGCTACATCTGATAACTGATTGATGAATCTGGCAATATAGTTCAGTCTCTCCAGAAGGCTTCTTACTTCTTTAACTGTGGAGGGAGTTGCTAGATTATGGATAGCTTGAATCTTTGAAGGATCAATCTCAATGTCCTTGTTACTAACCATGAATCCGAGAAGTTTCCCAGATTTTGCCCCAAATACATATTTGTTAGGGTTCAACCTCAACTTGTATTTGCGCAATCGCTCAAATAGTTTCCTTAACACCTGAATGTAATCCTGTCCCTTCATGGACTTGGCGATCATGTCATCGACATATACTTCGATTTCTTTATGGATCATGTCGTGAAATAATGTGATCATAGCCTTCTGATAGGTGGCCCTAGCGTTCTTCAGTCCGAAGGGCATAACCTTATAACAAAAGTTTCCCCAAGGGGTGGTAAATGCAGTATTTGGTTTGTCATCCTGCTTCATAAGGATCTGGTTATATCCGGGGAATCCATCAATGAATGAGAATAGTTCGTACACTGCGGTACTATCCACCAGTACGTCAATGTGAGGTAGTGGGAAATCATCTTTCGGACTTGCTCTATTCAAATCTCGATAATCTACGCAGATCCGAACTTTGCCGTCCTTCTTCATGACGGGGACTATATTTGCAATCCAGTCCGAGTATGTGATAACTTCAATGAAGCCCACCCTGAGAAGTTTCATCACATCTTCTTTAATTTTATTTTCTAACTCGGCTTTCATCCGTCTACTGCCTTGCCTGACGGTTTAGCACTGGGATCTGTGGGTAATGCATGTTCCACAATTCTTTGATCCAAACCCGGCATGTCAGCGTAAGACCATGCAAAGACATCTTGATACTCCCTCAGTAATTTTGTAAACCTGAGCCTTTCATCTCAGGATAAATGTCCACCGATCTTGATTTCCTTGATATTCATAATGTCGCCCAAGTTAATAACAACCGGTTCTTTTGAAGTATGAGGCATTGACTCCTCGAAGGCACTCCATTATCTGCGGATAGACGCATAATCTTCATTCCCATCCTCTTCTTCAATATTGTAGGAACAGTCAATGTGGTGATTAGAATCGCATAACAACCTGGTATGTATGTTTGAGATGATATGCCTGAAATGTCATGAGCATGATTAGTCTATACTCCATGTAGAAATGTCATGCATGTGTGTGAAAAATCTTTTTAAAAGAGATTTCAGAATAAGCGCGGGTATAAATGGGACTAGTCCTCATATCATAGGACATCATTGTCCCTCAAAAATCCTTTAGAAATTAGGAATCATATGGAAAATCAGGCCTTAAGCTTCTGCGTGGAAGACTAATATAATCATCGGGCTGATTTGTGGTTTCATATGTCCTTAACAAAACTTGTGTGATTTTATTGAATGCAAAATGGGCCGCATTACAAGCTATGCTGTTTGGACCAACGGCCGGAGATCCAAAGGCGTTTTCCTACATTTATTCCAAACAACAGAAATTTAAAGTGTGACGAAATGCATGAAATTCGAATGCAGTATCAAGAGTAGGGAAGATATTTCTTTACTCAGAAGTAGTGGCTTCATCACCCAGCCACTCTATGATGACATTCACGAAGTTGTCTCCCAGGAAAGGGTTCGTCAGATCTGGTTCTGCTGTTGGAGTTATATCTTCTTCTGACAACCACCTAGAGCTCTTGATGATATACTCGTTCAAAGGGTTGTTGAGCATCTTGGGTTTGCCTTTCCAAGCTGGAGAACCAATGAATGAATCTCTCTGGTTTTTTTGGCCTTCATGGCGTTCCAAGCTCTTGCCTCGGCCTCGGCATGTTGTTTTAGGGGCAGACTTGCCCAGACGATTTTTCTGATACCCCAAGCTCATCCTATGCTCGTTAGATTTCAACTGTAGAGGAGTATTCATTCCTTGACCATATTTGCCCAGACCTTCTCTAGGGTTATATCCATATGCCAGTAGCATCTTTGCTGGTAAAATGTTGGCTTCAGAAATATAGGGAGTTCTCAATATTGCCCCCACGGGAGTGTGTACTGCTGCCACTAACTCCAGGGAATGATAGCTTGCTTCCACCCTAATTTCGGGTTCGATGTAGGGAATAGCGCTGCTCTGATATGTTTGGAGATCAACTTCTCCATGCACGGTAATCACCTTCCCATCTACTACAAATCGTACTTTCTGATGTAGGCTTGAAGGTACGGCTCCTGCTACATGAATCCAAGGTCTTCCCAACAGGAATCCGAATGCACTAGACAAATCCATCACTTGGAAGTTTATAGAGAATTTTATTGGGCCGATGAGCACATCGAGCTCAATTTCACCTACCACCATCTTCTTCATTCCATCAAAAGCTCTCACAACTGTTTTGGAGTCTTTAACCATCCCTTCCTTGATGCCTAAACTCCTCAAGGTAGCTAAAGGGCATATGTTGAAAGCGGATCCGTTGTCAATTAGTACGTGTGCTATTCTTTTTCCATTGCACTGTGCAGTAATGTATAAGGCCTTGTTGTGCCCTCTCCCTTTCATGGGGAAGTCTTCATCTGAGAAGCTCAATTGATCTTTCAAAAGGATTGCCCCTACAAAGTCCCATAACTGCACATCATTAATAGTTTCAAGGACATGTACCTCATTTAGTATCTTCAGCAGCGCATTTTTGTGCTTTTCTGAGTTGATGAACAAATCCAGTAGAGATATTTGGGCCGGCATCTTCCTTAACTGCTTTATCACTTCAAATTCACTGGTTTTAATAATGGACATGAGCTTTTCTACGTCTTCCTTCGAGACTTCCTTCTTTTCGGACTCGCCTTCCCTAGGGGCGTGAATCGTCTAGACCTCATTACCGCATCTACTTTCTCCGTCCCATAATCCCAGTGGACAGCCTTAGGATTGTATTATTCTACAGGAGGGACTTTTATGATTATCGTCGTCGGGCAAGATGCCTCCGGTTCAGCTGTATTGTTCGCCTCCTCTCTTGGTAGTCGAATCACAACAGGTTTGATCAGACAATCTTCTACCTCACTCAAGCTGTCAAGTTCTTCCAATTTGATCACCACAGTCGTAGCGGCTTCAATCATCGACACAATGTTGTCAAAGTCCTTTCAGAAAATTTTGTTTTCCAGTTGCCGATTGTTGACACCTAATTTTGGATTAGCCTTTTCGAGTTATTTCTTAGACAATTCATAAAAAATCCATAGAAAGTCAAAAAATTACAAAATCAACTTTGGTGACCTTGGCCAAGCCTAAGGAACCAGTTTTGACAAAAAAAAATAACTTTTCATATTTTTCATATTTTTTAATATTTTCATAAATTAGGAAAATACTAGAAAAATCAAGAAAAATAGCATTTGAGGTCACAAAAATATGAAAAAATAGTCAATATTTTTATTTTAAATCCCTTATCTTTTTTACCTCACAAAAAGTCCAAAATCAGATTCAATTTTACGTGTTCCTTTGTAACATATATGATTGAAGTTGGTAAAAAAAATGTCAATTGTGTCTTTTAATTTACAATTTTAGCATTTTTTAGGATCTTGACATTTAATCTAATTGTCCCTTATTGCAATTTTACCCAATTTCCCTCACAGAAGGTTTAATTGCATAAAGTGGGCAAAATTGTATACTAAATTACATTTTAGTCCTTGAAAATGGGCATAATTGAAATTACTTTCAATTCAAGGACTACCATTGCAAATTAAAGACACTTCCCAATGGTTTTCATCATTTTGAATTGATTGGCATTGGTAATTTGGTCCAATTTGATCATTTGAACCTTCAATTTCACGATTTACCCAATTCCGATTAAAAGAAAATTTGGGGTTTTTGTTGAAATTGAGATGCACTTTTGGGCAAAACCACATTTTTAGATAAAATTCATGCCCTAAATTCGATTCTGAGGTCCAATTGCAAAAATTTCCCATTAATTTGGGTTTAATATGAAAAATTACGATTCGGAACCGGTTCGAACCGGTCAGACCGCCGATCGGACCGGTCGAACCGGTTCGCTACAGTGTCGTCTTCCCCCTCAAGAACCCGTGTGAATGAACAATGTCAAGGTCGATTTCAATGACAAAATTGAGGATGAAAACGCCACGATTGGAAGAGGTTGAGGAGGGGTTTTCTTCCTCAAGTCATTACCCGTCGATCCAAACCAAAAACACGAGCAATGGTCGCCAGAACGGAGAGTAATCGGCCGGTCAAGGCTGCGGTATCTGCAAAAGTCAACGGCGACAGAACTCAGATGAAACTCGTCCAAATTCGTGCCAAATGCGATCACCGGAGGTCCTAACAGAGCTGGCCATTCGATTCCCGTCGATCACCGGTCGTCGGTGACCATTTCGCACGTGTCTGCACGTTCGAAGGTCACCGGCTCAACCCCCCGTTCGACACCGAAATTCCAAAGAGCTATAAGTGCCAATTGATTTGGCGAGAGGAAGAGGTGAGTTGATTCAGTTGAAGGAGAGAATACAGAATCGAAAGAGAGAGAGAACGAACGAGAGAGAGCTCGCCCTCCATCGCCATTGTCGAGGGCAGAGCTCGAATCTGCAAAGCGCCGGTCAGGCTTTCCTAGGCTAGACCAAAGCTTAAAGAGACCGTTAGGAGGCTGCCCATACTAGGAGGAAGCAACCGCCGTCGACCGCGTGAACCAAAACCACGAAAACACGTGAATTTGGTCTTCAAGCTTTCGCACTGTGCTTTAATGGCGGAACTTGATTCCGACCTTGATTCTTCAAGTTAGGGTAGGCATTTTACTCCTCACGCATCCCTAACCATCATTGCATCTTCATTTTGCATCCATTTCGCTCGAATACCTCGAATTGAGTCTTCAAAATTAGCTTCCATAGTCGGTTCCTGTTCGTTCTTGCCTAGCCAAATCTAGACCGTGAGAGCTCGATTGGAGCTCGAGGTAAGTCTTCTGAACCTCCATTGATGCTATTATGTGATTGAATTGCCATGATTTGATGTGAATCGAGCGATCGAACTCCCATGGCCATACTCGGCATTCTGCATGAAGTTCGCGATTTGGTGAACGAAGTCCCATAATTCATAGATATGTCGAACTAGAGATGATTGCGAGTCGATTGGCGTTGGTTTCGCGCGATTCCGCTAAGATCCCATCGTTGGATCATCGCCGAAGGGTCGCGACCGTCCGTTCAGAGGCAGTCACGAGGTTGAAGACGAGCTGACGTGGCGGGTCAACGAGTCAGCATTCCTAGGTGGCAATCAGCCATTGGTCCACGTATTAATCTAGTCAGCACGGCCGTTGGGGGTCTGTTATTCGAATAAATAGATCGGACGGCTCAGATAAATCGAGTCTCAATTCTAGAAGCCGTCCGATTAGTAATTAGGTTTATTCGAAAATGTTTTAAAATCAGTAAATCAAAATGGGCTGAAACGGCGCCGTTTGGGTTAGTGGTAATGTGATGTCGTTTAGGTTAGTGAGGATGGACGGTCCAGATCGAGTCTTGCGTTCTAATCGTGACCATAGGTTTTAGTAAGTTGATGAGACGGTCCTAGTTGAGTCTCCGTTCTATTTAGGCCGTAAGTTTTAGTAATTTGATCCGACAGCCGTGGATTAGCCACGCGGTTCAATATGAACCGTTGGATCAAGTCTAAATAATCCAAAAATTAAAAAAAAAAGCCGGTATGGCGTCGTTTTAGGGAGCGGGTCGCGCGGGTCTGGGCCGGGTTCCGACTCGAGTAGTCGGGTTGACCCGGTCCGAAGCATTTTTCTTAATAAAAAAATTCAAAAAATGATTTTTTTTTAAAAAATATATAAAAAATATAAAAAATCAGAAGAATTTTAGAAAATCCAAAAAAAATGCTAGAAAACCCTAGAAAATCCCAAAAAAATATAGGAAAATCGTGGGAAAATCCTAGACACTCCAGAAATCCCCAAATATCGAGGATTGACCACAGACAACTGGTCAACCCTATTTTTGGGGTTTCTTATCTGTTCTTTCGAGAATTGACGACATTACCCTTTAGGGGTAAGTCGCCCCTATTTAGTAAGCGAGATAAAGTTGATAATTCCAAGGTAAGAATTAGGGTCGGTTAGGCGACCAGTTCTTGGGCTTAGGTTTTCCAGTCTCGTCCATTTTCTCAAAATGACGATTTTGCCCCTCAATGGAAAAATCGTCTTTCTTATTCCAATCGAGTCTTGAGAATGGCTTAAAATTAGGGTTTGGGTCAAGTGGATGACCAACCCTAATATTTAAGATTTTCAGTTCTTACCTTTGTCCAAAATGACGATTTTACCCCTCCGAAGGTAAAATCACTTTTAAATTCCAAAAAAATCCTGAAAATTCCCGAAAAATAGGAAATGGAAGGATTTGATCGCCAATTCCATTTCCACCATTTTTTGACTATATATTCCATCTGAAATGACAATTTTCCCCTTCTGAGGCAAATGGTCCCCAAATTTCTCAAAATTACGATTCTGCCCCTCTTGGGCGAATCATGTCAAATCATTCCCAAGCCTTGATTGATACTTCTTTAGGCTAATAGGGCCTCATTAGGGATACCCTACTTCTTTCATGTGATTTATCCGCATGTTTTGGATCCTTGATTTGCCCATTTATTTTTACTGACTGTGAGTGATGGGGTAGCCATTCCTGCCTGCTTGAACTCCTAGATTTAGGATTCGTACCCCACTCATCTGCATGAATCTTAAGACTAGATAAATCATTCAACTTAGGTGCCGAAAGGGCGTCAACTCTGAAAGTTGGCGTAACAAAGTTCTCGATCCCACTTCTCTGGTTTTCGCAGAATCGAATAGATCACTCCCAACTATTCGATAGGGTTTCCTATCATACCCTCCACAAAATGATTGGTGGTGACTCCTTAGCATGTACACATATCACATGTCACCAGACCGCACTGAAGGTCGACCACGTATATGTAGCCGTTGCGATTTGAGTAATGGACCTTGGGAGAGGCCCGTGTCCGATCATGCGATGATCGGGCGGCCCATTAGCTCCCCTTGACAGTCGCTCGAGGAGAGGGTCGCGACAGACTGGCGACTCCACTGGGGACTATTCTAACCAGAATCTCTGGTTTCGCAATTCCAAAGGACTTGAGCCGATTAAAAAGTTGGTTGGTTTATCTGACATTATTTTTTTTTCCAGATGTTCTCGAAGGTGATATACGTACCCTAACCATTGTGTTAGATGTTTTTGCAAATTAGAGAAGTAAGGGGTAGAGTGATTGTTGACATTTTTCCTGCAGATTGGAGTTGGGAATGTATGTTTATCTTACACACATATTGAAGCGTTTGATACAAACTGCTATGCATGACCTTGCATTGTAATGATCACGACACATCGCACACACTGGCGGTCAAACCCTGACTGTAACCACCTCTAGGTTACCTTAGATAGGGAAAGGATGCGAAAGGATCTCGTGTTTGATGGCACTTGAGACTTTCGTGTTCGTTCCCGCTCACAATCCAAATTGGCGATATCTAGCCCTCTTGGGTAGGTACCCTTGGGGAGGAGTCTGCCTCATTTAGATCGTGGGTGCCTGAGCCGTAGGTTCCTCACCTGATTTTTGATTTTTAGAGTATACCCACTTGTCTCATGCGCATGTCTATGGATGGTTGGTATACCTAAAACCGCCCATTGTTAAAGGGGAACATTTCACATTTCTTGAGTTTGGTTGGTAAGGCATTTATTTTTAATGTACATTACTATTCCTTGTTCTATAGTATGACTCATGCATCACATACATTCACATGCATTTGCATGCATCGTGAAAATCACTCAAGTGACTAATTGAAATAACGATGATAAGGGGGTAGGATGTCACTGTTCCCTAGAAGTTCGACAGAGTTGGTAACCTTCGAATGCCTAAGGAAAGTCACTCACCCTAGACCGAACACGAGGCTGCACTTCACCAGATTTGTGCATGGCCGAGAGCTAACTGGACGCAAGTTGGGATACGCCGAAGATTGTCAAACCCGCTACAATGTCGATAACCTCAAGTTTAAGCGACAAGCAGACGAAATGTTCGAAGACTACCAGGAAATGAAGAGACAACATCGCAACCGCTTAGCTAGGGACGCGTATGCTCGTCGAAAGGCTGAACGGCAAGCTAAGAAAGATATACCCATGATCACCCTTTGGGGAAAAAGGAAACACCCAGTGATCAAGACAAGGCCGAAACACGTTGTACTCAAAAAAATGAAACGCGAGAAGACTCCAGAAGTCATTATACCATGGACCAAAGAACGGCCAGAGGAGCTGAGATGCCTCGATCAATTTACTGAAGAAGACCCCTCACACTCAACTGGAGGACGGTTCCCGACTGACTATCATTGTAAATAAAAATAGACCTTTAGGAAATGGTGGTTTAGATCCTCACATTCCATCGGGCTTTTATGGCTTTCTTGTTTGTAGAGACTCTCTTTACCTTTCTTTCGTTAGGCGTCCTGGTTGTAATAAGGGATTCATTGCGCTCTATTCCCATTTGATGTATTGACCAATGGAATGTGACGTTGTTATTTCCCTTAGTCACTAGAGTGAACCTAACTAAATTGCATAATTCACCTTCCTGAAATTCAAATTAGACTTTAAGTCAGGCCTTCAATACCTGAAAAAAGTTCTAATTTCCATTTCTTTAATTGAACTATGCAATTAAGTTAGCCCATGCTTGTTTCATGGCATTTGCATAGTCACATGTTTAAAGTAGTTTTTGACGATTGACTTTTCAAAATCATTTGCATATTTTAGACTTGATGGGAAAGAATGATATTCAAGTGTTCAAAGTTCCCCGGACCGAGCTCCTATCATGGTGGGATAGCATGGGCGAAGCTAGCCAGAAATACGCCAAATCACGATTGGGGTATCTAGTGGACATGCTGAAGATTGAGTGCACACTGCCTTTATTCAAGCCATGGCGCTCTATTAGGATCTTACCACCGCTACCTTCTGCATGGAAAGGCTGGAAGTTACCCCTACTCTTGAAGAGTACAGCGCCGCCATCGGAGTGGAGTTTACTCAATTACTAGTTCAACCTCCCATTGGATTTGAGCCCTTGAGTCAACTAGCTGAATTCCTTGACACGAGCCTCAACGAAGACAAAGCAGATGCCAAAAAGTAATTCTGGACGAATTTCACTATCCTTCCTTCTAGATCGATTCCCCAACCTCACTGCCTCTAAAGGGACAAAATCTGGTAGAGCCTTTGTCTTGGCCTTCTTTAGTTTTGTGCTATTCCCGATTTCGTCTGTCACGTTCGACCCTATTATGGCTGTAGTAGTCGACAAGTTTGTTGCGGGGGGGATTACTCGAACATTATCATCGCTGAGACCTTCCTTTCCCTAAATCGCTTTAAGAAAAACAAGAAAGGAATCTTTAGAGCATCTAGTGATCTTTTGTACCTATGGTTCACATCTCATATCAGACAATTCCATATCCGCATGGGTTTTACTGAGATTAGCTCCGATGCCCATCCTCTTAAAACCTTCGTCAGAACCCATACACGTATTCCTAAACTCAGCTTCGTAGAATGGAAGAACTTCCTGGGAAATCTGAAATCAGAACAGCTCCGATGGCGGCTTAGATTGCCAGCACTGGGCAAAGTCAGGCTCGCATGTAATGGCGAAGACCCAGTCCCTTTGCTAGGATTCACAGGCGCTACTGCATATTATCCGAAGAGGGTTATCCGACAATTTGGAGCATTATAGGAAATCCCTTCTCCACCGCGGCCTGGTATCTTCTCATTTGACGTACCAAAAGAAACCCTTATAGGAGAAAAGAAGAAAAAGATTGAAGCTAAGGTGAAATTTATTATGCATTCTTTGAAAAACTCTCAAGTTGAAGATATCAGGTGGCCAGAAAACATGACTCGCAAGGAGAACGTTCACAGGGCTACCACAGAATACATTCAGCACTTTGAGGCGGTCAGACGCAGCCTTGTCGAGCCTTATGTACCCGAATATATCGTACCGTACATGCCTGGAATAGAGCCGTACATACCCGAAGATATGGGATCGCCGTCTTATTCAAAAGATGAAGAGTCCTAGACTGAAGAGATGGATCCATGTTGGGATGATGAGGACACCTTAGACCTCAAGCGTCCTAGACTTGAATAGGCTATTCTGTCAAGTGTAAAATAAGCAAATATTATGATGCCTTTTCATGCATACTCACTTGTACTGAATATTACTTTGAACGCATACGTATAAGCATAGACATGTTTTACAAATGCATAAAAACTATCGTCAAAGATTACGCTTCTTTTAATTTCATGAATTCTTTTTGGAGAATGATTAAAAGAACTGCTCACATGAGATTAAGGCTCACAAGGTAGTCTTTTTTTTTCATTCACTAATAGAAAACATGCAATTAGAAGAATCAAGTACTTCCTTTTGCCAATACTGAAGAAATACTCACTGAAATTCCTTTTAAACAGGTACACCCTCACCACAGAATTACCAACACATCGTTTTCGCACTCGGCTTAAGACGAGAATGGAACAACAAGAGTTGACCCCGCGAGTAGGCATGCTGTGGCGACCACGATGGCTGAAATTAAGGCAATGCTGGAAGCCTCCCACGCCAGACATGCAGTGGCTCCTAACCAGAACAACTCAAGTCCATCATTCACGCTCGATATAGTTGATAAAGAGACAGTAGAAGATGCCCAACGTATAAAGGAATATGTCCGTATGCTGAACGTCCAGACATAGCAAAAGACACCCCTTGTTGTCATCAACCTTGAGAAAGATGAAAAAGGGGAAGCAGACCGTGAAAACCGAAGCAGAGGCTAAGAGAATAGCCAAGATTGAGGAATGCTTGAGCAGTCAGGGTTATGAGTTGGCCCGTTTCGACAAGATATCTCTTTTTGCCAAGGTAGAGACCCCTCCTTACTACAAGGAACCAGATTTCGTGAGAAAGTATAATGGGACGGGCTGTCCCCGTGTTCACCTCAAATATTACCTGCGCAAGATGGCGCAATATTCAGACTATGTTCCACTGCTGATGAACACGTTCCAAGAGAGTCTGGCTGGCGCCGCTCTGGCTTGGTTCATCGAACTGGACCTAGATGACTATGATGGGTGGGAAGATCTTGCAGAGGACTTCCTCAGGCAGTATAAGTTCAATACGGCTACAGCCCCCGATGAGAGAAGACCTCCTACGAACCTCAAAAGCAAGGGGTGAATTGATCAGAACATACGCCCAGAGGTGACGAGCTTTGGCAACCCAAGTAAAACCGTCAATCCCTGAAGAGGAGCTGGTTGACTTGTTCCTGAAAGCGTTCCCCTACGAATAATTTAACAAATTGAATACCTCAGGATGTTAGACCTTTACACATCTGATAAAGGTGGCTGAAAGGCTCAAGTGGGCCTTAAGAGAAAGGAGGTCGCATGAAACCTCTAACAAAAAGTAATATTCCCTGAAAAAGGAAAGAGAGGCTGGGCTCGACATAGCCTTCATACCAGACCCCCATAAGCCCAAGGTATTTAACAATTCTAATCAGACCAAGGGATGATCATCGTGGTCAGCACTAAAAGGGCAAGAGCCTAGAAAGAGGCAACCCCAAAAGTAGTTCTCTCAACTTCCGAGGCCTTTACCTAAGTTGCTCCTAATGCTGCTAGAACAACACTTGGTGGCGAAGGAACCGCCTAGGGCAAATCTTGTTAAATATCCTGACTTTGATGAAAGCCAGACCTGTATCTACCACATAGACGAAAGAGGACACAATGTCGATAATTGTTATATCCTTAAGCTGAAGGTATAATCTTTGATTGAAATAGCCTTTCTGGCTATATTTTCTGCTACTCCGCCCATTTCATAAAGTGTTCTACCTGGTTTAACGACAGCTACCCAATAATTGCTATATCCTTAAGCTGAAGGTATAAGCTTTGATTGAAATAGCATTTCTAAAGTTTGATAACATGGCTCCGAATGTACAAGAAAACCCGCTCCCTGACCACCAAGCGGTAGGGGCAATATTCACTGACAAGGTGGAAAACCACCTTAAGATGAAGGTAGACATACCTAAACTGACTAACATTCTGGCGATCGCTTCACTATACTCGAAAGAATGAGAGGTCTCTGCTGACATGAAGAAATTGTGTATCGCTAAGATGATGAGCTTGGGGATAATATCAAACGTTATCGATGAGAGATTCGAGGGAGTTGAGGCCTCTCTAAGCTTAGAAGGAAGCCATTTTGTGATTAAAATCGAGTAGGGAAGCGCGTGGAGTATCCCGCACGAGAGTCTGATAAGCGATCTCAGGCCGATCGTCCAGCCGGAAGAAGAAATCGACGAGGATGAACTGGAAGCTAAGAGGCGAAGTTTAGCAGATCGTAGATTCATGGCTAACGCACTTGAAATGGGTGAAATCATAGACAACCTGGGTGAAGATTTTGGAGGATATAACTTTAAAGTGAAATGTTCTGCTCCTCCTAGCTTCTTTCAAAGAATGGAGGATATCATACCAGACGGATGGGGAGGTATGGATGATCCCGTTCAATCGAAAATCCAGAGGGAGGTGGAAAAGCCTTTTACGAAAGGGTTTGAATCGTCGCTTGACCAGATGATAGATACCAAGCTTAATGTAGAGCAGTATGTCGAAATAGAGAGATCGAAAGATCAGCAACAAGACTCAGTTGAACAACTCAAAGGAATGAGAGAGTACCCTAAATTTGCGACATCAGCAAAGCTAAGAAATGACGACCGGCATCATCAATTCGAAAATAAAATTTTCTCAAAGGACTTTGACGACACTGTGTCAATGATTAAAGCCGCTACAACGGTGGTGATCAAACTGGAAGAGCTTGAAGCTTGAGTGAGGTAGAAGATTGTCTAATCAAACCTGTTGTGATTCGACTACCAAGAGAAGAAGCGGACGATACAGCTGAACCGGAGGCATCTTGCCCGACGACGATAACCATAAAGGTCCCACCGGTAGAAGAGTATGATCCTAAGGCAGTCCACTAGGACTATGGGATGAAGGAAGTAGATGCGGTAATGAGGTCTGGACGATTCTACGCCCCTAGAGAAGGCGAGTTCGAAAAGAAAGAAGTGTTGAAGGAGAACGCAGAAAAACTCATCTCCATTATTAAAACTAGTGAGTTTGAAGTGATAGAGCAATTAAGGAAGATACCGACCTAAATATATTTGTTGGATTTGTTCATCAACTCAGAAAAGCACAAGAATGCACTGTTGAAGATACTGAATAAGGTGCATGTCCCTGAAATAATTAATGATGTGCAGTTAGGGGACTTTGTATGGGCAATCCTCCTGAAAGATCAATTGAGCTTCTCAGATGAAGACTTCCCCATGAAAGGGAGAGGACACAACAAGGCCCTATACATTACTGCACAGTGCAATGGAAAAAGGATAGCACACGTACTAATTGACAATGGATCCGTTTTCAACATATGCCCTTTAGCTACCTTGAGGAGTTTAGGCATCAAAGAAGATATGGTTAAAACCTCCAAAACAGCTGTGAGAACTTTTGATGGGATGAAGAAGACTGTGGTAGGAGCTCGATGTGCTCATCAGCCCAACAAAATTCTCTATAAACTTCCAAATGATGGATTTACTTAGTGCATTCGAATTCCTGTTAGGAAGACACTGGATGCATGTAGTAGGAGCCGTGCCTTCAAGCCTGCATCAGAAAGTACGATTTGTAGTAGATGGGAAGGTGATTACCATGCATAGAGAAGTTGACCTCAAAACATATCAGAGCAGCGACATTCCCTATATCGAACCCGAAATTAGGTTGGAAGCAAGCTATCATTCCCTAGAGTTGGTAGCAGCAGTACACACTCCCATGGGGCAAGATTGAGGACTCCATGTATTTCTGAAGCCAACCTTTTATCAGCAAAAATGCTACTGGCCTATGGATATAACCTTGAAGAAGGTTTGGGCAAACATGGCCAGGGAATGAATACTCCTCTACAGTTGAAATCTAACCAGCATAGGATGGGCTTGGGGTATCAGAAAAGCCACCTGGGCGGGTCT
Organism: Rhodomyrtus psidioides; assembly: GCA_021437785.1. Lineage (NCBI taxonomy): Eukaryota > Viridiplantae > Streptophyta > Magnoliopsida > Myrtales > Myrtaceae > Rhodomyrtus > Rhodomyrtus psidioides. The sequence continues at coordinate 2,966,029 of JAILYB010000087.1, read as the reverse complement.
GCCCCTAAGACAACAGGCCAAGGCCGAGGCAAGAACCTGGGACGCCATGGAGGCCAAAAAATAAGAGAGATTCATTCATTAGTTCTCCAGCTTGGAAAGGCAAATCTAAGATGTTTGACAGCCCATTGAACGAGTACTTCAGCAAGAACTCTAGGTGGTTGTCAGAAGAAAATATAACTCCAACTGCAGAACCGGATCTGGCGAACCCTTTTCTAGGAGATAACTTCGTGAATGTCATCATAAAGTGGCTGGGTGATGAAGCCACTACTTATGAGTAAAGAAATATCTTCCCTACTCTAGATACTGCATTCAAATTTCAGCATTTCGTCGCACTTTCAATTTCCGTTGTTTGAAATAAACGTAGGAAAACGCCTTTGGATCTCCGGCCATTGGTCCAAACAGTATAGCTTGTAATGCGGCCCATTTTGCATTCAATAAAATCACACAAGTTTTGTTAAGGACATATGGAACCACAAATTAGCCCGATGATGATATTAGTCTTCTACGTAGAAGCTTGAGGCCTGATTTTCCATATGATTCCTAATTTTTAAAGGATTTCTGAGGGACAAGGATGCCCTATGATATGAGGACTAGTCCCATTTATACCTACACTTATCCTAAAATCTCTTTTGAAAAGGTTTTCCACACCCATGCATGACATTTCTATATGAAGTATAGACTAACCATGCTCATGACATTTCAGGCATATTATCTCAAACATACATACCAGGTTGTTATGCGATTCGGATCACCACATTGACTGTTCCTACAATATTGAAGAAGAGGATGAGGATGAAGGTTATGCGTCTATCCGTAGAGAATGGAGTGCCTTCGAGGAGTCAATGCCTCATACTTCAGAAGAACCGGTTGTTATTAACTTGGGCGACACTATGAATATCAAGGAAATCAAGATCAGTGGACATTTATCCCGAGATGAAAGGGTCAGGTTTACAGAATTACTGAGAGAGTATCAAGATGTCTTCGCATGGTCTTACGCCGACATGCCGAGTTTGGATCCCAGAATTGTGGAACATGCATTACCCACAGATCCCAGTGTTAAACCTGTCAGACAAGACAGTAGACGGATGAAAGCCGAGTTAGAAGACAAAATTAAAGAAGAAGTGATGAAGCTTCTCAGGGTGGGCTTTATTGAAGCTATCCCATACTCGGACTGGATTGCAAATATAATCCTCGTCATAAAGAAGGACGTCAAAGTTCGGATCTGTGTAGATTATCAAGATTTGAATAGAGCAGGTCCGAAAGATGATTTCCCATTACCTTACATTGACGTACTGGTTGATAGTACCGCAGGGTACGAACTATTTTCATTCATGGATGGATTCTCCGGATATAACCAGATCCTCATGAAGCAGGAGGACAAACCAAAGACTGCATTTACCACCCCCTGGGGAAACTTTTGCTATAAGGTTAAGCCTTTCGGACCAAAGAACGCTGGGGCCACCTATTGGAAGGCTATGATCACATTATTCCACGACATGATCCATAAAGAAATCGAAGTATATGTCGATGACATGATCGCTAAGTCCAGGAAGGGACAGGATCTCGTTCAAGTGTCAAGGAAACTATTTGAGCGATTGGGCAAATACAAGATAAGGTTGAACCCTAACAAATGTGTGTTTGGGGCAAAATCTGGGAAACTTCTCTGATTCATGGTCAGTAACAGAGGCATTGAGATTGATCCTTCAAAAATTCAAGCTATCCATGAACTAGCGACTCCCTCCACAGTAAAAGAAGTAAGAAGCCTTCTGGGGAGACTGAACTATATTGCCAGATTCATCAATCAGTTATCAGATGTAGCTAAACCGATCTTCAAACTACTCAAGAAGGGTGCAAAAGTGACATAAGATGCAGAATGCAGCCAGGCATTCCAAAAGATCAAGAACTATCTAGTCACTCCACCAGTGCTTGTGCCGCCCATCCTAGGTCATCCCTTGACCTTATATTTGACTATACAACAAGAATCTTTAGGAGCCTTACTTGCCCAAACGAGCCCGATGGATGGAAAGGAAAGAGCCATCTATTACTTGAGCAAGAAATTCACCTCGTCAGAAGCAAAATACATACCTGTTGAAAGGGCTTGTGTAGAAACTGTATGGGTACTTTGCAGGTTAAGACAATATACCCAACATCACCATATTCAGCTAGTAACAGAAAATGACCCTGTCAAATACCTCCTGGAGAAGCCCGCTCTGATTGGGAATTTAGCAAAATGATAGGTGATGTTATCTGAATTTGACATTAGTTTCTCTCCACAAAAATCAGTAAAAGGGATAGCCATAGCTGATATGTTGGCAGAGAACTCATAAAATTGCAAGTCTTTTGGAAAGACAAAGACAGAAGATCAAGTTTTGAACCTAGCAGAGGATAAGTGAGTCATGTATTTCGATGGCGCTGTTAATCTATCAGGAGCCGGCATTGGGACAGTATTGATATCCCCTGACGACCAACATTATCCTGTTGCAGCAAAGATGACTTTCCCTTGCACTAACAATATCTCGGAATACGAGGCGTGTATTCTAGGCTTACGGTTAGCCATTTCCATGGGAATACCTAGACTGCAAGTTTATGGAGATTCCATACTCATCATTTTACAGACTCAGGGAGAGTGGAAGACGAAGGACGCAAAACTCATCCCTTATTATGAGTACCTTGAAGAGTTGACACTTAAGTTTGAAGAGGTGTCATTTGAATACTTACCAGGATCTCATAATCAATTTGCAGATGCACTAGCCACACTGGCCTCAATGTTACAAGTAACTGGTGGATTAAAAATAGAACCACTAAGGATCGGCATAGCCAAAAAACCGGCCTATTGTATGATGATAGAAGAAGAATTCGACGGAGAGCCGTGGTACTATGACATCAAGAATTATATCTTAAATGGAGAGTTTCCTGAAGGGTGCCAGGCAGGAGACCGAAGATACACAACCAGGTTGGACAGCAAGTTCTTCCTCAGTGGACAAGTTCTGTACAAAAGGTCATTTGACTCCACTCTGTTAAGGTGCATAGATGCTAAAGAAGCAAATGTTCTCATGAAGGAGATCCATGAAGGAATATGTGGGCTCCATATGAACGGCCACCTCCTCGCCAAGAAAATCATGCGGTTCGGATATTATTGGATGACCATCGAATCAGACTGCTGCCAGCATGTCCGGTCATGCCACCAATGCCAAATATACGGCGATAAGATGAATGCGCCCCAGAATGAACTGCATCAAATGTCCGAAGCCTGGCGTTTCTCTATGTGGGGGATAGACATGATAGGACCCATCAATCCAACGGCTTCAAATGGTTATCGCTTCATCCTGGTGGCGATCGATTACTTCACAAAGTGGATAGAGGCCAATTCTTACAAGAATGTCACCGCAAGAAGTGTGGCAAGGTTTATTAAGAGAGACATAATCTCTCGATATGGTACCCCTCAAGCGATCATCACAGATAATGGGTCCAACCTGAACAACAAGATTGTCGATGATCTGCTGGACCGCTTTGGTATTGGACATCTTAACTCTTCCCCTTACCGCCCACAAATGAACGGAGCAGTGGAAGCGGCTAACAAAAATATCAAGAAGATCTTGGCTAAGACTGCAGAGAATTATAGGGATTGGCATGAAAGGCTACCATTTGCCTTAATGGAATATCGAACTTAGATCAGGACTTCTACAGGGGCAACTCCTTACGCTCTGGTATACGGGATGGAAGCGGTCCTGCCCGTGGAAGTTAAGGTTCCCTCTTTAAGAATCTTATCAGATAGTAAACTTTCTGAAACAGAATACTCCAAACACAGATATGAACAGCTGAATTTGATAGACGAGAAGCATCTCAGCGATCTGTCATGGTCAAGGCTACCAGAAAAGGGTGGCCAAGTCATTCAATCGAAAGGTTAGAACCAGAAATTTTGAGACCTAGTGGTAAAGAAGACTCTACCAAATGCTGTCCTCTCGAGAGGCAAGTTTACCCCGAATTACGAATGCCCCTATATTGTCAAGAAGATTCTCACAAGAGGAGCATTGATTCTTGTAAATTCTAAAGGAGAAGAATTGAGGCACTCTGTAAATTCAGATGCTGTGAAGAAATATTATCCTTGAAATGAAAATCAGATGTTGGTTATGTGGCTTGTCCCGAATAGATCCGAATCGCCATAATAGCCATTACGTAAACACATCGTGCATTCATGCATACACTAGCATATGTTCAGTTTTGTAGGATTCCGAGAAGAGGACTCAAAATCGGATTCATCCAAACGGAACCCTAGACGGAAGAGTCCACAACGTCAAGAACCAGGTGATATGTATCTGTTCCATCAAGGGTTAAACCTTCTTTCACTCACAAGAATGTATGTTCTATCCTACATGCAGGAACATCTAATGAAGACGGAAGACAACAAAAGAAGAACGCAGTAAAGCCTCTCTCACTTCCTGTAAGACGAAAAGAGCAAGAGAATAAACATTCACATACGCGAACTTAGGAATAAACGTTATTTTTGAAAAAATGAACCCCTGACATTTACTGCACGCCTGTCAGAACTGGAGGTTGTCCAAGCATGATCCAAGTATACATGATGCATCTTTGAAATCTCCGGTGGAGTAAATGACTGGAGAAAAATAAAGTGATTTTTCCAAAAACATAGCTTGCTTAGACTGTCTAACAGGAATGTTCCTCCAGATGGAAGGCAAACCTAACCCAAACGCGTCCTACATACACTCGAGAGATGAGAGAAGTGTGAGAATAGGAAAGCCTGAATCCGAGGATATAAGGGCCCTTCGCATCGATAACATGGATTGAGATGACGGAGGCATTCATTTCTCTATCCTAAACACTACATGTGACCATTGATAACCCTTTGAACGACGGTCACATTCTTTACCCATGTCAAGAACCACCCCACATTGGGGCCAACTGGAAGTAAGTCCAACAATATCATGAGGTAAATGGTTAGAAATTCTCTTGCTCAAACTTGCATCAATCTTCGTGTGTTGCTTGTCATATTAACTTCTATGGTAATTCAAGTGCTTTAGGATGACGAAAAGCATTCGTTTCTCTACAATATACACTTTTACTCTTTGCACAGCCCAGTTGAGCCTATATGTTCATTTCACAAACCCGTTGGTGATCATTGCATATCCCAAGGCGGAAGCAACGTCACTTCAAGAGTGGAAGAGTTCAAAAAATAGGAATTATGAAAAAATTCCTGGGTTAATGTCTGAGTGCTGAGATTCAAGTTGTACATCTAGCACACTTATTTGAAAAGCCTGATTCCCAAAAGAAAGGAAAATGTGGGATTTTAACAAAAGATGAGAAAAAGAAAAAAAGAAAAATTCGATCTTGGGCATCAAGAAAAAGCAAAGTGCCTGGTAAAAGCAAGGCCAATGCACATCCAAATACTTGTACACTTGTGAATCATGTGTTTGTTCTTGTGAATGCCAAAAGATGGCATGATACATTTGTATAGGTCACTAGTGAGATCTGGTTGTAAAAGGAAATCCCAAGGGAGCTGGACTACGAAAGGTACTCCTAGATTATGTCACATTCAGATGTTGACGCCGCACTAACGCGAGAGAGAAGTTCTCCAAAGACTACCACTGCACTTCAAAGACTGAAGGCGCTCTTTCAACCGAAAAGGACTAGATCGGCAGCAAACCTACAGTGATCACCAATGTTAAACCCTTCACATATTCTGAGCCAAAATTAACCTTTTTTCCGTCCCCAATCCTACCTACGTTACAACCCTGAGAAGTCTGTTCTGATTAAAACATTTGGGTTAATGTAGGGTTTAATGTCTAAGCTTAGCTCGAAGAAGTTCGAGCAAGATTATTTCTTTCTCATTTTTGCAGGTTTCTTGGCTTGTAAACCTGGAGCAGACGTTGATGACTTCTCTTCAATAGCCTTGACTTGCTTGCAAGTCCCTCTTTGAAAACCGTTGACCAAGCCCAGCATTACGGTCCCATAAAGACCTCCCGATTGATCTAAATGTATGCGCTGCGAACGGTCCCGAAAACCCGGGTACATGATATTAGGAGATTCGAGTGCTCTTGTTATGAAAAGACCAAGTCAGAAAAATGGGAAAGAAGACCTTTCTGATAGAGACATTCCAATAGAACGCTCGAAAGCAAGCTTTGGTTGGAAATTTCAAATTGTTTAATCCAAGGATTTTCCTCACAAGGATTCTTGATCGTCCTCGCATGCTTAAAGATGTTTTGGATAACCTCCAACATCCTAAGTCATTTTGCATAATTGCATAGGTTAAAATGAACCTTTACTTGGATTATGATCATCATTACCTCGAGAGGACTAATATCTTTGTAAATGAGGAATGAACTCCTAAGTCTAAAGCTTCTAAGAGACCCATGACAGCCCTAGGTCCAAGAAGTAAACTTTAAGTTTTATATGTTTGAGCTTTCTGCAGGATGCTTGGAGTTTCCAGATCTCATAATGTCACCTCCAATATCGAAAGGACAATCTTCGGAATCATCTCTCTGTGAAATTTCAGTTTTACAGGTTTGAGCTTTCTACAGGATGCTTGGAGTTCCCAGATCCCAGAATGTCACCTTCAATGTCGAAAGGACAATCTTCGAAATCATCCCTCTGTGAGATTTCAGTTTTATAGGTTTGAGCTTTCTGTAGGATGCTTGGAGTTCCCAGATCCCAGAACGTCACCTCCAATGTCGAAAGGACAATCTTCGAAATCATCCCTCTGTGAAATTTCAGTTTTACAGGTTTGAGCTTTCCGTAGGATGCCTGGAGTTCCCAGATCCCAGAATGTCACCTCCAATATCGAAAGGACAATCTTCGAAATCATCCCTCTGTGAGATTTTAGTTTTATAGGTTTGAGCTTTCTGCAGGATGCCTGGAGTTCCCAGATCCCAGAATGTCACCTCCAATGTCGAAATGACAATCTTCAAAATCATCCCTCTGTGAAATTTCAGTTTTACAGGTTTGAGCTTTCTGCAGGATGCCTGGAGTTCCCAAATCCCATAATGTCACCTCTAATGTCGAAAGGATATTCTTCGAAATTATCCCTTTGTGAGCTTTCAATTTTATAGGTTTGAGCTTTCTGCAGTATGCCTAGAGTTCCCAGATCCCAGAATGTCACCTCCAATGTCGAAAGGACAATCTTCGAAATCATCCCTCTGTAAGATTTCAGTTTTATAGGTTTAAGCTTTCTGCAGGATGCCTGGAGTCCCCAGATCCCAGAATGTCACCTCCAATGTCGAAAGGACAGTATTCAAGATCGTCTTTCTGCGAGATTTCAAGTAACCCCTAAATCTCAGAAAAATATTATCAAAATTTTTGCAGGTTTGAGTTTTCTGCAGGATATTTGGAGTCCACAAATCCCAGAATAACACCTTGCACATCAAATGGACCATTTTTAGAACCAGTTGTCTATAAGGTTCTAGGTAATCCCTAAACCCAGAATAGCCCATTTGGTAAACCTAAGAGTTAGGTACACCTCACTTGTATAGACCCTAGTTGATTCCTCAGAATATAGGATCAGCTTAGTGTTTGACAATCCCTACAGAACGGGTGAGTCATCCATAGGTTACTAGTAGAAATGAGCTATATTCACGGCCTGATCCCCCTGACGGATCAAAATGTTCGACAATCCCTACAGAACGGGTGTGTCATCCATAGGTTCCTAGCAGAAAGGAGTCCTATTCACGGCCTGATCCCCCTGACGGATCAAAATGTCCGATAATCCCTACAGAACGGGTGCGTCATCCATAGGTTCCTAGCAGAGATGAGTCATATTCATGGTTTGATCCACCATACGGATCAAAACTTCTGACAATCCCTAAAAGAATGGGTGCGTCATTCATAGGTTCCTGTCAAATATAGGAATCACACTCTGGTTTGGCCTACCATACAGGCTAGAATTTAATCGCCCTAGGATGTTTAAGAGACGAGCCCCTAGGTATCCACTTGAACCCGCTATACACCGCGCATACCACACAAGCATCGGGCATGTAATTAACAGGCGAGCATCTCTATCCCGCCTCTCTCCCTCTCACATCGGCAAAGATATGGCAAAGCATTCACCAGCGAGACAAGAAATATTAGATGTCAAGATACATTTTTCTATTTCCCAGTAGAGTCGATCTAGCCTAAGGTGTCACTTGTCTTTAAGAGAAACCTCTCGCGAGATTCGTCTCAAAGAGGGGTAGCTATTGACACCTAATTTTGGATAATCCTTTTCTAGTTATTTCTTAGAAAATTCATAAAATATTCATAGAAAGTCAAAAAATTACAAAATCAACTTTGGTGACCTTGGCCAAGCCTAAGGAATCATTTTGACAAAAAAAGTAATTTTTCATATTTTTTGTATTTTTTTTAATATTTTCATAAATTAGGAAAATACTAGAAAAATCAAGAAAAATAGCATTTGAGGTCACAAAAATATGAAAAAATAGCCAATATTTTTATTTTAAATACCTTATCTTTTTTATCTCTAAAAAAGTCCCAAATCAGATTCAATTTTACGTGTTCCTTTGTAACACATATGATTGAATTTGGTAAAAATAAATGTCAATTGAGTCTTTTAATTTGCAATTTTGGCATTTTTCAGGATCTTGACATTCAATCTAATTGTCCCTTATTTCAATTTAACCCAATTTCCCTCACATAATGTTTAATTGCATAAATTAGGCAAAATTATATATTAAATTGCATTTTAGTCCTTGAAAATGGGCATAATTGAAATTACTTTCAATTCAAGGACTACCATTGCAAATTAAAGACACTTCCCAATGGTTTTCATCATTTTGAATTGATTGGCATAGATAATTTGGTCCAATTGATCATTTGAACCTTCAATTTCACGATTTACCCAATTCCAATTAAAAGAAAATTTGGGGTTTTTGTTGAAATTGACATGAACTTTTGGGCAAAACCACATTCTTGCATAAAATTCATGCCCTAAATTTGATTCTAAAGTCCAATTGCAAACATTTCCCATTAATTTGGGTTTAATTTGGAAAATTGCGATTCGGAACCGGTTCGGACCGGTCGAATCGGTTCGCTATAGTGTCGTCTTCCCCCTCAAGAACCCGTACGAATGAACAGTGTCAGGGTCGATTTCAATGACAAAATTGAGGATGAAAACGGCCATGATTGGAAGAGTTCGAGGAGGGGTTTTGTTCCTCAAGTCATTACCCGTCGATCCAAACCAAAAACACGAGCAATGGTCGCCAGAACGGAGAGTAATCGCCCGGTCAAGGCTGCGGTATTTGCAAAAGTCAACGGCGACAGAACTCAGATGAAATTCGTCCAAATTCGTGCCAAATGTGATCACCGGAGGTCCTAACAAAACTGGCCATTCGATTCTCGTCGATCACTGGTCGTCAGTGACCATTTCGCACGTGTCTGCACGTGCGAAGGTCATCGGCTCAACCCCCCGTTCGACGTCGAAATTCCAAAGAGCTACAAGAGCCAATTGATTTGGCGAGAGGAAGAGGTGAGTTGATTCAGTTGAAGGAGAGAAAATATAATCGAGAGAGAGAGAGAGAGAGAGAGAGAGAGAACGAACGAACGAGAGAGAGCTCGCTCTCCATCGCCATTGTCGAGGGCAGAGCTCGAATCTGCAGAGCGTCGGTCAGGCTTTCCTAAGCTCAACCAAAGCTTAAAGAGACCGTCAGGAGGCTGCCCATACTGGGAGGAGGTGACCGCCGTCGACCGCGTGAGCCAAAACCACGAAAACAGGTGAGTTTGGTCTTCAAGCTTTCGCACTGTGCTTTAATGGCGGAACTTGATTCCGACCTTGATTCTTCGAGTTAGGGTAGGCGTTTTACTCCTCACGCATCCCTAACCATCATTGCATCTTCATTTTGCATCGATTTCGCTCGAATACCTCGAATTGAGTCTTCAAAATTAACTTCTATAACCGGTCCCTATTCGTTCTTGCCTAGCCAAATCTAGGCCGTGCGAGCTCGATCGGAGCTCGAGGTAAGTCTTCTGAACCTTCATTGATGATATTCTGTGACTGAATTGCCATGATTTGATGTGAATCGAGTGATCGAACTCCCATGGCCGTACTTGGCATTCTGCATGATGTTCGCGATTTGGTGAACGAAGTCCCATGATTCTTAGATATGTCGAACTAGAGATGATTGCGAGTCGATTGGCGTTGGTTTTGCGCGATTTCGATAAGATCCCACTGTTGGATCGTCGCCGGAGGGTCGCGACCGTCCGTTCAGAGGCAGTCACGAGGTTGAAGACGAGCTGACGTGGCGTGTCAACGAGTCAGCATTCCTAGGTGGCAGTCGGCCATTGGTCCACGTATCAATCTAGTCAGCACGGCCGTTGGGGGTATGTTATTCGAATAAATAGATTGGACGGCTCAAATAAATCGAGTCTAAATTCTAGAAGCCGTCCGATTAGTAATTAGGTTTATTCGAAAATATTTTAAAATCAAAAAATCAAAATGGGCTGAAACGGCGCTGTTTGGATTAGTGGTAGTGCGACGTCGTTTAGGTTAATGAGGATGGACGGTCCAGATCGAGTCTTGCGTTCTAATCTTAACCGTAGGTTTTAGTAAGTTGATCAGACGGTCCTAGTTAAGTCTCCGTTCCATCTAGGCTGTAGGTTTTAGTAATCTGATCCGATGGCCGTGGATTAGCCACGCGATTTAATATGAACCGTTGGATCAAGTCTAGACAATCCGAAAAAAAAAAAAAAAAAACCGGTACGGCGTCGTTTTAAGGCGTGGGTCGGGCGGGTTTGGGTCTAGGCCGGGTTCCGACCCGAATGGGTAGGGTTGACCCGGTCCGAAGCATTTTTCTTAATAAAAAAATTACAAAAATGATTTTTTTAAATATATATATATATGAAAAATCAGAAAAATTTTAGAAAATCCAAAAAAATGCTAGAAAATCCTAAAAAATCCCAAAAAAAAAATATAGGAAAATCGTGGGAAAATCTTAAACACTCCAGAAATCTCCCAAAATCGAGGATTGACCACAGACAACTGGTCAATCCTATTTTTGGGGTTTCTTATCTGTTCTTCCAAGAATTGACGACATTACCCTTTAGGCGTAAGTCTCCCCTGTTGTGTAAATGAGATAAAGTCGATAATGCCAAGGTAAGAATTAGGGTCAGTTAGGCGACCAATTCTTAGGCTTGGGTTTTCCAGTCTCGTCCCTTTTCTCAAAATGACGATTTTGCCCCTCAATGGGAAAATTGGATTTCTTGTTCCAATCGAGTCCTGCGAATGACTTAAAATTGGGGTTTGGGTCAAGTGGATGACCAACTCTAATATTTGAGATTTTCAGTTCTCACATTTATCCAAAATGACATTTTTACCCATGCGAAGGTAAAATCACTTTTAAATTCCAGAAAAATCCTAGAAATTCTCGAAAAATAGGAAATGGAAGGATTTGATCGCCAATTCCACTTCCACCATCTTTTGACTGTATATTCCATTTGAAATGACAATTTTCCCCTTCTGAGGCAAATGGTCCCCAAATTTCTCAAAATTACGATTCTGCCCCTCATGGGCGAATCATGTCAAATTATTCCTAAGCCTTGGTTGATACTTGTCTAGGCTAATAGGGACTCATTAGGGATACCATGCTGCTTTCATGTGATTTATCCGCATATTTTGGATCCTTGATTTGCGCATTTATTTTTACTGACTGTGAGTGATGGGGCAGCCATTTCTGTCGACATGAACCCCTAGTTTTAGGATTCGTACCCCACTCATCTGCATGAATCTTAAGACTAGATAAATCATTCAACTTATGTGCCGAAATGGTGTCAACTCTGACAGTTGACGTAACAAAGTCCCCGATCTCACTTCTATGGTTTTCGCAGAATCGAATAAATCGCTCCCAACTATTCGATAGGGTTTTCGATCGTACCCTCCACAAAATGATTGATGGCGATTCCTTAGCATGTATATGTATACATATCACATGTCACCAGACCGCACTGAAGGTCGACCACGTATATCCAGCCGTTGCGATTTGGGTAATGGACCTTGGAAGAGGCCCGCGTCCGATCAGGCGATGATCGGGCGGCCCATTAGCCCCCCCTCGACAGCCGCTCGAGGAGAGGTTCGTGACAACGATGCCGGTCGTTGTTACTTAGTTTCGCTGATGTCATAAATTTCGGGTTCTCTTTCATTCCCTTGAATAGTTTAACTGAGTCTTGCTGCTGATCCTCCGATTTCTTTGTTTCGACATACTGCTCTGCGTTGAGCTTGGTATCTATCATCTGGTCAAGCGACGGTTCAAGCCCTTTCGTAAAAGGCTTTTCCACCTCCTTCGGGATTTTCGGTTGAACGGGATTGTCCATACCCCTCATTCGTCTGGCATGATTTCCTCCATTCTCTGATAGAAACTAGGAGGAGCAGAATATTTCACCTTAAAGTTATATCCTCTAGAATCTTCATCCAGGTTGTCTTTTATTTCTCCCATTTCTAGTGCGTTAGCCATGAATCTGCGATCTGCTAAACTTCGCATCTTAGCTTCCAGTTCGTCCTTGTCGAGTTCTTCTTCCGGCTGGATGATCGGCCTGAGATCGCCTATCAGACTCTCGTACGGGATACTCTACGTGCTTTCCTGCTCAGTTTTAATCACAAAGTGGCTCCTTTTCAAGCTTAGAGAGGCCTTGACTCCCTCGAATCTTTCATTGGTAACATTCGATATTATCCCCAAGCTCATCATCTTGGCGATGCACAATTTCTTCATGTCAGTAGAGACCTCCTCTTCTTTCGGGTATAGTATAGCGATCGCTAGAATGTTGGTCAACTTAGGTATGTCCACCTTCAACTTAAGGTGGTTTTCCTCCTCGTCAGTGAATATCGCCCCTACCACTTGGTGGTCAGGGAGCTGGTTTTCTTGTATATTCGGAGCCATGTTATCAAACTTCAGAATCTGACTGTCATTCAAAGCTTGTACCTTCAGCTTAAGGATATAGCAATTATCGATGTTGTGTCCCCTTTCGCCCATGTGGTAGACACAGATCTGGCTTTCATCAAAGCCGGGATATTTAACAGGATTTGCACTAGGTTGTTCCTTTGCCACCAAGTGTTGTTCTAGCAGCATTGGGAGTAACTTGGATAAAGGCCTCGGGAGCTGAGAGAACTGCTTTTGGGGCTGCCTTTTATAGGCTCTTGTCCTTTTGGTACCGACCACGATGTCCTCCCTTGGTCTGATTAGAATTGTTAAACACCTTGGGCTTATGAGGGTCTGGTATGAAGGCTATGTCGAATCCAGCCTCTCTCTCCTTTTTCAAGGGGTATTTCTTTCTGGTAGAAGTTTTATGCGGCCTCCTTTCTCTTAAGGCTCACTCGAGCCTTTCGGCCACCTTTATCAAATGTATAAAGGTTTGACATCCTAAGGTGTTCAATCTGTCAAAGTATTCGTAGGGGAGTGCTTTCAGGAACAAGTCAATCAGCTCCTCTTCTGGAATTGACGATTTTACTTAGGTCGCCAAAGCTCGCCACCTCTGGGCGTATGTTCTGATCAATTCACCCCTTGCCTTTGAGGTTCGTAGGAGGTCTTCTCTCATCGGGGCCGTAGCCGTGTTGAACTTATACTGCTTGAGGAATTCCTCTGCAAGATCTTCCCACCCATCATAGTCATCCAGGTCCAATTTGATGAACCAAGCTAGAGCGGCGCCAGCCAGACTTTCTTGGAACGTATTCATCAGCAGTGGAATATAGTCTGAATATTGCGCCATCTTGCGCGAGTAATATTTGAGGTGAGCGCAAGGACAGCCTGTCCTATTATACTTTCTCACGAAGTCTGGTTCCTTGTAGTCAGGAGGGGTCTCCACATTGGCAAAAAGAGATATCTTGTCGAAACGGGCCAACTCATAACCCTGGCTGCTTAAACATTCCTCGATCTTTGCTATTCTCTTAGCCTCTGCTTCAGTTTTCACGGTCTGCTTCCCATTTTCATCTTTCTCAAGGTTGATGACAACATGTGGTGTCTTTTGCTGTGACTGGATGTTCAGCATACGGACATCTTCCTCTGTACGTTGGGCATCTTCTGCCGTCTCTTTATCAACCATATCGGGCGCAAATTGTGGACTTGAGTTGTTCTGATTAGGAGCCACTGCCTGTCTGGCATGGGAGGCTTCCAGCATTGCTTTAATATCAGCCATCATAGTCTCCATAGCAGTCATTTGAGTCTCCAGCATGCCTACTCGCAGGGTCAACTCATGTTGTTCCATTCTTGTCTTAAGTCGAGTGCGAAAACGATGCGTTGGTAATTTCGTGATGAGAGTGTACCTATTTTTTAAAAGGAATTTCAGTGAGTATTTCTTTAGTATTGACAAAAGGAGGCACTCGTTTCTTCTAATTGCATGTTTTCTATTGGTGAACGAGAAAAATGACTACCTTGTGAGCCTTAGTCTCATGTGAGCAGTTCTTTTAATCATTCTCCAAAAGAATTCATGAAATTGAAAGAAGTGTAATTTTTTACGATAGTTTTTATGCATTTGTAAAACATGTCCACATTCATGCACATGTGTCCAAAGTAATATTCAATACAAGTGAGTATGCATGAAAAGGCATCATAACATTTGCTTATTTTACACTTGACAGAACAGTCTATTCAAGCCTAGGACGCTTGAGGTCTAATGTGTCCTCATCATCCAACATGGATCCATCTCTTCAGTCTGGGATTCTTCATCTTCTGAATACGGCGGCGATCCCATATCTTCGGGTATGTACGGCTCTACTCCAGGCACGTATGGTCGATATATTCGGGTACATAAGGCTCGACAAGGCTGCGTCTGGTCGCCTCAAAGTGCTGGACGTATTCTGTGGTAGCCCTGTGAATGTTCTCCTTACAAGTCATGTTTTCTGGCCATCTTGTATCTTCAGCTTGAGAGTTCTTCAAAGAGTGTATAATAAATTCCACCTTAGCTTCAAACTGTTTCTTCCATTCTCCTGTAAGGGTTTCTTTCGGCATGTCAAATGAGAAGATACCAAGTCACGGTGGTGAAGGGATCTCCTCTAATTCCCCAAATTGTCGGATAACCCTCTTTGGATAATATGCGGTAGCGCCTGTGAATCCTAGCAAAGAGACTGGGTCTTCGCCATTATATGCGAGCCTGACTTTGCCAAGTGTTGGCAATCTAAGCCGCCATCGGAGCTGTTCTGGTTTCAGAGTTCCAAGAAATTTTTTCCATTCTATGAAGTTGAACTTAGGAATACGTGTATGGGTTTTGACAAAAGTTTTAAGAGGATGGGCATCGAAGCTAATCTTAGTGAAACCCATGCGGATATGGAATTGTCTGACATGAGATATGAACCACAGGTACAGAAGATCACTAGAGGCTCTAAAGATTCCTTTCTTGTTTTATTTGAAGCGATTTAGGGAAAAGAATGTTTCAACAAGGAAAATGTTCGAGTAATCCCACCCACAACAAACTTGTCTGACTACTACAGCCATAATAGGGTCGAAGTTAACATGCGAGATCGGGAATAACACAAAGCTAAAGAAGGCCAAGACAAAGGCTCTACCAGATTTAGTCCCTTTAGCGGCAGGGAGGTTGGGGAATCGATCTAGAAGGAAAGATAGTGAAATTCGTCCAGAATTACTTTGGCATCTACTTTGACTTTGTTGAGGCTTGTGTAAAGGAATTCATCTAGTTGACTCAAGGGCTCAAATCCTATGGGAGGTTGAACTAATAAGTGAGTAAACTCAACTCCGATAGCGGCGCTGTACTCTTCAAGAGTATGGGTAACTTCCAGCCCTTCCATGCAGAATGTAGCGGTGGTAGGATCACAATAGAGCGCCATGGCTTGGATAAAGGCAGGCGGGCATTCAATCTTCAACAGCTCCAATAGATACCCTAGTCGTGATTTGGCGTATTTCTGGCTGGCTTCGCCCATGCTATCCCACCATGATAGGAGCTCGGTCCGAGGAACTTTGAACACTTGAATATCATTCTTTCCCATCAAGTCTAAAATATGCAAATGATTTTGAAAAGTCAATCGTCAAAAATTACTTTAAACATGTGACTATGCAAATGCCATGAAACATGCATGGGCTAACTTAATTGCATAGTTCAATTGAAGAAATGAAAATTAGAACCTTTTTCAAGTACTGAAGGCCTGACTTAAAGTCTAATTTGAATTTCAGGAAAATGAATTATGTAATTTAGTCAGGTTCACTCCAATGACTAAGGGAAACAACAATGTCACATTCCATTGGTCAATACATCAAATGGGAATAGAGCGGAATGGATCCTTTATTACAACCAGGACGCCTAACGAAAGAAAGGTAAAGAGAGACTCTGCAAACAAGAAAGCCATAAAAGGCCGATGGAATGCGAGGATCTAAACCACCATTTCCCAAAGGTCTGCTCTTTTTTATAATGATAGTCAGTCGAGAACCATCCCTTAGTTGAGTGTAAGGGGTCGTCTTTAGTGAACTGTTCGAGGCTTGTCAGTTCTTCTGGTCATTCTCTGGTCCACGGTATAATGACTTCCATGGTCTTCTCGCGTTTCGTCTTTTTGAGTATAATGTGTTTCGACCTTGTCTTGATCATGGGTATATCTTCATTAGCTTGCCGTTCAGCCTTTCGACGAGCATAGGCATCCGTAGCTAAGCTGTTGCGATGTTGTCTCTTCATTTCCAAGTAATCCTTGAACATTTCGTCTGCTTGTCACTTAAACATGAGGTTATCGACATAATAGCGGGTTTGACAATCTTCGGCGTATCCCAACTTACGTCCAGTTAGCTCTCGGCCATGCACAAATCTGGTAAAGTGCAACCTCGTGTTCGGTCCAGGGCGAGTGACTTTCCTTAGGTATTCGAAGGTTACCAACTCTGTTGAACTTCTAGGGAAAAGCGACATCCCACCCCCTTATCATCGTTATTTCAATTAGTTACTTGAGTGATTTTCACGATGCATGCAAATGCATGTGGATGTATGTAATGCATGAGTCATACTATGGAACAGGGAATAGTAATGTACATAGAAAGTAAATGCCTTACCAACAAAACTCAGGGAATGTGAAATGTTCCCCTGTAACAACGTGCGATTTTAGGTATACCAACCATCCATAGACATGAGCATGAGACAAGTGGATATACTCTAAAAATCAAAAATCGAGTGAGGAACCTATGGCTCAAGCTCCCACGATCCAAATGAGGCATACTCCTCCCCAAGGGTACCCACCCAAGAGGGCTAGATATCGTCAATTTGGATTGTGAGCGGGAACAAACACTAAAGTCTCAAGTGCCATCAAACACGAGATCCTTTCGCATCCTTTCTCTATCTAAGGTAACCTAGAGGTGGATGCAGTCGGGGTTTGACCGCCAGTGTGTGCGATGTGTCGTGATCATTACAATGCAAGTCATGCACAGCAATTTGCATCCAACATGGCTTCAATATGTGCGTAAGATAAACATACATTCCCAACTCCAACCTGCAGGAAAGATGTCAGCAATCACTACACCCCTTATTTCTCCAATCTGTAAAATACATCTAACACAATGGTTAGTGTACGTACCTCACCTTCAAGAGTGTCTGCAGAAAATAATGTCAGATAAACCAACCAACTTTTTTAATCGGCTCAAGTCCTCTGGAATTCTTAACCAGAGATTCTGGTTTAGAATAGTCCCCGGTGGAGTCGCCAGTCTGTCGCGACCCTCACCCCGGAGCGCTGCCCAGGGCTCTCGTGGGCTAATGGGCCCGCCCGATGTCGCCTGATCGGACGTGGGCCTCTCCCAAAGTCCATTCCCCAAATCGCAACGGCTGGATGTACGTGGTCGACCTTCGGTGTGGTCTGGTGACATGTGATATGTGTACATGCCAAGGAGTCGCCACCAATCGTTTCGTGGAGGGTACGATCGGAAACTCTATCGAATAGTTGGGTGCGATCTATTCGATTCTGCGAAAACTAGAGAAATGGGATCGGGGACTTTGTTACGCCAACTGTCAGAGTTGACGCCCTTTTCGGCACCTAAGTTGAATGATTTATCTAGTCTTAAGATTCATGCAGACGAGTGGGGTACGGATCCTAAATCTAGGAGTTCATGCAGATGGGAAAGACTACCCTATCACTCATAGTCAGTAGAAGTAAATGCGCAAATCAAGGATCCAAAGCATGTGGATAAATCACATGAAAGCAGCATGTCATCCCTAATAAGGCCCTATTGGCCTAGAGAAGTATCAATCAAGGCTTATGAGTGATTTTGACATGATAAGCCCATGGGGGCAAAATCGTAATTTTGAGAAATTTGGGGACAATTTGCCTCGGAAAGGAAAAAATCGTCATTTCAGATGAAGTGAATAGTCAAAAGATGGTGGAAATAGGATTGACGATCAAACCAATCAATTTCCTATTTTTCGGGAATTTTCAAAATTTTTCTGGAATTTAAAAGTGATTTTACCCTTGAAGGGGTAAAATCGTCATTTTAGAGAAAGATGAGAACTGAGAATCTCAAATATTATGGTCGGTCACCCACCTGACCCAAACCCTAATTTTAAGCAATTTTCAATACTCGATTGGAATAAGAAAGACGATTTACCCATTGAGGGGTAAAATCGTCATTTTAAGAAAAGGGACGAGATTCAAAAACCCAAGCCCAAGAATTGGTCGCCTAATCGACCCTAATTCTTACCTTGGCGTCATCAGCTTTATCTCGCCTATACAGCAGAAGCGACTTACCCCTAAAGGGTAATGTCGTCAATTCTTCGGAAGAATGGATAAGAAATCTCAAAAATAGGATTGACCAGTTGTATGTGGTCAATGCTCGATTTTTTGGGATTTTTGGAGTATCTAGGATTTTCCCATAATTTCCCTACATTTTTTTAGGATTTTCTAGGATTTTCTAGCATTTTTTAGGATTTTCTAGAATTTTCTAGCATTTTTTAGGATTTTCTAGAATTTTTCTGATTTTTTTATTTTTTTTAAATCATTTTCCGATTTTTTATTAAAAATTTGTGATTCGGACCGGGTCGACCCGACCCACTCGGGTCGGAACCCGGCCCAGACCCGGACCCGCGCGACCCACAGCCTAAAACGACGTCGTTTCTCCCTTTTTTTATTTTCTGATTAATTGGTCTTGATCCGACGGTCTCTATTGAACTACGTGGCTAATCCACGGCCGCTGGATGATCTGACTGAAATCTATGGTCTAGATTGAACGGAGACTCGACCAGGGCCGTCCGATTGACCTACTAAAATCTACGACCATGATTAGAACCTAAGACTTGATCTGGGCTGTTCACCCTTACTAACCTAAACGGCGTCGCCTTCTTATTAACCTAAATGGCACCGTTTCGGTTCAATTTGATTTTTCTGTTTTAAAACACTTTCGGATAAACCTAATTACTAATCGGACGGCCACCAATTATTGGACACGATTAATCCTAGCCGTTGGATCTAATCTAACTCAGCCTAACAGACTAACGGTCGTGCTGACTCGACACCTCCACGGACCAACCACAGGACGACACCTGGGCCTTTGACTCGTTGACTCCGCCACGTCAGCTTCGTCTTCAACCTCTGAACCCCAGCGAAACGAACGGCTGAGCACATCCGACGACGATCCAACGGTGGAACCTTAATTAAATCGCGCGAGACCAGGACCAATCGACTCGCAATCGTCTCTAGTCTAACATACATAAAAATCATAGCATCCTATTCATAAAATCACGAACATCATGCAGAATGCCGAGTACGGCCATGGAAGTTCGATCGCTCGATTCATATCAAATCATGGCAATTCAGTCAAAGAATAGCATCAATGGAGGTTCAGAAGACTTACCTTAAGCTCCGATCGAGCTCGCACGGCCTAGATTTGGCTAGGCAAGAACGAACAGGGACCGGCTATGGAGGCTAATTTTGACAATATCTACTTCACCTTAGCCCATCAATTAACATGTCATGTCAGCATCCCACGATACTTTTAGGTCTGTGACATGTCATTCAAATATGCAAGGGCAAAACATTAAGTTAGTGAGTCTGCAACCATATCATCTGTGAAATAAGCTCTACTGTGGTGTTACCATTTTTATTTGTTACCTTTATGGTCAAAAACTTGACTGCCAGATGCTCAGACCCCTTGGGACCTCTATTATTGTTAATGAACAATACTGCAGAGTTGTTGTCACTATACAATTGTATGAGTCTATCCACAAAACTGAGTACGATCAACTCTTTAATGAAATTCCGCAGCCCAATAACTTGAATAGCAGCCAAAAAGCATACTACAAACTCCTCTTTCTTGATAGAGGTTGTCATAAATTTCTGTTTACCCTTTTCTATAATATTACACTTCTATTTAGACATACAAATATATGTAGTTTTCAACTTGACATCATCCTGACTGCTAGCAAAGTCTGAATCCGAATGCCCTACTAGCTGCAGGTCCTGAATATGTCTGTAAATTAGCATATAGTCTTTTGTCCTCTTTAAGTTCCTTAAAACTTTCTTAGCAGTGACCCAGTAAACGTGTCCTGGATTTAACTGATATCTACTTAGAAGTCTCGTTGCAAAAACAATATCTGGTCTAGTGCAAGCTTGAGCATACATGATGCTTTTAAGTGCACTCTGATATGGTACATTCCATATTTAGGTTTTCTTAATAACTGTATGAGGATATTATGACAGATTCAGTTTATTGCACAATGACAGGAGCAATTCCTAAGTTGCAACACTTTATACCGAATACGATTGTCCTCTAGAATTAATCCAATTTCTATGGCGAGAACGATCCATATGTTCTCAATGCCTAGGAAAAAGTACTCCTTATCAAGATCAATCATATCAAAATATTTTGACAATATCTACTTCACCTTATGCAATAATTCAAGAAAATTACTTTCAAGCAAGATATCTGCATAAAACACAAAGAAAAGAAATTCCTCCAACTGATCTTGTAGTATATTTACTAATTAACTTTGTTCTTGACAGAACAAAATATAGCAACGACACTATGAAACTTCAAGTCTAGAAATGCACTTAAACCCATAAAATAGACTTTTTAGTCTAGAATACCCATGAACATGATCAAAATTTATTCCATGGTGTTTATATGAGATTCATCTTTCTTTATGCACAAGCTTACGTCAATCATCTGCTGCAAAACCTTCGAGTTATACAAAAAAGGCTCTAAAATTAAGATCTTCAATCAGAAAATAAGTTTTAATATCTATACAGTGAAGCTCCTTATTATAATGAGCTATTAATGCCTTAATCAATCTGAAAAAATTTTATGAGAGACTGAATAAAAATTATTTTAAGTCTATTCATTCTTTACGAGTGAAAAATTTGGCTATCAGTCTGTCTTTAAACTTCATAAATAAAGCACTAATTAAAAAGTAATCGGATATAATAACTTAAAAATTTTTATTTGGAGTCCTTTTTAAGTTTTATACACCAAATTGCAGCAGATAGACTTGTGACCTTAAGGCATACTAGCAAGCTTGCAAATATCTTATGTTTCATAGTCTTTATCTCGTCTATCGATGCACCCAACCACAGCTCTAATTAAGGACAAGAAATAACAACTGTATAAATTACTAGATCAATTACACAGTCGATTTTGTAGTCATGCTCTTCTGGATAGACTATACAGTGTGACTTGGTATAACTGATATCTCTGTTTGATAGACCTTTTAAGTAGAGCTACTTTAACCTTTATTATGCGCTTATGGGGTCTGATAACCTTCATCATGAATTGTCTTAATAACAAGATCCTGAACCCCAATAGAATCATAATTTAGGATTGTGACATTCTGATTTTCCTGTCATTCCGGGTCCACCGAAGTATTTCAATTGTATCTTGCTTGAATCTGATCAATCTCGAGTCGACTAACCAAAGGGGAAAGGCTAACGCGCAATGAGGTACGTGGGCCTAGGAAGCTCGATTAGAAAACGTTGTCTTGACCATAAGGATCGTCAAGGGAACATTTAGAGCCGAGGCCGATCTGAGAACGATTAAGGAATCCGTTGCTAGTGTTATATGATTGGGACACGTGTGATGCCGCTTAACTAATGTATGATTACGAAATTTTCCTAAATCGATTTGTGACGATCGTGACCGTTGGGGCTAGTAATAGACCCTTGCGATTACATGACAACTAAAATTGCCGTAGTTTGAATTATCCTAAGTGTGATAAGAATCACAGAGTCGATACGCGTAGTGTCCGCAAAAGCCGCCCGTTAGTTCGAGATAAACTGGAATTATGAGTGACGAAAAGATCGATCACGGAATTGGAAAATGGAAATGAGGAATTCCAACAATTGATATGGATTGGACGTCGCCTAATCGAGGGTGAAAAATATTGGAAAATGGAATTTCGGACGAAAGGCGTGAAAAGACCATTTTGCTCATAGTGAGATAACCTTGCTTTGATAAATCGAGAATGGCGTTTTGGTCAATTCCACTCCCCCATAGTTGCTGAAAAAGTGAGGGCAGATTTGTCATTGAGGCAAAGATATTAATGGAGCAAAGACAAGTGTCCAATTTTGGCGGGTTAGCATTGATTGAACTACTTTTCAACTACCATTCAACCAAGTTGACTCAAGTTTGGATGAAGCAAACTCCTCTCTCTCTCCCTCTTCAGTTTTGGACGACAGCTCCCTCTTCCTCTCTTCATTTTTGTGTTTTCCTCAAGAACAGAGACTGTTCCCGCACGACCAGCACTGATCGCCGGCGTCATTGTCCACGAGCAGCCCTTCCGGTGGCCGATCGACTTCACGCCTGCCACCATCTTCCTTGACGTGTCCTTGACACATTCCAAGTGGTAGCTCGAACATTAGACGCCTAAGGAGCTCCGGCCAGCCTTGTTTCCAAAACCGGATAGATTCCGATGCAGCTGAGGTAATGTCTTCGTTGAGCCTCTCCCGGACCTCATTTCCTGCTCAATTTTCGGTGGAGTATTGTAGGCATGTTGTGCTTGAAATCACTGAGCTAGGGTTGCTGAATTGGTTGAGTTTTGGATGAGTTTCATGGGTTGAAATGAGGTGTTTCTCTGGAACAGATTCTGTCCAGCAGCAGGCTTGAGGAAACCGGGGTTGTTCGGGAACTTTCGGACATCGTTTCACTCCAAAATCTTCGGTGAGGCTTTAATAGACATAGAACTACATGTTAACAAGTAGAATTGATGATAAATTGGAGCTTAGGAGTGATTTGTGGCCTGTTTAGTGAAGGAAAGTGCTGAACCGATTTTGCCCTGTTGTGTTTCTGTGCAAACCAAGTCTATTGTGGGATGAGGGAGGTGTCGCCATGCTTTTAAGTTGTCGATAAGATATACCAGATTGTTGTTAAGGTGTTAATGAGGTGTACGATTGGTGAGATTGAAGTTAGGAGTGATAAATTGGTCGAAACGATGGATTGTTTCTGAATTGCCTTGCTGCCCTGTTTTGGACAGCGAAGCACTTGAGTTGGAGCCGAACTTGACAAGGGAATTTTGGTGAAAATTGCTAGTTTGAACAAAGGTGAGTGATCCCTAATCTTCTATTAGGACATTTGGACGTGACTGGACGGGTTTTGTTGGGAAATCGATGAATTGATTGACTTTTATTGCTTGTTTGATTGAAAGCCGAAAGGTCTTGATGAGGAATGAGCCCTGAGTGCTTAATTGCTATAGAATTGTGTTCTCACAATTGAATTGATGACGTGCTTGTTGGTATGCCTTGTTTGCCTATGTGGTCATATGGCACTAGATCCTTACATTTCGTTTGTAATAAAGCACGCTTGTTTTGGCAAGCAATTGAATTATGTTCTAATGCCTAAAAATTCTCAACGTGGAATTGCGATTGAATGCTTGTTGGGATGATTCTTGACTGGAATTACTTGAGGAAATGGGCTAATGAGCCATGAGAACGCAGGAATGGTGGCAAGTATCTTGATGAGATGAGGGCTTAAGGCCGGTGGCACCCTGATACGTCTGAAGGCGGGGTTGCAAGCTATGTACACCCTAAGGCGATTTATCGCGGGGCTGTGATTGAAAGTACATCCTGATGCGTCTGAACGCGGGATGAGAAATTGACATGTCGACATGAGCTTGGTGGTGAGCTGTTAAACCTGATGCGTCTGAACGCGGGTTTATTGATCGGGATAGCCTGAGGCGTCTGAACGCGGGCTAGTCTCTGGAGGTTTGAAAGTGGTCGTGGATTTCTTTTTATTTCACGTGATGATGAAAATGACTGTCAGTTAGTGCGAAAGCTTAGTCATTCTATGCCATGTTGCCTTTGATTGAAATGCTTGTAAAAATATGACTCGATGCCTTGAGAAAATGCCCTATATTGTTTTACCATTGAATGGCCATTGTTGTGATTGTTTTGGTTTGGTGGGACGGATAGCCTAGGTAGGGTTGGGCTAGCTTGCTGAGATGTAAGTCTCACCCTGTCGTGGGAACTTTTCTTTTCAGATCCCAAGCCTTGAAGATGCTACCTATACGCCTCGGCGACCCGAAAGAAATGACGGCTTATTTTGAAGAGTTTCCAAATGGTCGGGGCGTAGTCTATATTAGGAAGAGTACAATAGTCTGGGTCGACAAAGGGGAAGAACCATGGAAGCCGCATCGTTTTGAGGCATGGTTTCGTAGAACTGGAGGAGTCACGACTGGCCTATTGAAGGCTCATGAGGTTCCTAAGCGAGCCGTGCCCTCGTGGTGTCACCCCAGTCGTGATGAGATAGAGGTGAAAGTTTCTGTGGCAGGATCGAGGAACATTCCGGAGGAGATCCCGGCTAGGAACGAGAGCATTGAAGTGATTGAGATTTCTGACTCGGAGGATGACATGGAGGTGGGCACCATAGAAGTACGTTCTGAGACTTTTTCAGAGTATGATCCCGTAGAGGACATGAATCGAGCCAAAGATAGTAGTACCACTTAGTGGGCTCGACGTCACTCGATCTTTTGAGTTGTCTTTTGGTGGTGACGATCCTTTTTGGTGGGGCTTAGTAGTTGTCTTTTGTTTGCCCTTTTATCTTCCTCGACCCTAGGTTGTGGTGTTAGCTAGTCCCTAACCCCATTTGTATAAACTCATTCTTTTGATATGTAATTAATCTTTTCTTTATTCCGTGTCTCATTCTTTGTTTTATTTTGGTTATCTTGCATGGAGATGTGTATTTATTTTCTTTTACTCTTCTGCACGCGAGTCTCATTTCTTTTTCGCCGTAAAGAGGTGTATCCTGGGACTGAGTTTACGGACGCAGATGAGCACACCCGTTAGGAGGGCGGGGCGTGACAAGGATGCTCCATGATCGTCTATATAGATAGATAAAAACGATACAGTAGTCCCTACCATACCGTTTACATTTAATAATCTGTGAGCAGCTATCCTTATTCGGCTATATCAAGCCCCAACAATTTAGTTATATGTAATTCGACAATTCTTGTTTCGGATCATAAATCAATACCCCTCTGAATGATCTGGATAAGGTACAAAGTAAAACTGAGTGGTTATGGAGTCCAACTTATTTAATGTTGGATTATATGACTTTCCTTTTGCATAAACACCTCAAACCTTAATATGGTTCAAATTAGATTAATGTCCAGCCCATGACTCAAAAGAAGTCAATGGAACAATTTTGGTATAAACGCAATTCACGATATAAAGGGCTACTTTTAAAGTTTCACCCCATAGAAAACCATATAAATCGGTATTACAAATCATACTATTCATTATATCCATTGGGTGTGATTGTGTCTTTCGACCACACCTTTCTATTCAAGACTCCAAGAATAGTTGACTAAGTTACTATCCCAGAATCTTTTATGTATTTGGTAAATGGTTCTTGAAACTATCTAGCATTGCCATGTCGACCATAATACTCACCATTGCGGTCAAAACTAATAAATTTTATGATTTTTTTCCAACTGTTTCTTAACTTTAATCTGAAATATCTTGAACTTGTCAAGAAAATCAAACTTTCCTTTACTCAAGTACAGATAACCATATAGGAAATAATTATCAATAAATATGATGAAATAAAAATTTCTACACAATGTTGCTGTATATGATCCACTTACACCAGTATGAATGACCTCCAATAGGTCATAAATATCGACTACAGTTTCATTCTTTATTTTAGTTATCTTACCTCTGCTGCAATCCACGCATGTGTCTAAGTCACTTTTAAGAGTGGGCAAAATGCTTGCCTTTATCAATCTTTCCACTCTTTCTTTACTGATGTGACCAAGAAATTTATTACATAATGTGTATGACTGTACCTTAGGCAGAGATCTTTTGCAAACAACTTTTCAACTGTATAAGCGACGTATAATTCATTGGGAGATAAACATAATTTGTACAATCCATTGAATATAGTAAAGTACTCAACTTTATTTAAATTAACAGAAATAATAATTACATTTTTTGAAATCTCAAAAGAGCAACAACACATGTCCAAACTTGATACAGAATTAAATTACGTCTTTAAGGAGAGTACATAAAATATGTTTTTTAATGTCATATTAAAACTAGAATCTAGAATGACATTCCCAGGAATTCAACGTCAACTTTATAGTTGTTTCTATAGTGAGCTTGATTCATCCTGATTTGATATTTTTCAATTTATGAATCCCGTATGGTTTACGCAACATAGTTTGTTGCTATCTAGCCACCACGAACAAGTTAGAGCTTTAGATAAATTAAATTCACAAACCAGTACCAAAGAGTCATTACTTTGTGCTCACGTTTAGATAACCAAGTCATTGCATTAATTGTAGTCTTTTTTTATGTGATCGTTCTTCTTATAAAAGAAGTAGCGATCAACATCCTTCTTTAAAGGATGCTTTCAATGGACCCAAATAGTCAGAATGACCAGTGGTTTATGTATTTCTTTATGAGTATGATTTTTGGAACCGTTTAATATGCAATTCCACCATCTTTAACACGTAATCTTTAATTTTATCGAAACTATTACACCTGATGTTGAGGACTCATTACAAGTATGTACCACTCTCAATATTAGACGAGACATAATTTCAAGCCACTTGGGCTTCCTTCATTTATTCAACAGTGCAGTTAGCTGACAAAAATACTTTTCAAGTGTTCTTTAATGGATTGCTTCATATCAAACAAACAAATCCAATGGCTCTTTACCCAATTAGCACATAGTGCTTTTGAAGATTCTCACTAATGAAAAAGAGATCTATGGGGCCTTTTTTTATAAGAGCAATATTAATATTTGTCAATCTTTCGTAAACAGAAAATTCACATTCAGTTCTCAAAACTTGAACCCTTATGAATCTCAATTCTCAATGTTAACAGAGTTGCCATTCACAGAAACAGCGACTGAAAAACAATCAATGTTTTCAATTAACATAATGTGAAATTTCACCTTGAGAGATACATACTTCATCATATAATCACCTTTGGGCAGAAAACATGACATGCAGTTGTATACTCTCTACATTACAGCGGCCATGAGAATATATTTTAATCTTCATTAATCACCACCTTTGGGTGTATGAAAGCACTTGGACTAATCAATTTTCAACCATATGCTGTACATGTAACCCTCCATGCAACAATACGCAATTACCTCAGTTGGGAGTATAAGTACGCATTAAAACAGGAGACATCTCAATATTTTGTAAACTATTCTTTATTAAACTCAACCAAATGTGCCACTTTCACGGTCATAGTCTAATTGAATTTACCTGAAATTAGGATATAACTTTATATTTCACATTTATCGTATGCATGTAATTTCTAAAATTAGGGCAATCATCCACAAAATTACACGCCGCTAATTTACATTGATACACTCAACAATACATGTCAAACCATAAACATGTAATTAATAAATCATACTCCACATATCTGTATGTGGTACTTACATGAAGCTCGTACCTGTATTTCATAAAATCATAAAGAAATACCTAGAAATACGCACAAAAAAACCCAAAATATACATGTGTTTGGAGTTCCATAGGTATTTTTATCTAAAAAAAATCAAACATGTAAAATAAATATATGACCTTATAGAGCATGAGCATACGAGCACGCTGATATCTAGAACACCCCCATTGGATGTCGTACGCTCCCTCACGTGCTGCCTGAAGCTTCGGCGCGTAAGGCCCTTGTGCTGACATGTACGTTGCATGTGTTCTGCTCTTCAGCCGGTTCGGAAATCGGTCCGACCGGTTCATCCGGTCTGACCGCTCCCTGACCGAACTTCGCGAACCAGGTCGAGGCGGTTCCGTCCAACCGGACAGTCCGAGTCAACGGTCAACTAATTCGGGTCGGGTCACGGGTCGGGTCACGGGTCGAGTCAAGTTCCGGGTCGGGTCGGGTCTACACCCGGTCGAATGATATCAGCTGACGTAATCACGCACGTGACACGCAGGCTGACTACATGGCGCGTAGCCGCCACACTCCCGATGGCTGGAGGCGCATGGCCGCGCGTCTAGCGGTCTTTGGCGACGATCTGCACATAGTTTTACTTGTCTCGTCGAGCCCTTTCCGAATATATAATTTTCTTTCGATTTCGACAAAAATAAAATTTTGAAAACTTCCAAAAACGCGATTCACGACCTGATACGCGTAGGCTATGATACCGCATGTAAGTTACGATTTTAATCCTTATGCAGCGACCCAAAAAATCACACATATAGATACATGAATCACAGATACATAAAGTTAAAAAATTGATGCACCTTATAGTGGAACCGTTGTTTTTTATGCTGAACTTGCGACGGTTCGATGCTCAAGAATAAACCCTCTTTATCGCTGGCTTCAATGAGACGGCCCCTCACGTATCGTTCTGATGACTCCTTATGTGAGGTTATATGGACATCAAAGTTTAGAGGGGGGACTTGAGCTCTATTTATAGAGATTGAAACATATCACATCATTAAAGATAAGGTTTATCTCGGCCCACACTATCCAGCATCATATTAGACTAAATAGGAAACTGAATATATATTTCTTTATTAGACCAATTAATATTTACACAACAGTTAATAAAGGCCACAATTGAAATTAAAATAAAATATTCTAACAAGCTTTACCCCCTCATATAGCTCTCGCCCAAACGCCTCCACTGACGCCCCCATCTAAAATTCTGCCTGTTTCAACGACATCGACAATTATCAGCTTCAAAACCACGTCTACCCATCCTTGTAAGACTCCAATTCATCACTTCGATTTGACGTTATCCTTGACGATCAGCCCGTGGATTCGTATTATCCATGGCCTATAGGCGCTATTGGATGCAACGGGTTCCACATGCATTGGCGCTCTTTAGACGGCATAAACAAGCTTCCAAATTCAACGTTCTCAGAGCCAAACTAAGTTGTCTCACTCGGACCGCAAACCAATAGTTGATCTAGATGTAAGGGTTTGTAAACTACTTGTCTTGGGATCTCGCACGAAGAAATCGGAGCTTGATTCATCTTCCGAATGAGCTCAAACGGCCATTTCTTCTTGGAAAACCATTCGGCAATGAAAAGGGGAAGACGAGGAGGAGCGAGCGAGTGTCGAGGGTAGTACACGGGATCTCGGACCTTCAAGGGGCCGCCGAGTCGAGCTAATGGTGCCATGGCGTCTGGCACGAGCAGGAGGGAGGGGGAAGCTCTCCACAAACAAGAGGAGAGGGAAATGAGGAAGAGAGAGAGAGGAGATGGAGCCCTTAAATGGGGAGGGCTGAGGCGATGAGGGCTGTCGGTTGGGCTTCGCGGTTCCACTGCGAACCAAATCCCATTCGGAACCGATTTCGTACTCTAACCAAGTAAATAAACACCAATGGTCCAAATTATGCGCTCAAAATACAACACCCATGTCAATTAGTCCACCGCACCAATTCATTAACCCTGAATTCACCATCGCAATTACTCTGGGCCGACAATTGTCATTCTTGCTTGTTAATTCTACCTGACAGAAAAATTAGACTATCACATGGGGCGTGATGGGTTCCAATCAAAAAGCATGAGAACTGGCAATTCAAGATCGCGGCAAAGCTGACCTCCAATTACCTTCCAATTATTGGCTTAGATCATTTGGTGTGGAGGCGAACCTCACCGGTGGCCTGTCGGCCGGCGAAACCAAGCGAAAAAAAAAATGAGGAAAAAATGAGAGGAAAAAAAGAAAAGAAAAATCGTAAAAAAATGTCAAAAATACCCTTGGTTTGACCCTTCTTTGCAACAATGATGCTACATGACAACACTTCTGCTTCTTGATTTCCCTGCCAAAAGTCAATCTGGCAGGAAAATACATTTGATAAAAATCTTGCCGAAGTAGAAATCCGTTTGATAAAAAATTGACTCGTCGTAGGATTTTTAACTTCTGGTAGGACTTTCAACTTATGACAAGAATTTTGGTCAACTTCAAGAAGTAAAAAACATCCAAAAGTGATTGTCGCCGGTCGCCGCCGCCGTCAAAGATCTTGTTAATAATTCTTCAAAAATAGAAATTTTCAATCGTTACCAAACGAATTTATCTGATCAAAAGTCAATCTGGAGCAGAAGTAGAAAAATCAACTTCTGCTTTTGAAGAGAAGCAAAGAAATCAACTTTTTGCCAGAAGTTGAGAAGTTGGCCGGAAGTGTTGTCATGCAGCACCAAAGAGGGCACTTCAAGGTCTTAATTGAAACGAGGTCCACTTCATACCCTTATTTAAGAAAATAAGTGCACTTCCCTTATTAGAAATTTTTCCTTATTTTCTATTATTCTAACTAATCATGATTTTGAGCATGAACGGCCTTACCTTTCCTTCGGTAACCAACTTCAGCATTGAGAGAGATGTTCAAACTTTATATCGGTGAATAAAGTACAATGTAGTGGAAGCATGCTCAAGTTCAATCTTATTTAATTTTAGGGAAATACTTCCCTGACAGTATTGTCAGGGACGGTACAATTTCAATCGTAGATCCACATTCCATCACCACGTTTTTTTCTTTTTTTTTCTTTTTTTTTGTAAAAAGCACTCATTCATTGGAAGATCGTATAGTCAGAAATAGCTGACAGTACTGTCAGACTATCACACTAGCAGCTTCCTTAATTCTATTGATGTTGCAGTAATTGCAGCTTTTGTATAATACATATTTTTCGTAAACACATTGCCAACCTTTTATTCTTAATATTCATGACGATATGACCCGCTTGATGAGCATGAGGAAATACAGAATAGAATCAAGCTAGATATGTATGAGACCGTCTTGAGTCATCTGTTTGAAATTCCAGGCATCGTACTGGCATTTATACGACCAGTACGCCCACCCGAAATTGGCCCGGCCATACACATCTTGCTGAGCCTTGGCAAATATCCCCGAATCTGCCTTTGTTGCCCCGTTGAAGTCCAATGCCGAGGTCCATTCCCCTGCAAAAACCCATTTTAGCTCAGAAAGTTCATGTGTATCTGTATGTTCAATATAAACATGTTCTTGTTACTTCCTGACCATTTTATGTTAGGACTTACCAACAAAGCTCAAGGGGCCATTTGCCGGGGTTACTTTGCTCAGATCAGAGGCTCTATCGCGATAGATGTAGTCAATGTTCCGCTGTAGATTCCACTGTTTAAACTTCGGTTCAAAGAGGTTGTAGTAATGCACATCGATGACTACTCGGCTCAAGCCTCTCGCGAACTGAAGGAGCTCTTGCGGGTCCACTGGTCCCAACCGGTTGGACAGGATCACATAAGCATTCAGAGTGTGCCTCCTCACGGCCTCATAACCTAAACGATAGTATTTAATAAGAACCTCCAACTTGACATCCGGGGCTAGTGGCTCGTTCATCAGCTCGATCGCAACCAATGCCGGATGGTTGCCATATCTACTTGGCAATTACAAGTGAGCATGCTTTAATAAATCAAATAGATGAGATCCAGCATTTTTATATCAATACTGAGGAATCCGATGTGCCTAATCACTAATGAGATATATGTCATGAGTGACAGTCGCAAGCGTGAATTCATTTGCTTGACCTTGCTGCTAGGAAGTCAATTACTTTCACACTGTCCTGAATGTAAGAATCACCCCATTCCAGACATCCATCTCTCGAAGCGCTATGAGATTCGCCGTATTGAGATCCCAGAGCAGCATGGAGATCAACTATTACCTTCATACCATATTTCCTGCAAAAAGAACATTCAGTCATTCAAGGTCAGACACGCAGGATTCTTACTATCGGAATTATTTGCATTAGATGTAAAGGACCGAAAAGTTGCTTACGCTGCCCATGTGAAAGCCTTGTCCAGTACATTCAGCGAGCCTCCCACAAAAGGTTTCGGCGGTGTCGGATCATACGCAATCCACCATCCTACGGGAATCCTCACAGCAGTTAGATGTTTGTTGGCCATGAATTGGAAATCCTGCTCGGTAATGTAGGTGTTCCAATGATCCTGCCGAGCACATTTGTTAATAGAATGCTGATCTACTAAGTCTCTAAGTCTCTGTCTCATTATTGCAAATCAACTAAGTATTACCTGCAAGATTTTTTGGGCGCTTGGGCCATAGCCATTTGTTATTTGGTATTGACCTTGTAAGCCACCGAAAGCGTTCATTTCGAATATGGATGGGTCATTATCATCCCAACTCTTGCCCCCATTATAATCTGCTGTCACTTCTGTTGGCGACTTCACCTGATCATCCATACAATGTTCGAGAACAATAGATCAATCATGTGAATGCATCTGCTTAATAAATTGTGGAGTATCGCGATTTCCTCTGTTGTATTCGGGAGTCCAAAAGTTCATTTTGATTAGTCTCTTATGTTTGTCAAAGTTTATAGGTGCAATTTATCAGCAACAGATAGCTTCGTGTAATTTCTACAGTGTACCTTATAATGTACAGAAGGACTTTCTACGTGTTGTGCTGTTCTGCACAACAACGTAGTCATGCAAAATTTGGACAGTGAGAGTGAACAAATTATGGTCGGGCAACCCCCGGCCCCAATGAACGAGAGGGGTACAACATAATACCATAGTACTATATGGAAGATATAAAGAAGCTGGAATGGGAGGGAATTACCTGGACAAACCGCCCATTAGATGCTCAGAGTCGCACTCGGTTGGCCCGGTTGGGATCGTTCGGCTTCCTTATAATGTCAAAAGTCTCCGAGGTACCCGGGGTACGGGAAACTGCTACAACCGTTGTTCCTTGGCCTTGCAATCCAACAAATTGCCTGCTGAAAACTCTGAGGTTGAATTTTGTGGCGGAAATCCTCCATAGCTGCATCATAGAAAGAGAGCAAAAATTATGGTGGACGACAAGTTGAAAGTCGGTTTGTTAAGACAGCCATACCCTGAAAGTTTCCCAGACAGAGGCCTGGTCGCGGTTGGCGACGATGGTGGCTCCGCCGCCGTTTTCAGCGGACAGGAATTTCCTTAGCTTCGTCGACTTGAACTGCACTCGAATCCCATCCTATCATTAAAACAAACGCAAAAAATTGTATTTGGTTCATCTCATTGAATTGACATTTTGATAGGCCAAACTAATAACGGTATATATGCTCATCCTGTGGGGGGGTAATAGAGTTCATATTTGCATATCAAACCAACATCAAGTTCATATTTATATGTCAGAGACCTAGCAATCTGATGAAAAGAAATAGTTGGCTTGAAACGAGTTATGGGACATTTGGGTGTCTTAATTTGAGTGAATTGTACTAGAGGAATCATGCACTCATACATATAGACATGCGAATTATATTACGCATGTTAATTTGCATCGTTGTTCTGTAATCGTATGGTTCTTAAGTATATTAGACATTTAAGTAACAACTAAAGTGCGCCCATATATTATATTGGACCCGAGAAAAATCCGTGTGATCACCTCACAATACTAATCATGATACTGTAATGAAAAAGTGCATTAGCAAAAGTGAAGGAAAATTACCAAAAAAATCTCAAACTTATTGCGATTGTCCAATTCAGTCCTAAACTTTTTTTTTTGGTTAATTCAATTCTAAAACTTTTACAATACAATTATGTCAATTCAATCTTTTCGGCTAATTAATTTTTTTTCTTTTTTTCCTTTTCTTTTTTTTTCTTCTCCTTCTTCCTCCGGCCAATCTCCGAATTAGTGGCCAGTCGACGAGACTCAACATTGCAGTCACTAGGCCAGCTCGACTTCGTCCATCCATGGCGAATAATGAGTTGAGCCTAGCCTAGCGACGGCGACGTCGAGCCTCATTGTCGATAGGCAATGCTCGGCCTCTCCCAGATCTAGCAAGGCCAAACCACACCGACTCTCGCCTTTAGCTAGTGACCGGTCAATAGAAGAATGAGAAGGAAAAAAAAAAAGGAAAGTGAAGAATAAATAAATAAAATGAATAATTAAAAATTGCCAGGTAGACCCTTTAGCATGTGTCCTCCCAATGCCTAAAAACCTCTTCTTCTAGCGGTTACAGTCACTCAATGGAAATGTTCGCCTTTGGAATGAAGATAGATGAGCAGGCATTGTCAGTTCCGGCCGACCAAAGTTTGCTAAACGGACTAAATTGGCACAAATACGAAAAGTTTAGAACTAAATTAACAAAAAAAAAAAAAGCTTGTGATTAAATTGGCACAACTAAAATAGGATTAGGACTTTTTGGTAATTTTCTTGAGAAAGTGAAATTTTATGTACCCAACATACTTTGTCCAAAAAAAAAAAAAAAGAAGGTACGCGACATAATGGCTATCCAGAAGAATAGTCAATAATTTCTTTTTCATATCAGGCAGCACCTACCAGGAGTTCTCCATTGAGTCCGACGAACCGAGAAGGCATCATCCACCCCTCGGTGACGAGCCAATTCCCGAGGTTCACGGCCTTGAGAGGCAACTTGAACTCGACGGTCTGGGCGAGGATCGAGGGAAAGAAGACGCAGAGAGAACAAAGCAGCACGAACGGATGGTGATGAGAGTGTGCCATTTCTGACTCTCTTCGTTGATGTGAGATTAAATGGAGGGAGGGAGAGAGAGAGAGAGAGAGAGAGAGAGAGAGAGTTACGGAAGAGGAAGAGGAAGAGGAAGAGTGAGGGAGGGAGGCTGGCTAGGCTTTTGAACAGGGGTGCCTTAAATGGCAAGACATTGAACCGAAGGCTGAAGGTTACAAATCACATTTTTTGGCAATCTAGTAAATGTATTTAGCAGAAACAAATCTCACTAATTAATTTTACACATTATTTAGTTCTTAGAAAAATGACGCAAATGGTCCGTGAAGTTTGACCTAGCATTAAACATGTATAAAAATTCAGATACCACATTGCACATTAGATAAAGTTCATGGATCATTTGTACGTTGACTTAAAGTTATCATCTGTGTCATTATCCGTTAGACTGTGTTTGGCAGTCAGATTAAAAATTAGCATATGATAAAATTTAGGGTTAATATCACAGAAAACCCCAAACTGATACACTTGTAACAAAACTATTCTTTTAACAACAACAAAAAATCACAAACTGGTATACTTGTGACAATTTTACCCCAAACTAGTACATTTGTGACAAATTTTTTCACTGTTAGTTTTCGTTAAATCTAACCGTTAAAGTGCTTAATTTATGAATTGTGGCAATAGATAGGTGTACCAGCTTGGGATTTTTACCCTCTATTTGTCATATGCATATCAATTTGAAATTTTTCGTGATATTAACACAATTTAACGATGGGTAAATTTATCACAGATATACCAATTTAAAATTTTTTGTGGTAAAAAAAAATTAATTTAAGATAAATCTGTCATAGGTGTACCTGTTTAGGGTTTTTAGTAGTCAAAAAAATAGTTTGAGGTAAATTTATCACGGCTGTACCAGT
This sequence comes from Rhodomyrtus psidioides, assembly GCA_021437785.1. NCBI lineage: Eukaryota > Viridiplantae > Streptophyta > Magnoliopsida > Myrtales > Myrtaceae > Rhodomyrtus > Rhodomyrtus psidioides. The sequence continues at coordinate 2,930,354 of JAILYB010000087.1, read as the reverse complement.
TTGGAGTTTTTCATGGTCAAAAAAATAATTTGAGGTAAATTTGTCACAGATGTACTAGTTTAGGATTTTTCATGATGTTAACCCTAAAATTTATCATATCATATATTTCACTCTTGCCTAGGACAGGATAAAGTGGAATATAAAGGATATAGCTTTGATAGAATTATCCCATTGGGAGGTGGGATAAATGTGGATATGATTTTTTATGTTCATGGTATAAAAGCTATTTTTTTCAAATAATAAATTCTTTAAATAAAAAAATTAAATATAAACTATATATGAATTCTTATGTTAAAAAGAACATTAAAAATAAAAAATATTTTTTTATTCCTATATTGAATTGTAAATTTTATTTTTTTCTAATTTATAATATATATTTTTTGTATATATATTCACACTTCGTATATACATCGTTACTTATTTTAGGTATGGTAGTATTTCTTATCATTTAATAAAAAATTTATTAAGAAATGATGGAACGAAATAAAATAAGGGATAAATTATGGAAGCCCTATGAAAGTGTAATTGAGTCTGAAAACTTGCAAAAAGTATAATGAAGTCTTAAAACTTATCAAATCGATGCAATCGAGTCCTTCCTTTAATTTCGTCTGACTTGGCCAACGGAACATGCTCACATGGCTTGTAATATTTTCTCTCTCTTATATGGCGATGATGTAGCTAAAACGACGTCATTTTGATCCAAATCTTATTTTCAATCCATATTCTTTAAAATTTATTTAAAAAAAAAAAACTAAATTAAACCCAGCCAACACCCCTTCCCCCCTTCCTCCTCCTCCCCACCCCCAACCCCACACCCACCAAACCGCGCACACCCCCCACCCCCCCCCCCCCCCCCCCCCAAGCTCTCACCTAGTTCTCTCTCCTTGCTTTCACATGAAGTTTCGATCTTGACTCGATCGCACGCGCATCTCGAATGGATCTGAAGGAAAAAAATTCCTTGAGAAATTTCCAAGGTGCAACCGAAACTCTCATCCCATTCCCTCCTTTTTTTCCATTTTTTTTCCTACGCGGATCAATCTGACCAAATGGGGCGAGGCAATTGAATAGAGATGAACTGACCCTTCAACCCTAAACGGACTTGGCTTAGTAAAATGATGTGTCATGAATCGTGAGGAGGATAGAAGCTGGCAGGGGTCGGCCGCCACCAGGCGAGGGCCAGGTCGCCGGCCCCTAGCGGAGGCCCAGCTAATCCCATCGAGGCCAAGCGACCCCCATCAACAAGTTCTCAACCACCGCCGGCGATGAGGGCTAGAAAGCCCTCGCGGCCGCTGCGCTATTGCTGCTATTCTTCTTCTTTGTGTTTTTTTTCTTTTCTTTTTAAAATTTCAATTTTAGCTTATTTTTAAATAAATTTAAATAAAATTATGTTCAAAATCAGATTTGGATCAAAACACATCGTTTTAGCCACATCATTGCCATATAAGAGAGAAAAATATTTTTTTAAAAAAATCACGTCAACATTTTTTGCTATCTAAGTTAGACGAAGTTAAAGAAAGACTTGATTGCCTCAATTTGACAAGTTTTAGAACTTCTAGTAAACATATCTCTAAAAACAATGAAAAAAGATATATAAAAATAAAAAATAAGTAAATAAAGATGAAGTAGGAAAACCCATATGTTAAATGAAGAAATTCGAACTTAAAAATTATCTTTCTAAATCTCGAAGAATGTTGGGCAATGAAATTTCAAAAAAAAATAATAGAAATCTTCATTTTCTTCTCCTATGTATCTCAAGTTCATGTTGAAGTTTCATAACTCCTTTATAGTTTTTTAGTTCACGTCAAAACTCTACAAAAATGGCGAGAGAGTCGAAACTTTTTCTCCTTCGTAGGTTTCCCGTTCATGTTAAAAGTCTATAAATGCAAAAAGAGAGTCAAAACTCATTCTCCTTTGTAGTTTTGTGGTTTATGTTGAAGTTTAATGAAAGTACCGAAAGGGGAAAAAAAATTTGTACGTGCAAATGTGACGATCTTATTTTTTTTTCTTTCTTACTAGAGTTGATAGTGAATTAGGAGAGATTCTTACAGTCTCCGTTTGTGCATTTTCAGATTCATTTACATCAACATATTTAAATATAAAAAAATTTGTGTATGTTTAGATTTATTAGTTCGACATATGTAAATACTAAACAATGATTAAGATAAGATATAAACATATCTCGCTTTATTAATGTGTTTTACCAAACAGTGGATAGAAAATGGTAAAATTGTTAGATCTCGTATCATATTCTATCTAATCCTATGCTGGCTAGAAATCCAAACGACCAAACGTAAAATTAGTTCTTACTCATCATGATATTTTTAGAGAAATGACTCTAAAATGAACTTATTTTATGATAATTCAAATCAAACATCAACGAATTATAGAAACCTCTCTTTTTTTAAAAAAACGTCCCGACTCGTTTTGTTGATCATCGATCTCGTGACAGCTCGTTTCACCATTATCATGATTATGGCGGGGCTAAATTACCATGATTACATAATCTAATATTCAATTATGGTTCCTTGTTGGAGCCGCATGGATCAATGATAAACACATAATCCGATAGATGACTTTGAAAGACATGCTTCTAATTATTAAAATTAATCAAATAGAAGAGGATCAACTCCTGAAAATTCAAAAAAAAAAAGTAAATGACGAACATGCCATTTGGCCAGCAATGTCCCCCCCCCCTTTTTTTTTTTTTTTTACTGATATAGCCACTTGAAGCCATTTTCTTGAAATAAGGTATGCTTTAAAACCTTATTTGAGACAGTTTAGCCACTTCAAGCCCTTATTTTGAGAAAATCATGGCATTTCAGACCCTAATTTGAGAAAACGATGGCACTTTGGCCTTGTTTGGAATTTTTCCTAATGTATATATGACGTGCCATGATTTCTAAAAGCGATGACAATTAATTTATTTTTGGGTTTGTCTTGTTTAACATGAACATCATTTAATTAAACAAAATGCCTAAGTGAATTATAATCTAAGCATGCAATAATGAACTAACATGCAATCTAAATGACATGTATGTATGCGACATAAATACAATCATAATGACATGAGGTATGATTAATCATGTAATAAACTCTATTGTTTGATTATGTCCGAGACTATTTTTTGTGTTTATTTATTTATTTTTAATAGATAAGAGACTATATGCAATGCATGAAAGACAATTGTTAATATATGTGAAGTGACCCTAAACATGTGTTTACTAAAGGACATAGATATTATGTAACTAATTAACTCTATATGAGATCTAATTCTGGTAAGAAAAGAAATATGAACTAATCTAATATGACATGCAACATATGATACGAGCATTTTAAAACTAATTCTATGCATGTCATATTTTTTAGATTTTCTTTTTTAGTTAAAATACGAAACTACTTAAAGTGTATGATGACCTAACTTAAATTAGGAAATAATTTATATTAAGTCCTAATCTGAATTATGTGATCTCCTAATTACTATGTGGTTCCGACAATATGCAATTCTAAATTAGGAAACTAATTCAATGCAATCAATCATTAATGCATTTTTCTATTTCCATACTAGGGAAGTTTAAATTAAGAACATACGATATATAATCCCACATAATCCAATATTTGCCACAACCAAAGTAGGAAATGAAGGTCATCGGAACCGATCTTAGGTTTTAAAGATCGAAACCTCAATTATATGCATGACTCGACAAGGGAAATTTCCTGATTCGGATACACTTAAATCATACACTAAACCAAAATTAGAATAAAAAATGCCGAATTAGGTAACCAGATATTATAAACAAATATTTGCTATTCTGTTTCCTCCGGGAATCGCTTCAGCATTGAGAGAGAATGTGGTGGAAGCATGCCCAAGTTCAATGTTACTTAATTCTATTTCTGTCACCATAATGGCAACTTTTGATAATTCACACATTCCGTAGACAAGGACAAGCTACCAACTTTTATTCTTAGTATTCATGAGAACATGCCCCGCTTGATGAGCATGAGGAACTGCAGTATAGAATCACAAGCTAGATATTTATGAGACCGTCTTGAATCATCCGTTTGAGACTCCAGGCATCGTACTGGCACTTATACGACCAGTACGCCCACCCGAAATTGGCCCGCCCATACACTTCTAGCTGAGCCATAGCGAACCTCCCCGAGTCCCCCTTTGTCGCCCCGTCGAAGTCCAACGCCGAGGTCCATTCCCCTGCAAAACCAAAAGGTCATGTTTATCCGTGAGTTCTGTATAAACATGTTCCTGTTGCATCCTGACCATTTTTTGCTAGGACTCACCAACAAAGCTCAAGGGGCCGTTTGCTGGGGTTACTTTGCTCAAATCCGAAGTTCTAGCGTTATAGATGAAGTCGATGTTCTGCTGCAGATTCCACCTTTTAAACATCGGATCGAAGAGGTTGTAGTAATGCACATCGATCACTACTCGGCTCAAGCCTCTCGCAAACTGAAGGAGCTCTTGCGGGTCAGCTGGCCCTATCCGGTTGGACAGGATCACATAAGCATTCAGAGTGTGCCTCCTCACGGCCTCGTAACCTAACCGATAGTATTTAATAAGAACCTCCAACTTGACATCCGGCGCACGAGGCTCGTTCATCAGCTCGATCGCGACCAATGCCGGATGGTTTCCGTATCTACTTGACAATTACAAGTGAGCACGCTTTAGTAAACCAAATAGATAAGGTTAGCATGTTTTATGTCAATACTAAGGAATCCTCTTCACCGAAATACTAATGAGATAAATGTCATGAGCGCCAGTCGCAAGAGTGAATTCATTTCCTAGACCTTGCTGCTAGGAAGTCAATAACTTTCACAGTGTCCTGAATGTAAGAGTCACCCCATTCCAGATATCCATCTCTCGATGCGCTATGAGGATCGCCATTTTGAGATCCCGGCGCAGCATGGAGATCAACTATTACCTTCATACCATATTTCCTGCAAAAGGAACATTCAATTATTGAAAGTCGGACTCACAAGATTCTTTCTATCAGAGTTATTTGCATAAGATGTAAAGGATTGAAAAGTTGCTTACGCTGCCCATGCGAAAGCCTTGTCAAGTACATTCAGCGAGCCTCCCACGAAAGGCTTCGGCGGTGTCGGATCATACGCAATCCACCATCCTACCGGAATCCTTACAGCAGTTAGATGTTTGTTCGCCATGAATTGAAAATCCTGCTCAGTTATGTAGGAATTCCAATGATCCTGCCAAGCACATTTGTTAATAGAATACTGATCTACTTAGTCTCTGTATCATTATTACAAATCAACTAAGTATTACCTGTAAGAGTTTCGGGGCACTTGGGCCATAGCCATTTGTTATTTGGTATTCACCTTGTAAGCCACCGAAAGTGTTCATGTCGAATACGGATGGGTCATTATCATCCCAACTCGAGCCGCCATTATAATCTGCCGTCACTTCTGTCGGCGACTTTACCTGATCATCCATACCATGTTAGAGAACACTACATCAATCATGTGACTGTGTCCCCTTAATAAGTTGCGAAGCGATTTCTTCTGTTATATTTGGCAGTGCAAAGATTCATTTTGATTAGTTGTCGCAGAAATGACTGTTCCTTTCGTCATATTGCATTGAGTGTCCCTGTTGTTTGTCAAACAAACTAGGGGTGTTCATCATGTTCCCGTAGCGTCAACAGAGTACAGGAAGTGTTCATGTAAAGTCTCGGCATAGTATATATGGCAACGTTAGTGTGAAGGATCTCCCGAATATTGGAAGCTGGAATTGGGGGGATTTACCTGGAGAAATCTCCCATTAGATGCTCGGAGTCGAACTCGATTGGGATCATTCGGCTTCCTTATAATGTCAAAAGTCTCCGAGGTACCCGGAGTACTGGAAAGTGCTACAACCGTTGTTCCTTGGCCTTGCAATCCAACAAATTGCCTGTTGAAAACTCTCAGGTTGAATTTTGTGTCGGAAATCCTCCACAGCTGCACCATAGAAAGAGAGCAAAAATGATGGCGGACGACGTGTGAATCTTTTGATCTGTCTACAAGTTGAAAGTTGACTTTGTAAGACGGAAAGCCATACCCTGAAAGTTTCCCAGCCAGAGGCCTGGTCGCGGTTGGCGACGATGTTGGCTCCGCCGCTGTTTTCAGCGCACAGGAATTTCCTCAGCTTTGTCGACTGGAACTGTACTTGAGTCCCATCCTGCCATTAAAACAAATGCAAAACATGGGATTTGGTTCATCTCATTGACAGAATGAAGTGATATTTTGATAGACCAAACTAATAACGCTATATATGATCATCCTTGGTTGGTCAACGTTGCTATACATTGACAGAATGAAGTGATATTTTGATAGACCAAACTAATAACGCTATACATGATCATCCTTGGTTGGTTAACGTTGCTATACATGATCATCTCATCGTTGTTCATGCAAATATTATGTTGGACCTAAGAACAAATTTTATGATCACCTGAAAAAACTAATCGTGATACTATAATGAAAAAGTATATTAGAGAAAGTGAGGGAGAATTATTTAAAAAGTCTTAAACCTATTGCAATTGTGTCAATTCAGTCGTATACCTTTTTTTTGTCAATTCATCCCTAAACTTTTATTATATTTGTTCTAATTCAATCGTTCTAGCCAACTTTTGGCTAGTCAACGTTGACGTAGACGCTGACCAACGTTGGTGCGACTCTGCTCGCTTTAATGAGGCAATTTTTAAGAATATCTTGATATTTATTCGAAATTTTTATTAATTTTTTTCTTTTTTTTTTCTTTTCTTTCTTTTCTTTCTTCTCCTTCTGCCTCCAGCCGATCGCCGGATTGGCAACTAGCCAAAGGGGACAGCTGGCGAGGCTCGACTGCACTGTCTCTAGGTGAACTCGACCTCACCGAGCCATGGCGAGGTCAAGCCTCACGATCGTTGGGCGATCTCAGCCTCGCCAGCAAGGTCGACCACGCAGGCCCTCATCTATAGGAAATCATCGAATTGGCGTCTAGCCGGAGGAAAGAAGGAGAATAAAAAAAAGGAAAAAATAAAAATAAAAAGATAAATGAAATATTTCACAAAATATTAAAATTTTATTAAAAAATTTCCCGTCAGCACCGGCCGGCCAAAGTTTGCTGAAAGTATTGAATTGACACAAAGCAAAAGATTATATACTAAATTGACACAATTGCAATAGATTTGCGACTTTTTTAGTAATTTTCCCGAGAAAGTGAATTGCCATGTACACAACATAAATTACATAATGACAAGGAGACTGCTAGGGTAACCGTCCACTGTCATTTGTGGCTGGCGGATAGCAGTAAAAATTGTGAAAAAAAAAAAAAATTGTGGCTTACATAACACGGTCGCCCTTTCATTGAACTGTATAACCATCATGGAAGCATTTCCCAAACAACAATACGAGACATAATGGCTATCCAGAAGAATTGCCGATAATTTCTATTTCATATCAGGAAGCACCTACCAGGAGTTGTCCATTGAGTCCATCGAACCGAGAAGGCATCATCCATCCCTCTGTGACGAGCCAGTTCCCGAGGTTCACGGCCTTGAGAGGCAACTTGAACTCGACGGTCTGGGCGAGGATCGAGGGAAGGAAGACGCAGAGAGAACAAAGCAGGGCGAATGGATGGTGACGAGAGTGCACCATTTCTGACTCTCTCTTCGTTGCTGTGATAGAGGGAGGGAGCCAACGCATTTATAGGCATGAACGAGAAGTCTTGAGAGTAAGAAGAATTCGGTGGTGGGTTCACTTGACGCAGTTCAGAGGGGTCCATACTTTGGTGGTGCGTTGACTTACTCATTTGAGAGTGTAAGAAGAGTTTAGTAGTGTGATGGCTTGGCGCATTGGAGACAAGTGCCGTCATTTTAATGACGGCAAAACGCACTCGAAACAGAGTTAGATAGATCATATTGCATTTGGCCTATAAACTATATAGACTAAATCATATTAGGACCAATTTGTTGGTGCGTTGACTTGACTCTCTTAGAGGGTAAGAAGACTTTGGTGGTCCCTTGACTTGACGCACTCGAGGGGAGTCCCGTGATTAAAGTGGTGCATGATAACTTGCCAGAAATAACTCGTTTGGTAATGCAATTCTATTTTTCTATTTCTGGAACAACATGGGAGTCAGTGATTAAGGTGGTGCATGATAACTTGCTAGAAATAACTCGTTTGGTAACGCAGTTCTATTTTTCTATTTCTGGAACAAAAAGTTGTTCCAAAAATAGATTTGAGGCAAAAATGAGAAATAAAAAAAAAAGTTTCTTCTCCATGGACAATGTGGACTGAATCATATGTACCGTCGATCATATAGGCTACAGCATGGGACCCACATGGTTAATAAGTGCCATCACTTTTTCTTATTTTCTAGAAACACGAGTGCGAGACGCGGCTACATTCATGACACACCTTAGTGGATCGAACCATCAACCGATTAAACCTAAACCTTCGACCTATGCAAGTGGTCCTGACTAAAGTAGTTCGCATATGATTAATGAGATTCAAATAAGTGACCTTTTGGTTCTCCAGTTGGCAATCCCGCAACTCTCCAATCAATAAAAAAAAATATTGGGTTAATATCACGAAAAACTCCAAATTAGTACACATATGATAAATTTACTTTAAAAAATCAAACTGGTATACTTGTGACAAATTTACCCTAAATTGATGCATCTGTGATAAATTTAACTTCCGTTAATTTTCGTTAAATTTAACCATCAAATTGCTGAGTTAGAAGGCACAAAGCAGTTCATCGGTGTACCAGATTAAGATTTTTATCCTCTGTTTGTCACAGATGTATCAATTTGAAATTTTTCGTGGTACAAATTGAATTTAACCAAGGGTAAATTTGTCACAGATATACAAGTTTGAGATTTTTCGTGGTAAAAAAAATTAGTTTAGGGTAAATTTATTACAGGTATATCAGTTTAAGGTTTTTACGGAAAAAAAATAATTTGGGGTAAATTTGTCAGAAGTGTATCAGCTTGGAGTTTTTCGTGATCAAAAAAATAATTTGAGGTACCAGTTTGGGTTTTTTTTTATGATGTTAATCTGAAAATATTTCACTGGTCTTTTCTCATCACGTCATCAGCTGACGTGGCTGACAATATTTGTGCTCTCATCCAGTTACTGCTCGACCCATATACATCGATGTTGAATTAAACACAAAATTTTTTTAAAAAAAAAAAAAAAAAATCTTCTCTCTCTCATCCTCCATCGTGACAGTCATGGGCCTCTGCTGCACGACCCTGCTTTCCCATTTGTGGGCTTGCACAGAAAAGTCTTTAGAAGACTTTCGGTGGTGGGTTGACTTGACGCATTTCAGCAGGCTCCAGACTTTGAGTGGTGCGTTGACTCGACGAATTTGAGAGGAATCCCGTTATCAAATAACCGTTAGGCGAAACGCACTCGAAACAGTAAGGAAGATAGGTTATATTGCATTTGATCTATAGATTATATAAACAAGATAAGATGGACCGTCCATCACAAAGGATCCAAGATGCGACTCTCTCGCGTGATTAAAATCCACATGTTATATGTTCGTATACTTTGTAAATCATGTAATAACTGCTCGCTTGTTTTGTTGTTGTGTTATCTAGAGACACGAGTGTGAGACCCAACTACCTTCATGAAACACCCCATTAGATCCATCAATCGGCTAAATCTAGACTTTCAACCTATGCGACTGGCCCTGACTTAAAATTAAAAGTAGTTTGCATATGATTATTGAGATTCAAATAAATGACCTTTTTGTTCCTCCAGTTGGCAATCCCCGAACATTCCAATCTGATGTCGAAACGCAATGGAAATTGGCTAAACATAAGAATTAAGAATCGATAATGTGGAATAATTTGTTCACTCAACTGTGATTATCAAAATCAATGAATGTAAAAAATATACGTCTCCTTCACGAGAAACACTAAACACCCTTATATACGGTGTTAAACTTAATTACAATAGGAAATGTATTATTACGAAAATATCACTAAATTCACGAAAATTGCCTAAAAACTTAAAATGCCTAAAAAAATCGGGCTAATTCCTTAAAAAAGCACCAACTTTATGTCTAATGATGATTCTGGCCCGAACTTTTTTCTTGTCTCATAAAAAAGCACTAACTTTAGGTCTAATGACGATTCTAGCCCAAACTTTTTTTCATTCCATGAAAAAGCACAAACTTTAACTCGAGTTTTAAATTCGGCCCTCCTTAAATTGGAACCATTAATTCTCCAACTCATCAATAAATTCATGTGGTTTGTTGACATGGATTTATGGTACTATTAATCATCTTATTGGCATGGAATATAAAGTTAATCCTCTTTAGGAGGGTAGGGCCGGGCTTGTTAAAAAAAGAATGCTTTAATCGTGAGCTAGGCGGATCTCGTCCATGGCGTCTCTTCATGAGTGGTAATACACAGCTGTCGCGACCCTCTCCTCGAGGAGCCTGTCGGAGGGGGCTAATGGGCCGCCCGATGTTGCCTGATCGGACGCGGGTCTCTCCCAAGGTCTATTACCCATATCGCAACGACTGGATATACGTGATCGACCTTCAGTGCGGTCTAGTGACATGTGATATGTGTACATGCCAATGAGTCACCACCAATCATTTCGTGGAGGGTACGATCGGAAACCCTATCGAATAGTTGGGAGCAATCTATTCGATTCTGCGGAAATCAAAGAAACGGGATCGAGGACTTTGTTACGCCAACTGCTAGAGTTGACGCCCTTTCGGCACCTAAGTTGAATGATTTATCTGACCCTAGGATTTCATACAGATGAGTGGGGTACGGACCCTAATTCTAAGAGTTCATGCAGACAGGAATGGCTATACTATCACTCACAGTCAATAAAAGTAAATGCGCAAATCAAGGATTCAATACGTACGGATAAAACACATGAAAGCAGCATGGTATCCCTAATGAGGCCCTATTAGCCTAGAAAAGTATCGATCAAGGCTTAGGAGTGATTTGGGCATGATTCGCCCATAAGGAGCAGAATCGTAATTTTGAGAAATTTGGGGACAATTTGCCTCAGAGGGGTAAAATTATCATTTCAGATGAAATATGCAGTCAAAATAGGGTGGAAATGGGATTGGCGATCAAATCCTTCCATTTCCTATTTTTCAGGAATTTTCAGGATTTTTTCTGGAATTTAAAAGTGATTTTACCTTTAGAGGGGTAAAGTCGTCATTTTGGAAAAAAATGAGAATTGAAAATCTCAAATATTAGGGTTGGTCACCCACTTGACCCAAACCCTAATTTTAAGCAATTTTAAAGACTTGATTAGAATGGAAAAGACGATTTTCCCATTGAGGGGCACAATCGTCATTTTGAGAAAATGGACGAGACTCGAAAACCCAAGGCCAAGAATTGGTCGCCTAACTGACCCGAATTCTTCCATTGGCATTATCGACTTTATCTCGCTTACACAACAGAGGCGATTTACCCCTAAAGGGTAATATCAGCAATTCTCGGAAGAACGGATAAGAAACCCCAAAAATAGGGTTGACCAGTTGTCTGTGGTCAATCCTCAATTTTTAGGGATTTCTGGAATATCTAGGATTTTTCCACAATTTTCCTACATTTGTTTTGGATTTTTTAGAATTTTCTAGCATTTTTTAGGATTTTCTAGGATTTTTCTGATTTTTATTTTATTTTTTAAAATCATTTTCTGAATTTTTTTATTAAAAAATGTTTCGGACAGGGTCGACCCGACCCACTAGGGTCGAGACCCGGCCCAGACCCGGACCCGCGAGACCCACGACCAAAACGACGCCGTATCTATCTTTTTTATTTTCGGATTAATCGGACTTGATCCGACGGCCTTCATTGAACCGTGTGGCTAATCCACGACCACTGGATGATCTGACTGGAATCTACAGCCTAGATTGAACGACGACTCGACCAGGGCCGTTTGATAGGCTTACTAAAATGTGCGGTTAGGATTAGAACCTAAGACTCGATCTGGACCGTCCACCTTCACTAACCTAAACGACGTCGCGCAGCCACTAACCTAAACGGCACCGTTTCAATTTATTTTGATTTTCTGATTTTCAAACTATTTTCGGATAATTCTAATTACTAATCGGACGGCCACCAATTATTAGACTCGATTAACCTGGACCGTCCGATCTATTTATTCGAATAGCAACCCTCAACGGCCGTGCTGACTGGACCGACATGTGGACCAATGGCCGACTGCCACCTAAGCTTTTGACTCGTTGACTCTACCACGTCAACTTCGTCTTCAACCTCGCGACTCCGATAGAACGAACGACCGAGCTTCTCCGGCGATGATCCGACAGTGGGATCTTAATAAAATTGCGCGAAACCAACGCCAATCGACTCACAATCGTCTATAATCTAACATATCTAAGAATCAGAGCGTCCTTTTCACAAAATCGCGAGCACCATGCAGAATGCCGAGTACAGCCATGGGAGTTCAATCACTCGATTCACATTAAACCATGGCAATTCAATCACAGAATAGCATCAATCAATGTTCAGAAGACTTACCTCGAGCTCCGATTGAGCTCGCTCGGCCTAGATTTAGCTAGGCGAGAATGAACAGTATTCGGCAATGGAGGTTGAATTGGAAGACTCGATTTGACGTGTTAAGACAAAATCGATGCAAAACAGATATGTGACGATGGTCATTAACATTCAGGGAACAGAACGCATACGCTAATTGCAAGAATGATCAAGAAATATATGGATCGTCATTGACGTACAGTGAGAAGCTCGGAAGTCTATCTCACATGTTTTCGCGGTCTCAGCTTGCGCGGTCGACGACGATCGCTTCTGGGAGCCTAGACAACCTCCTCGCAACCTGTTTGAGCTTTGGTTTAGCCTGAAGAGGCCCAACCGGTGCTCTGCAAATTCGAGCTCTCCCTCGACAATGGCGATGGAGGGGAACTCTCTCTCTCTCTCCTTCTCTTTCCCTATTCGATTCAGTTTTCTCTCCCGTAACTGAATCAACTCCCCTCTTCCTTCGCGAAGGACCTGTAGACTATATCCGATTTCAAGAAGCCTTTGCTGCCAATCGGGAGGACCAAAAAACTCGAAATGGCACGTGATTACACGTGTCATTAGGCCCAAACGGCGACGGAGACGATGGGTGTTCCGTCTATATCCGTTTATTTCTTCGGCAGCTCTTAATTCGTGCGAATTTGGCATGAATTTGCACTGATTTTGGGAGGTGTTGACTTTCGTAGGTCCGCCGGATTGACCGGCCAATTACTCCTTCCTCCGGCGACCATTGGCCGCAATTCCGGCGCCAATCGACGGGGAATGGTCCGAAGAATCAAACCCCCACCAATTCTTCTTCAATTGTAGCTGATTGCTTGGTCAATTTGGCTATCAAAATTCAAATTTTCACTGTTCACCTGCACAGGAGTCTGAGGAAGACGATGACACTGTTTCAGACTGGTTCAACCGTCTGACCGGGCAGTCTGACCTGTCCGAACCGGTTCCGAGTTGCAATTTTCCAAATTAAAGGGAAAGTTTTTCAATTGGACCTCAGAATCGAACTTAGGGCACGAATGTTATCTAAAAATGTGGTTTTGCCCAAAAGTTCGTATCAATTTCAACAAAAACCCCAAATTTTCATTTAATTGCAAATCGGGGAATTGTGCAATTGAAGGTTCAAATGATCAAATTGGACAAAACCACCTATGCCATTTGATTCAAAATGATGAAAAGTATTGGGCAGTGACTTCAATTTGCAATGATAGTCTCTAAATTGAAAGTAATTTCAATTATGCCCAATTTCAAGGACTAAAATACAATTAAGTATGCAATTTTGCCAAATTCATGCAATTGAGCAATTTGTGCGAACAATTGGGCTAAATTGCAATAAGGGACAACTAGATTGAATGTAAAGATCCTAAAAAATGTCAAAATTGCAAATTAAAAGACTCAATTGACATTTTTTTTTATCAAATTCAATCGTATGTGTTACGAAGGAACACATAAAATTGAATCTGATTTTGGACTTTTTATGAGGTCAGAAAGACAAGGGATTTAAAATAAAAATATAGGCTATTTTTCCATATTTTTGTGACCTCGAATGCTATTTTTCTTGATTTTTCTAGTATTTTCCTAATTTTTGAAAATATTAAAAAATGCGAAAAATATGAAAAATTATTTTTTTTTGTCAAAAATGGTTCCATAGGCTTGGCCAAGGCCACCAAAGTTTATTTTGTAATTTTTTGATTTTTTAAGGATTTTTTTATGAATTTTCTAAGAAATGGCCAAAAAAAGGCTGATCCAAAATTAGGTGTCAACAGCTGCCCCTCTTTGAGAGGAATCTCACGAGAGATTTCTCTCAAAGACAGGTGACACCTTAGTCTAGATCGACTCTACTAGGGAATAGAATAATAATAAAAAATGAATCTTGACATCTAGGGGGTGCATGATTGTCATTCTCTTTCAGGACTATGTTTCTAGCAAGAAATAGATTTTTCGATTTCTATTTCCTAGACGAATTTCTCAACCAAAAATCGCGTTTGACAACAATATAATTTTTCTATTTCCCAAAAAGAAATTCGTTTGATAATAGCATAAAATTTCTATTTCCGGTGACCGGCGGCGGCGGCGACCGGCGGCGGCGGCCGGCGACGGCGACCGGCTGCGGCGGGCGGCGACCAGCGGCGGCGCCGGCGGCGACCGGCGGCGGCCGCCGGCGACTGGCGATTGCGGTGGCGGGTGGCAATTTTTTTTTTATTTCTCAAATCTGTTTCAGAAACAAAAAAACTACTTTTTTCTATTTCTCAAATCTCAGCCAAATCTATTTCTCGGCCAAAAAACTAGCCCGGAAATAAAAAAATTACTTTGCGCTGTCAAACGCATTTCTGTTCCAAAGCTATTCCCTGGAACAAAAAAACTAAAAAACAGAGAAATAGAAAGACAATCATGCACCCCCCTAATCTTTCTTGTCCCGCTTGTAAATGCTTTGCCCTATCTTTGCCAGTGCGAGAGGGAGAGAGGCGGGATAGAGATGCTCACCTGTTACTTACCTGCCTAATGCTCATGCGGCATGCGCGGTTTATAGCGGGTTCAAGTGGATACCTAGGGGCTCGTCTCTTGAGCATCCCAGGGCGGTTAAACTCTAGCATGTGTGGTAGGCCAAACCACACTGTGATTCCTATGTTTGACAGGAACCTGTGAATGACGCACCCGTTCTTTAGGGATTGTCAAGGGCTTTGATCCGTATGGTGGATCAAACCATGAATAGGACTCCTTTCTGCTAGGAACCTATAGATGACGCATCAGTTCTGTAGGAATTGTCGAATATTTTGATCCGTCAGGGGGATCAAGCCGAGAATAGGACTCCTTTCTGCTAGGAACCTATGGATGACGCACCCGTTCTGTAGGGATTGTCGAACATTTTGATCCGTCAGGGGGATCAGGCCGAGAATATGACTCCTTTCTGCTAGGAACCTATGGATGACGCACCCGTTCTGTAGGGATTGTCGAACATTTTGATCCGTCAAGGGGATCAGGCCGAGAATAGGACTCCTCTCTGCTATGAAACTATGGATGACGCACCCATTCTGTAGGGATTGTCGAACATTAAGCTGATCCTACACTCTGAGGAATCAACTAGGGTCTATACAAGTGAGATGTACCTAACTCTTAGGTTTACCAAATGAGCTATTCTGGTTTTAGGGATTACCTAGAACCTCGCAGACAGCTAGTTCTAAAAATTGTCCTTTTGACGTGTAAGACGTTATTCTGGGATTTGGGGACTCCAAATATCCTGCAGAAAACTCAAACCTGCAAAAACTTTGATAAGATTTTTCTGGGATTTTAGGGGTCACCTGAAATCTCGCAGAAAGACGATCTTGAATATTGTCATTTCGACATTGAAGGTGACATTCTGGGATCTGGGAACTCTAGGCATCCTGCAGAAAGCTTATACCTATAAAATTGAAATCTCTCAGGGAGATGATTCCGAAAATTGTCCTTTTGACATTTGGAGGTGACATTCTGGGATATGGGGACTTCAGGCATCCTGCAGAAAGTTTAAACCTGTAAAACTGGGATCTCATGAAGAGATTATTCTAAAGATTGTCCTTTTGACATTGGAGGTGACATTTTGGGATCTGGGGGCTCCAGGCATCCTGCAGAAAGCTCAAACCTATAAAACTGAAATTTCTCATGAAGAGATGATTCCAAATATTGTCCTTTTGACATTGGACGAGACATTCTGGGATCTGGGGACTCCAGGCATCTTGTAGAAAGCTTAAACCTATAAAACTGAAGTCTCATGAAGAGATGATTCCGAAGATTGTCCTTTTGACAAGATGATAAACATAATGCAGGTAAATGTTCATTTTAACCTATGCAATTATGCAAAATGACTTGAGATGCTGGAGATTGTTCAAGATATCTTCAAGCATGCGAGGATGATTAAGAATCCTTGTGAGGAAAATCTTTGGATCAAACAATTTGAAGTTTCCAACCAAAGCTTGCTTTCGAGCATTCTATTGGAATATCTCTGTCAGAAAGGTCTTCTTACCAATTTTTCTGACTTGGTCTTTTCATAACAAGAGCACTCGAATTTCCTAATACCATGTACCTGGGCTTTCGGGACTGTTCGCAGCGCATACATTTAGATTGATCAGGAGGTCTTTACGGGACCGTAATGTTGGGCTTGGACATGGCTTCCGAAGGAGGACTCACTTTCTGAGTCAGGTCTTTTTGAACACAAAATTTTCTTCATTTGCTTCGGGTTTACAAGTCAAGAACCCTGCAAAATGAGAAAGAAATAATCTTGCTCGAACTTCTTCGAGCTAAGCTTAGACATTAAACCCTACCTTAACCCAAGTGCTTTAATCAGAAAAGACTTCTCAGGGTTGTAACACAGGTAGGTTTCGGGATCAAAAAGAAAGGCTTGTTTTTGGCTCAGAATACGCGAAGGGTTTAACATTGGTGATCACTGCAGGTTTGCTGCCGATCTGGTCCCTTGCGGTTCAAAGAGTGCCTCAGTCTCTGAGGTGCATTGGTAGTCTTTGGGAGAACTTCTCTCTCGTGTTAGCGCGGCGTCAACATCTGAATGTGACATAATTTGGGAGTGTCTTTCACAATTTGTCTCCCTTGGGATTTTCTTTTACAACCAAATTTCACTAGTGATCTATTCATTTATCATGCCATCTTTTGGCATTTACAAGGTCAAACACATGATTTACAAGTGTACAAATATTTGGATGGGCATCGGCCTTGCTTTTACCAGGCACTTTGCTTTTCTTGATGCCCAAGAATGAACTTTTCTCTCTTTTTTCTTTTCCTCATCTTTTGTTGAAATCCCTTATTTTCCTTTCTTTTGGGATTCAAGATTTTCAAGCAAGTGTGCTAGAGGTACAACTTGAATCTTAGCACTTGGACATTAACCCAAGAGTTTTTCATAATTCCTATTCTTTTGAACTCTTCCACTCTTGAAGTAACCTCGCTTCTGCCTTGGGATATACAATGATCACCAACGGGTTTGTGAAACGAACGTATAGGCTCAACTGGGTTGTGCAAAGAGTAAAAGTGTATAGGATAGAGAAACAAATGCTTTTCGTCATCTTAAAGCACTTGAATTATCATAGAAGTTAAAATGACAAGCAACACACGAAGATTGATGCAAGCCTGAGCAAGAGAATTTCTAACCATTTACCTCCCGATACTGTTGGGCTCACCTCCAGTCGGCTCTAATGCGGGGTGGTTCTTGACAGGGGTAAAGAATGAAACCTCCACTCAAATGGGTTTATCAATGGTCACCTATAGTGTTTGGGATGAGGAAATGAATACTTCCGTCATCTCAATCAATGTAATCGATGCGAAGGGTCCTTATATCCTCAGATCCAGGCTTTCCTATTCACACTTCTCTCATCTCTCAAGTGTATGTAGGACGTGTTTGGATTAGGTTTGCCTTTCATCTGGAGGAACATCCCTGCTAGATAGTCTAAGCAAGCTATGTTTTTGGAAAAATCACTTTGTTTTTCTCCTAACATTTTACTCCACAGGAAGATTTCGATGATGCATCATGCCTACTTGAATTATGCTTGGATAACCTCCGGTTATGACAGGAGTGCAATAACGGTCAGGAATTCATTTTTCAAAAATGAGATTTATTTCTAAGTTCGGGCATGTGAACGTTCATTCTCTTGCTCTTTTCATCTTACAGAAGGTGGGAGAGATTTTACTGCGTTTGTCTTCCGTCTTCATCAGGCATTCCTATATGTATGATGGAATAGACATTCTTGTAAGTGAAAAGTGGCTTAACCCTTGATGGAACATATACATATCACCTGGCACTTGATATTGAAGACCCTTCCGTCTAGGGTTCCGTTTGGATGAGTCCAATTTTGAGTCCGCTTTTTGGAATCCTGCAAAACTGAACACACGCTAGTGTATGCATGAATGCATGATATGCTTATGCAATGGTTATTATGGCGGTTCGGATCATTTCGGAACAAGCTACATATTCGACATCTGATTTCATTTCAAGGATAATACTTCTTCACAGCATCTGAATTTATAGGGTGTCACAATTCTTCTCCTTCAGAATTTACAAGGATCAATGCTCCTCCTGTGAGAATCTTTTTGACAACATAGGGGCCTTCGTAATTAGGGGTAAACTTGCCTCTCGGATGGACAGCATTTGGCAGAGTCTTCTTTACCACCAGGTCGTCTACCTCAAAACTTATGGCTCTAACCTTTCGATTGAATGACTTGGCCACCCTCTTCTGGTAGCTTTGACCATGACAGATCGCTCTGAGGCGCTTCTCATCTATCAAATTCAGCTGTTCATACCTGTGGCTGGAGTATTCTGTTTCGAAAAGTTTACCCTCTGATAAGATTCTTAAAGAGGGAATCTTAACTTCCACGAGTAGGACCGCTTCCATCCCATATACCAGAGCGTAAGGAGTTGCCCCTGTAGAACTTCTGATCGAAGTTCGATATGCCATTAGGGCAAAGGGTAGCCTTTCATGCCAATCCCTATAATTTTCTGCAGTCTTAGCCAGGATCTTTTTTATATTCTTGTTAGCCGCTTCTACTGCCCCATTCATCTGTGGGCGGTAAATGGAAGAATTAAGATATCGAACGCCAAAACGGTCTAGTAGATCATCGACAATCATGTTGTTCAGGTTGGACCCATTATCTGTAATGATCACTTGAGGGGTACCATATCGAGAGATTATGTCTCTCTTAATAAACCTCGCCACACTTCTTGCGATGGCATTTTTGTAAGAATTGGCCTCTATCCACTTTGTGAAGTAATCAATTGCCACCAGGATGAAACGATGACCATTTGAAGTTGTCGGATTGATAGGTCCTATCATGTCTATTCCCCACATAGAAAAAGGCCAGGTTTCGGACATTTGATGCAGTTCATTCGGGGGCGCATTAATCTTATCGTCGTATACTTGACACGGGTGGCATAACTGGACATGCTGGCAGCAGTCTGATTCAATGGTCATCCAATAATATCCGAGCCGCATGATTTTCTTGGCAAGGAGGTGGCCGTTCATATGGGGCCCGCATATACCTTCATGGATCTCCTTCATGAGAACATTTGCTTCTTTAACATCTATGCATCTTAACAGAGTGGAGTCAAATGACCTTTTGTACAGGACTTGTCCACTGAGGAAAAACTTGCTGGCCATCCTGGTTATGTATCTCCGGTCTCATGTTTGACACATTTCAAGAAACTCCCCTTTTAAGAGATAATTTTTGATGTCATAGTACCACGGCTCTCCGTCAAATTCCTCCTCTATCGTCATACAATAGGTCGATTTTTGAACTATGCCGATCCTTAGTGGTTCTATTTCTATCCCACCGGTCAATTGCAGCATCGAGGCCAGTGTGGCCAGTGCATCTGCAAATTGGTTATGAGACCTTGGTAGGTATTCAAATGACACATATTCGAATTTGTGTGTTAATTCTTCAAGGTACTCATGATAAGGGATGAGCTTTGCATCCTTCGTTTTCCACTCTCCTTGTGTCTGTAAAATGATGAACATGAAATCTCCATAAACTTGTAGCCTAGGTATTCCCATGGAAATGGTTAATTTTAAGCCTAGAATGTATTCTAAGATATTGTTGGTGCAAGAGAAAGTCATCTTTACTGCGACAGGATAATGTTGATCGTCTGGGAATATCAATATGCCCCAGTGCCGGCTCCTGATAGGTTAACAGCGCCATCGAAATACATGACCCACTTTTCTTCTGCCAAATTTAAAACTTGATCTTCTGTCTTTGTCTTCTCGGAAGATTCGCGATTTTGTGAGTTCTCTGCCAACATATCAGCTATGGCTCTCCCTTTTACTGATTTTTGTGGAGAACGCCTGATGTCAAATTCAGATAACATTACCTGCCATTTTGCTAACTTCCCAATCAGAGCGGGCTTTTCCAGAAGGTATTTGACAGGATCATTTTCTGTTACCAGCTGAATATGGTGATGTAGGGTATATTGTCTTAATCTGCGAAGTACCCATTAAGTTGCTACCCAAGCCCTTTCAACATGTATGTATTTTGCTTCAGACGAGGTGAATTTCTTGCTCAAGTAATAGATGACTCTTTCCTTACCATCCATCGAGCTTGTTTGGGCCAGTAAGGCTCCCAAAGATTCCTACTGTATAGTCAGATATAAGGTCAAAGGATGACTTGGGATTGGTGGCACAAGCACTAGCGGAGTGACCAGGTATTTCTTGATCTTCTGGAATGCCTGACTGCACTCTGCATCCCATGTCACTTTTGCACCCTTCTTGAGTAGCTTGAAAATTGGTTTAGCCACATCTGATAACTGATTGATGAATCTGGCAATATAGTTCAGTCTCCCCAGAAGGCTTCTTACTTTTTTTACTGTGGAGGGAGTTGCTAGATCATGGATAGCTTGAATTTTTTTAATGATCAATCTCAATGCCCCTGTTACTAACCATGAATCCGAGAAGTTTCCCAGATTTTGCCCCAAACACACATTTGTTAGGGTTCAACCTCAACTTGTATCTGCGCAGTCGCTCAAATAGCTTTCTTAATACCTGAATGTGATCATGTTCCTTCCTGGATTTGGCGATCATGTCATCGACATATACCTCAATTTCTTTGTGGATCATGTCGTGGAATAATGTTACCATAGCCTTCTGATAGGTGGCCCCAGCGTTCTTCAGTCCGAATGACATGACCTTATAGCAAAAGTTTCCCTAGGGGGTGGTAAATGCGGTCTTCGGTTTGTCCTCTTTCTTCATGAGGATCTAGTTGTATCCGGAGAATCCATCCATGAATGAGAATAGTTCGTACCATGCGGTACTATCAACCAGTACATCAATGTGTGGTAGTGGGAAATCATCTTTCGGACTTGCCTTATTCAAATTCCGATAATCCACGCAGATCCGAATTATGCCGTCCTTCTTCATGACGGGACTATGTTCGCAATCCAGTCAGAGTATGAGATAGCTTCAATAAACCCCACTCTGAGAAGTTTCATTACCTCTTCTTTAATTTTGTCTTCTAATTTGACTTTCACCCGTCTACTGCCTTGTCTGACAGGTTTAACGCTAGGATCTGTGGGTAATGCATGTTCCACAATTTCGGGATCCAAACCCGGCATGTCAGCATAAGACCATGCGAAGACATCCGGATACTCCCTTAGTAATTCTGTGAATCTGAGCTTTTCATCCCGGGATAGATGTCCACCGATCTTGACTTCCTTGATATTCATAGAGTCCCCCAAGTTAATAACAAATGGTTCCTCTGAAGTGGGAGGTACTGACTCTTCAAAGGCACTCCATTCTCTGCGGATAGATGCGTAACCTTCATCCTCATCCTCTTCTTCAATATTGTAGGAACAGCCAACATGATGATCCGAATCGCACAATAACCTGGTATGTATGTTTGAGATGATATGCCTGAAATGTCATGAGCAAGGTTAGTCTATACTTCATATGGAAATGCCATGCATGAGTGTGAAAAATCTTTTCGAAAGAGATTTTAAAATAAGTGGAGGTGTAAATAGGACTAGTCCTCGTATCATAGGACATCCTTGTCCTTGAGAAATCCTTTGGAAATCAGGAATCATATGAAAAATCAGGCCTCAAGCTTTTGTATGGAAGACTAATATTATCATTGGGCTGATTTGTGGTTCAATATGTCCTTAACAAAACTTGTGTGATTTTATTGAATGCAAAATGGGCCGCATTACAGCTGTGCTTATTTGGACCAATGTCCGGAGATCCAAAGGTGTTTTCCTACATCTATTTCAAGCAACAATACTAAAGGTGTAATGAAATGCGGGAAATTTAAATGTAGTATTGAGAGCAGGAAAGAGGTTTCTTTACTCAGAAACGGTGGCTTCATCGCCCAGCCACTCCATGATGACGTTCACGAAGTTATCTCCCAAGAAAGGGTTCGCCAGATCCGGTTCTGCTGTTGGAGATATATCCTCTTCTGACAACCACCTAGAGTTCTTATTGAGGTACTCGTTCAAAGGGCCGTTGAACATCTTGGATTTGCCTTTCCAAGATGGAGAACTAATGAATGAATCTCTCTGGTTTTTCTGGCCTCTATGGCGTCCTAGGCTCTTGCCTCGACCAGTTGTCTTAGGGCCGGCCAGACTTGCCCAGGTGGCTTTTCTGATATCCCAAGCCCATCTTATGCTGGTTAGATTTCAACTGTATATGGGTGTTCATTCCTTGACCATATTTGCCCAGGCCTTCTCTAGTGTTGTACCCATATGCTAGTAGCATCTTGGCTAATACAAGGTTGGCTTCAGAAATATAGGGAGTTCTCAATCTTGCCCCTACGGGAGTGTGTACTGCTGCCACCAACTCTAGGGAATGATGGCTCGCTTCTACCCTAGTTTTGGGTTCGATGTAGGGAATGGCGCTGCTCTGATATGTTTGGAGGTCAATTTCTCCATGCACGGTGATCACCTTCCCATTCACTACAAATCGTACCTTCTGATGTAGGCTTGAAGGCACGGCCCTTGCTAAATGAATCCAAGGTCTTCCCAGCAGGAATCTGAATGCACTGGGCAAATCCATTACTTGAAAATTTATGGAGAATTTCGTTGGGCCGATGAATACGTCAAGCTCAACCTCACCTACCACAGTCTTTTTCATCCCATCAAAAGCTCTTACAGCTGTTTTGGAGGCTTTAATCATTTCTTCTTTGATGCCTAAACTCCTCAAGGTAGATAGAGAGCATATGTTGAAAGCGGATCCGTTGTCGATCAGTACATGTGCTATTCTTTTTCCGCTGCACTGTGCAGTAATGTATAAGGCCTTGTTGTGTCCTCTCCCTTCCATGGGAAAGTCTTCATCTGAGAAGCTCAATTGATCTTTTAGGAGGATTGCCCCTACAAAATCTCCCAACTGCACACATTGATTATTTCAGGGACATGCACTTCATTTAGTATCTTCAATAGTGCATTCTTGTGCTTCTCTGAGTTGATGAACAAATTCAATAAAGATA
Source organism: Rhodomyrtus psidioides (assembly GCA_021437785.1). Taxonomy (NCBI): domain Eukaryota; kingdom Viridiplantae; phylum Streptophyta; class Magnoliopsida; order Myrtales; family Myrtaceae; genus Rhodomyrtus; species Rhodomyrtus psidioides. Next base: position 2,906,904 of record JAILYB010000087.1, on the reverse strand, counting down.
TTTGGGCCGGCATCTTCCTTAACTGCTCTATCACCTCAAACTCACTGGTTTTGATAATGGACACGAGTTTTTCTGCGTCCTCTTTCGAGACTTCCTTCTTTTCGGACTCGCCTTCCCTAGGGACGTAGAATAGTCCAGATCACATTACTGCATCTACTTCCTTCATCCCATAGTCCCAGTGGACAGCCTTAGGATCGTACTCTTCTACTGGAGGGACTTTTATGGTTATCGTTGTCGGGAAGGATGTCTCGAGTTCAGCTGTATCGTCCGCCTCTTCTCTTGGTAGTCGAATCACAACCGGCTTGATCAGACAATCTTCTATTTCACTTAAGTCGTCAAGCTCTTCCAGCTTGATCACCACAGTCGTAGCGGCTTCAATCATCGACACAGTGTTGTCAAAGTTCTCTAAGAAAATTTCATTTTTCAGTGGACGACGCCGGTCGTCGTTTCTTAGCTTTGCTGATGTTGCAAATTTATGGTACTCTCTCATTCCCTAGAGTTGTTCAACTGAGTCTTGTTGTTGATCCCTCGATCTCTCTATTTCGGCATACTGCTCTGTGTTAAGCTTGGCATCTATCATCTGGTCAAGCGATGATTCAAGTCCTTTCGTAAAAGGCTTTTCCGCTTCTTCCGGGATTTCTGGTTGAATGGGATCATCCATACTTCCACATCCGTCTAGTATGATATCCTCTATTTTCTGATAGAAACTAGGAGGAGCAGAATATTTCACTTTAAAGTTATACCCTCCGGAATCTTCACCCAGGTTGTCTATGATCTCTCCCATTTCAAGTGCGTTAGCCATGAATCTGTAATCTGCTAAGCTTCGCCTCTTAGCTTCCAGTTCATCCTCTTCGAGTTCTTCTTCCGGTTGGACGATCGGCCCAAGATCGCCTATCAGACTCTCGTGCGGGATACTCCACGCGCCTCCCTGCTCAATTTTGATCACAAAGTGGCTCCCTTCGAAGCTTAGAGAGGCCTTGACTCCCTCGAATTTCTCATCAGTAATATCTGATATTACTCCCAAGCTCATCATCTTAGTGATACACAATTTCTTCATGTCAGTAGAGACCTCTCATTCTTTCGGGTATAATGAGGCGATTTTTAAAATGTTGGTCAGCTTAGGTATGTCCACCTTCAGCTCAATGTGGCTTTCTTCCTCGTCAGTGAATATTACCCCTACTACTTGATGATCAGGGAGCGAAATTTTTTGTACATTCGGAGCTATGTTGTCAAACTTCAGAATTTGGTTGTCAATCAAAGCTTGTACCTTCAACTTAAGGATGTAGCAATTATCGACATTGTATCCCTTTTCGCCCATATGGTAGACACATGTCTGATTTTCATCAAAGTCAGGATATTTAACGGGATTTGCCCTGGGCAGTTCCTTCGCCACCAGGTGTTGCTCTAACAGTATCGGGAGCAACTTGGATAAAGGCCTCCGGAGCTAAGAGAATTGCTTTTGAGGTTGCCTCCTTCTGGGCTCTTGCCCTTTTGGTGCTGACCATGACGATCCTCCCTTAGTCTGATTAGAATTGCTAAACACCTTGGGCTTATGGGGGTCCGGTATGAAGGCTATGTCGAGTCTAGCCTCTCTCTCCTTCTTCAGAGGATATTGCTTCCTAGTAGAAGTTTCATGCGACCTCCTTTCTCTTAAGGTCCACTCGAGCCTTTCAGCCACCTTTATCAAGTGTGTAAAGGTTTAACATCCTGAGGTGTTCAATCGGGGAGTGCCTTCAGGAATAAGTCAATCAGCTCGTCTTCTGGAATTGACGGCTTTACTTGGGTCGCCAAAGCTCGCCACCTCTGAGCGTATGTTCTGATTAATTCACCCATTGCTTTTGAGGTTAGCAGGAGGTCTTCTCTCGTCGAGGTTATAGCCGTGTTGAACTTATACTGTCTGAGGAAGTCTTCTGCTAGATCTTCCCACCCATCATAGTCCTCCAAGTCCAATTTGATGAACCAAGCCAGAGCGGCGCCAGCCAGACTCTTTTGGAACGTGTTCATCAATAATAAAACATAGTCTGAATATTGCGCCATCTTGCGTAGGTAATATTTGAGATGAGCACGGGGACAGCCTGTCCCATTATATTTCCTCACGAAGTCTGGTTCCTTGTAGTCATGAGGGGTCTCCACTTTGGCGAAGGGAGATATCTTATCGAAACGAGCCAACTCATAACCTTGGCTGCTCAAGCATTCTTCAATCTTGGCTATCCTCTTAGCCTCTGCTTTAGTTTTCACGGTCTGCTTCCCCTTTTCATCTTTCTCAAGGTTGATGACAATATGGGGTGTCTTTTATGTTCGGCATACGGACATCCTCCTCTATACGCTGAGCATCTTCTGCTGTCTCTTTATCAGCTACATCGGGTGCAAATGATGGATTTGAGTTGTTCTGATTAGGGGCCACTGCCTGTCTGGCGTGGGAGGCTTCCAACATTGCCTTAATATCGGCCATCATAGTTGCCATCGCAGTCATCTGTGTTTTCAGCATGCCCACTCATGGGGTCAACTTCTATTGTTTCATTCTTGTCTTAAGCCGAGTGCGAAAGCGATGTGTTGGCAATTTCGTGATTAGAGTGTACCTGTTTAAAAGGAATTCCAGTGAGTATTTCTTTAGTATAGGCAAAAGGAAGTACTTGATGCTTTTAATTGCATATTTTCTATTGGTGAATGAGAAAAAAAGGACTACCTTGTGAGCCTTAGTCTCATGTAAGTAGTTCTTTTAATCATTCTCCAGAAAGAATTCATGAAATTAAAAGAAGCGTAATTTTTTACGATGGTTTTTATGCACTTGTAAAACATGGCTGCACTCATGCATATGCGTTCCAAGTAATATTCAGTACAAGTGAGTAAGCATGAAAAGGCATTATGATGTTTGCTTATTTTACACTTGACGGGATAGTCTATTCAAGTCTAGGATGCTTGAGGTCTAAGGTGCCCTCATCATCCCAGCATGGATCCATCTTTTCAATCTGGGACTCTTCATCTTCTGAATACAGCGGCGATCTCATATCTTTAGGTATGTACGGCTCTACTCCAGGTACGTACGGTACGATGTATTCGGGTACATAAGGCTCGACAAGGTTGCGTCTGACCGCCTCAAAGTGTTGAATGTATTCTGTGGTAGCCCTGTGAATGTTCTCCATGCGAGTCATATTTTCTGGCCACCTTATATCTTCAACCTGAGAGTTCTTCAAAGAGCGTATAATAAATTGCACATTAGCTTCAAGCTGTTTCTTTTCTTCTCCTGCAAGGGTCTCTTTTGGCATGTCAAATGAGAAGATATTAGGTCGGGGTGGTGAAGGAATTTCCTGTAATGCCCCAAATTCTCGGATAACCCTCTTCGGATAATACGCAGTAGAGCCTGTGAATCCTAGCAAAAGGACTGGGTCTTCGTCATTACATACGAGCCTGACTTTGCCTAGTGTTGGCAATCTAAGCCGCCATCGGAGCTGTTCCAATTTCAGAGTTCCAAGGAAGTTCTTCCATTCTATGAAGTTGAACTTAGGAATACATGTATGGGTTCTGACAAAGGTTTTATGAGGATGGGCATTAAATCTAATCTCAGTGAAACCCATGCGGATATGGAACTGTCTGATATGAGAAGTGAACCACAAGTACAAAAGATCACTAGAGGCTCTAAAAATTCACTTCTTATTCTTCTTGAAGCGATTTAGGGAAAGGAAGGTCTCAGTAAAGATAATGTTTGAGTAATCCCACCCACAACAGACTTGTCTGACTACTACGGCCATAATAGGGTCGAAGGTGACAGACGAGATCGGGAATAGCACGAAGCTAAAGAAGGCCAAGACAAAAGCTCTACCAGATTTAGTCCCTTGAGCAGCAGGGAGGTTGGGAAATCAATCTAGGAGGAAGGATAGAGAAATTCGTCCAGAATTGCTTTTGGCGTCGGCTTTGACTTCTTTGAGGCTTGTGTCAAGAAATTCAGCTAGCTGACTCAATGGCTCAAATCCTGTGGGAGGTTGAACTAGTAGGTGAGTGAACTCAACTCCAATGGCGGCGCTGTATTCTTCAAGAGTAGGGGTAACTTCCAGCCCTTCCATGCAGAATGTAGCGGTGGTGGGATCCCAATAAAGTGCCATGGCTTGAATAAAGGCAGGCGGGCACTCAATCTTCAGTAGGTCCAATAGATACCCTAGCCGTGATTTGACGTATTTCTGGCTGGCTTCGCCCATGCTATCCCACCATGATAAGAGCTCGGTCCGAGGAACTTTATACACTTGAATATCATTCTTTCCCATCAAGTCTAAAATATGCAAATGATTTTGAAAAGTCAATCGTCAAAAATTACTTTAAACAAGTGACTATGCAAATGTCATGAAGAAATAGAAATTAGAACATGGACCAACTTAATTGCATAGTTCAATTGAAGAAATAGAAATTAGAACCTTTTTCAAGTACTGGAAGACCTGACTTGAAGTCTAATTTGAATTTCTGGAATGTGAATTATGCAATTTAGTCAGGTTCACTCCAGTGACTAAGGGAAACAACAACGTCACATTCCATTGGTCAAAATATCAAATGGGAGAGAGCAGAATGAATCCCTTATTACAACCAGGACGCCTAACGAAGGAAAGGTAAAGAGAGACTCTTCGAACAAGAAAGCCATAAAAGGCCGATGGAATGTGAGGATCTAAACTACCCTTTCCCAAAGGTCTATTCTTCTTTAGAATGATAATCAATCAGGAACCCTTCTCCAGTTGAGTGTAAGGGATCTTTTCTAGTAAATTGATCGAGGCATCTCAGCTCCTCTGGCCATTCTCTGGTCCATGGTGTAATGACTTCTGGAGTCTTCTCGCATCCCAGCTTTTTAAGTACAATGTGTTTCGGCCTTGTCTTGATTGTAGGGCGTCTCCTTTTTTTCCCAAAAAGTGATCATGGGCATGTCTTCATTAGCTTGACGTTCAGCCTTTCGTCGAGCATACGTGTCCCTAGCAAAGCGGTTGCAATGTTGTCTCTTTATCTCCAAGTAATTCTTGAACATCTCGTCTGCTTGTCGCTTGAATCTGAGGTTGTCGACATAGTAGCGGGTTTGACAATCTTCAGCATATCCCAACTTGCGTCCAGTCAGCTCTCGGCCATGCACGAACCTAGTAAAATGCAACCTTGTGTTTGGTCCAGGGCAAGTGACTTTCCTTAGGTACTCGAAGGTTACCAATTCTGTTGAGCTTTTAGAAAACAGTGACATTCTACCCCATTATCATTGTTATTTCCATTAGTCACTTGAGTGATTTCATGATGTATGCGATGCATATGGATGTATATAATGCATGAATTAAACTATGAAATAGGGAATAGTGAAGTACATCGAAAGTAAATGCCTTATCAACCATACTTGGGGAATGTGAAATGTTCTCCTATAACAATATGCGATTTTAGGTATACCAACCATCCATAGACATACGCATGAGACAAGTGGGTATACTCTAAAAAATTAGAAATCAGGTGAGGAACCTATGACTCAGGCTCCCACGATCCAAATGAGGCAGATTCCTCCCCAAGGGTACCCACCCAAGAGGGCTAGATATCGCCAATTTGGATTGTGAGCGGGAATGAACAGGAAAGTCTCAAGTGCCATCAAACACGAGATCCTTTTGCATCATTTCCCTATCTAAGGTAACCTAGAGGTGGTTTGCAGTCGGGGTTTGACCGCCAGTGTGTGCAATGTGTCGTGATCATCACAATGCAAGGTTATGCACAGCAGTTTGTATCAAACACCGCTTCAATATGTGCGTAAGATAAACATACATTCCCAACTCCAACCTGCAGGAAAGATGTTAACAATCACTCCACCCCTTATTTCTCCAATCTGCAAAAATATCTAACATAATGGTTAGCGTACGTACCTCACCTTCAAGAGCATCTGCAGAAAACAAGGTCAAATAAACCAATCAACTTTTTAATCGGCTCAAGTCCTCTGGAATTCTTAACCAGAGATTCTGGTTTAGAATATTCCCCAGCGGAGTCGCCAGTTTGTCGCGACCCTCTCCTCGAGGAGCCTGTCGAAGGGGGGGCTAATGGGCCGCCTGTCGCGACCCGTCCGGAAGCGGACGCGGCTAATGGATTACCGATCACGGGTCTTGGATCGGCGCGAGCCCTCCCAGGCCCATACCAAATCGCGGCGGGAGTATTCTTCGACGATAAGAGTCGATCGCTTTCGACCTTCAGTGTGGTCGTGGTGGCATGTGCAAATTGTGCATGCATTTGGAGTCGCCACCGGTCTTTCTTGGAGGGTAGACCGGAAACCTTACTGACCGATTGGGAGAGATCGATCAGTTCTGCGGAACCAGAGATTTTGGGTTCGGGGACTTGGTTACGCTGGTGTCATTACCAACGCCCTTTCGGTACCTAACGCGAGTGATTTTCCTGACTAAGAGTTCATGCAGGCGCAAGTTTGGGTGAGGTAAGTCTGACTTTGCACATTAACCAGTTTAACATGCTCACGTAATCATAATAAATAAATAGATGTCAATCACATAAACATCTATCCTACGTGGTGATCATGGAATTATGACTTAATGGGTCTCGAGCCAATGAGACCACATTTAATCATTTTAATATTTTAATAACGGAGAGCCGCTCTTCGCTTCTTCTTGGTTTCTTGAACTCTTCAAGAATTGGGCCCCAAAGAGCTCGCCGACTTAAAAGGCTCCTCCACGTAATCCTCGTAGCATTTACATCAACAATTGACTATGCTAAAAATAAAGATTACATGAAAAATAAAAGGAGTACGCAGCCTCCATTTAATAATTACAACCCCAAATATATAAATAATCATCATACATTCATATATACATCAATCACATTGATTAGGGATTTTTCCATGATCACCACCCTTTCACGTAAGTAATAAATTCACAATTTAAAACTTAGGAAGGCACAATAAAAATTCTACGTTGAATCATATTCAGAATTTTTACGTAAAATAAGATAGCCATAAATTTTCGATTCAAAATTGATTTAGTCTCAATTTTTGCTACGTTGATTAATTTATCATATAAAATAATCAATCTCCATTAGCCATGTAAGACGAACAATTCGTTAATACATATTGGCCATAGTATTGCAAAAATTGCAAAAAATCAATTAAATGCACGAAAACACCTAAGGATTGGCTCTGATACCACTGTTGGGATCCACGTAACACGTAGCGGAAATAAATAACAACCCATACATGTATCTCCATAGGCGTACTTCGTGCATTTCAATCGAAAAAAATCACAAAGTCTCAAAGGGAGTAAATAGATTACCTCTCGTAGCGTGCTTGAACGGAGGTGTCGGTTCGATGTTCTTCGATCTCAGCCTCCACAAGTGTTAGGCATCTAGTTCGGACGCACCACCAATTGACGAACGGGGAGACGACTAATAACTCCACAACAATTGTGCTAGCAATATGCGGAATCAATATTCCGAACTTAGTATATTTTACTCACTCAAGATTATGAGAATATAGAGAGTGTTTGTGTTCTTCTCTCTAAGCTCTCAAAAATTTGCACACTCTACAAAATGTCTCTCCCCTCTCAACCTCAAAACTCTTGCCATCCTTTTATAGCCAAAAATACCTTCCAATAAATTGTATTTAAAAATAGCACTAACAATTATAAATTCTATCTAAAAATAGCACTCACAAATAAATGACATTTAAAAATAGCACTAACAATAGCACTCACAATTTATAATACAAAAATGCTATTTAAAAATAGCACTAACAATAGCACTCACAATTTATAATACAAAAATGCTATTTAAAAATAGCACTAACAATTATAAATTCTATCTAATAATAGCACTCACAATTTATGATAAATAAATGCCATTTAAAAATAGCACTAACAATAGCACTCACAATTTATGATAAATAAATGTCATTTAAAAATAGCACTAACAATAGCACTCACAATTTATAATACAAAAAATGCTATTTAAAAATAGCACTAGCAATAGCACTCACAATACAAAAATGCTAAAAAAAAAAAAGGCACTAACAAAGGTGTTAAAAATAATAACCATTATTATTATTACAAGAGTTAAAGAGGTTACCAAACAGTACAAATATGCATAACGTATAAATACGTATGACGTATAAATACGTAGAGCATACGTATACATCCGTGAAACCGGGGACTAATTGAAAGAAAAATGTGCAATTAAGCCCTTTTGGTAAAAATTGATTAAATTGGAGGGCAAATTGACCTAATTGCACTTTAAGACTTTAGAATCCAATGTCATAGCTTATAAAAAGTGAGAATTGAAAACTAAAAGACTCGAAAATGATTTTTTTTTTTTTTAGGCTCGGTTCGGGTTTATGTTTGTGAAGGAACATAGTGACCCGAGCCGAATTTTTGAGATTTAAAGTGACACACTTGAAGAGGAAATTAAAACAAAATTATCGAATATTTTTGGGTATTTTTCTGACCACGAATGGTACTTTTCTGATTTTTTGGGTATTTTTATAATTAAATAAACTCGAAAAATATTAAAAATACCGAAAAATATTTTTTGTTCAAAATTGGTTCCTAAGGCTAAACCAAGGCTTCCAAAGTTGATTTTGTGATTTTATGACCTTTTTTGATATTTTTAATTAATTTTAAAGAATAAAAATCACAATAATAAATGGTAAAAAAAATCAGGTGTCAACACCGCCCGATGTTGCCTGATCGGACGCGGGCCTCTCTCAATGTCCATTACCCAAATCGCAACGGCTGGATATACGTAGTCGACCTTCAGTGCGGTCTAGTGACATGTGATATGTGTACATGCCAAGGAGTCGCTACCAATCGTTTCGTAGAGGGTACGATCGGAAACCCTATCGAATAGTTGGGAGCGATCTATTCGATTCTGCGAAAACCAGAGAAACTGGATCGGGGACTTTGTTACGCCAACTGCTAGAGTTGACGCCCTTTCGGCACCTAAGTTGAATGATTTATCTGACCCTATGATTTCATACAGATGAGTGGGGTACGGACCCTAATTCTAAGAGTTCATACAAACAGGAATGACTATCCTATCACTCACAGTCAATAAAAGTAAATGCGCAAATCAAGGATTCAATACGTGCGGATAAAACACATGAAAGCAGCATGGTATCCCTAATGAGGCCCTATTAGCCTAGAGAAATATCAATCAAGGCTTAGGAGTGATTTGGGCATGATTCGCCCATAAGGGGCAAAATCGTAATTTTGAGAAATTTAGGGACAATTTTACCTCAGATGGGAAAAATTGTCATTTCAGATGAAATATGCAGTCAAAATAGGGTGAAAATGGGATTGGCGATCAAATCCTTCCATTTCCTATTCTTCGGGAATTTTTAGGATTTTTCTGGAATTTAAAAGTGATTTTACCCTTAGAGGGGTAAAGTCGTCATTTTGGACAAAAATAAAAAATGAAAATCTCAAATATTAGGGTTGGTCACCCACCTGACACAAACCCTAATTTTAAGCAATTTGCAAGACTTGATTGGAATGGGAAAGACGATTTTCCCATTGAGGGGCAAGATCGTCATTTTGAGAAAAGGGACAAGATTCGAAAACACAAGCCCAATAATTGATCGCCTAACCGACCCGAATTCTTGCCTTTGCATTATCGACTTTATCTCGCTTACACAACAGAGGCGATTTACCCCTAAAGGGTAATATCGTCAATTCTCGAAAGAACGGATAAGAAACCTCAAAAATAGGGTTGACCAGTTGTCTGTGGTCAATCTTCAATTTTTAGGGATTTCTGGAATATCTAGGATTTTTTCACAATTTTCGTACATTTTTTCTGGATTTTCTAGAATTTTCTAGCATTTTTTAGGATTTTCTAGAATTTTTCTGATTTTTTTTTTATTTTTTAAAATCTTTTTCTGAATTTTTTTTATTAAAAAATGTTTCAGACCTGGTCGACTCGACCCACTAGGGTCGAGACCCGGCCCAGACCCGGACCCGCGAGACCCACGACCAAAACGACGCCGTATCTGTCTTTTTTATTTTCGGATTAATCGGACTTGATCCGACGGCCTTCATGAACCGCGTGGCTAATCCACGACCACCGGATGATCTGACTGGAATCTATGGCCTAGATTGAATGACAACTCGACCAGGGCCGTTTGATTAGCTTACTAAAATGTGCGGTTAGGATTAGAACCTAAGATTCGATCTGGCCCGTCCACCTTCAGTAACCTAAACAACGTCGCTCAGCCACTATCCTAAACGGCACCGTTTCAATTTTTTTTATTTTCTGATTTTAAAACTATTTTCGGATAATCCTAATTACTAATCGGACGGCCACCAATTATTAGACTCGGTTAACCTGGACCGTCTGATCTATTTATTCGAATAACAACCCTCAACGGCCGTGCTGACTGGACCGACACGTGGACTAATGGTCGACTGCCACCTAAGCTTTTGACTCGTTGACTCTGCCACATCAACTTCATCTTCAACCTCGCGACTCCGATAGAACGAACGGCCGAGCTTCTCCGGCGATGATCCGACGGTGGGATCTTAATGAAATCGCTCGAAACCAACGCCAATCGACTCGCAATCGTCTATAATCTAACATATCTAAGAATCAGAGCGTCCTTTCCACGAAATCGCGAGCTCCATGCAGAATGCCAAGTACGGCCATGGGAGTTCAATCACTCGATTCACATTAAACCATGGCAATTCAATCACAAGATAGCATCAATCAATGTTCAGAAGACTTACCTCAAGCTCCGATTGAGCTCGCTCGGCCTAGATTTGGCTAGGCGAGAATGAACAGTATTCAGCAATGGAGGTTGAATTGGAAGACTCGATTCGACGTGTTAAGACAAAATCGATGCAAAACAGATATGCGACGATGGTCAGTAACATTCAGGGAACAGAACGCACACGCTAATTGCAAGAATGATCAAGAAATATATGGATCGCCATTGACGTACAGTGAGAAGCTCGGAAGTCTATCTCACCTGTTTTCGCGGTCTCAGCTTGCGCGGTCGACGATGATCGCTTCTTGGGAGCCTGGACAACCTCCTCGCAGCCTGTTTGAGCTTTGGTTTAGCTTGAAGAGGCCCAACCGGTGCTATGCAAATCCGAGCTCTCCTTCAACAATGGCGATGGAGGGGAACTCTCTTTCTCTCTCTCCTTCTCTTTCTCTGTTTGATTCAGTTTTCTCTCCCGTAACTGAATCAACTCCCCTCTTCCTTCGCGAAGGCCCTGTGGACTATATCCGATTTCAAGAAGTCTTTACCGCCAATCGGGAGGACCAACAGACTCTAAATGGCACGTGATTACACGTGCCATTAGGTCCAAACGGCGACGGAGACGATGGGTGTTCCGTCTATGTCCGTTTATTTCTTCGGCAGCTCTTAACTCGTGCGAATTTGGCATGAATTTGTACTGATTTTGGGAGGTGTTGACTTTTGTAGGTCCGCCGGATTGACCGGCCGATTACCCCTTCCTCCGGCGACCATTGGCCGCGATTCCGGCATCAATCGACGGGGAATGGTCCGAAGAATCAAACCCCCACCAATTCTTCTTCAATTGTAGCTGATTGCTTGGTCAATTTGGCTATCGAAATTCAACTTTGCACTGTTCACCTGCACGGGAGTCTGAGGAAGACGATGACACTATTTCAGACCGGTTCGACTGGTCTGACCGGTCCGAACCGGTTCCGAGTTGCAATTTCCAAATTAAACCAAATTAATGGGAAATTTTTGCAATTGGACCTCAGAATCGAACTTAGGGCACGAACTTTATCTAAAAATGTGATTTTGCGACAACGGGTGGGGCCGGTCGTATGGACCGAACAGAAGGCTCAGAAACTGTCTTTCTGGGCAGTTTTCGGTTGGGTGAAGATGAAGAGAAAAATGAAGAAAATGGAGGAGGGGGAAGGGGTGGTCGACCAATCTGAAGCTAGGGAGGTTATCCCTCAAATAATTGGTGCACTTTTGATAAGATGGTCATTAATGATGATTAGGATAAGGCTTTACCCTAGAGTGACACTTGGCAAGGTCTCAATTATTGGTCTTCCCACTTTAACTTCCATTGACTCCTTGCACTCCAAGTTTCGGCAGCTCATGGGGAGGGGAAAATGACCATTTTGACCTTCAATTATCCTTAGGACAAAGGGAAATGGGCGAGGGGTAAAATGGTCATTTAGCATTTTTCGTTTGAAAATTCATTTTTCCTAGTTTGAGTAACCATTGGCGAGGCGACGTCAAATCCTTTTTCAATTTTGAAATTCTTCATTTCCAATTGCTAATTTCGAGCTTTCAATCCATGTCATTAGCCCCAAGGGGTCGAAAATTCAAAATGTCACACGCATGGAGTGTTATATTGATGCTGATTGGGCTGGTTGCCTTATTGATAGGCGATCTATCTCTGGATAGGATTTGTATGTTGGGGGTAATTTAGTTTCCTAGAAGAGTAAGAAATAGGATATTGTAGCAAGGAGTAGTGCTGAAGCAGAGTATCGAGCCATTGCTACAACTACTGCAGAGATTATGTGGACTAGATATCTTCTGAATGAGATTGGATATGGATCGAGTGGTCCCACTTCGTTATGGTGTGATAGTAGTTCAGCAATTCACATTGCTTCAAATCCTATCTTTCATGAGAGAACAAAGCATATCGAGATTGATTGTCATTTTGTTCGGCAAGAGCTTACACGTGATAGTCTCACTCTCTCACACATTCGCATTGGAGATCAGCTAGCAGATGTGTTTACTAAACCTTTAGCTGGGCAACAGGTTCGATTTTTATGTAACAAGCTGGGCATAGTTGATATCTATGCCTCAGCTTGAGGGAGAATGTTATGAGTTATTTTATTAGTTATTTTATTATTCATTATCATGTGTAGAAATACCAACCGTATTATTATGTACCCACTTTATTATTATAAATATGAGAGCATGTTAACCTAGAGGGTTAGACGATCTATTCATATCATTCTCCTCTTTTCTTCTTCTTCGGATAGAAAAGATCTTGAAATCGAGATATTTTCTGGATTTTTGAAAATATTTTGGTATCTTCCTAGATGCACTGATTGGGAATACAATTTTCTTTTTCCCAAAGGAGGGACATTCAAAAGACATACCAAGATGCATCAAGAACTCTTTTGCATATAGGTGAAATCTCGACTCTCAAACAGAACAATATTGGAGGATTGTCTTGTGTTAGCCATTCTTAGAAGGGTAGGGAAAAAAACGGGATAAGAACAGCTATAGTGCCATAATTTTCGTACGGCACTCATTTAAGGGCCGTAACTTTTTTTTTCGCTTACTTAAGTGCCACAAATTTGAAAAATAGATTACATAAGTGCCCTCAGCGATTTGTCTTGCCAAAAAATCTAATATGGACACTGGTCATCCTACGTAGCATTGCCAACACTAATGTGGATAATTTTTGTGAATTTTTAAATATTTTTATTTTTCGGTATTTTAATTTTTCATTATTTTAATTTTTAAATTGCACGTGGGAATGAAAAATTAAGTAAAAAAAAATCTACAAAGGACGATTTACCGAAAATGGCATGCAAATTATCAATTTTACTCTGATGTGGCATTTAAGTGAGAAAAAAACAGTTATGACAGTCAATTGAGCATAGTACGAGAGTTATCACACTCTTGTTGTTTGTATCCCAAACTTAACATGGAAAAAAGTTTCAATTCCCGTAATCTTAAAAAAATAATAAATAAATATTATAAAGGGTTACTAATAAATAAAAACAAAAGTTCATAAGTCGATTAAAAAGTTGGTATATTAAAAAAATTAAATGTTGGTAATCCAAAACTAGTTAGTAACTTAATCTAATAAAAGCTAGCAGTCTCTCTAATTTAAATTGTATATTTAAGGTCATATTTAGTAAATTTGAAGCGTAAATTATGCAATAAAATTTTTAAGTTATTCCAATATATTGGTAATTTGCAAACTATCAAAAAAATTGATGATTTCATAAAATATATATATATATATATATATATATATATATTGATATATTCCCAAAAAGCTATTTGAAAATAAAAAAAAATAAAAACAAATCACTGGTCATCTTTTTCATAAAATAAAAAGCTATTGTTCCGAAGTCCAAAGTAGGCAGGCAAGGAGAAAAGGAACAGGTACCTTTCCCGTGAGAACCATTTGGGAAACGGACAAGGATTGGACAACGGACAGAGCACATGGAAAGAGAAAAAGGTACAGGTACGTAGCCAGCGCTAGCGTCGCCACGATAAAAATAGTTTGACATAATTACAACTTGGCACTCTCATATTTTACTTATACATGAAGGATATACAATAATTTCACTTGTGCTCACGATCTGCCGTTTCCACTTTCCAGTTATGATTAAGCAAAGCCGACGCTACACTGTTGAAGATTCCAAGAGGGTGGCAATCGATAGCTGTCTAAAAAAAAACATTGTTTCAATTACATGGATCCGATAAGAACAGTTCATAGATAACATCAACCATCATTTCTAACCCTCGTTTCTGATCGATGTGGTCGAACACGGTGACCTCCTCCACCCTGCTGCTACCGAGCTTGCTCCCACTCAGGTCCATATCGTTGCCTGCTTATTTATTTGGGTCATCTCTCCTTCTTACATTGTCCCTTTCTCTCCTTGATGCGCAAGCGTTGAGCTCTGCGCCATCAAATACTCGTTGAGACAAGAAGACGGCTGAGCCGAGATCGATTGATAGAGGGGGTTGGGGAGGTGGGGGGGTGGAAAGGTATTTTGATCACTGTACAATAAAATGGAGGAATAATGATACAAATAGTCCATGAACTTTGGTGTAATGTGCAATGCCGTCCCCAAATATTTAATTTGTTTAATGTCGCCTCTAAACATTGGGCTAAAGTTTAGAGGCCACATTGCACATTAGACCAAATTTTATGGACCATTTTCTGTTGCTTTTCGATAAAATGAATGTTTTTAGATTTATGGAGGGTGAAAATATCAAAGGTCATGGTTTTTTTTTTCTTTTCCATTTTTTGCCAATTACATCGATCGGTCCAATCACCTACTGCCAAGCCCCGATCGCGCGGACTCGGTGTTGTCGAATCTTTGGCCCTAGTGGTTGGGCCCAAGAGCTCGACAATAGGAGTGAGGTCGTCGGCGACGAAGCAATTGACAACAAAAAGTCTCGTCCTAAGACGTCCAAGCTCGCGACATTGGCCAATACATCCAGAATCGAGCCCTCGAACTTGAGTTACCCTGATCGTCGGACTCAATATCGAAAGCAATTATAAACTGGCAAAACAGTTTCAATTCTGAAGTGAATCTAAATTTATGAGAGATCGTTTACAGAGCATTCTATGTACTTAAGTTGGGATGGGCAGGGGAGGGGGGAACTGGGGGGTTTCAATCCTTGGCCCCACCTGACCAAGCAAGGCACTGTCTCGCGCCATTGCCGTTGCCGTGGCCGATGATGCAAGGCCGGACATGGGACAAAAAAGCTCCTTTTTCTTTTCAAATAATATTTTTCATATTTTTTTTACTTTGTTAATTGTTATTTTATTTGATCATTTTTCTTTTTCTTTTTCTTTTTTTTTTCTTTTTTTTCCTTTCCTCTTATTCTTTTTCCTCTGGCCAGAGTCAATCGGCCTTAGACGAAGCTCGCCCCTACTGGCCATTTTGTAAGGCTCAACTTCGATGTCGCCGCATGAGACCAAACCTCGCCCACCCAGATCTGGCAAAGTGCCAGCCTTGCCAGATTTGGGCTAGCAAGGCTCTCCTTGGTCAGTGGGCGGTCAAAATTGGCCGGATAGAATAAATTGATTTATGACTTTTTTGATAATTTTCTCAAAAAATTCAAAATAATTGCCTAAAATACAATCATTTTCTCAAAAGAGAGCTTATAGTGGACCTTATTTAAATAAGTGTCTGATGTGGCCATGACTTTCAAATAAGAACCTGACCTCGCCAAATATTCTGGCTTGTCAATAGCATTTTCATCGAAAAATTTATCAAAAAGTCCTAAAATTACTATAATTGTGCCAATTCAGTCTTAAATCTTTTTTTGGTTAATTAAGTCCTAAATATTTTGTATTTGTACAAATTCAATCCATTTAGCCGATCAGCGCTAAAGTGGTGTCAATTGTGCTAATGTGGGATAATTTTTATAATTTTTATAATTTTTATAATTTCTTCAATTTATTAGTCATTTTTTTATTTTGTTTTTCTTTATCTCTCTTTTTTTCCCATCCTCTTCATCCGGCAAATTGTCGGCCAAAGGTGAGGCCGACCTCGCTCGCTATTGGCGAAGCCCGGTCTCACCCAGCAATGGCGAGGCTCGCCCTTGCCAATGGGCAGTAGGGGTAATCTTCGCCCAAGGCTGCCTCGCCAGCAATCGGCTGAAGGAAGAACATGTAAAAAAGGAAAAAAAAAAAGGAGGGAGAAAATAAAAAAAAAAAGGAAAAAGAAAAGAAATAATTGAACAAATTTGAAAAATATCAAAATGCTATTTAAAATTATCCGCGTTAACACTGGAGACGCTACCTCACCTCCGGCAGGCCAAATGGACTACTTCATTAAAAAAAAAAGATTTAGTACTGAATTGATATAATTATAAAAGGTTTAGCCTGCGAGGGTCCCCCCAAATCATGTGAAGGCAACCCTAGTCCAGCTCTATTCGAGCATTGCCAATGGCCGGCCATCACCTGAGACTAGCCTATGGCGAAACAAAAAGGAAAAAAAAAAGAAAAAGGGAAAAAATCATTAAAAAATGGAGGATGAAAATACCCTTAACTAGCCATAAGATTTGGCTGGCGAGGTTCGACCCTTTTTTTAGATTAATATAGCAACTTCATATTCTTATTTAAAATAATGCCCACTTTGAGCCCTTTCTTGAAAAAATAAATACAGTTCAATTTATTGTTTGGAATTTTCTCTATATCTAAGGCATACATTCAGAGAGGGCACCGAAGGTGCAGACTGGTTTTGCTTATTTCGGACGCGATTAATGAAGGCAACAGTCACGGAGTGCCAGGCATTTAGTAACATCACGGACGCTTCAATGCGTCTGATAATCGGGCCTTTGATTTAAAACCCTCTTCACGGGTGTTGTCTCGATCGCCACCATCTGCCCAATCTCTGTATATTGCGCCGACCATTTCCATTTTTACCCGTTTTTGGGCTTTCCAATCGGGATCAGAGCAAACCCAAAGTCAACAACATCACTATTCATTAACCTATCAGCAACTCTGACCTTACCTGCCTTTTGCCCTCTGTCTTTACGGGTGTTGTCTCGATCGCCACCATCTTCTTTTCAGTTTAGACTCTGGCTTCGATTTGGTGTGTCGAGTGTGTGTGGTCCTGCACTGGTGGGGCTGATGAAAATGCCTACAAACGCCAAAGAGCGAGGACAACAGAGGAAGGAGACGGAGGTGCGCTCGAGAAGAGGCAGAGAGATGAGGCCGAACAGAGCCAGGGGCCCCCTGCATCCGAGAGATCAGAGGCCGCAGCCTAGAAAAGTTCAGGTCGTGTACTACCTCACCCGCAGCCTCAAAAATTTGTGTGGCGATATTAATTTTTTTAATTGGGTTAATACAACGATGTGATAAATTTAACTCGAATTATTTTTTTTACCACGAAAAACCTCAAACTGATACATTTTGGATAAATTTACCCCAAACTATTTTTTACCGCAAAAAATTTCAAACTGGTACATTTGTGACAAATTTACCCTAAATTAATTATTTTTAGCATGAAAAATTATAAACTGATATAAATTTATGCTCAGTTAAATTGGATTAATGCTACGAAAAATTCTAAATTGATACACGTGTAACAAATATAGGGTTAAAACCCCAAATTGATACATCTGTGAACTACGCGTGTCATCCGATTCAGCAATTTGACCGTTAGATTTAACGAAAACTAACGAAGGGTAAATTTATCACATATATATCAGTTTGGGGTAAATTTGTCACAAATGTACCAGTTTGTGACAAATATATCAGTTTAGGTTTTTCATGGTTAAAAAAAATAATTTGGGATAAATTGATCACAAGTGTACCAGTTTAGGGTTTTTCATGGTATTATCCCTTTCTTAATATGTACAGAGGGACTATTGGTAATCTTATTTAATACAACTAATGTCAAAGAAAGCCAACTTTTGACGGTACATATATGCCGGCAATCTGTTCTTAATATTCTTGATGGCATGACCTGCTTGATGAGGATGAGGAATCAGGCTAGATCTTTATGAGACCGTCCTCAATCATCTGTTTGAGATTCCAGGGATCGCCCTTGCACCTATAAGACCAATACGCCCACCCGAAAGTCGCGCGCCCGTACACGTCTTGCTGAGCCTTGGCGAATCGCCCCGAAGCCTCCTTTGTCCCCCGGTCATAGTCCACATGTTAGGACTCACCGACGAAGCTCAAGGGGCCGTTTGCCAAGATTACTTTGCTCAGATCGGAAGCTCTGTTGTTGTAGATGTAGTCGATGTTCTGCTGCAGATTCCACTGTTTAAACTTCGGATCATAGAGGCTGTAGTAATGCACGTCGATGACTAGTCGGCTCAAGCCTCTCGCGAACTGGAGGAGCTCCTGTGGGTCGGCTGGTCCCAACCGTTGGACCGGATGACATAAGCATCCGGAGTGTGCCTCCTCAGGCCTCGTAACCTAACCAGTAGTATTTAGGGAGATCCTCCAACTTGACACCCGGAGCTCGAGGCTCGTTCATCAGCTCGATCGCGACCAATGCCGGATGGTTGCCATATCTGCTTGACAAATGATAAGGGATCATGCTATAAAACATACTAAAGAGATGTGAGTCATGTGTTCAAAGTGAGAATTCATTTGCTAGACCTTGTTGCGAGGAACTCTATAACATTCACGGTGTCCTGAATGTAAGAGTCACCCCTTTCCAAATATCCGTCCCTCGGAGCGCTATGAGATTCGCCGTTTTGAGATCCCGGAGCAGCATGGAGATTAACTATTACCTTCATACTATGTTTCCTGCAAAAGAAAGCATTCAATTATGCAAGGTTAGACTCACGGGATTCTTGTAACTTCGATCACGACTTATTGAAATTTCCACTGGATTTATACGGCTGAGATGTAAAAAACGGCCGAAAAGT
Source organism: Rhodomyrtus psidioides (assembly GCA_021437785.1). NCBI lineage: Eukaryota > Viridiplantae > Streptophyta > Magnoliopsida > Myrtales > Myrtaceae > Rhodomyrtus > Rhodomyrtus psidioides. Next base: position 2,887,841 of record JAILYB010000087.1, on the reverse strand, counting down.
TGCTGACGCTGCCCATACAAAAGCATTGTCTAGTGCATTCAGCGAGCCTCCCACGAAAGGCGTCGGCAGCGCCAGATCATACGCTATCCACCATCCTACCGGAATCCTCACGGCGGTTAGACCATTTGCCGCCATAAATTCAAAATCCTGCTCGGTAATGTAATTGTTCCAATGATCCTGCAGAGTGCATAGCACGTTTGTTAATAGATTTTACTGATCTACTTAGACACTGCATCACTGTTATATGCTTCCTTTGCCACCAACTCATTAAGGATTCACCCGTAGGAGTTTCGGGGCAGCATTTGGGTCCATATCCGTTTGTTATTTGGTATTCGCCTTGTAAACCGCCGATGACGTTCATTTCAAAGACCGACGAGTCATTGTCGTCCCAACTCGAGGCTCCAATGTAATCTGCCGTCACTTCCGTCAGCGACTTTACCTGATCATCCATACTTTGTTAGAGAAAATCACGTCAATCAATGTGACTGTATCTGATTAATAGTCAGGGAGTATGGAATCTCTTTCAATAATATTTGGCCAGGGATTTTGGATGACAAAATCATGTTTGCTTCGGAGCAAAATCAATTAGAATTCAACCGTCGAAGCGAAAACCGCTCACTGTCGACCATTGCGGTCACAACAAGATAGTTTGTAGGGCACCGAAGAATCAGCTGAAGTAATATAGAAGCTGGAACGGGGGGAATTACCTGGAGAAACATCCCATTTGATGCTCGAAATCAAACTCGATTGGGATTGTTCGGTTTCCTGGTAATGTCAAAGGTCTTCGAGGTACTCCGGTTACCGGAAACTGCGACAACCGTTGTTCCTTGGCCTCGCAATCCAACAAATTGCTTGTTGAAAACTCTGAGGTTGAATTTCTTGTCGGAAATCCTCCACAACTGCACCACAGAAAGAGAGCGAAAAACTATGTTGGACTGCGTGTGAATCTTCTTTGAGCTTGTCTGCGAGACGATTTGTCAAGTTTGGGAGACAGAAAGCCGCCACACCCTGAAAGTTTCCCAGCCAGAGGCCTGGTCGCGGTTGGCGACGACGGTGGCTCCGCCCCTATTTTCAGCGGACAGGAACTTCCTTAGCTTCGTGGACTTGAACTGCACTTGAGTCCCATCCTACCATTGGTGGTTCATCTCATTGAAAAAGCGAAGTGATAGATTTACGAAACCAACACCAAGTTCCTTAATGTATGCAAGAAATCTGGCAATATGATGGAAAGAAATGAGTAAATTCTACTAATGTCATGCTGAAATCATGAACTCGTACATATAGACAAATACTAAACATTGTCGTTTCATATCTGTATCATTCTCAAATATCTTAGACAGTAAGGCTGCGTTTGGTGGTCGGGATTTCTGATCAGGATAGGATTGGATAGGATAGGATAAGAAATTCAGGGATTTCTCCATATCCTATCTACTGTTTGGTGAACTACGGATTTAAAGTCGAATACATCAGTTGATCACCCCTTGCAATACATGAAATCCTAGTACAAAACCGACAACTAAGGCTGTGAAGTGAGCTCGATACCAACGAATCACTAAATTACCTTACCACCATGCTTCTGAAGCTCCGACATATCAGCAAAATAGCCTATGTTCATCTCATCCGCACCGTCCTACACCACATCGCACACCACCCATCGAATTTCAAACACATCGTCGGTCATAAGAACTCAAGATTTACAGAAACAGGACAAGAACAAAAAAGAGCTTATAGCAGGGCACGTTCTTTCTCGATCGCTGCTTTGTTTCTCATCTACTCCCCGGGAAAGCCAAATGGTAAAGGAAAAAAAAACAAATCAGCTCAACAACATTCTCGTACGACCAGATTGAACTTGAATCGATGCCGAGAAGGACAAGGAGAGAGAACCTGGTAAATGTCGAGGAAGCGGGTCGAGGTCATCTGGGCCAAATGCTGCGGAGGCAGAGAGGCGACGAGCTCCTCATTGCACGAACAACTTAGAATGCAGAGCCGACGTTCTGTTCGCAAAGCTTCGACCAATCAATCGATTGGATTGCAGCATCTCTTCCTTCTTTGACTCTGCCTATAAAAATGCAGGCTTTCCACTTCCAGTCGGACACGTCTGAGGTAGAGAGGTGGTGGCTCGCTTTGTCACGTACGAGAGTCGGAGAATCTCATTGGGGCGTGATTCCGACTACTTCATTCGGAAGGAAAGGGGATACGGTGATCGCGACGGCGGCGACGGCGACAACGACGACGACGAAGACGAAGAAGGCGGCGAAGCCGATGGCGTAGGGGATGACGGGGAGATCGAGGCGAAGGTGGATGGTGGCGGTGGTGGTGGCGGGGTGGGGTGGGAGAAGAGGAGGGAGAGGGAGTTGAAGAAATCCTATCCGGCCTTATCCTACCCCCATCCCCCGGATTTTTTTATCCGGGCTATATCCCCTTTATATCCGACCTTATACTATCCGGAACACCTACCAAACATGGGATAGGATAAAACATATCCTATCCCGAGTTTTATACGGACGACCAAACGCAGCCTAAGTTGTATCTAGTGCAGGTATATATCATTTGGGACTTGAGAAGAAACGGTAAAACAACGTAGGATCTTCAAGAGAGAGGAAGAGAGAATCAAGAAAGACTACATCTTTATTCAATTGACTTGACATTACACTTCATTGGAGAAGGGTATTTATACTCAAAACAATACGCATATGAAAGGAAATAGCTAATCTAACAGAATCGTAGGAAATCACATAATATCCAACCATATCCCTAATATCAAGAATTATCTCCTAGAATATTCTCTGATAGAGAAATCTTCAATATGCATAATTATTCTTCAACACTCCCCCTCAAGCTGGAGCATCCAGCTTGCATAAGTGCAACTTTCATCCGAAATCTGTGATCAAGCGCCGTGTAAACCGGACCTTACACTAAACAAGAGATGTGGACACATCAAATCAGATTCAAGATAACGATAATTGTGTAAGCCGAACCTTACACGACAGATTAAATGTAATCCACATCGTTATCGGATTCAATAAGCGCTGAAAAAACACATAATCAAAAGGTTGACATAATTATCTCATACAATCTCGATAAAACCGTGTGGAAACCTATGTAGCCCCGATACGCGTGTTTGTAATTTTTTGCGTATCGGATACGCCGCCGTATCCGATATGCTCGGATACGCCCGAATACGCGGTCAACGCGTGTCCGGAGGTGTCCTCCTGGTCAACGCCCCGTCATGCCCCGGACACGCGTGTCCAAATACTCACTTTAGTCCATTTTCTTTTCTTCGGCCAAAATCTAGCCCACTCCGCCGGGACTCGTTCATGAACTCCCGGCCCAGCTTTGCGCTTCGCGCTTCTCAAAGCGTCCGAAGGCCTTGTTTTATTAGGAACTTTTTGTCCCTTCATTACTTTTTTCAGCGATGTGGGCCAAGCGCTGCACGTGACTTTCCCTCCCCTCTTCTTTTATTATGAGTTTTTTGTCCCTTCCTCTAGTTGCTGAGCGATGTGGGACAAGCATTCGTTAATCTACTCCAAGAGGCCCCGTGGAAGTGTAGCAGTTTTAGTACATAAAGGGTAGCAGCTCAACCCTCAAACCCCATGGTGTTCTCTCAACGTTTGTAAAAATAGTATAGCAGTTTTAGTACACTGATGGCGACTGTACATTATCAAAACTATAATTTAAATAGCTATGACATTTACATATATGTGATGATTGGAATTCATAAAAATGATAATTTAAATGTATATATAAAAATATATATTTAATATATAACGTATCCCAGCGTATCGGGAATCTTTATTTTTTTAGAAACCACGTATCGGCGTATCGTATCGTATCGTGTCCCGTATCGCGTATCGTATCAGTGCTACATAGATGGAAACCCAACTCGAATTGCGGCAAACTAAACTGCATCACCCTACGGCGCTCATTTGTTGCTGCTCAATAAAGGTGTGCTCAACTCTGATGCTTATAGCTACCTGGATATTTGACGGCAATCAACTTCGCATGTCGTTCACGATGCTCACATTTAAAAGAGAGAACCACAGCGAATTACATGGCAACGTTGTTGATTGTTAACAAAATAGAGATTTTACCAAAAACAAGATGAATAAAAAAATATGGCATAAAGAAATAAAGGGCGGTTTGGTTCCTCCTCTCTTAGTGGCTCAGATACCATGTTAGAAAGTCCAACCCAAAAATTTAAGCAATTAGGTGGAGGGAGACCATATGAATATAAAGAGCATATGTTGACACCTGATTTTTGACCAAGTCCTTTTCAGTTTTATTTTTGAAAAATCACAAAAACTTCATAAAAAGTCAAAAAAATACAAAATCAACTTTGGTGGCCTTGGCCAAGCCCAAGGAACCATTCTTAACCAAAAAATAATTTTTCATATTTTTCACATTTTTTTAGTATTTTTAGAAAATAGGAAAATACTAGAAAAATCAACAAAAATAGAATTTGAGGTCACAAAAATATAGGAAAATATTCAATATTTTTATTTTAAATCCCTTGTCATTTTGACCTCATCAAGAGTCGAAATTCAAGTTTAATTTTGTGTGTTTCTTTGTAACGCACAGGGTTAAATTTGTCAAAAAATATGTTTTGAGTCTTTCTATTTGCGATCTTTTGCATTTTCCGAATCTTGACATTCAGTTTGATTGCCCTACATTTCAATTTGGTTCAATTGTGCGCTGATTTGATCAATTTTGGCTTTAGGGACCTAATTGCATAAAATTCTCTTCATTTTAGTCCCTATAATGCCAATTCTGAAATTAAACTTTTCTGAGGGACACCCATAGAACCCCAATACTTCCTCCCTATGGTATTCGACCCCCTAAATCTTATGGTGGGTTCAATTGGAGCCAATTCCTCCATTAGGAACATCAATTTGGTAAAAAATCAATTTCGGATCCCACCTTATATTTGGGGTTTTCAATCAATTCAAGAGGCATTTGTTACGAAAATCACTTTTTTAGATGAAGTTTGTGCCATAGAAACTGATTTTCGAATCAATTTTATGATATATGCTCATCTGGACATCCAATTTGAATAAAAAATTAGAACCGAGTCAACTGGGTCGGGTTGACCGACCCAGTCAACCCGGTTGACCAACCAAGCCACATAAACGCTCGTGGTTTTCTTCTTCTTCTAGACACGCGCACGCACAGGAAAACAAAAGGAGAGGAAGCCAAAAATTGAAGGCAAATGGAGATGCCCATTCGACGAGCCATCCCTGATCGTTCGACCACATGAGGCCGACGATCTCCAACTGACCAGAGTTGGTGTCGCACGTGCGGAAGAGGGTGGCTGCCCAACGAGCTTCGGACGCCATAACCAAATGAAAATTGGTTAAAATAGGGGGCGGTGGCGAAGAAGATGGAGGTTGGAGTTTGGAATCTGTTAAAGACAAAAGAGAAGTCTGTTCGCGCGAACAGAGAGAGAGGGGAGAGCTTGCGGGGTTCACAGTTGGAGGCGGGAGCGAACAGGAGCTGGCGAAAGAGAAAAAGAGCAGAGCAGGAGAGAGAGAGAGAGAGACAGACGACGAGAGAGAGAGAGCTGGCGGGAGAGGAGCTCGTCGTCGATTTTGGGGGGGAGAGAACCAAAGAAGAGAGAACAGGAGGCTCGCGGAAGAGAAATACGCAGAGAGAAAGAGAGAGAACTGGCGAACAGAAAACGAGGGTGACGTGAGGACTAACGCGCACGTACACAGAGAGATAGAGAGAGTGAGGGAGCTCATCCGCCGCTCATGGCCGAAAGTTCCAAAAGCTCAGCCAGCGCATTCCGAGCTTCATCGAGCCACGCCGTCACCATCTTCGACTTCACCTCGACATAAAGAACGCCTGGAACCCAACGGCGTCGCATTTCATCACCAAAACAGGTGAGATCTTCCTCCAAGCTCGAGCTCGGACTTTAATGGCAACTTGAGCTAGAGCCGTCCGTTGGCTGTGATTTTGATTGCAATCTGCTCATCTTGCATCCCTGCTCATTTTCGCTTTTTATCCCATGTCATTTCGACGCCGGAATCGCCGAGTCGGCCTCCAACCACCCGAACCTGTCGAGAGCTCGAGAGCTCGACCCGAGCGAAACCGAAGCCTCGCAACGGCCGTGTAAGTCTTCCCAAACTCTTATGATACTCCTTGACTGATTTGGTAGGATAGATCTCGCCAGGGAAGGTCGGAACGTTAGCTCGCCGGACATTAGCTCCGGCCTAGGTTGGCTAGTTGGTCAAACTTGATTCTGCTATGGTAAGGTTGGCATATGTTATAGAGCTCGACAAGACGAGTCGTTTGCCATTGGTTTCGAGTCAATCCGCCGTCTGTAGGCGGAGATAGGGCCTTCCGACGAGGCGCCGGCGACACAGCGCCGGCGCCGGTCGTCTTCCCCGGCGAGCTGTTGACTGGTCAACGAGTGTTGACCAATCAACGCTGACGTCTCGCTGACGTGGCGCCCACGTGGCGGCCACGTCAGCCGTTCGGTTGCAACAGAAAATGAATTTGATCCGACGGTGGTGGATGTGCCACGTGTCAAGATCTGGCTTTTTCGGAAATTAAAAATGATTTTCAAAAATAAAAAATGGTTTTTGATCGTACGGCCGTGATTCAGCCTAGCCTTTCAATCGTGGCCGTCGACTGCTTCGGCTAGATCAAACCGTCTGTAGCTCGCCACGTGGCGCAATTGGGGCCGCTCATTCGGTTTGGGCGACAATTGAAAATTTTGAGCGGGAGTGTCCAAACGGCGTCGTTTTGGTGCGATCCGGATCCGGGCCGGGCCGGTCGTCGTGGGCCGTGGGCCGGGTCACCCGACCCGGCCCGAATAACATTTTTTAAAAATAAAAAAAAATCAGAAAATGATTTTAAAAATAAAAAAAATCGGAAAAATTTCAGAAAATCCAAAAAAAATGCTAGAAAATGCCAGAAAATTCCAAAAAAATATAGAAAAATCCTAGACACTCCAGAAATCCCCAAAAATCGAGGATTGACCACAGACAACTGGTCAACCCTATTTTTGGGGTTTCTTATCCATTCTTCCGAGACTTGACGATATTACCCTTTAGGTGTAAGTCGCCTCTGCTGTATATGCGAGATAAGGTCGATAATGCCAAGGTAAGAATTAGGATCGGGTAGGCGATCAATTCTTAGGTTTGGGTTTTCGAGTCCCGCCTCTTTTCTCAAAATGACAATTTTGCCCTTCAATGGGAAAATTGTCTTTCTTGTTCCAATTGAGTCTTGAAAATTGCTTGAAGTTAGGGTTTGGGTCAGGTGGACGACCAACCCTAATATTTGAGATTTTCAGTTCTCATCTTTGTCCAAAATGACGACTTTACCCCTCCAAGGGTAAAATCACTGTTAAATTCCAGAAAAATCCTGGAAATTCCCGAAAAATAGGAAATGGATTGGATTAATGGCCAATCCTATTTCCCCTGTCTTCTGACTTCCCAATTCGTCTAAAATGACAGATTTACCCCTTTTAAGGGTAAATTTTCTCGAATTATTCAAAATTACGATTCTGTCCCTCTTGGGCGAATCATGTCCAAATCACTTCTAAGCCTTGATTGATATTTCTCTAGGCTAATAGGGCCTCATTAGGGATACCATGCTGATTTCATGTGTTTTATCCGCATGCTCTGGATCCTTGATTTGCGCACTTATTTCTATTGGTTGTGAGTGATAGGATAGTATTTCCCATCTGCATGAACTCCTAGATTTAGGATCTGTACCCCACTCATCTGTATGAAATCTTAGGATCAGATAAACCATTCAGCTTAGGTACCGAAAGGGCGTCAACTCTGACAGTTGGCGTAACTAAGTCCCCGAACCCACTTCTCTGGTTTCCGCAGAATCGAATAGACCACTCCCAACTATTCGATAGGGTTTCCGAAAGTACCCTCCATGAAACGATTGGTGGCGACTCCTTGGCATGTACACTCATCACATGTCACTAGACCACACTGAAGGTCGACCACGTATATCCAGCAGTTGCGACTTGGGTAATGGACCTTGGGAGAGGCCCGCGTCCGATCAAGCCAGCGATCGGGCGGCCCATTAACCCTCGCTAGCCCATTTAGATGGCGCTCGGGAGAGGGTCGCGACAGACTGGCGACTCCGCTGGGGAATTATTCTAAACCAGAATCTCTGGTTACGAATTCCAGAGGACTTGAGCCGATTAAAAAGTTATTTGGTTTATCTGACATTGTTTTCTGCAGATGCTCTTGAAGGCGAGGTACGTACACTAACCATTGTGTTAGATGTTTTTGCAGATTGGAGAAATAAGGGGTGGCGTGATTGTTGACATCTTTCCTGCAGGTTGGAGTTTGGAATGTATGTTTATTTTTATGCACATACTGAAGCGGTGTTTTGATACAAACTGCTGTGCATGACTTTGCATTGTAATGATCACGACACATCGCACACACTGGCGGTCAAACCCCGACTGCAAACCACCTCTATGTTATCTTAGATAGGGAAAGGATGTGAAAGGATCTCGCGTTTGATGGCACTTGAGACTTTCGCATTCGTTCCCGCCTACCATCCAAATTGGCGATATCTAGCCCTCTTGAGTGGGTACTCTTGGGGAGGAGTCTGCCTCATTTGGATCGTGGGAGCCTGAGCCATAGGTTCCTCACCTGATTTTCGATTTTTAGAGTATACCCCCAACTTGTCTCATGCGCATGTCTATGAGAGGTTGGTATACCTAAAACTAAAAAAAAAAAAAAAAAAAAATTCCCGCTAATCTCTGTAAGTATGACTTCTCCCTCTACTTGTTCATTTCCTAGCGAAATTTCATGATAAGAAATTCATGGAAATCAACTGAATGCCCTGGGTGTTTGAGTTTACAAATGAAAGTTTTTGACAATGAATTTTAGATACAAAAGTGGGAACACTTCTAAGCCGTCCCTACGGAATAGATGGTTCATCCAAATTTTCAATCATGGATTAAGATGACATTTCTTTATGTCTAAAATTCTTCCAATTCAAGATTTTCGGGCATAAAGTTAAGGCCATGTTTGCAATCACATTTTGTATAGTGATTTCTTAAAATAATGATCACATGATTTTTATTAGAAAAATGTGACAAAGCAGTCTTTCAAGATTAATGCCCCCATTTGCGTATTAAATGTTGGGAATTAAATGGGTGTTTGATTGATGACCATGGATCGATCTTTTAATGACGTATCCTCTTATCTTGAAATCTTGGCGGACATCAGATGCCCGTAAATAGGGATTACGAGATATGTATTGTCGCCTTGCTTTCATTATAAAAGGCGACCTCATTAAGAGATGTCCTTGCTATGTAAAATGCTAAGTGTGTCTCCTTTCTGGCAGGTTATGCATGACATGCATTTATTGAAGATTCCTTCATCTAATCGCATGCGAGATGTGATCGAACGATGGTAAAACTGTAATCGTTTCAATAAAAATTTCGAGTGTTATACTTGACTTGCTTGGTTATTTCTTTTGCCAACAGGTCAAAACGGCTGAAGGCCAATGATGCGAGGCTTGTTTTCCCTGTAATATGAAAGAAGATGCGTCTTCATCAGGAGCCACCCATGAGGTTTCCAAAATAAGATGAATCGACGATGATAAGCCCAGAACAAGACAACATGAAAAAAGGGGCTTGCCTGATTTGGATCGACCTCTCTAAGTTGAAAAGGGTGTATTCGTTTCAAATTAAATTGATTTGTCTATAGGATGACATGGTTAATCACACTTGCGGGTGATTATAAAAAATGAGTGGGGACCGTTAAGGAACATTCCTTCATCTCTAATGCTCAAAGTGATGGGAGCTGAGGAAATATACTCTGGGGATAGTAAATCTGTGATCGTTTCAATTAGAGCCTGTTGTGCAACAATTGACGTATTCCTTCCTCATGTCATGTAGGTGAAATAAAAGGATTGTGTGAGGTCGACATTTGTCCCTTTAAAGAAGACTCAATTGTAGACCCTCAAAACTAGAGGCCAATGTGACATGGCATGATCTCCAGTTAAAGCGTGTCTCGTAGAATACAAACACTCGTGTTTCCCACCATGAGATTGATGATCACTCAACCATAAAAGGGTGTATATCGTTCCTCATTTCAATCCTCTCAAGATATGAAATGATCATCTCCTTTTCTATATATAGGGATGAAGAAAACTGAATGCTTATTTGCGAAGCAACACTTCAAGGTGTAAATGTACACAAATAGAGATAAATCTACACTTGTGGATCTCGAGTAGTAGGGTGCTTGAGAAGCGTCGTGAAGTCATGATAAATCGAGAAAACCATGAAGAGATGATCGTTGCCCATCTTTGAATCAAGAGGGAGTACTTGTTTTAGTAATTGATTTTCATAATCAAAAGTCAAACATTTTTCTTCCTCTCTAAACAGATTGAAATGCATCAATGGAGCAAAAGTGGCGAAAGATCACCCAACCTCAAGAAGGAGAGTGACAGAACCCAAAAAGTGTCGAACATCGTGCAACATCAAAGGCTGAGACCTTCGGATAATTACGATGAAGTTTCATCCTCTGTTGTCACAAAAGGGAGTAAATTGTTCCTTATTCTGATTCCATTTCATACAAATGACTGAGATGTTTCTCTTTCATATACAGAGAATGTTAATTCGAGACAGGTGTTAGAAAAGATTGAAGAAGGTCAAACACCAAAATCACCTGACGTGGAAGTGATTGACTCAACCAACAGGGAAAGCATTAGCGTGATACAATGGAGCTTCATATGGCTAAATCAGCTAACTCAAGGTGGAATACTCAGTTGTTGGGAGCAAATCATTTCCCTACCCAGAAAGCATGCCGAAGTCGAAGACATCAGATTCATCATAGTGATACATGGGACGAGTCCCTGAAATAATGGTTATCACTCATGGAACGTAATGGAATGGAATCCATCCATTGAGTACAAAAAACGTTTCGCCATAGCAACAATGCTTCCAAGAAAAACGATGCCGAGCCATCCCTCTTGGTAAAAAAGGACGTATCGTTCCTAAATAAGTTTCAATCAGATGTGGAAATAATATTTCCTATCTTTTTCCTCTCAGGTGATAAACAAAGTCAAGACACCCAAGAAGCAACGACTTCAGATGACAGAACAGGGAGTACCCGCTTTTCATATCATCTCACACATGCATTTAGGATAGATGATTTCAAGAGCGTCATAATGGCTCAATCTGCGAACAAAATTCTCGAGAAAACTTGAAAAAGTTTCTTAACAGTTAGAAGTCTCTTTGAAAAGAGCATTCGAAAAGAAAGAATTCAAACTTTATAGATTGACATGCTTGATAAGAAATGCTCTCTGTGAACAGAGTGAAAGGCACGAATCCATTTTTCGTTGCAAACATGAATCATCTTAGATCACTTGCATCATACATATCATGCATGCATCACTTATATGAAAGATATCGACAGGTCAAGGCAAAAGAATCCAAGTGAAAGGAAAATGCCAAGACCCAAGGAACGAAGGGTAAATAGTATCAATTCCAATTGCCCATTTTGTATGCTGTTCTGACACGAACCTTCTTTCCTTTGATAGGGAAATATCAAATAGTTCAATGGCAACTATGATGGCTGATATTAAGGCAATGCCGGAAGCCTCCCAAGCCAGACAGACAGTGGTTCCTAAAAAACTCAAATCCATCACATGCACCCGATATAGCTGATAAAGAAACGACGGGAAATACTCAACGGGCGGAGGAGGATATCCGTGAGCCGAACACCCCGTCGCAACAAAAAGCGTCTCATGTTGTTATCAACCTCGAGAATGAGGAAAAAGGGGAAGCATACCGTAAAAATCAAGGTGGAGGCTAAGAGATTAGCCAAGATCGAAGAATGCTTGAGCAGCCAAGGTTATGAGTTGGCTCGTTTAGACAAGATATCTCCCTTCGCCAAGGTGGAGACTCCTCCTGACTACAAGGAACCAGACTTCGTGAGGAAGTATAATGGGACAGGCTATCCCCGTGCTCACCTCAAATATTATCTACGCAAGATGGCGCAGTATTCAGACTATGTTCAATTACTGATGAACATGTTCCAAGAAAGTTTGGCTGACGCCGCTCTGGCTTGGTTCATTGAATTGGACCTGAATGATTATGATGGGTAGGAAGATCTTGCAGAGGATTTTCTCAGGCAATATAGGTTCAACACAGCTACGGCCCCGACGAGGGAAGACCTTCTACGAACCTCAAAGGCAAGAGGAGAATTGATCATAACATACGCCCAGAGATGGTGAACTTTGACGACCCAAATAAAGCCGTCAATCCCAGACGACGCAGCTGAACTTGAAGCATCTTGTCCGAAGACAATAACCATACAAATCCCTCTAGTAGAAAAGTACGATCCTAAGGCAGTCCATTGGGACAATGGGACGGAGGAAGAAGATGAGGATGAAGGTTATGCATCTATCCAAAGACGATGGAATGCCTTTGAGGAATCAACACCTCCCACTTCGGAAGAGCCGGATATTGTTAATTTGGGGGATACTGAAAATATCAAAGAAGTCAAGATCGGTGGACACTTACCCCAAGATGAAAGACTCAGGTTCGCGGAATTATTGAGAATGTCGCTAAGATGTCATGCAGCAAATTCCAAAGATGTCGAGTTACCAAGAGGTAGATAAAAGTGATCAAAGATCCAGATGGTTGAGGTAAATAACTAGAACCAGCAAAGAATGTTCATTAGGGAAAGCCCCTCCTTTCCTGTCAAGAGACCAAGCTGGGGACAAGATGCTCGTGTACCACCAAGATAGCATATTGAAGCAAGTTATCAAGCCCAAAGACGACAAATGTCAAGACATGCCCCATTGGGGCAAAACAACCAAAAGAGATGATTTCCTTGATCAATGGAAATTCAATACCTCAAAGGGAGTATCACGTTCCTTGATGATTTATACAAGTTAAACATGAATGAATACTCATTGCTTCATTTACAGGTGCAAAGACCTCTTCAAATAGGATCGGAAATCGTCAAATGAAAAATGCTAAGGCATTTGGCCAAGGTAAACGTCGCCCAGCTGGGGCAAATAGATTGTTGATGTTATCAACACCTTCAAACTTGAATGGAGGGATTCGACGAATGTTGTCCATATCAGCATACAATATTGGAATGGACTCAATCAAGAGAGAAATGTCGACAATTGACCAAAGAAGGGTAGTTGGGTGTCGTATCCAATTTACTCCTTTTTCTTGCATTTGCAAATGCGAAATCATTTCTTTCTGTGGCAGAATACGCCATTAGGACATTATCAGGAGTCCAACAAAGAGGAGAACATCACAAGGATGATCACAAGTGACAAAGATGCATGAAGCAAACGACTTTCTCAAGCATTGGAAGGATGACACTTCAAAGGTGAAAAGTAAAGTGAAGATCCAAGTAAGAGATAATCCAAACTGGATAAGGGATCGCATGAAAATGCAAAAATAAACAGAGCCATTTAGCTGGGGCAAAATTACCTAGCCGCGACAAGTCATGCCTAACTGGGGCAAGCAAATCATCTACGCGACTAGAGGAAAAAGCAGCATCTCATCCCCAGTAAGATCAATGAACGTGATAGAGGAGTCGTTCACATCAAAGTCAAACCTCAAGATACAAACTTGAGTGAAGGAAAATTATTGGCATTCAAAAGGACTCAGAGGGAAAGAACTCGCCGACTCAACTTCAGGGCGAGATGATCTTTGGAGATAACAGCTTCGGAAGTCAAGCATTCAAGAAATGAACTTTGGCTATAAGATCGAGTGGAGGGTAAAAAGTATCGCTTCCACACTACATGCTTTAACATACATCTTGATGAGAATTTATTTTTCCTTGAATAAGGAACTTTGAAGAATGACATGGGGCACGTTCCAAAGATGAATGAAGCCATCAAGCAGGATTCTTTACCCCAATCAGATGAAGGTGTCATCGCTATAGGTCAAAATGGCTGATTTATGTAATCTACGCATTGGCGTTCAGATGAGAATACATGATCAAGAAGACCTAACGGCGTAGTGGTCAGGTACACATCTTTTCTCTTCAAAGACTGAGAATTTCAAGAAATTTTAGAACTCTTAACCACCCTGTGTTGATTAAGAAAAATGCAGATTTTCACAAATCTATCCACTTCCATTGGAGTGTGTGATCAAGGGTAAGGTGTATCGTTCTAATTTTCTGAAATTCGAGAACATACACTGACGCATTCCTTTTTATGTTTTTCAGGAATCCCTAGCCACGCTGGGCAGGTAAGTATTCCTTTCCCAACCTCTTAGGTTTTAAGACTATCAGGATCCTAATTGCTAGAATTTGAGAGGCTTTTTGGAATCTAGCATACATTCAAAGCTCATGTCTAGAAAGACGCAAAATTCTCACAGTCATGTCATTGGCATTCATGTTTAGATCTGGAGGTTATCTGAACACGATTGAAATATACATTGTGCATCATAAACCCCCTTGGAGGGTAAAGTTTTGGAGAAAGCGAAATGAACTTTTCCAACAAGAGTTGTTTAAAACTGTTTAAAAGGATGTTTCCTCAGACAAGAGGCAAGCCTGATCCAAACACGTCCCATACACACTTAAGAGATAAGTGGAGTGGTAAGGATAGCGAGACCTTGACCTACGGACGTAAGGGTTATTCGCAGTGATTACATGGATTGAGACGACGGAGGCATTCGTTTCTCTATCAAAAACACTACAGGTGACCATTGATAACCCTTTGAACGGCGATTTCATTCTTTACCCCTGTCAAGGACCACCCACATTGGGGCAAACTGGAGGTACGTCCGGAGGTATCAGGAGGTAAATGGTTAGAAGTTCTCTTGCTCAGACTTGCATCAATCTTCGTGTGTTGCTTGTCATTTTAACTTCTATGGTAGTTCAAGTGCTCTAAGATGATGAAAAGCATTCGTTTCTCTATCCTATACACTTTTACCCTTTGCACAGCCCAGTTGAGCCTATACGCTCGTTTCACAAACCCGTTGGTGATCATTGCATATTCCAAGATGAATGCAATATCGCTTCAACAACGGAAGAGTTCAAGATATAAAATTTATGAAAAATTCCTGGACTAATGTTTGAGTGCTAAGATTCAAGTTGTACATCTAGCACACTCATTTGAAAATTCTGATCCCCAAAAGAAAAGAAAAGATGGGATCTCAAAAAGAAAGAAGAGAGAAAAATTCAATCTTGGGCATTAAGAAAAAGCAAAGTGCTTGGTAAAAGCAAGGCCAATGCCCATCCAAATAGTTGTACACTTGTGAATCAGGTATTTGATCTTGTAAATGCCAAAAGATGGCATGATACCTTTGTATAGGTCACTAGTGAGATCTGATTGTAAAAGAAAATCCCAAGGGAGCTGGACAGCAAAGGATACTCCCAGATTATGTCGCATTCAGATGATGAAAGCGTAGACAAGATGTTGACGCCGTCTCAACATGAAAGAGATATTCTCTAAAGACAAATGTACGCTTCGAAGACTGGCAATGCTCTTCAAAGACTATCAATGCACTTCAAAGACTGAAGACGCTCTCTGAACCAGAAGGGACAAGATCGGCGGCAAACCTGCAGTGATCACCAATGTTAAATCCTTCGCGTATTCTAAGCCAAAAATAAGCCTTTTTTGGTCCCCAAACCTACCTACGTTGCAACCCTGAAAAGCCTTTTCTGATTAAGGCACTTGGATTGACATAGGGTTTAATGTCTAAGCTTAGCTCGAAGAAGTTCGGGCAAGATTATTTCTTTCTCATTTCGTAGGTTTCTTGACTTGTAAACCTGGAGCAGACGTTGAAGACTTCTCTTCGAAAGCCTTGACTTGCACGCAAGTCCCCCTTTGAAAACCGTTGACCAAGCCCAACATTACGGTCCCTTGGAAATCCTCCTGATCGATCGAGGCGTATCCACTGCGAATGATCCTGAACCCTAGGCGCAGGTTTGATAGGAAGTTCGAGTGCATTCTTGGTAAAAGACCATTACCTCGAAACGGTGAGAAGTCCTCTTTGATGAGAATACTCCGTTGGACATTTTAACCAAACTCTTTTGGTAATTTCAGATTGTTTGTTTCAAACTTTCCCCACAAGGAATTTTTTATCACTTCCGTATAGTGCAAGATGTTTTGGATAACCTCCAGCATCGTAATGCATTCATTGAAATTTTCCATGACTATGATATAAGTCATAAAGTGCTGTCAGTTTGACATCAGATATCACTTAAAGACCATTAATGTGCCTTTGGTAAGAAAATTTTCAGATTGGAGCTTCTGCAAGACTCTTGATGACTTCGGCTCCTAAAACGGCTTGTATCACTCTTGGATACCTGGAGTCCCCAGATCCCAGAATGCCACCTCCCATGTCAAAAGGACAATGTTTGAAATTATCTCCCTATGTGAGATTCCAATATTACAGGTTTGATCTTTCTGCAGGATACCTGGAGCTCCCAGATCCCAGAATGTCACCTCAAATGTCAAAAGGACAATCTCCGAAATCATCCCTCTGTGAGATTTCAAATTTATAGGTTTGAGCTTTCTACAGGATACCTGGAGTACCCAGATCCCAGAATGTCACCTCCAATGTCAAAAGGACAATCTTCGAAGTCATCCCTCTGTGAGATTTCAAATTTATAGGTTTGAGCTTTCTGCAGGATACCTAGAGTACCCAGATCCCAGAATGTCGCATCCCATGTCAAAAGGACAATCTTCGAAATCATCCCTCTGTGAGATTTCAAATTTATAGGTTTGAGCTTTCCGCAGGATACTTGGAGTACCCAGATCCCAGAATGTCGCCTCCCATGTCAAAAGGACAATGTTTGAAATTATCTCCCTATGTGAGATTCCAATATTACAGGTTTGATCTTTCTGCAAGATGCCTGGAGCTCCCAGGTCCCAGAATGTCACCTCCCATGTCAAAAGGACAATGTTTGAAATTATCTCCCTGTGTGAGATCCCAATGTTACAGGTTGGAACTTTCTGCAGGATACCTGGAGCTCTCAGGTCCCAGAATGTCACATTCAATGTCGAAAGGACAATATTCAAGATAGTCTTTCTGCGAGATTTCAGGTAACCCCTAGATCCCAGAAGAATCTTATCAAAGTTTTTGCAGGTTTAAGTTTTCTGCAGGATACTTAGAATCCCCAAATCCCAGAATAACGCCTCGCGTGTCGAAAGGACAATTTTCAGAATCAGCTTTCTGTGAGGTTCTAGGTAACCCCTAAACCCAGAATAGCTCATGTGGTAAAGCCTAAAGGTTAGGCACACCTCACTTGTATGAATCCTAGTTAATTCCTTAGAATATAGGATCAAAAACTATTGTCAAAATCTGCTTTCTGTGAGGTTCTAGGTAACCCCTAAACCCAGAATAGCCCATTTGGTAAAGCCTCAAGGTTAGGCACACCTCATTTGTATAAATCCTAGTTAATTCCTTAGAATATAGGATCAAAATGTTCGACAATCCCTAAGAGACTGGGTGCGTCATCCATAGGTTCCTAGCAGAGAGGAATCCTATTCTCGGCCTGATCCCCCTGACGGATCAAAATGTTCGACAATCCCTAAGAGACTGGGTGCGTCATCCATAGGTTCCTAGCAGAGAGGAGTCCTATTCATGGTCTGATCCACCATACGGATCAAAAATTCTGACAATCCCTAAGAGACTGGGTGCGTCATCCATAGGTTCCTAGCAGAGAGGAGTCCTATTCATGGTCTGATCCACCATACGGATCAAAATCCCTGACAATCCCTAAGAGACTGGGTACGTCATCCATAGGTTCCTAACAGATAGGAGTCCTATTCATGGTCTGATCCACCATACAGATCAAAACCCCTGACAATCCCTAAGAGACTGGGTGCGTCATCCATAGGTTCCTAGCAGAGATGAGTTCTATTCATGGTCTGATCCACCATACGGATCAAAATCCCTGACAATCCCTAAGAGACTGGGTGCGTCATCCATAGGTTCCTAACAGATAGGAGTCCTATTCATGGTCTGATCCACCATACGGATCAAAACCCCTGACAATCCCTAGGAGACTGGGTGCGTCATCCATAGGTTCCTAACAGAAAGGAGTCCTATTCATGGTCTGATCCACCATACGGATCAAAACCCCGACAATCCCTAAGAGACTGTGTGCGTCATTCACAGGTTCCTATCAAGTATAGGAATCTCATTCTGGTACGGCCTACCATACAGGCTAGAGTTTAACCGCCCTAGGATACTCAAAAGACGAGTCCTAGGTATTCACTTGAACCCGCTATACACCGCGCATGCCGCACGAGCATCAGGCAGGTGATCAACAGGTAAGTAACAGGTGGGTCTCTCTACTTTCTCTCTCACGTCAGCAAAAGAATGAAGAGCAGAGCTTTCACCAGTGGGACAAGAAAGATTGAGTGTCAAGATTCGTTTTTCTTTTCCCCAGTCGAGTCGGTCTAGACTCAGGTGTCACCTGTCTTTGAACGAAACCTCTCACGAGATTCCTCTCAAAGAGGGGCAGCTGTTGACACCTGATTTTTGACCAAGTCTTTTTCAGTTTTATTTTTGAAAAATCACAAAAAATTCATAAAAAGTCAAAAAATTACAAAATCAACTTTGGTGGCCTTGGCCAAGCCCAAGGAACCATTCTTGACCAAAAAATAATTTTTCATATTTTTCACATTTTTTTAGTATTTTTAGAAAATAGGAAAATACTAGAAAAATCAACAAAAATAGAATTTGAGGTCACAAAATATAGGAAAATATTCAATATTTTTATTTTAAATCCCTTGTCATTTTGACCTCATCAAGAGTCGAAATTCAAGTTTAATTTTGTGTGTTTCTTTGTAACGCACAGGGTTAAATTTGTCAAAAAATATGTTTTGAGTCTTTCTATTTGCGATCTTTTGCATTTTCCGAATCTTGACATTCAGCTTGATTGCCCTACATTTCAATTTGGTTCAATTGTGCGCTGATTTGATCAATTTTGGCTTTAGGGACCTAATTGCATAAAATTCTCTTCATTTTAGTCCCTATAATGCCAATTCTGAAATTAAACTTTTCTGAGGGACACCCATAGAACCCCAATACTTCCTCCCTATGGTATTCGACCCCCTAAATCTTATGGTGGGTTCAATTGGAGCCAATTCCTCCATTAGGAACATCAATTTGGTAAAAAATCAATTTCGGATCCCACCTTATATTTGGGGTTTTCAATCAATTCAAGAGGCATTTGTTACGAAAATCACTTTTTTAGATGAAGTTTGTGCCATAGAAACTGATTTTCGAATCAATTTTATGATATATGCTCATCTGGACATCCAATTTGAATAAAAAATTAGAACCGAGTCAACTGGGTAGGGTTGACCGACCCAGTCAACCCGGTTGACCAACCAAGCCACATAAACGCTCGTGGTTTTCTTCTTCTTCTAGACACGCGCACGCACAGGAAAACAAAAGGAGAGGAAGCCAAAAATTGAAGGCAAATGGAGATGCCCATTCGACGAGCCATCCCTGATCGTTCGACCACATGAGGCCGACGATCTCCAACTGACCAGAGTTGGTGTCACACGTGCGGAAGAGGGTGGCTGCCCAACGAGCTTCGGACGCCATAACCGAATGAAAATTGGTTAAAACAGGGGGCGGTGGTGAAGAAGAGGGAGGTTGGAGTTTGGAATCTGTTAAAGACAAAAGAGAAGTCTGTTCGCGCGAACAGAGAGAGAGGGGAGAGCTCGCGGGGTTCGCAGTTGGAGGCGGGAGCGAACAGGAGCTGGCGAAAGAGAAAAAGAGCAGAGCAGGAGAGAGAGAGACAGACGACGAGAGAGAGAGAGCAGGCGGGAGAGGAGCTCGTCGTCGATTTTGGGGGGGAGAGAACCAAAGAAGAGAGAACAGGAGGCTCGCGGAAGAGAAATACGCAGAGAGGAAGAGAGAGAACTGGCGAACAGAAAACGAGGGTGACGTGAGGACTAACGCACACGTACACAGAGAGATAGAGAGAGTGAGGGAGCTCATCCGCCGCTCATGGCCGAAAGTTCCAAAAGCTCAGCCAGCGCATTCCGAGCTTCATCGAGCCACGCCGTCACCATCTTTGACTTCACCTCGACATAAAGAACGCCTGGAACCCAACGGCGTCGCATTTCATCGCCAAAACAGGTGAGATCTTCCTCCAAGCTCGAGCTCGGCCTTTAATGGCAACTTGAGCTAGAGCCGTCCGTTGGCTGTGATTTTGATTGCAATCTGCTCATCTTGCATCCCTGCTCATTTTCGCTTTTTATCCCATGTCATTTCGACGCCGGAATCGCCGAGTCGGCCTCCAACCACCCGAACCTGTCGAGAGCTCGAGAGCTCGACCCGAGCGAAACCGAAGCCTCGCAACGGCCGGGTAAGTCTTCCCAAACTCTTATGATACTCCTTGACTGATTTGGTAGGATAGATCTCGCCAGGGAAGGTCGGAACGTTAGCTCGCCGGAAATTAGCTCCGGCCTAGGTTGGCTAGTTGGTCAAACTTGATTCTGCTATGGTAAGGTTGGCATATGTTATAAAGCTCGACAAGACGAGTCGTTTGCCGTTGGTTTCGAGTCAATCCGCCGTCTGTAGGCGGAGATAGGGCCCTCCGACGAGGCGCCGGCGACACAGCGCCGGCGCCGGTCGTCTTCCCCGGCGAGCTGTTGACTGGTCAACGAGTGTTGACCAGTCAACGCTGACGTCTCGCTGACGTGGCACCCACGTGGCGGCCACGTCAGCCGTTCGGTTGCAACAGAAAACGAATTTGATCCGACGGTGGTGGATGTGCCACGTGTCAAGATCTGGCTTTTTCGGAAATTAAAAATGATTTTCAAAAATAAAAAATGTTTTTTGATCGTACGGCCGTGATTCAGCCTAGCCTTTCAATCGTGGCCGTCGACTGCTTCGGCTAGATCAAACCGTCTGTAGCTTGCCACGTGGCGCAATTGGGGCCGCTCATTCGGTTTGGGCGGCAATTGAAAATTTTGAGCGGGAGTGTCCAAACGGCGTCGTTTTGGTGCGATCCGGATCCGGGCCGGGCCGGTCGTCGTGGGCCGTGGGCCGAGTCACCCGACCCGGCCCGAATAACATTTTTTAAAAATAAAAAAAAATCAGAAAATGATTTTAAAAATAAAAAAAAAATCGGAAAAATTTCAGAAAATCCAAAAAAAATGCTAGAAAATGCCAGAAAATTCCAAAAAAATATAAAAAAATCCTAGACACTCCAGAAATCCCCAAAAATCGAGGATTGACCATAGACAACTGGTCAACCCTATTTTTGGGGTTTCTTATCCGTTCTTCCGAGACTTGACGATATTACCCTTTAGGGGTAAGTCGCCTCTGCTGTATATGCGAGATAAGGTCGATAATGCCAAGGTAAGAATTAGGATCGGGTAGGCGATCAATTCTTAGGTTTGGGTTTTCGAGTCCCGCCTTTTTTCTCAAAATGACAATTTTGCCCTTCAATGGGAAAATTGTCTTTCTTGTTCCAATTGAGTCCTGAAAATTGCTTGAAGTTAGGGTTTGGGTTAGGTGGACGACCAACCCTAATATTTGAGATTTTCAGTTCTCATCTTTGTCCAAAATGACGACTTTACCCCTGTTGACACCTGATTTTTGACCATTTATTATTGTGATTTTTATTCTTTAAAATTAATTAAAAATATCAAACAAAAAGGTCATAAAATCACAAAATCAACTTTGGAAGCCTTGGCCTTGCCTCGGGGACCCATTTTGAACAAAAAATATTTTTTGGTATTTTATAATATTTTTCGAATTTATTTAATTATAAAAATACCCAAAAAATCAGAAAACTACCATTCGTGGTCAGAAAAATACAAAAAAATATTCAATAATTTTGTTTTAATTTCCTCTTCAAGTGTGTCACTTTAAATCTCAAAAATTCGGCTCGGGTCACTATGTTCCTTAACAAACATAAACCCGAACCGAGCCCAAAAATTCCTTTTCAAGTCTTTTAATTTTCAATTTCCACTTTTTATAAGCTATGACATTGGATTCTAAAGTCTTGAAGTGCCATTAGGTCGATTGGCCCTCCAATTTGATCAATTTTAACCAAAAGGGCTTAATTGCATAAAAATCTTTCAATTTAGTCCCTGGTTTCACAATTTTTGAAATTAAATTCCATACGGCCATACCCATTGAAATTAAACACCTCTGTCCTATAGTTTTCATCATTATGAATACATCGGTGGCCTCAATTTTGAATAATTTGATCGTTTAGGCCCTCGATTTGGCGAAATTAACTTTCGGATCCTAGGGACAATTTGGGGTTTTCACATAATTTCAATCAATTGATTCACGAAAATACCCATATTTGATAGAAAACATGTCAAGGAATCCGATTTTGCCATCAATTTCATGAAAAGAGGTCAATTTGGGGCCCAATTTGGGCGATTTGGCCGAACCGGGCCGGTCGGGTCCGGTCCGACCCGACCCGGTCCGACCGAGTCTGCAACAAAGTTGCAGACCCATGCGCGCACCGAGAGCAGAGGAAAGCAGGGCAGTGTGGGGGGCGACGATTTTTTTAAGGGAAAGCGAAGCATGAACGTGGGGACATGAATGGATGTCCAGGCTCGCTAGGGACAGGGTCGTTGGACATTAAAAATTTCGCCGGTCGGCCACGAGGGAAAAAGAGGCTTGGTTTAATAGAGCTCGGCCGAAAGTGGAACGCGGGGACTTTTTGGGCGAACCCAAGGGGGAAGGCGAGGACCCCGGACCCGGAGCACACCGACAGATCGTCGTCGAAGCGTCCAGAGCCGCCGGCGACTCTCGAACGGGTCGGTATTCTTCCCCTAGCTTCGTTTTTTTTTAATGCATGCCGACTGTTCGACGAAATGCCAAAATGAGTATTGCATTTTGAGAGTCTCGGCTGACCCATCCCGACCTCTATTGGTCGCAAATCTGGCCTTGAATATTCGCGCTAATCTTCTCCGACCCTGTCTTGACGTCTGTTTTGCATCGGAATCGCGCCGGGGACAATGGCCGGAGTTCCCACCAAGCACGGTTCGGCTGAGACCTCGCACCGGCGTTGAGAGTGGTCGTCGAACGTCAGGAGACTGCATCCTTATGGTGTCCTTTGAATGATTAAAATTAAGCTTGAACGAGAATAAAAAAAATCTGTAAATCGTCGCCGGCGCCGGCTCAGTGGTCGTTCGTTCGGCCGCCTTCCAAGGTGGTTTTTCACCATATTATTGATGTATGTTGATTTGGAGTTGGTGGGGAGCCGATTAGGTTCGAAATCGCGTTTAGAAACCGACGTTTTTACGTCGGTTTGGTGGCACCGGCGAGGCGCCGGCGATCTCCGGCGGGCCTGGTCGTCCGTTGACCGGTCAATGCTGACGTGGCCGGCCACGTCAGCGGCCACGTCAGCGTAGGGGGGTCCACGACCGTTTAAAACAAAACCCAGATCGGACGGCTCTGGTTCAGCCATGTGTCACGATCTGGGATTTTCTAAAAAATAAAAATAA
Source organism: Rhodomyrtus psidioides (assembly GCA_021437785.1). Taxonomy (NCBI): domain Eukaryota; kingdom Viridiplantae; phylum Streptophyta; class Magnoliopsida; order Myrtales; family Myrtaceae; genus Rhodomyrtus; species Rhodomyrtus psidioides. The sequence continues at coordinate 2,864,435 of JAILYB010000087.1, read as the reverse complement.
TTTTTCAGAATAAATAATTGGTTTTCGAATTAATAAAAAATTTTAGATCCGATGGCTAGGAATGCGCCAAGTGGCGCTCTGAGAATCGTCTGATCGTGCTCAAAGATCGGATGTTCCAGAATCCGCCACGTGGCACGATCTCGTCCGTCGGAGGGTTTAATTTTCGAATTTATAAAATGAAATTGTCCTGATCGAATGGTCGTGGTTAAGCCACGTGGCACGACGTGGACCGTCCGATCCGGGGATTTTTCGGATAATTAAATAAAATAGATAAAAAATCAAAAAAATGTTAAAAAAATAGAAAAAAATATTTTAAAAAATCAAAACGGTGTCGTTTTAGACCGGTTATGACCCCTAGGGTCGGGCCGGGCGCCTGCGAGGCGCGGGCCGGGTCTGACCCGGCCCGGAAAATAATTTTAAATATTAAAAAATTCAGAAAATAAAAAAAATAATAAAAAAAAATTCAAAAAAAAATAAAAAAATCATAAAAAAATTCAAAAAATTCGGAAAATTCAGAAAAATTCTAAAAAATTCCAGAAAATAGGAAATGGCCACATTCAACTGGCCATGACCTGTTCCGGGTCTTTCGACCCCCGGTCTTTCCAAAAATGACGGTTTTGCCCTTCCGGCAAACCGTCTTCCAAAAAAAAAATTCTAAAAATTCTAAAAAATTCTCAAAAATGGGAAATGGCCACATTCAACTGGTCACGACCTATTTCGGGCCTTTCGACCCCCGGTCTTTCCAGAAATGACGGTTTTGCCCTTCCGGCAAACCGTCTTCCAAAAACAAATTCCAAAAAAATCTAGGAAAATCACTCGCGTTAGGTACTGAAAGGGCGTTGGTAACGATACCAGCGTAACCAAGTCCTCGAACCCAAAATCTCTGGTTCTGCAGAATTGATCGATCTCTCCCAATCGATCAGTAAGGTTTCCGGTCTACCCTCCAAGAAAGACCGGTGGCGACTCCGAATGCATGCACAAGTTGCACATGCCACCGCGACCACACTGAAGGTCGAAAGCGATCGACTCTTATCGTCGAATCCTTTGAAAATACTCCCGCCGCGATTTGTTATGGGCCTGGGAGGGCCCGCGCAGATCCAAGGCCCGCGATCGGTAATCCATTAGCCGCGTCCGCCTCCGGACGGGTCGCGACAACCCCTCCAAGGGTAAAATCACTGTTAAATTCCAGAAAAATCCTAGAAATTCCCGAAAAATAGGAAATGGATTGGATTGATGGCCAATCCTATTTCCCCTGTCTTCTGACTTCTCAATTCGTCTAAAATGATAGATTTACCCCTTTTAAGGGTAAATTTTCTTGAATTATTCAAAATTACGATTCTGCCCCTCATGGACGAATCATGTCCAAATCACTTCTAAGCCTTGATTGATATTTCTCTAGGCTAATAGGGCCTCATTAGGGATACCATGCTGATTTCATGTGTTTTATCCGCATGCTCTAGATCCTTGATTTGCGCACTTATTTCTATTGGTTGTGAGTGATAGGATAGTATTTCCCATCTGCATGAACTCCTAGATTTAGGATCTGTATGAAATCTTAGGATCAGATAAACCATTCAGCTTAGGTACCGAAAGGGCGTCAACTCTGACAGTTGGCGTAACTAAGTCCCCGAACCCACTTCTCTGGTTTCCGCAGATCGAATAGACCACTCCCAACTATTCGATAGGGTTTCCGATCGTACCCTCCACGAAACGATTGGTGGCGACTCCTTGGCATGTACACTCATCACATGTCACTAGACCACACTGAAGGTCGACCACGTATATCCAGCAGTTGCGACTTGGGTAATGGACCTTGGGAGAGGCCCGCGTCCGATCAAGCCAGCGATCAGGCGGCCCATTAACCCTCGCTAGCCCATTTAGACGGCGCTCGGGAGAGGGTCGCGACAGCATACAAGATCTATTCACAAGCAATGTGGGACAATAACACAACTTCAACACCCCCTCTCACGTGCAAGCAATCTGCACGTGGAAATTAACTAATAGGGGGTGGGCCCACATACGCGGAAGGAAATAATAGTGGCTCTGATACCATCTTAAACGACGTAGGATCTTCAAGAGAGAGGAAGAGGGAATCAAGAAAGACTGCATCTTTATTCAATCGACTTAACATTTCACTTCATTGGAGAAGGGTATTTATACTCAAAACAATACGCATATGAAAGGAAATAACTAATCTAACAGAATCGTAAGAAATCACATAATATCCAATTATATCCCTAATATCAAGAATTATCTCCGAGAATATTCTCTGATAGGGAAATCTTCAATATGCATTATTTTTCTTCAACACTCCCCCTCAAGCTGGAGCATCCAGCTTGCATAAGTGCAACTTTCATATGAAATCTGTGATCAAGCGCCGTGTAAATCGGACCTTACACTAAACAAGAGATATGGACACATCAAATCAGATTCAAGATAACGATAATTGTGTAAGCCGGACCTTACACGATAAATTAAATGTAATCCACATCGTTACAGGATTCAATAAGCGCTGAAAAAATACATAATCAAAAGGTTGACATAATTATCTCATACAATCTCGATAGAACCGTGTAGAAACCCAATTCGAATTGCGGCAAACTAAACTGCATCACCCTACGGCGCTCATTTGTTGCTGCTCAATAAAGGTGTGCTCAACTCTGGTGCTTATAGCTACCTGGATATTTGACGGCGATCAACTTCGCTCGTCATTCATGACGCTCACATTTAAAAGAGAGTACCATAGCGAATTACATGGTAACATTGTTGATTGTTGACAAAATAGAGATTTTACCGAAAACAAGATGAATAAAAAAAATATGGCATAAAGAAATAAAGGGCGGTTTGGTTCCTCCTCTTAGTGGCTCAGATACCATGTTAGAAAATCCAACCCAAAAGTTTAAGCAATTAGGTGGAGGGAGACCATATGAATATAAAGAGCATACAAGATCCATTCGCAAGCAATGTGGGACAACAACACAACTTCAACACCCCATCTCACGTGCAAGCAATCTGCATGTGGAAATTAACTAATGGGGGGTGGGCCCACATACGCGGAAGGAAATAACAGTGGCTCTGATACCATGTTAAACGACGTAGAATCTTCAAGAGAGAGGAAGAGAGAATCAAGAAAGACTGCATCTTTATTCAATCGACTTAACATTTCACTTCATTGGAGAAGGGTATTTATACTCAAAACAATACGCATATGAAAGAAAATAGCTAATCTAAGAGAATCGTAGGAAATCACATAATATCCAATCATATCCCTAATATCAAGAATTATCTTCAAGAATATTCTCTGATAGGGAAATCTTCAATATGCATAATTATTCTTCAACACTCCCCCTCAAGCTGGAGCATCCAGCTTGCATAAGTGCAACTTTCATACGAAATATGTGATCAAGCGCCGTGTAAATCGGACCTTACACTAAACAAGAGATGTGGACACATCAAACCAGATTCAAGATAACGATAATTGTGTAAGCCAGACCTTACACGACAAATTAAATGTAATCCACATCGTTACAGGATTCAATAAGCGCTGAAAAAACACATAATCAAAAGGTTGACATAATTATCTCATACAATCTTGATAGAACCGTGTGGAAACCCAACTTGAATTACGGCAAACTAAACTGCATCACCCTACGACGCTCATTTGTTGATGCTCAATAAAGGTGTGCTCAACTGTGGTGCCTATAGCTACCTGCATATTTGACGGCGATCAACTTCGCTCGTCGTCCACGATGCTCACATTTAAAAGAGAGTACCACAACGAATTCCAGGGTAACGTTGTTGATTGTTGACAAAATAGAGATTTTACTGAAAACAAGATGAATAAAAAAAGATAGCATAAAGAAATAAAGGGCGGTTTGGTTCCTCCTCTCTTGGTGGCTCTAATACCATGTTAGAAAGTCCAACCCAAAAGTTTAAGCTATTAGGTGGAGGGAGACCACATGAATATAAAGAGCATACAAGATCCATTCACAAGCAATGTGGGACAACAACACAACTTCAACACCCCCTCTCACGTGCAAGCAATCTGCACGTGGAAATTAACTAATGGGGTGTGGGCCCATATACATGGAAGGAAATAAGCTCTGATACCTTGTTAAACGACGTAGGATCTTCAAGAGAGAAGAAAAGAGAATCAAGAAAGACTACATCTTTATTCAATCGACTTAACATTTCACTTCATTAGAGAATGGTATTTATACTCAAAACAATACGCATATGAAAGGAAATAACTAATCTTACAGAATCGTAGGAAATCACATAATATCCAATCATATCCCTAATATCAAGAATTATCTCCGAGAATATTCTCTGATAGGAAAATCTTCAATATGCACAATTATTCTTCAACAGAAACTTTGTGATTGCCCGACAATACTCATCACGAAACCGTGATTAGAGAAAGTGAAATAACAATCTACGGACCATCTCTAACGCTCTCTCTTTTTTTATCTTTAAGCACTTACCAAGAGCTGTCCATTGAGTCCATCGAACCGAGAAGGCATCATCGAACCCTCGGTTACGAGCCAATTGCCGAGGTTCACGGCCTTGAGGGGCAAGTTGAACTCGGTGGCCTGGGCGAGGATCGAGGGAAGGAAGACGCAGAGAGAGCAAAGCAGCACAGATGAATGGTGATAACTATGCGCCATTTCTGGCTTATGATTCTTTGCTGTGACATTGAATGAGAGGGCCGAGCCAACACATTTATAGACTTGCACCTAAAAGTCTCATGACTGTAGATTTATGTTGACTTGACCCCATTCCAGAGGAGTCCCGTGACTGATGACTATTACGCGAAACTCACTACACACTAAGTTAGATAAAGGGTATTGCATTTGTGTCTTTAAGACTATGGAAGTTAGACTCATTTGGACCGTTTATGACATGAGCTCCAAGATGCGACTCAGCATAATGAACATCTCAGATGAAATGTGCCCAAATTTTTTTTTGTAGAACGAGGAATAAACTTCTTTTTATTCGTTTTATAATCCAGGGACACGAGGGTGACCCCACTGCCCTACCTCGAGGTCCATGCCCGCAGGACTCATCGACCTGTTAAATCCAAACTTTTGATCTGTGCAAATAACCTTGGTTTCGAATAGTTTGCACACGGTTTGTGGAACTCGAATGAGTTTCCTCCAATTCCTCCGGTTGGATATCTCCCAAGTGTAAGAGTGCGCAATCTTGCTAGATATATCACTCTCAGATATGCGGAAGCTTTGTGGTGATAATACGAGAAAAATGTAATAGACAACTCAAGATAAACTTGTTATACTAAACTGAAAGTACAACAATCAGAGATTATCTCATACAACTATTACAACATATTCTCTCATACCACACACCACACTTGAAGTCTTTCTCTAGGTTGAGAAAGCTTAGAAAAACAACATATAATACTAGCCTATTTATAGAAGAAACTAAACACTCTAGAAGACAACCATACCTAATCAAACAAAAGAGAGTAATCACTCCCCCAAGCTAACCACCCCTAGTAATAACTCCTCCATGGACAACACCTAAACAACATTTAAATACTTCAATACACTTATGGAGACAAGCCCTAAACTTGCATTTACTTCTCCATGGTGCAAGTGTAATTAATTAATAATATTAGGTGTTGAACTTCAACACCAAGTGTCAGTCGGAAAATCTCCCAAACGCTCCCCACCCCCACCCCCACCCCCACCCTCTTCCCCAAGCCTTTGATCATACAAAACACATTCGGGATCCAACTTATCTGACAGTGCATCTAAATTGGGCTCACATGCGCCGGACCATATGCCCGAAATTTTCATTCATCGGTGCAGCTAAAATACGTGGTCGTGGACCTCTTGCATTGAATGAGGGCTAGCATTTAGTAGAAGGCGGCAATCTGGAGCCAACCCACCCTATAAGCTGTACCGTGAATATGCACTCCAGCCCCGCTCCTCTCGGAAGAAACTGGCGAGTCTGATGTGATAGATACTCCTTTTGATCCGTTTTTGTTCTTGTTTTAGCTTGGAGGATCGTTTTGAGGTTAATGGCTGCTTAGAAGGGAACAGTAAAAAGAAAGAATTACTGTGCCAAAGTCCAAAGTAGGCCAGGATAAAAGGAACATGTACTTATCACATCGCCCCAAGATTTAAAGGGTTTTGGGAAAACAGGCAAGGATTTGACACAGCACATGGAAGGAGAAAGGGAATAGGTTACCCGCTACTTGCTAGGAACATGTGGCCATTTTGGGATGCTAGTTCCCATTCCAAATTAGGGCTGGCAATTCGTGTTTTTTTTTTTACTACACTCAGTACGATTACTGTCATTATAAGAATACTTCGACACAGCTGCCAAATGTTATTTTGCCAAACGTATCAATCCGTGTAAGTTTTCGATTAAGTACATTCGTGTCATGTTCAAGTTTGTGTTATTGCATCGTGTTAGGGATCGCCTCCGTTGCATGTTGGATTTTGATACTATAGATGGTGCTGCGGAACAGTGTGAGGGACGTCCTAATCCTGAACGTTTAAACTTAATTCAATTAAGTCTTGGACCTTTGTTCAAAAAGTACGGTAAAATCCGTCTAATGAATTATTGTACGAGACTTCCTATGCTAAAAAATAACCTGCATGGCATCCTAAAATTGCCCTTTTCAACATAAGCTTTAGAACTTAATTGCATGCAAAAAAAATTAGGAGTGAGATGGACTCAATTAGACTTGTTGTGAGATGGACTTTATTGAACCGACTCAAGAATTTGAGACTTGATTGCAATCCATGCATAAGATTATTTAGGACTTGTAGTGCTATTCTCATCTCACAATTGTATTGTTATGATCCGACCACTCAACTATGTTCCTAATAGTGTAATTGATATCATGCATATAATGATCAATTTGATAGAACTACTAGATCTTAGAGGGAAACTTCCCTAGTTTTACTTCCAAAGTACTATTTTTCAATCTCATATAGTCATTACTTGTTCATAACTTGATTATTTCTTCGATTGCCAAATTCTCATCCATCTTCAACAATCTCTTCTCAGTTAGTGAAGTATTTTTTTAATTCCTTTTATGATTATTTTGTTCAAAAACTGCTTCAACTAGTTACTATATCAATATTTATCTTTTACTTAATGTTTAACAAGTTAAACTTGATCATGAGCACTTCATGCAAGTTATACCTCATTCTATCTAAAAAATCAAAATTTGCATTTTCTTTTTTTATTTCCTTTTAGCAACCAAGTTAATACCTTAAGCAACTGATCACTTGAAACATACTTAAAATTATGTTTGGGATGGAAAAGATGGGAGTATTTGACAAAACGAAGTGTGATAATTGCAACGGGATTGGCCATTGTCAATAAGAAAAGCTCAACCATTCCAGCCCATAATCCATTGGGCAAATTGGGCTTCTTTCTACTATGATGGATCTCTATTTAGTATTGTACAAAGGGCCAAATTTCTAAAAATCCTTAACTTTACAACCAATCTCAATTTTATTCCGAATTTTTCTTTTCTTTTTTTCTAGAAAAGAATTACAACTTTCACTCTAATTCCAAATCTACATGTACATTCAAAAATCATCGCTCTTCTTCAAAGTTACCAACATTATGGTAGTTAGAGGGTCATTATTAGAACCCGTCTTAGTATCAAAACTGGCACCTTCATCAACTCCCTCGGCCTCATATAGAACAATAGTTGTGACTTTCTGATGTCGATAATCTTGAAGAAATCAGTGACTAGAGTTGATAAAATAGGTCAAGAATCATATTTTACCCTATATTTAAGAGAGTGGGTCATAAACGAGTTGCTTAACAAGTGCTCATCTAGAACCAAAAAAAAAAAACAAATGGTCATAAATGTATCACTTAGCAACTTAATGGATCTTAAATGGAATTTAAATTGGTCATAAATGGGTTAGCAAACTACCCAAGTGAGTCATTTATTTTTTTATTATAGAAAGTCTCCACAATATCTTAGTAATATGATTTTTTTTAATAATTCATAATTTTTGCTAATTTGAATTAAATATGAAAGTTTTTTAGTAATATGGATTGGGTCGGGTAACGGTCATTAGATTTGTACTACATTAAAATAGGTCAAAATGTGTTAAATGAGTCAATATATGTCATACCGTATTCGACCCCACCCGAGTCACCTGCTTGACACATCTACTACTGACCACATCTTTCTCAGCTTTTGACCTCACTACGCTTAATGTATGACAAATATGATATTAAAGAGTGAGAAAGGAAATTGAAACTTAGAGAGCTAGGGTTTAATATCATTATTCTAAGATTTTCAACATTACAGTCACATTTATTAGGAGATGTTCGTATGCTCTCCAATCAGCATAAGAAAAGTCGGTCTGTTGACTCTTTAATCCATGACACTGCCAAGATGTTGCGTAGAGAGCTATGGTTGCGTTTGTTTCATGAAAAATAAATAATTTGCAAAATATTTTTAAAAAAATGATCAGTCGGATCTCTTGAAATAATTTTCCTGTGAAAAAAAATTCATTACCGAAAATAATTATGTCTATGTATTTTTGTGAGTGATGGAAAAGTCATTCATTCATTCAATTTTTAAGCGATATTAGTGACTTTTCATAGAAAAAAAGTCAGGCTTTATTTGTTTAACTAAAAATGTGGCATTCTTGGAATTTTTTTTTTCTAGAAAGTCATTTTTTAGGAAAATTTTGATATTTTTTTCATATTTAGCTGAAACCTGAAAAACGAACTGGAAAATATATTTCTCTGTTTGGAATGAAAAACCTGATAGCTGGAAATTACTAACATGAACTCACACATCTTCTGTGTGGACAATTTTTGTAATAACTTTTTTTGAATTTTTTAATAATGTTTTATATTTGTTCTTTCTCTTTTTCTGTTCTTTCCTTTTCTTTTCTTTCTACCTCTGTTGGTCGGTGGCCATAGGCAAGGCGTTGGCAAGGCATGTCCCTTGCCTATGGACAGTTGCCAGCGAATGCCAGAAGAAGAAGAAGAAAGAAAAGAAAAATTAAGAAAAATAAAATAATTAAATTTTAAAATTAAAAATATTAAAAAAAATTAAAACTTCTTTAAATATTTAAAAAGAAAAGGAATGTGAATTAGTGTAGGGAAGAAAGATGATGAATTTTCTATTTTTGAAGGTATTTTTTTATGGGTGAAAAATGATTTTCCTAACAAATTTATTTTTCATAAATTAAACGTGGATAAATTCATGAAAAAAAAAATTGCGGGGGTCACCTCTTTGTCAATAAGAGAAAAGAAGGCCATAAAAAGTAAATTTTCACTTTATTTTTTTGGGTCTAAATTTTCCCTTTTCAATTGGCTAAAATTCGTTATTTGAATGAAATTATTAAAAATAATTTTTTTAAGAAATAAACGGCATTTTAATTGGTTATGCGAATTTGGGGACGCGATTAATGAAGGCAATAGCGACGGGGAGCGCAGGCATTTAACGTCACGGACGCTTCAATGTGTCGCAGAATCTCCAGTCTCTCTCTCTCTCTCTCTCTCTATAAGACCTGGTGAGAGGAGGTGCCCGAGCAGTTCTCTGTTCATCACACGCACGCACCCCAATCTCTGTCGATTTCTTCTCTCAACTGTCTCTAATTTCTCCCCCTTTTCTTGCTTTCGAATCGGGATCAGAGCAAACCCAAAAGTCAACAACATCACTCGTCCTCTAACAGCATATCTGACCCCCCCCTACCACCCCTTTTCCCCGCTCTGTCTCACAGGTCTTGTCTCAATCACTAGCGTCTCCATCCCTTTCCCAGTTTCGAGAAATTCTCGCTCCGATTTGCGTGCGTCACTGTGTGGTCGTGCACCGGCGTGGTTCATAAATTCCTTCAACAACCGAAGAGAGGAGTACAGCGAACGAGCGAGAGAGAGAGAGAGAGAGGGGGAGGAAGGAAGGAGATGGACGTGCGTTCGAGGAGAGGCAGAGAGATGAGCTCGAACAGAGCCGGGGCTCCCCTGCATCCGAGAGATCAGAGGCCGCAGCTCAGAAAAGTTCAGGTCGTGTACTACCTCACCCGGAATGGCCTCCTCGAGCACCCTCACTTCATGGAAGTCTCTCTTCTCGCCGATCACCAGCTTCATCTGAGAGGTATAGCCAAGAAATGTGATTCGACTCTTACCCCTCTGTTTTCTTCTTCTTCTTTTTTCTTGGGGTTCTGCTTCTGCCCTGTCAGTACTCTGCTTCTTGCTTTACATGTGTTGTCGTACACAGATGTGATGGAGCGGTTGACCGCGCTTAGAGGCAAAGGAATGCCCTCCATGTATTCTTGGTCTTGCAAAAGGTATGGAGGAACTAGAACTATCAACTAGTTACTCCGTTGCAAAATGGTTTGAGCATAGACAAAACCTCAACAGTTTCTTGTTCTCCTTACGTAGGACCTACAAAAATGGATATGTCTGGAACGACCTGTCGGATAATGAAGTCATCCACCCGGCGGAGGGAGCCGAGTACGTGCTCAAAGGGTCGGAGATCATCAGCAGCAGCGGACCAGTCGGCAGAGAACCGGTTCACGTCCATTCGAAGCGGATCGCGCCGGCCTCGACGACCCGGAACGAAGAACAGGATTTGCACTGCTCAAGGTACGACGAGGGAGTCGGCTTCGAAGTCGACAGGGAAGAGGAGGAAGAGTGCGAGCTGGCCGATGAAGAGAAGGCAAGCTACACGAGCTCCACCACGCCTCGCTCTCGCTGCTCGCGAGGCGTCTCCACCGACGAGCTCGACGAAGAGCGCGACGACGACAGTGGCAATAAGCTCCCGCGAGACACCCGTGACCCGGCCTCACCTCCGGCTCCGACCTCCACCGTTGCTGAAACCGCCGGCAAGGGCGGCGAGGGGTGCGGCGGCTCCGCGGTTCACCTCGAGGACGGGGACCCGGCAGCGCCCAGCAGGAGCAGCTCGGTGCTCCTCCAGCTCATCGCGTGCGGCGGCAACCTGGCCGTCCCCAAGACGAAGACCGCACCGCCTGGCGTCGCCAGAAGTGGGAACAAGGACTTGCACAGAGGAGCGCTGTGCAAGAGCGCGGCGAAAGCGGCGGCGGCGGCGGAGGCCGAGAGGGACGACGAGGCGGCCATGATACGTTGCATGTCGGAGAACCCGCGGTTCGGGAACTTGCAGAGCGAGGAGAAGGAGTACTTCAGCGGGAGCATCGTGGAGTCGACGAGCGAGGACCGAGTCGGGGCGGGTCAACTCAAGAAGTCCAACTCATTTAACGAGGAGAGGTAAGTGTTGACTCGGTCCGTCCCTGTTCGTATATTCTCTCCTTGACAAAGTTTCCTCATCTCTATTTTTATCGCCACTATAAATATTTCGATTTCATTGCGCCCTTACTAAATACCCTTTTGAAAACACAAATCGTAATGAGTACCATTTTTTTTTTAAGTATACTTGACAAATGCCCGGAACAGTTTTTTTTTTCATTTCTATTTAGAAATTATTTTCGAAAACATATTTTTTGGTATTTTACAGATTTGATCGATTCAAACGATTTCTTACTTTAGGCATGAGGCCAGTTGGCACATGAGGTCACGTGTTGACATTTTAGGTAGGTGAAAATGCTGCCATGTGATGGTGAAAATCCGTTTTCCCCTTCTCTTTTTGAAGTTATCCCAGTTTCCATTTCGTGGTAAACTCACATTTCACCCACGTATCATCATTCATCCGCCAATCACATCAGCACAGTAACATAGGAAAAAAAAATAGTACAATGCAAGTTTAGTCTGATGGATATATAAATAAGTTCATAGATTTACATGAATCGCTTGTTTTAAAATATTCATTTTTATATATGAGTTTTTCTCTTTAACGGGTACTTGATCTTCGCTACGTTGGTTCGATCATCGTGCGATTCATCTAAAACAAAGAACAACGAAATACAAATTTCACCCGCGTGCGAAAGAGAGGTTACGGTTTTCGTTAGAACGATTAACGCGGCGAAGATTAAGATATTTTTCTGAGTTTATTTTTAGAAAACGTTTGTGAAGATTGGCATTCAAAATGTGGAGGATAATTTCGTAATTACATTTGCACATTCCCTTTTTTTTTTTTTTGGGTGGGCCGGCCTTCCAATTTGTGAATGTGTCTAATACTGTGCAACAGGAGCTTCAAGGCCGAGGTGGGAGATGCCGTGAAGGAAGAGAAGAAGAGGGAGGAGAAGCCATCGGCAAAAGGCAAATGCATTCCCCGGAAAATGTCAATATCGTCCAGAAGCCATAGAAAAATGCTGTAGTCATTGCCTTTTTAATTGGAGAGGTTGTTGGTAATTCCGTAATTACTTTGCATGCTAAGTGGGGTTACTGTTTGGTGGGTGAAGAACCCCCCGATGCATGTCTTTGGATGCTTAATGATAATGATTAAGGTAAAGGTCATTAAGCATATGATGAAGGGATTTCTTCGGACAGGTCTCTTGCTTTTCGTGATACTAAGTAATTTGAGCACTTTAATGATGTTGGTCATAGGCTCATAGCCAGTTTGAGTTTCCCCTATAGTCATACACTTTTTATATATGACGGGAACGGGAAAAACTCACGTCGGATTAGGATCCGATGAAAAGTAGGTCGAAATTAAGAGCTCGTCGTTATGATCGGGGGAGGGGGTGGACTCGACTGGATCTCGGTATTTGGATCGACGCACCTCGGTCTTTGATAGCATTGGCCCCGACGTCGATCTCGTTGCTACATTATTCGATCCTGTAATTAACGGCACTCATAACTTAATAACACTCATGAATGGTGTTAGAGAGTCGCTGAGAATGGTGTCATATTAACATGACAAATTAGAAAAGAAAGGTGTCGTCTTGTCGATTTTCTTGGAATTTTTGCTGCATTGTTTCATCCCGCGATTAATGGCACTTTTAACTTAATAACTCTCATGAAAGCCTCCCTTATATGCTCGATTCATACATAGAGGGGTAAATTGATCCAAATGGTCATTAAATTTTAGTGCAATATCCAATGTTATCTTTGAATTTTTAATTTGTTCAATATGGTCCTAAACTCGAAGACCGTTTGCCTTCTTCTACTAGAGCGCTTTATGATGTTTGTCATAGGTAGTTAACTCTGACATGTAGTCAAGCACTACTTACATCTGACGGGCAATAAAACATGTTTGTGCTTACTAGATGTCGTTCATCACCTGATCGTAGTTCACGACTTACTAGGATTTTAATGAAGTACGAGGAGGCCAGATCATATTCGGAGCATACTGTCGCAGTGGCAAGGAGCTTGCGTGGTCTAGTTCTGATGGATAGGAAAAAAAAATTAAAAAAATCTTAAATTTATTATACTTATTGTATCAATTCAATCCTAAATCTTTTGACAATTCAGTCATTTCTAGTCAATTTTGACTTGAAATTGCTAAAATGAATATCAATTGTTCTATGCTGCAGGGCCGACCACTGATATTGACTAGCCCCATTTTTTGAAAATTTTTGAAATTTTTTATTTTCCAATTTGCTTTGATATTTTTTTTTCATGTGCCAGCATAGGTCACCGACGACCTTATTGGCCGCGAAGGCCTCGCCTAAACTGGGCAAGGGCCTTCTCATCCATGATCGATGGGGTTACAAAGGCCCTAGGTGAGGCCATCGTAGGCAAGGGCCTTTACGGCCCCGCCGACTGGAGGCGAGGAGGCGAGGCGACCCTAGCCCATATTTGGCAAGGGCCTTCGCGCCCTCGCCCTTGACCAGCGAGACCGCAATGGCCCTAGGAGATGCCTATATAGCCTCATCGGCGGGGCCAGATGAATTTAATTGTCAAATTGTTAAAATATTTAGGATTTAATCTGCCAAATAAAAAGATTTAAGACTGGACTGAATTAGGGATGAGCAAATCGGACCACCCAAATCGGACTGGACCATTGGTTCGGCTCTCGGTTCTAGAAGTGTCCGATTCGGTTCTCAATTCCTAAAATTGGAACCAGTGATCTGGTGGTCCGGTTCCCGATTCTAGGACCATAGAACCTGACCGGACAGGACCGGACCGGATCGGTCAAATTTTCAAGCACAAAAAAGATCTATCAAAGTGGACACCGTATAAAGTCCTGGTCTCTAATCTACAACAAGGGAATGCAATGACTTTTCAGGGTGAAAAAAAGCAATTAGAGATTAGATTGACAAATAAGTCTAACCATGGTATAACTTCACTGTTTCATGTATTTGTTCTATATTTGATTACTTCAAAATGAGATGGAGCACTACATTCTAGAACTGCGGTGGAGTCAGTGGGTGACAGAAAAAATCGACATGAAAAGTCATTAAATTTTCAACTGGTTGAATGAAACTCAAGCGGAAGATGTTTCCGTCATATTCTCAAAAATTTTCTCAACAATTTTCTCACCGTTGATTGTACCGGGAGATGTTTTCGTCATATTCTTAAATGAAATTTGATTGCATTTTTTATTCCTTAGAACCGAACCGGACAGATCATCCGGTCCGATTCCCGGTTCTCGAGGTGGTCAGTCCGATTCACGGTTCTGAAAAATGAGAATCGAGACCATTGGTCCGGTTTCCGGTTCTTGAAGGGAATCGGATCGGTCGGGGAACTACTCACCCCTAGACTGAATTGAGGTAAGTTCAATTAATTGAGGGCTATATTTTATAATTTTTCTCTGCTGCTGGATCAGTCCATCGTAATTATTGATCACGTGGGTCCCCAGTATATGGACCTGGTATAGAAAAGAATCTCCTACTTGCAAATGGAGGAGTTTCAATGAGGATGACGTCAAATTCACAGACAAATGAGAAAGAACGGCAACGTCTCCCCGAATACCTTGGAATTCTTTCTCTATATATTGGAAATTATATAATTCGAAGACTAACGGGGACTTGAATTTAACGACTTTAGGCATAAACCATATGCTAATAACTTTAAGGTGTATAATCCTAAAACTAATTGCACTCTCCACCGTAGTCTATGTTCATATCTCCAATTATTCAACTATTAATTAACGACCCCTAACATTAATAGAGCGATTTTGCGCTCTTAAGAAGTTTGTGATTTCCTAGGTTTAAGCGTGCATTCAGAAACCAAACATGAATTGTGTCGATTGGCTCGATCTTACATGAAGACCTGGGAAAAGTGTTAAAAAAGTCTTGTTGACACTTAATTTTGGATAATCCTTTTTTCAATTTATTTTTAGAAAATTCATAAAAAGTTAAAAAATTACAAAATCAACTTTGGTAGCCTTGGCCAAGCCTAAGGAACCATTTTTTTTATCAAAAAATAATTTTTCATACTTTTCACATATTTTAGTATTTTTATAAAATAGGAAAATTCAAGAAAAATAGCATTCGAGGTCACAAAAATATGGATAAATAGTTAATATTTTTATTTAAAATCCCTTGTATTTTTTACCTCATAAAAAGTCAAAACCCAAGTTCAATCATATATGTTCCTTTGTTACACATATGATGGAATTTGGTAAAAAAATATCAATCGAGTATTTTAATTTGCAATTTTTGGCATTTTGAGAGTCTTGTTATCCAATCTGATTATCCTTATTTGCAATTTGGTCCAATTGTTCGCATAAATGGTTTAATTGCACGATTTGGATAAAATTGCACATTTTATTGCAATTTAGTCCTTGAATTTGGGCATAATTGAAATTACTTTTAATTCAAGGGCCACATTTACAAATTGAAGTCACTGCCCAATGTTTTTCATCATTCTGAGTCGATTGGAAGGGGTGGTTTGGTCCAATTTGACTGTTTAAGGCTTCAATTTCACAATTTTTCGAATTGCGAATAAATGAAAATTTGGGGTTTTCATAGAAATTGGCTAGAACTTTTGGACAAAAACACATTTTTAGATAATATTCATGTCCTTAGTTCGATTCTGAGGTTTAATTGCAACAACTCCCCGTCAAAATGTGATTAAATTTGAAAATCATGTTAGAACCAGTTTTGACCGGTCGAACCGGTCCATTACAATGTCATCTTCTTCCTCAAGCTCTCGCGCGAATGAACAGTTACCAGGCCGATTTTGGCCTTCAAATTGAATTCGCTAATAATTCGAAGGGAAATGGGGGGCGTTTTGTTCCTCTCGTCGTCCCCCGTCGATCAACACCGGCGACACCACCTGACGTTGCCGAAACATGGAGTAATTGGCTAGTCAATGCTTTGATCTGCGAAAAGTGAACAAAATCAAATGTAGTTCAAATCCGTGCCTAATTCACACCAAATGTGATCACCGGAGGGCCTAAATGGATTGGCTATTATATCCTCGTCGACTACCTGTCGTCGGTGACCATTTCGCACGTGTCTACACATGCGAAGGTCGCCGACCCCCATTCCCCCCACGCGGGCTATTTTCAAAATGGGAATTATATCAAAACGGACAAGTTTTCGATGGTGAGAGGTCCATTCTGTTGGCGAGAGAGAGAGAGAGAGAGAGAGAGAGAGAGAGAGAGAGAGAGAGAGAGAGAGAGAGAGAGAGAGAGAGAGAGCTCACCTTACATCGCCATTGTCGAGGGTTGGAGCTCGAATTAGTCAAGCGCTGGTTAGGCTGTTTTCGGCCAAATCGAAGTTAAAGAAGACCACGGGAAGCTTGCCTGAAGCTCAAGGAAGAAATCGCCACAAGTCTCGAAGCCGCAAACTTCGAAAATATTTAGTTCTCTCTTTTGAAACTCCGACTGTGCATCAATGGCAGATTATGCATTTGATCATTATTCTTCGAATTTTGGTGTGCGTTTTACTCCTTAAACTACTCTAACCACGATCACACTTCATTTTTGTCTCGATTTTGCATAATAATTCGTGTCTGAGCCTCCAATTCTTCTGCCATAAATCGAGTACTGTTCGGTCTTGCCTAGCCAAACCTAGGTCGTGAGAGCTCAATCAGAGCTCGAGGTAAGTCTCCTGAACTTCATATTAACCTTCTTTGTGATTTAATCAGCCTGAAATGCTCTTGATTTTGCGATTAAGCTACCATGGCCGTACTAGGCATTTTGTGTGCTGCTCATGATTCATTGGATGGAATGTCTTGATCTTGACACATATGAAACTAGAGGAGTAGACGAGTCGAACGACATTAGTTTCATGTTAATCGACCAAGATTTAGTCGTCGATCGGCGCCGGAGAAGTCTCGGCCGTCCATTCTGATGAGGTCGAAGGGTTGAAGATGAAGCTGACATGGTTGGTCAAAGAGTCAGCGTCCTAGGTGTCAGTCTGCCATTGGTCCACGTAGTTGCTCAGTCAGCAAAGCCGTTGGAGCCGGAGGTTAGTCTGTTAGGCGATCCGACGGTTTAGGTTATGCCACGTGTTGGCTTGGCAATCGTCGGATCAGTTTTAAATCCCCATTTAATAAAAAATTAATTTTTCAAAATAAAAAATAAATGGTTTGATCGGACAGTCGAGGATTAGCCGAGTCGTTCGATCGTGGCCGTTGATTTAGGTAATCAGATCTGACGGCTGAGGGGGTAGTCGGCTTTTGATCTGAGCCATAGGATTAGTTGACCGATCCAACAGCCGTGGAGTAGCCACATGGTTCAATAGGAACCGTCGGATTAAACCTAAATAATAAAAAATAAAAAAGGGGCGGAACGACGCTGTTTTGGAGAGTCGGTCGCGTAGGTTCGGGTCTGGGCTGGGTTTCGGTCAGAGTGGATCGGGTCGACCCGGTCCAAATCATTTTTTTTAAAATAAAAAAATTCAAAAATGATTTTTAAAAAAAAATCAGAAAAATCTTAGAAAAATCTAAAAAAATGTTATAAAATCCTAGAAAATAAAAAAAAGTAAGAAAACCATAGAAAATTCCTAGACACTCCAGGAATTCCCAAAAATCGAGGAATAACCACAGACAACTGGTCAATCCTATTTTTGGGATTTCTTATTCGTTCTTCTGGAAATTGCCGATTTTTCCCTTTAGGGGTAAATCACCTCTGCTTTGTGCATGAGATTGTTGACACCTGATTTTTGACCATCTATTATTGTAATTTTTATTCTTTAAAATTAATTAAAAATATCAAAAAAAGTCATAAAATTACAAAATCAACTTTGGAAGCCTTGGCCTAGCCTCGGGGACCAATTTTGAACAAAAAAATATTTTTTGGTATTTTATAATATTTTTTGAATTTATTTAATTATAAAAATACCCAAAAAATCAGAAAAATAGTATTCGAGGTCACAAAAATATAAAAAAATAGTCGATATTTTTTTATTGTTATTTTATCTATGTTCTAACCTCATAAATAGTAAAATTCATGTTCGATTTCATGTGTTCTTTGGATCATCATAAAATCGAATTTGGCAAAAAAAGTTAGTAGTAATTAAAATGGAAAAGGAATGTTTGACCCATAATTGTGTTTGTGCCTTTTTATTTTTTATAATTATTTTACTTGTACTTTATTTTTTTTTGGGACTTCTCTCTCTCGATTGCCCGCGCCCAAGATCTCTTTTTTCTCTCCTTCTTCTTTCTCGCAGGGACGACGAGGAGCCGGGGGAATCCTCCTGAGCCGAACAAGAGACCACCTCCTCCCGCCGGCTCACGATGATCACCATCAGCCTTCATCCTCTTGGACCATCATCCGCCCGTCACGCCACCGCTGCGCCGCCATAGCCACCGAGCTTGGCCGAGGCTCCCGAATTCTCATCGTCACACCCAGAGAAGAACCGAAGCTGGCAGACCACCCCCCGAGCTCGACGACATCATGAGGAAGCCCGTGTACCCGTCAGACTCGCCGGAGACCACCCAGAAACGCGAGTTGAGTCCTTGAGCTTCATCCCGGCCTTCAATGGCGTCTCAAGCTCCACTCATTCGTTTTGTGATTTATTGATCTAGAATTGATCCATATACTTCACTGCTCATTTTCGCCATTGAATGTATATGATTTTATTGGGTACATGCTCGAGTCGACTCCCGACGTTCTCCTACCGGTCGCAAGCTCCATGGCTCGTTCCACGCCAAACCGAAGCCCTGTGATGGTCAGGTAAGTCCTCTGCAGCTCCTAGGATGCTTATCAACAACTTATGTTAGTCGTATAACGTGTAGAACGGCCAAAACCAGGCCTCGCCGGAGATAGCTTCGGTCGGAGATGGCGGGCTAGTCAGTTGGTGATCTGCTGTGTCGAGATTTATATATGTGATAGAGGAGGTCAGTACGAGTCTAATGCCGTTAGTTTCGCGCGATTTGGACGTCGGAGGGCCGAGATATTGCCCTCCGACGAGGCGCCGGCGAGGGAACGCCGGCGCCGGTCGTCTTCTCCGGCCAAAGGTTGACCGGTCAACGCATGTTGACCGGTCAACGCCGACGCGGCACTGACGTGGCGCCCACGTGGTGGCCACGTCAGCGCGGTTTAATAACAGAAAACAAAAAATTGATCCGACGGTTATAAACGTGACACGTGTCGCGATCTTAGGCGTCCATTCAAAATCCGTGAAACGGCGTCGTTTTGATTGTGGAGGAAGCAGGCCGAGTCGGGGTTTGCGGGTTTGGGCCATGGGCCGGGTCATCCGACCCGGTCCGGATAATTTTTTTTTATATTATTATTTTTAATAAAAAATAATAATAATAATACAAAATTCAAAAATCAATAAAAAATGGAAAATCATAAAAAATTTAAAAATATTCGAAAAATTCAGAAAAATTATAAAAAATTCCAGAAAATAGGAAATGGCCACATTCAACTGGCCACGACCTGTTTTGGGTCTTTTGACCCCCGATCTTTCTAAAAATGACGATTTTGCCCTTCCGGCAAACTGTCTTCCAAAAAATTCTAAAAAAATCCAGGAAAATCCCCAAAAATAGGAAATGGCCACAAACAACTGGCCAAGTCTCATCCCGGGTGTTTTAAACCCCGACCCTTCTTAAAATGACGATTTCGCCCTTTGGGCGAATCGTCTTCCAAAAATTGAAGAAAAATCAAGAAATTTCAAAAAATTCTCAAAAATGGGAAATGGCCACAATCAACTGGCCATGGAATATTTTGGGTAATTCGGTATCCAAGTCTTCCAAAAATTGACGATTTTGCCCTTCGGGCTAATCGCCTCCAAATCTTCCCATTTTACCCCGACCCGAAATCACCCATTTCCTAAGCCCTTATGGCTATACTAGGAAGCCGTTGATTTGAATTGATGTGCGTTAATGAAATTTATTTATGCACTTGATTGCGTTTCCATTTAAATTGATTGTGATTGATAGGAATAGTCTTCCAATCTGCATGAAACCCTGAATCAAGCCTATCTCACCTAAAATTGCGCCCGCATGAATTCTTAGCTAGGAAATCACTCGCGTTAGGTACCGAAAGGGCGTTGGTAATGACACCAGCGTAACCAAGTCTCCGAACCCAAAATCTCTGGTTCCGCAGAATTGATCGATCTCTCCCAATCGGTCAATAAGGTTTCCGGTCTACCCTCCAAGAAAGACCGGTGGCGACTCCAAATGCATGCACAATTTGCACATGCCACCACGACTATACTGAAGGTCGAAAGCGATCGACTCTTATCGTCGAATCCTTGGAAAAATACTCCCGCCGCGATTTGGTATGGGCCTAAGAGGGCTCGCGCCGATCCAAGACCCGCGATCGGTAATCCATTAGCTGCGTCCGCCTTTCGGACGGGTCGCGACAGCTGGCGACTCCATTGGGGACTCTTGCTCTAGAACATATGATTCTAGACCTCAAGTGGACTTAGGCCGTAATTAAAACGTTGAGTGATTTTTCTAACCTTGCAGGCGCTCTCGAAGGTGAGGTAAGTCCGTTTATGGTAGGTGTTATATGTTTTTGGCAGATTGGAGAAATAAGGGGTGGAGTACTTGTTAACTCTGTTTTATGCAGGTAGGAGTTTTGGATGTATGATTGTGTGGATGTTTATATTGAAGCGGTGTTTTCTAAATGAAATGCAGTTTATTGCTTTAGCACGACACAATGAACACACACAGCCGCGCCTAAAACCCCTGGCGCCCTCTTTAGGAAAACAATAGAAGGAATTGAAAATGGAATCTCCATGAGGAAAAACATGGGGTAATCCACTTTTCAATTCCGCTCACTTCGAACTATGGATCGAGTCCCAATGCAACGATAGCTGTGCAATGGAATCGGCTCTTTCTAGAACTCGAAGTGGGAACCTTAACCTTAGGTGCCAAACCCTCTGATTTTTAGAAGTTCACCATCACTTGTCTCATGCGCATGTCTTTGGGCGGTTGGTACACCTAAAACCGCACATAAGTCGACGAGTTTGGTTGGTAAGACTCTCTATCCCTCAAATCTATTACAGTTCATATAAATATAGGCATTTCATTCATTGCATTCTGGTGATTAGATTAAATGCCATTTCAAGGATAGATGTGTGTGTTTTTCCCAAACGTCCTTGATAGAAGACGAAGAGGATGATATCCCATGACAAGCACCGAGTGAGCAACAAAGGAGCCTACTATGGACATTATTGAGATATCGTCCAATGAAGATGACGAGTTGGGGCAAGTGATCCGGAGGTTACAGATCGAACTTGGGGCATCCTTAAACGTTAGGATCACATTCCTTTGTTTCATTTTCCATTACTAGTCCTCTTGTATAGGGTTTATTTTTATCGAGGCTTTCTCTATCTCACCCCTTAGAGTGATTGTATTAGGGACCTATTGGTGTATACATTCAGATGGAGCTTGGTTGTATTTCTTTTGACGGGTCAGGGGAATGTGATAGTGGCATTTTCTCTAATCATCCGAATACTCCCAAGTCAAGTTTATAATTCCTTTAGAGGAAATCAAAATTGGAAATCTTGCATGACCTTTTTGGTCGTATAGGGTAATCCAACCCCAATTTCGCTAGAAGGAATTATACACTTGAATTGATTCATGCATGTCGTACGTCATTGGTAATCCACGATAATTGATCAAGAATATCGGCATTGTTTCGAATTTAATGACGAGATAGATGTCCAAATTGCCCTCGTTCTTAACAAAACGGCCTTTATTTGGATGCCGTATCTTCAATTAAATTTAAAACACGTCATTATGCCTTGCGCTTTTGACTAATTCGTTCTCCTCGAAATTGATCAAAAGCGATTATCGTGAATTACATTCCTTTCAATAATATGCTTTCCTTCGAAGAATACTGATAAAAAACTTTTTGCGCAAGATTAAAACCCTTGTAAAAGTTTTTGTCCTTATTAATCACGAGCAAGCATAAGATTGAAAGGGGTTTATGCTTTCTTTTTCAAATTATTCCTTCTGATTCAGTCGTTTCATTTGCAGGTGAAAAAAAATAGGTAATAGAGAGAAATCTTCTCCTGGATAAGTCTGAGGCTATTCTCTCATCTGATCATGGGCGAGTTATTAAATCAAGACATATTTGCTCGGCTTATTTATATTATGGTTCGGCTCACCCAAGTTGAAGATGTTCGGATGCTCGAAGAAATGAACCATACAGAAGTTAAAACACACACATTTATTTTGCTCAGTGGAGGGTTTTCAAAAGCAGGTCATACAATTCGGGGTGGAAAAGTAAAGCCAAAGTGAGCTCTAATTAACGACACAAAGGAGCCCAACTGACCCTCCATGTTGTTAATGCTCTGCCCGTACTCACGACTTCGCATGTCCTGGTCCGCAAGCTTGAGGAGAAGGTTTCTGCATTCGCCCTTAACCTCAGTGACCTTGACCTCGTGTTCCTCGGTGATTATTTCCAAGTCCCGAACTAATCCATTCCCGTGAGCTATGTCTGCGGTTATTTTGTCGAGCCGTTCTTCCTGCCAGTCGCTTTGCAGCCTCAATAGGACATTGTGTCGGTCGTGCTCGCCAGCGGTCAGGGATATGGCCAATTGATCCACCAGGTTTCTCCTCTCGCGAAGCAACGTCGCGACCCTCTCATTGGCAAACTAGACGGCCTTTTTGTGACTATCGGCCAGATAGTTGGTCAGCACCAAATGATCAGACCGATCCTTGTAACGAGCCCGCAAGACGCGAGCCACGAGAACCTCCCGATCAGCAACACGGTAGGCCTCTAAGGAGTGTGCAAAGAGGGTCGGGAAAGTTCTATATTCCCTCCCCAGCGTAGTACCTTCGAGGGAAGTGGTATCTAAGTCCTCGAGCAGGACACAGATTTCATCCGCGGTTGCAGAATGATCGGTTATGTGCGCGTAACCGCGACCCAATAGGTTATAAAGCTTTTCCCACTGGGCCAAGACATCAGTCGAAAAAGTGCGCACGGGAGAGGAGGCCATTTGCGTTGGGTTGGCTTGAGAATAAGACGAGGCTAATAGAGAGATTACAAGGAAGAAGCTGATTATGCGAGAACGTTAACCTTCCATACATTAATTCCTCATTTTATAGCAACTCGAGGATGATGAAGGGTCTCAGTAATAATGCTGGTGGAGCCCAGTTAGGGGGTAAAGCAGGAGGTCCCCTCACGAGAACCATTGGATTCGTTTCGGTCCGCGATTTCCGGCTCATCAATTAAAAGATGTAAAAGATTTGTCGGGATCACCATTATTAGAGTTAAGTGGGAGGTAAGCGCAACTATCGAAGAGAGCCCTAACAGGATTTGGCAGTCCCATCACGTTGAAAAGCTAAGCGAGAAATTCAAGGTCTTGAGTGGGAACGTTTGCCTAACGATGCTTGAAGAGCGTCTCCTGAACATGCAAAGTCACTCGAAGAAAACTTTATAGGGAGTGAGCATACAGGAGAGAGTGGAGAACTCTGAGTGGGCAAGAACCAATCAAACATTTCTCAATCCAACATATTTAAGAGGTTACTGTCAGCTGCTAGAGGCGACTAACTCAAAAATCTCAGAAATTGAACCACAGAGGGATCTCAAAGATTCCAAGATCAAGTCTAACGCCAAAACCATGGAGCCCAACACTTCTGGCAACGGAAATCAAGATCACGGCGACGACGACAACGACATCCACGATGCTCAACTCGGGAAAAGAAGACGTCCTCACCAATACTCTCAGGAGGAAACCCAAATGCTAGAAACCCTTTTCAGTAAAAGCCATTACATGAAAAAGAAGTGGAGAATTGAATTGAGCCGGGAGTTGGGGATTAATCAGTCGAGGATCCAGTTTTGGTTTCAAAATAGGAGATCCAAATCGAGGGCTCAACGCAAACGTCAGGTGGTCGAGATTTTAAAGGAAGAAAACCAAAAGCTGCGAACAGAAAACATGAGGTATGAAAAAGCTCTCAATATTACCGTTTGCCCTCATTGCGATAACCTCATCGCCCGCGGTAAGATATTCCCCGATAAGCCTCACGCAATGATTGAAGACGTTCACTTACCACCCTACTCCCTCGGGGCATCTCCTGCTCACCCAGATTTTGCCGGAGTCACGTATGAGTAGGATGATCCTACGAAGACGATACAAATGCCTCCTGGGGGATGGGATTTGCATCGCTTTGATTGGAGTTACAGTTTCAAGGAGCTGGATGTTACCGCCGACCAGCTCAAAGCATATCAGCCTCATGCACAACAATTTTCGATAGGGTCGGGTCCCGTTGGAGATGAGTTAATCAGTCGTCAAGCCATCGATGCAATTTTGGGCCACGATAAGAGGAGGTTCGCTTGGCCCCCTGAACTGCATTCCAGATTCCTAGACGTGGTTCACCAAATGGGGATTGATTCAGCAACTCCGACGCGCATATTTAAGGCCATGAATGTACCGGGGCTTAGTAAGGAACTGGTCAGGAATCATCTTGCTGCCTACAGAAAGCTATTAAAACAACGTCGAGCGGAGCTAAACCGGGAGGAATCCGTCTCGAGCTCAAAAGCTAGGGGCGACCGCCATTGTAATGCTCAGGCATCAAGAGATACCCGGTCAAATCTAAGCATCAATCAAGCTAGCAACCCGACCACCGGCAAACTGAAAGCTGATCAGAATGTCCTCCCGGGCCATTTCAACACTTCTCAAGAGCGCGTGTCACAAGTACAGCGAGTGCGCACTCCTCCATTCGAGCAGCAGTCGGCTGGTGCTCTGCCTGCCGCTGGTCAACCCACGACAGACGATTTCTTTGATGAGGGGCTCGATGCCTTGTTCAATCAGTGAGAAGCTGGCATGCTTGGACAGCCATGATCTAGCACTTGACTCAGGGCACGATGGGTCGGTCACCACGAACGCCCATAGAAAGAAGAACATGTTCACGAGTAGATCACTCATTTTATCCGTTGTAAAGTTCCTACGGGAACATTTTTCTTTAATGACTATAGTTAATTCAATATTAAAACCAACGCTATCGACGAACATCGTCATGCTCAGTTGTGATGATCCCTTGTTAGATTAAGTCTGAAACCAGAGACGGTCTTTAAAATTTTGAGTGGCCACGAACTCATTCCTCACCAAGCGCCCGGGATGCTGAAATGAAGAGTAACAGCATGCACAGGGAAAATGCCACTTTCGTTTGAACGATGAAAAGGGGTTGAGAGAAGATCATAGCGTTAATGGAGCTAAATGAATTAAACGGAGTCATTAATTGCGGGTCCACCGCTGCTCCCCACGTTCTCGGGCCTAGCAAATCATAATAGGCGCCGAAAGATTGTAGACCCACCACTTTGAAGACTGAACTAGGGGACGAGCTCAATACTCGATGAAACCGAATCAATGCAAGAGAGTTTGTGATCCTATCACGAGGAAAAAGAAAGGGGAATACAGACGATGAGTAATTGCAGGATCTCGGGAGGAGCGCTTGCTTGCTGGTCTTCATATGCAGCCTGAAGGATGGTTCTAGGACACGCACAATCACTTGAGAAAATTTCTAGAGTGAGCAAACACGTAAGAGCGAATTGAGAAAGCTGAGTGAACTAGATCAGCCCGAGATACCCCGATCCATCATGTTTAAAAGTTATTCCCATCTGCTAGAAACGCCCGACCTGGACATTTCTGAGCACGAACTGCTGGGAGACTTTGAAGATCCTGGAGCTGAACCCTGCCCGAAGGCCATAGAGACTGACTCCTCCAGCGATGAAATTCTAGGTTTCAGCTACGAAGAAGGAGTATACAATGATGACCGGAGTCGGAAAAGGAAGCAACTACAACGCCACACTCCAGGCCAAATCCGAGAGCTCGAAGCTTTCTTCAATGAATGCCCCACTCCAAGCAAACAACAGAAAATGGGGCTGAGCCGAAAGATAGGATTGGAGCTTTCGAAGGTCAAGTTTTGGTTCGCCAACAAACGAACCCGGGTGAAACAGCAATACGCAGACCAGGAGTTACTGGTCCTGAATGAGGAGAATGAGAAGTTTCAAGCTGAAAGCGCGAGATATAAGGAAGCTCTGACCAAGGCCACCTGCCTTAATTGTGGTAATCCTGTTGTCCTCGGCGAGGTGTTCCTCGATGAACCATCCCTGTTGACGAATAACGCTCAGCTGTTACCGTATTCTCCACAGCATTTTCCGACACAGCCAGATACCGCCGGAGATCTGCATGAGCAAGTCAACACCATAGGATCAACACCAACATCCTCTGAGAAATGGGATATGAATCATCACAGGGGGAGTTCTCTCAATGACGAACTCGCTGTCGCAGCCAGCCAATCCAAAGTCGGTGAGTCCCTCCCTGGACAACTTTTGAAACGACTAGATCCCGTAGAGAATAGCTACCGAAGTATTGACGATATTTTGGGTGATAAGAGAACAAGGTTTTACTGGACCTATGAACTTCACACCAAATTTGTTGATGCAATTCGAGAGCTGGGAGTTGATTCGGCTAGCCCACTACGCTTACTCGAGATTATGAATGTGCCGGGGCTCTCTAGAATTAACGTTGAGTCTCACCTCAAGTACTATAGGAGATTGCTAAGGGATGGAAGGATAGCGTTAAACCATCATAAAGCCAGTTGGAGCTCAAGTGCTGGGCAGAGTTACAACCATGATGATTGGAGAGCCAAGAGCACCCAACCGTGTTTCAGCAATGACGGGACCGGCAGTCGTGTCAGCGACTCCTCTGACCCAAATCAGAATGCTCCGCCGAGCTATCACAATACTCCTCAAGAGTATATGCCACAGTTCCAGCACATAGAGATTCCTCAGTTTGAGCGCGAATCAGTCATTAATGCTGTCCCTGAAGCGGATCTGGCATTGGTAGAGAGTGCACATATGAACCTGCCGGTCATTGGAGGAAGTTCCAATTCGAGGGGTCAAATTGCTCACGGCAATAGCAAAGAGAGGAATCCTTCGCCTGCAGTCGACGACACCCAATCTGGGCACCAAGGGCTAGAAAGAACAGGTGATTTCCTTGATGAGGAGCTGGACACTTGGATCAATACTCTTCAGGAATGTATGTCTCAACCCCAACAAGGCAATGATGAAGGTTCCAGCTCAAAGACTCCAATCCCTCACAACGAAGGCAATGAAAGAAATCTGCCCCCAACAATCGTTGATACCCAACTTGAACATCAATGGCTCGAAGACCCGAGCAATTTCCTTGGCGATGAGTTCAATCTTTGGCTCGATCAATTTGGAGCCGGAGGACCATCGCAGTGGTGACGCAAGGCCGGTGATCAGACGTCAGATGCAAGGCATGGCTACTCGATGAAAAATGCTTAGAAGAAATGGGTTGAATACTCCTATTGAATATGTTGTTGATCGCACTGTAAGGTTCCCACGGGAACATCTTTCATTAATATCTAGAACTAATTGCGCGTGAGTGTCAACATCACCCTTTGAGCATCTTCAAGCCGAGGGCCGTGGATTAATCACTTAATCCGTGGAGCAAGTTCCATGAACAATGACTATCGCCCGCGGAGCATAATGGGATCTACCCATTCAATACGAAATACGTTTGGCCGCGAAGCCACCTATTTGGTAAAACGATGTATCGTTCCTAAACGATCTTCAATTGAATACCGAAGTAATGTCTCATTCCTTTCCCTTCTCAGGTGATAAACGTGGATAAATCACTCAAGGAGCCATTTGTTCGAATAACAGAACAGACGTTGCCCAACCGGGGGCAGCTGAACCATTAATGTTGCAAATATTCCAAGCATGGATAGGCGGATTTGATAGACGTTGTTCATATCAATACGCAACATCAGAACGGGATGAGAGCCAAGAGTAAAGTTGTATCGTTCCAATTTGTCTTGAATTTGAGAATATGAATTGATACTCGTTATTTATCCTTGACAGGGGAATCGCCTTACAGACGAACAGGTTTTCACATCCCATGTATTACCCGTTAGAATACATGACCAAGGGTAAATTGTATCGTTCTAATTTTTTGAAAAATTCGTGAACGTACAATAACATGTTTCTTCCGCATTTTCAGGGATCTCCAGCCGCGGGGGACAGGTAAGTATCCCTTTCCCCAATCCATTGAAGATGTTAAATAAAAAACAGAGAGAAAAAGAATAGCTTTCAGAATCTAATGTCTAGAAAAGACATAGAATTCAAACTTCATTGGCATTCATGTTTTAAAACAAGAGGTTGTCTAAACATGAATAAGAACATGCATGGTGCATCATAAAATCCCTTTGACGGGTAAAATTTTTGGAGAAAATGAAAGAGATTTTTTCCAATCAAAAGTTCAAAACTTTCAAAAGGACGCTTTCTCAAAAGACGAAAGGCAAAGCCTAATCCAAACACGTCCTATACACACTTGAAAGAGAAGTGGAGCGGATCAGATAGCAAAATCTGGACCTACGGAAGTATGGACCATCCGCAGCGATTACATGGATTGGGACGACGGAGGCATTCGTTTCTTATCCCCAAACACTACAGATGACCATTGACAACCCCTTCGAACGGCGGTTTTCATTCTCGACCCTGTCAAGAACCACCCCACATTGGGGCAAAATGGAGGTGAGTCCAGCAACATCAGGAGAAAATGGTTAGAAATTTTCTTGCTCGGACTAACATCAATCTTTGTGTGTTGTTTATATGGTAATCCAAATGCCATAGGATGATGAGAAGCATTCATTTCTCTATCCCACACACCATATCCTTTGCATAGACAAGTTGAGCCTGCAAATTCATTTCATAAACCCATTGGTGATCATTGCAAGTTCCAAAGCAAAGACAAATCACTTCAGGAACGGAGAAGTTCAAGACTTAGGGTTTACGAAGAAACTACTAAGTTGATACTCAAGCGTGCTAAGAGCCAAGTCATATATCTAGCACAATTGCCAAGCATCCCACTTGCGACAAGAGATTAAAGAAATCCCCAGCATCAAGAAAAAGCAAAGTGCCTGGTAAAAGTGAGGCCGATGCTCGGGTGAACAATTTGATCGATCCCTAAAGAAACCTGGTAGGGAAAAGAAGAGGGAAAAACCCCTAATGGAGTCAGATCAAGAAGACTGCTCCCCAAATGATGTCAGCCGTGAAGCAAAAACACAGGAAGAGTTGTCAACCTCTTAATACCACAAGAGACGCTCTCTAAAGAGCTGGTGCATATCTCAAAATCGGTTGCGCACCTCAAAGACCAAAGATGCAGAAAGGAAATGACAGGAGGCAAATCAGCAATGATCACCAATGCCAAACCCGTCACGAATTCTGGGCCAAAAACAAGCCTTTTTCGGTCCCCAATCCTACCAATGTTATAACCCTGAAACAGTCTTCTCTGACTAAGACACTTGGGTTAACATATAGCTTAGCTCGAAGAAGTACGAGCAAGACTATTTCTTTCTCATTTTGCAGGGTTCTTGACTTGTAAACCCGGAGCAGATGGCGAAAGCTTTCGTTCAATGGCCTCGACTCCAAAGCGGGTCCCCCTTGAAAACCAATATCCAAGCCCAACATTACGGTCCCGTGGAAGACCTCCCGACCGATCAAAATGTATGCGCTGCGAATGAGCCTAAAACCTAGGCACAGGTTAGTAGAGAATGGAGTGCGTCCCCTATAAAAAACCACTATCGCAAAACAGGTGAGAAGACGTCCTTGTCGAGAAATATTCCAATTGATGTTTTGAACAAACTCTGTTTGGAATTTTCAAACTGTTGATCCAGATTTTCCATGCAAGGGATTTGTGATCACATTTGCATGCTGCAAGAATGCTTTGGATAACCTCCAGCATCAAACTTAAGTCATAAAATTTTGTCAATTTGACAATTGCTGTCTTCTCAAAGATTACCAATATTTTCTTGGGGAAGAGAAACCTTTTTTAAAAAAAAAAAAAAAGAGTCCTAGCATGACGTGGAGAACCCTCGTCCTAGGACCCCTTTTAAACAAAATTTAAGCAGTCTCATCGGACGTGGAGAACCCTCGTCATGAGACCCCCTTTCAAAATTCAAGCAGTCTCATCGGACGTGGAGAACCCTCGTCATGAGACCCCTTTTCAAAAATCAAAAAGTCCTATCAGACGTGGAGAACCCTCGTCCCAGGACCCCTTTTCAAATATCAAACAGTCTCATCGGACGTGGAGAACCCTCGTTATGAGACCCCTTTTCAAAGCAAAACAAAGGTAGATACCGCCTGAAGGGTCAATTCATGGTAGATACCGCCTGAAGGGTCAACACAAGGTAGAAACCGCCTGAAGGGTCAACTCAAGGTAGAAACCGCCTAAAGGGTCAACCAAAGGTAGAAACCGCCTGAAGGGTCAAATCAAAGGTAGAAACCGCCTGAAGGGTCAAACCAAGGTAGAAACCGCCTGAAGGGTCACATTGATGGTAGATACCGCCATAAGGGTCAGCTCATTGGTAGAAACCGCCATAAGGATCAAACTAAACTCAACCAAAGGTAGAAACCGCCTGAAGGATCAATACAAAGGTCCGATCCATCATACGGATCAAAATCCTTGGCAGATCCCAAAGCATGGGATGCGCCTTCCTTAGGTTCCTACCAGTTAGGAATCCCATGATGGTATGACCTACCATACAGGTCAGAGCTTAATCTCCCTAGGATATTCTAAACGAGTCCTAGGTATCTTCTTGAAAGTCGTCGCAACCGGCAGCATCCGACAGGTGAGCTTCAGGTAAGTCTCTCTCACTCCGGCCCATGTTCGAATTGCAAGAGTAAACCGGTGATTAATTTGAGCATTCATCAAAAGACTTAAGGGTCCGATGTCATAGCATTTCTTTTCCCCAGTCGAGTCGGTTAAGATTCAGGTGCCACCTTGTCTTTGAGAGAAACCTCTAACGAGATTCCTCTCAAAGAGGGGCAGCTGTTGACACCTGATTTTTGACCATCTATTATTGTAATTTTTATTCTTTAAAATTAATTAAAAATATCAAAAAAAGTCATAAAATTACAAAATCAACTTTGGAAGCCTTGGCCTAGCCTCGGGGACCAATTTTGAACAAAAAAATATTTTTTGGTATTTTATAATATTTTTTGAATTTATTTAATTATAAAAATACCCAAAAAAAATCAGAAAAATAGTATTCGAGGTCACAAAAATATAAAAAAATAGTCGATATTTTTTTATTGTTATTTTATCTATGTTCTAACCTCATAAATAGTAAAATTCATGTTCGATTTCATGTGTTCTTTGGATCATCATAAAATCGAATTTGGCAAAAAAAGTTAGTAGTAATTAAAATGGAAAAGGAATGTTTGACCCATAATTGTGTTTGTGCCTTTTTATTTTTTATAATTATTTTACTTGTACTTTATTTTTTTTTGGGACTTCTCTCTCTCGATTGCCCGCGCCCAAGATCTCTTTTTTCTCTCCTTCTTCTTTCTCGCAAGGACGACGAGGAGCCGGGGGAATCCTCCTGAGCCGAACAAGAGACCACCTCCTCCCGCCGGCTCACGATGATCACCATCAGCCTTCATCCTCTTGGACCATCATCCGCCCGTCACGCCACCGCTGCGCCACCATAGCCACCGAGCTTGGCCGAGGCTCCAGAATTCTCATCGTCACACCCAGAGAAGAACCGAAGCTGGCAGACCACCCCCCGAGCTCGACAACATCATGAGGAAGCCCGTGTACCCGTCAGACTCGCCGGAGACCACCTAGAAACGCGAGTTGAGTCCTTGAGCTTCATCCCGGCCTTCAATGGCGTCTCAAGCTCCACTCATTCATTTTGTGATTTATTGATCTAGAATTGATCCATATACTTCACTGCTCATTTTCGCCATTGACTGTATATGATTTTATTGGGTACATGCTCGAGTCGACTCCCGACGTCCTCCTACCAGTCGCAAGCTCCATGGCTCGTTCCACGCCAAACCGAAGCCCTGTGATGGTCAGGTAAGTCCTCTGCAGCTCCTAGGATGCTTATCAACAACTTATGTTAGTCGTATAACGTGTAGAACGGCCAAAACCAGGCCTCGCCGGAGATAGCTTCGGTCGGAGATGGCGGGCTAGTCAGTTGGTGATCTGCTGTGTCGATATTTATATATGTGATAGAGGAGGTCAGTACGAGTCTAATGCCGTTAGTTTCGCGCGATTTGGACGTCGGAGGGCCGAGATATCGCCCTCCGACGAGGCGCCGGCGAGGGAACGCCGGCGCCGGTCGTCTTCTCCGGCCAAAGGTTGACCGGTCAACGCCGACGCGGCACTGACGTGGCGCCCACGTGGTGGCCACGTCAGCGCGGTTTAATAACAGAAAACAAAAAATTGATCCGACGGTTATAAACGTGACACGTGTCGCGATCTTAGGCGTCCATTCAAAATCCGTGAAACGGCGTCGTTTTGATTGTGGAGGAAGCAGGCCGGGTCGGGGTTTGCGGGTTTGGGCCATGGGCCGGGTCATCCGACCCGGTCCGGATAATTTTTTTTTATATTATTATTTTTAATAAAAAAAATAATAATAATAATAAATTCAAAAATCAATAAAAAATGGAAAATCATAAAAAATTTAAAAAAATTCGGAAAATTCAGAAAAATTATAAAAAATTCCAGAAAATAGGAAATGACCACATTCAACTGGCCACGACCTGTTTTGGGTCTTTTGACCCCCGATCTTTCTAAAAATGACGGTTTTGCCCTTCCGGCAAACTGTCTTCCAAAAAATTCTAAAAAAATCCAGGAAAATCCCCAAAAATAGGAAATGGCCACAAACAACTGGCCAAGTCTCATCCCGGGTGTTTTAAACCCCGACCCTTCTTAAAATGACGATTTCGCCCTTTGGGCGAATCGTCTTCCAAAAATTGAAGAAAAATCAAGAAATTCCAAAAAATTCTCAAAAATGGGAAATGGCCACAATCAACTGGCCATGGAATATTTTGGGTAATTCGGTATCCAAGTCTTCCAAAAATTGACGATTTTGCCCTTCGGGCTAATCGCCTCCAAATCTTCCCATTTTACCCCGACCCGAAATCACCCCTTTCCTAAGCCCTTATGGCTATACTAGGAAGCCGTTGATTTGAATTGATGTGCGTTAATGAAATTTATTTATGCACTTGATTGCGTTTCCATTTAAATTGATTGTGATTGATAGGAATAGTCTTCCAATCTGCATGAAACCCTGAATCAAGCCTATCTCACCTAAAATTGCGCCCGCATGAATTCTTAGCTAGGAAATCACTCGCGTTAGGTACCGAAAGGGCGTTGGTAATGACACCAGCGTAACCAAGTCCCCGAACCCAAAATCTCTGGTTCCGCAGAATTGATCGATCTCTCACAATCGGTCAATAAGGTTTCCGGTCTACCCTCCAAGAAAGACCGGTGGCGACTCCAAATGCATGCACAATTTGCACATGCCACCACGACTATACTGAAGGTCGAAAGCGATCGACTCTTATCGTCGAATCCTTGGAAAAATACTCCCGCCGCGATTTGGTATGGGCCTGGGAGGGCTCGCGCCGATCCAAGACCCGCGATCGGTAATCCATTAGCCGCGTCCGCCTTTCGGACGGGTCGCGACAGAGATAGGTTGAAAATGCCGAGATAAGGATTAGGGTCAGTTAGGTGACCAATTATTCTGCTTGGGTTTTTGAATCTCATCCTGTTTTTTTCGAAAATGACGATTTTACCCCTCAAAGGGTAAATCAACTTCCATACTCTAATCGAGTCGTGAAAATTGCTCAAAATTAGGATTTTGGGTCTGGTGGTTGACCAATCCTTCTGTTTGTGATTTTCATTTCTCTTCTTCTCCGTAAATGGTGATTTTACCCCTCAAAGGGTAAATCACTTCCAAAATTCTAGAAAAATTCTGAAAATTCCCGAAAAATAGGAAATGGATTGGTTTGATGACCAATCCTATTTCCAACCTCTTTTGACTCCAGATTTCTTCTGAAATGAGAATTTTTCCCTTTTGGGGCAAATTGTCCTAAATTTCTTCAAAATTACGATTTTGCCCCTCATGGGCAAATCATGTCTAAATCACTCTTGAGCATTGATTGACACTTCTCTAGGCTAATAGTGCTTTATTAGGGATGTCATGTTGTATTCATGTGATTTATCCACATGTCTTGGATCCTTGATCTGCGCACTTATTTACTGATTGTGAGTGTTAGAACAGTCACTCCTATCTGCATGAACTCTTAGATTTAAGATTCACATCTCACTCATCCGCATGAAATTTTAGGGCTAGATAATTCATTCAACTCAGGTACCGAAATGGCGTCAACTCTGATAGTTGGCGTAACTAAATCCCCGATCCCCTTTCTCTGATTCTCGCATAATAGAATAAAATGCTCCTGGCTATTCGATAGGGTTTCCAATCGTACCTTCCCCGAAACGATTGGTGGCGACTCCTTGGCATGTACATGTATCACATGTCACTAGACCACACTGAAGGTTGACCACGTATACCTCCGTTGTGACTTGGGGAGAGGCCTGCGTCCGACCAGACTGGACGGCCCATTAGCCCTCGACGATGCAAAATCCAAGAGGGTCGCGACAAGTCTCAAATCTTTTGCATTTATGTCAATTTAGTCCTAAACCTTTTATTGATGTCAATTTATTCATAAACCTTTTGCATTGGTGCCAATTCAATCTTAAACCTTTTGCATTTCTATTAATTGAGTTAATCTGGCCAATTTTGATCGGAAATTCGCTAATGTGGACGTCAATGGTCATACATGGCATGATATCCATATCAGCACCAGCCATGCCATGTAGGACAACCGACGTCCATATAACCGAATTTCCGGCCAAAATTGGGCGAATTGACTCAATTAATAGATGCAAAAACTTTAAGACTGAATTAGTACTAATGCAAAAGGTTTATGATTGAATTGAAACAAATGCAAAAAGTTTAGGATTGAAATTACACCAACGCAATAAGTTTAGAATTTTTTTTTTACACTTTTTCCTGAAGAACTCTAGCGAGGTTTTTTCAAACTTTTCAAGGGCGAAGTTAAGATTTTTTATGGGTGGAAGCTCCGCAATGATTAAAAACTTCACAAATACCTTCTTTATTTTTTTTTTCTAATGATAAGCTCAAATCAATCTCATATTATGTGACAATTTTGAATTTATTCACTCGGTGTATTGTCCACTTTGCCCGTCCCACGCAGAGCCTCGCGATTTTGTCTTCTGGCGTACGAGCAGGTACCTTCTAGGAGGTCAACCATCTTTGTAGTGCTCCTCCAATAAGAATAGGGGTAATAACATACTGTGTTATCCAGAAAATCACGGATCATGATGAACTTCATGACGTACGAGCCTTACATAATCTTACTTTCGATTTTGAGGTGGTCGAAAAGCTTTGATCTCAAGTTTCCAAACTCGCAATTATCATGCAAATCAAATGTAAAGTCAGTGTTTCAAGAGGAAGAGCGTGTACCGTTAATAGCGTCTCAATCAATTCTCAATCGTTAATGCATAAAATAATGAGTTAAATCAGCAATTGGCATATATTGAGAACGCCATGAAAAAAAAAAACCCATTTTGTAGTGTAGAGAATGGCGAAAGTCATTGACGAAATAAGTCCCAAAAAAAAAAACATTGCGTGAGAATTTTGCATAAACTTAAATAATAACTTTACTTGAACTCGATTAATGCAATTTTAGCTCATTATTTGATTTGCGTCTTTTAAATTAGATAAAACTAACTTTTTTGGAACTTTTAAATCAATCCAATGTCGACACGATAGGAAAAGAAACCAGTTGTTCTGATTATTACTATCTTTAATCCCTCGAAGCTAGCTAAGAAAGAAATTTTAGCTTAGGGTTCTGTTTGTTTAATGAAAATGGAATAATTTGAAAAGTATTTTCTAAAAATTATCGCTCGTATCGCTTACAAAAGTGAAAAAAGAAAAATATTTACCTCGTCCACAAAAATCTTTAGACATGAATTGTTGTCAATAACGAAATTATTTTTTATCAGCTAATTATTCAAGCGATGCAAATCGATCTACTTTGGTAAAACACTTTCAAATCATTCATTTTTCACGAAACAAACCGAGCTTGAAATTGAAAATGAGATTACTTTTTCTATGATGGAACTGACTAATTATTAACTAAGATTTTCTCTAATATATCTATATATCTACGTAAAATTAATATTTCGCGAGGGGAAAAGTAGGCTCCGCTTCCCCTCCCCCGGCTTTTGTCCCTGGTGAATTAGTATTATTGCTTAAATTCTCTCGTGTTTGATGTTTTTAGGTGTGATAGCCAAGAGCTTATATAGTCTTCAAAAGAGCCAAACTTAGAAATCGTGGAATTAGGTTTAACCCACTCTCATTAAGTGTGGGAGAATTATCCAAAAATTTCTAAATCTATTGTACTTTTGCTAAATGAGTCCTAAACTTTTAAATTTTTCAATTAAATTCTAAACATTTTCACGTTTTGCCAATTGAATTGATCTAGCCAATTTTGTTCAGAAATAGTTGACGTAGACATTGGTTGTCCTACGTAACACGATTAGTATCGATGTGGACAATTTTTATTAACATTCTAAAATTTTACGAATTTGATCTGAGCCATGGGATTAGTTGACTGATCCAACAGCTGTGGAGTAGCCACATGGTTCAATAGGAACCGTCGGATTAAACCTAAATAATAAAAAATAAAAAAGGGGCGGAACGACGCTGTTTTGGAGAGTCGATCGCGCAGGTTCGAGTCTGGGCTGGGTTCCGGTCAGAGTGGATCGGGCGACCCGGTCCAAATCATTTTTTTTAAAATAAAAAAAAATTCAAAAATGATTTTTTTAAAAAAAAATCATAAAAATCTTAGAAAATTCTAAAAAAATGTTATAAAATCCTAGAAAATCCAAAAAAGAAGGTAAGAAAACCGTAGAAAATTCCTAGACACTCCAAGAATTTCCAAAAATCGAGGAATAACCACAGACAACTGGTCAATCCTATTTTTGGGATTTCTTATTCGTTCTTCTGGAAATTGTCGATTTTTCCCTTTAGGGGTAAATCGCCTCTGCTTTGTGCATGAGATAGGTTGAAAATGCCGAGATAAGGATTAGGGTCAGTTAGGTGACCAATTGTTCTGCTTGGATTTTTGAATCTCATCCTTTTTTTTTCGAAAATGACGAGTTTACCCCTCAAAGGGTAAATCAACTTCCATACTCTAATCGAGTCGTGAAAATTGCTCAAAATTAGGATTTTGGGTCTGGTGGTTGACCAATCCTTCTGTTTGTGATTTTCATTTCTCGTCTTCTCCGTAAATGGCGATTTTACCCCCTCAAAGGGTAAATCACTTCCAAAATTCCAGAAAAATTCTGAAAATTCCCGAAAAATAGGAAATGGATTGATTTGATGACCAATCCTATTTCCAACCTCTTTTGACTCCAGATTTCTTCTGAAATGAGAATTTTTCCCTTTTGGGGCAAATTGTCCTAAATTTCTTCAAAATTACGATTTTGCCCATCATGGGCAAATCATGTCTAAATCACTCCTGAGCATTGATTGACACTTCTCTAGGCTAATAGGGCCTTATTAGGGATGCCATGCTATATTCATGTGATTTATCCGCATATCTTGGATCCTTGATCTGCGCACTTATTTACTGATTGTGAGTGTTAGAACAGTCACTCCTATCTGCATGAACTCTTGGATTTAGGATTTGCACCTCACTCATCCGCATGAAATTTTAGGGCTAGATAATTCATTCAACTCAGGTACCGAAAGGGCGTCAACTCTGATAGTTGGCGTAACTAAGTCCCCGATCCCATTTCTCTAGTTCTCGCAGAATTGAATAGAATGCTCTCGGCTATTCGATAGGGTTTACAATCGTACCTTTCCCAAAACGATTGGTGGCGACTCCTTGGCATGTACATGTATCACATGTCACTAGACCACACTGAAGGTCGACCACGTATACCTCCGTTGCGACTTGGGAGAGGCCCGCGTCCAACCACACTGGATGGCCCATTAGCCCTCGACGACGCAAAATCCAAGAGGGTCGCGACAAATCTCAAATCTATTGCATTTATGTCAATTTAATCCTAAATATTTTATTGATGTCAATTCATTCATAAACCTTTTGCATTTGTGCCAATTCAATCTTAAACATTTTTCATTTTTGTTAATTGAGTTAATCTGGCCAATTTTGATCGGAAATTTGCTAATATGGACGTCAGTGGTCATACATGGCATGATTCATGCCATGTATGACCACTGACGTCCGCATAACCGAATTTCCGGCCAAAATTGGGCGAATTGGCTCAATTAATAGATGCAAAAACTTTAAGACTGAATTAGTACTAATGCAAAAGGTTTATGACTAAATTGGCACAAATGCAAAAAGTTTAGGATTGAAATTACACCAACGCAATAAGTTTAGAATTTTTTTTTTACACTTTTTCCTGAAGAACTCTAGCGAGGTTTTTTCAAACTTTTCAAGGGCGAAGTTAAGATTTTTTATGGGTGGAAGCTCCGCAATGATTAAAAACTTCACAAATACCTTCTTTATTTTTTTTTCTAATGATAAGCTCAAATCAATCTCATATTATGTGACAATTTTGAATTTATTCACTCGGTGTATTGTCCACTTTGCCCGTCCCACGCAGAGCCTCGCGATTTTGTCTTCTGGCGTACGAGCAGGTACCTTCTAGGAGGTCAACCATCTTTGTAGTGCTCCTCCAATAAGAATAGGGGTAATAACATACTGTGTTATCCAGAAAATCACGGATCATGATGAACTTCATGACGTACGAGCCTTACATAATCTTACT
Source organism: Rhodomyrtus psidioides (assembly GCA_021437785.1). NCBI lineage: Eukaryota > Viridiplantae > Streptophyta > Magnoliopsida > Myrtales > Myrtaceae > Rhodomyrtus > Rhodomyrtus psidioides. The sequence goes on along the minus strand of JAILYB010000087.1, from coordinate 2,825,553 downwards.
TTCGATTTTGAGGTGGTCGAAAAGCTTTGATCTCAAGTTTCCAAACTCGCAATTATCATGCAAATCAAATGTAAAGTCAGTGTTTCAAGAGGAAGAGCGTGTACCGTTAATAGCGTCTCAATCAATTCTCAATCGTTAATGCATAAAATAATGAGTTAAATCAGCAATTGGCATATATTGAGAACGCCATGAAAAAAAAAAACCCATTTTGTAGTGTAGAGAATGGCGAAAGTCATTGACGAAATAAGTCCCAAAAAAAAAAAAACATTGCGTGAGAATTTTGCATAAACTTAAATAATAACTTTACTTGAACTCGATTAATGCAATTTTAGCTCATTATTTGATTTGCGTCTTTTAAATTAGATAAAACTAACTTTTTTGGAACTTTTAAATCAATCCAATGTCGACACGATAGGAAAAGAAACCAGTTGTTCTGATTATTACTATCTTTAATCCCTCGAAGCTAGCTAAGAAAGAAATTTTAGCTTAGGGTTCTGTTTGTTTAATGAAAATGGAATAATTTGAAAAGTATTTTCTAAAAATTATCGCTCGTATCGCTTACAAAAGTGAAAAAAGAAAAATATTTACCTCGTCCACAAAAATCTTTAGACATGAATTGTTGTCAATAACGAAATTATTTTTTATCAGCTAATTATTCAAGCGATGCAAATCGATCTACTTTGGTAAAACACTTTCAAATCATTCATTTTTCACGAAACAAACCGAGCTTGAAATTGAAAATGAGATTACTTTTTCTATGATGGAACTGACTAATTATTAACTAAGATTTTCTCTAATATATCTATATATCTACGTAAAATTAATATTTCGCGAGGGGAAAAGTAGGCTCCGCTTCCCCTCCCCCGGCTTTTGTCCCTGGTGAATTAGTATTATTGCTTAAATTCTCTCGTGTTTGATGTTTTTAGGTGTGATAGCCAAGAGCTTATATAGTCTTCAAAAGAGCCAAACTTAGAAATCGTGGAATTAGGTTTAACCCACTCTCATTAAGTGTGGGAGAATTATCCAAAAATTTCTAAATCTATTGTACTTTTGCTAAATGAGTCCTAAACTTTTAAATTTTTCAATTAAATTCTAAACATTTTCACGTTTTGCCAATTGAATTGATCTAGCCAATTTTGGTCAGAAATAGTTGACGTAGACATTGGTTGTCCTACGTAACACGATTAGTATCGATGTGGACAATTTTTATTAACATTCTAAAATTTTACGAATTTTATATTTTATTAAAAAAATTTTATTCTTTATATTGTTATAATTGTGGTCGGTGGAGTTGCTGGCCACAGGCGAGAGCCATGAGCCGCTTGCCTGTGGCCAACAAAGGAGTTGCGACCCTCACTTGGTCTAAGCAAAAGTGCGACGGCCCTCTCCAGCCAATGTGCGAGGGTTTTGGCCCTCGCTTGGATGTGAGCAAGGGCCGTGACAACCTTACCCAGACTATGTGAGAGTCGCGGGCCCTTGTTTGTGGCCAGTGATGGTCGGCTGGCGACCTCGCCGACCACAATTATAGAGAAAGAAAGAAAATAAAAGTAGTTAAAAATAATAACATATTATTAAAAATTATCTACGTCAGCGTCGATCATGCCACGTAGGATGGTTGGTGTCCAAGTCATCAATTTTCAATCAAAATTGATCATGATGACTCAATTGACAAAACGGAAAAAGGTTTAAGATTCAACCGACAAAATTAAAAGGATTTAAGATTTTTTGGACAATTTTTCCTTTAATCTATGTAATTTATAAGACCATGGCCTATGTTGCTCATTTCTAACAAATCGTAATAAGTTGTCATTAAGTTTCCTCAAAAAAAGACTTTCCATTTCCTTGTTTGCCCAATTCAACTCGAAATTAAGATCGACTCCTCAAATATGAAGGGATAATGACGCAAATGGTTCATGAACTTTAGCTTAATATGCAATGTGGTCCATAAACTTTTAATTTATTTGATATGGTTCATGAATTTTAACTCAATGTGCAATTTGAAACCCTACCTTTTAATTTTTTCAATGCGGTCCCTAGACTTCTGGTACATCTTTACTACGGTCCCTGATTCAATATAGTCCATGAACTATACGAAAAAGTTTAGTGTTGTCACTCTATTAATTCAAATTCATGGACAAACATTGAATATTTTTATATAGTTCAGATATTAAATTGAACATGTCTTATGATGATATTATACAAACTAAAAATTCAAGAACGGCATTGCACATTAAACTAAAAAAATTTAAAAATCACATTAAACAAACTAAAAATTTAAGGATCAGAATATATGTTGAGTCAAAATTGAAGGATGATTTGCGTCATTTTCCCCCCGACTATGAACTCTGTGCAGGCGAGTTGGCGGACTCGATGGCTTATCCACTCTGGGCCTCTGGCCCTCCACCTTCTTCTGTCATCCGAAAGCGTTGGCGCCAATATCTGATCCTCCCACAACAAACTATACAATCGTTGCAACAATTAAGAAATAAGTTTTGTTTAACGAAATAAAACATAGGAATCAGAAAGAAAAAAATTACAATTTTTTTTAAAAAAAATTATGTATCAAAATTCTACACCAACCCCAATTGGACACTCTACACAAAAAAGGAGCAAAAGATGGAGGCCGGAGGTCTAATGTCAAGGCTAGAAACGGAATAGAGAAACAAAATCTCTAATCTCGAAATTCCAAATTGTTTCTTGTTCACGTAAATTCGGCATTCTCTCTTATCGATCCAGCCAAGCCATAGATGAATGTCGTCAAGATCAGGGCGTCCTCAACCGGATGTCTACGCGAAGATGACCAAGGCCAAGGCCGCCCGCCTTGCCCCCGCCGCCGCATCCTCACCGGAAAGCTCCGTCAAGAACGATAAGAAGAAGAAAGTAAACACCTCTTCCCTCTCCTTTCTTTTCATTGATTTCCCTTCGTTTACTTCTCGTTCGGTTCTTCGCTTTTCGTTTTCGTTTTTATTTTCGAATAATTCATTTCGTTCGAATCGAGTTTGATTTTGTTATTCTTTTTCCCATTATTCTTTTGAAAAGTCCATCATGCCAAAGATTTTTGGCTCCAAACGAGGCGGCAAGGGCTACACAGACGACGGTGACATCTCGAGATCCGATGCGGATGCGGCCATTCTCGGTCTCTCTCTCTGTCTCTGTCTCTCTTTCGTTGCCCCTCTCGCGAGATCTAATCTTTCGAAAGGTACATCGGAATACCGGATAGATCTCCCTAATTTTTTTCTTTTTTTTTTTTTGGTCGGCAGATACGGAAAATATGTCAAAGATACGAGCATTCATGGAGGCGTCGTCTCCTCCCATGAGGAAAAGTTTCTCAGGTGCATCTCCGCTGTCGGGCAATTCATTAATCCCTAATTTTGTCATGTGTTGTTTGATCAATCGGATAGACAATGAACAATTCAAGACTAAACTCATTAAATTAGGCCTAAGATAATATAAAGTACGAGGACTTGATTAGATTAGTGCTATATGGTGATATCACCTTGTGAAAAGTATTCGATTCATGAACCTTGTGTGCTTATTTCAGCGGTCAATTAATACGGGAGTAATGTGAATTTAATGAGGGAAAGCCACGTATCCTTATCTAAGAATGGCTAGGATCTCCGTAGCTTCTCTTGAGTGATTTTGGTAGCTCACCTAACATGAGAAATTTTTGGTCAAGTGGCCCGGAATTTTTCCAAGAAGAAGATTAATTGAGGAGGAAATAATCAAAAGATATGGTAGAGTGAAACTGTCCATGCTTCTTGACCTAACTCGGTTCGATCATTAAGGATGGAAATCTATGCCTATATGTGGATTAGGCGCACGACACAAATTCGATTTCTTCGCGCCGATGGGTGCCGCTTAAGCCTATTTCTGATTAGCTGTTCGAATTTTGGGTCGTGCGGTGTCTGGTTTGTGAGATTTGGGATTATCCTTTTTACAAGTTAGAATTAAGAAAGTTGGAGTTTGTTTTCTTGTGAGTAGAGAGAAAAAAAAAAGAATAAAAAAAGGAGAGAGATCTTCATGTCACATCTTGACTTTGTGGGCATTGAACTTATGAAAATGTGATGAATAGGATTTATCATAACATCCTATATAAACTTATCATACATGCTTGTCTACTTCTAGAGAGACAGACCAACACAAGAATCGAAGGCCTCAACCTTTCCAGCTTTGGAGTCTCCATGGCGCCAGAAACCGAAGCTAGAGAACTCCGGTACCATTATTTTCCTTTGCCCTTTCTATTTGCAAGCACGTTTTAAGTATTTATGAAAGTGATTAGGGTTTTGGAATTTGCAGAATATTTGTGGGGACGTGGAATGTGGGAGGGAGGACACCCAACAACACTCTCAACTTGGAAGATTTTCTGCAGGTGGAAGGATCATCGGACCTGTATGTCTTAGGGTACGATGAATTATCATGTTTAAGTCCTTGTTTAACATTCGACTTTTGATAGCAAATCTTGTCATTCCTTTTGCTCTTCTGTCTTTGTGAATTCCTTATGCAGTGCAAATGCCTAGACACTCTCGTTCGTTGACACGACGCGTGCATTTTGCTGTGATTGCGACGTAGAGCGATTTGGTTATCGCCTTACGAAATATGTTTATCTTGTCGTGTATGAGTGCCGAAAATGGCCTTATACGGCGACACTCTGTATCTACCATTCTCAACATGGTGTGAATTGGTTCCACCACATAAATAATGTGGGATTGAAATGATTCATCTATCGTTTTTCTTTTTTATTGCGAATTTGCTCATTTCAAGTTGTCATATCAATCTTAAAGAAAAGAACAAGTCCAATGTTCTACAAACATCCAGAAATTATGAGATCCATGTCCTATAAAAAACATGACTTTGATTGATCTTGTCCACCACTAGAATGAGTCCACCTATGGCTGTTTGATCAAATAACATTGTACATGCTAAAAGTTATGTCGATGATGTTCTACTAAGAGCTTCTTTTCTGATCTAGGTTTCAGGAAATCGTTCCCCTGAGCGCCGGTAACGTGCTGGTGGTCGAGGACAACGAACCGGCCGCGAAGTGGCTTGTCCTTATAAACCAAGCCCTCAACCGACCATACCACAACTCTGACTCATCCGGCCATGGCCCGAAACGATCGAACAATTCCTCCAGGGATTCGGTGACGAGAACCACCCCGAACGCTGTCAACTTCCTCCAGAAGCCATCGCTGAAAGTCCTGCGCAAGAGCTTGAAGGCGAACAAGGCTCTCCTCAAATCCTGCAACTGTGGCATAGAGTTGTCGCCGATAGTCAGAGAGAGGCGGAGGCAGAGCAAGCTCAGCGACACCATGAACCAGCCGGAGTTCATGTCGTTCCAGCACCGACGAGAGAGCTGCGCCGACGACATCTTCGAGGGCGCGGAGCTCGATCCATATTACTCTCCTTCGTCCCCGGCACCGAGCACGTATGATATGAAGTACAAGCTCGTGACGTGCAAGCAGATGGTCGGGATTTTCCTGACCGTGTGGGCTCGGAGCGAGCTGGTGCAACATGTCGGCCACCTCCGGGTGTCGTCTGTGGGAAGAGGGATCATGGGTCGCTTCGGAAACAAGGTGAGCTTTGATGGCAATTGTTGTGTAGATGGTGAATGCTTGCTCTCTCCTTTTGCTTCATTTTTTAAAAGAATAGAAATGACGAGGTACTAGTTTTTTTGTGCTATTTATGAGAGATAATAGTGTAATTGATGCTCTCTTCAGGGATGCATATCCATAAGCCTCTCGTTGCACCAAACCAGCTTCTGCTTCGTGTGCAGCCACTTGGCCTCCGGCGAGAAGGAAGGTGACGAGATCAGGCGAAACGCCGACGTCTGCGAGATCCTGAAGAGCACCCAGTTCCCTAAAAACTGCAAGAAACCCGATCGGCGAGACCCCGAGAGAATACGGGATCACGAGTACGTTACGTTTATCGTGTGAAAATGGATCTTAGTAGACTTGTGGAAAAATATAAAGTTGAACTGATGTGAGCCCAAAAAATTGACTGTCTTGTGGCATTTTTGTGACGACACAGCCGGGTGATCTGGATGGGAGATTTGAACTATCGACTTTCGTTGGGTTACGAGGAGACGAGGTATTTGTTGGAGGGTAATGACTGGGACACCCTCCTCGAAAAGGATCAGGTTTGTCTCTCTCTACAACAAGTCTGCACAATGTTCCTGTTTCTTCCTAGATCTCTGGTTTATGCTCGTATGCTAAGCTGAAGTTCTGAAAATTTAGTACAGTTGAACATCGAGAGAGAAGCTGGGAGGGTGTTCAATGGTTTCAAGGAAGGACGGATCCTCTTCGCCCCGACCTACAAGTACTCGCACAATTCAGATTCCTACGCTGGGGAAACCGTCAAGTCAAGAAGAAACGCCGCACTCCCGCGTGGTCTCTCCCAAGAATTCTGCTTTCGTTTTTTCCCTTTCTGATCATCCGAGGGATCTTGAAAAACATTCGAGTCACGACTCAGTGTTGACATGATGTATGACAGGTGTGATAGGATACTGTGGAGCGGAAACGGGATCGAGCAGCTGTCTTACATTCGAGGGGAGTCGCGGTTCTCCGATCACCGGCCCGTATGCTCGGTGTTCGCGGTGCTGGTGGAAGCGGCGAGATGCAGACCGATTGCGCGGTTCAGGAAGGGGATTTCGTGTGCTGGGTCTAGAGTAGTAGATTATGGTGAGTTCATACCCCAAAGGAATAGCTTGAATAAATTCTGAAGGCTAACTGATAATCAAATGCTTCTGTTCCAAATCTCTCTCTCTCTAAAAGACTCGCACGAATTTGTTCTTTTTTTACCGGTGATACACATGAAAATGGTGACTGCAAAAATCTTGCACCAGTGAACTATTGCGATTGCCACAAAATATCATGTCCAAAAACTCGAAAATTACACCGGCCGTGACAATTCCGATTGTCTCTAAGGTCCCCCGAACACAGAATTCGGAGATCAAAATCGAGATGGGAAGATACAAAAGATACACGTTTGACTCTGATAACTCTTAATCACAAGGCATACTTTTTTTTTTGGTAAGTTAAGTATGTATAGGACTTTTCAAAAGCTAGGCACAGAATAAACCGGTCACAAAAATCATGAACCACACAAGGCATACTTGATGATCATTTTGATCAGGAAAAGAGGAACTTTCTGAATCTCAGTGGCTATCTGCTTCCACGTACATAAGATCCCAAATAGAAGCTTGCTCATGTATATGATCATGTAGAGCTGCCGCCGCCGCCATCTCTTTCGAAGAGGGGTTTCTATTTGTTGGTTTTTTGGCTATGGCTCTGATACCATGTTGAAAAATTAAATTGCGCACGGAAGCTTGGTATTGAGATGGCCAATGACAGTTTGTGGTTAGTGAAGGGAAGGGTATGGACAAGGATAGGACAATTTCTAAAAAATAGGTTATGGTATATAAATGGTTTCACTAGTTGAAAAAAATAGCTTTACATGATGGAGGAGATGGTGGCGTGGGGAGGAGAACAAGCCATGAAGTTTATTCTTTAACTCTTCCCACACATACAAATGAAAGGAGTCTCACCTATTTATATTGGTCCGATGTCAATGGAGGAAGTCTCCACACTTTTCTCAATATTTCCTAAACTAATCATTACATTACAAGCTGATTTTTTATTAGCTGCAACATCATCTGCAGATTCAACTCCAATTCTCTTAGCCCTTTCGTTTTTCAACTTAAAATAATTTCTTCTAAGATGCCCTATCTTGCCACAGTTCCAACAGACATCACCGCCAGTCCTAGACTGACTGCGTCTATTCATGTTCATACTACTTCTGCTAACACGAGCACTAGTTCTTCCTCTTTCACTTAGTAAAGCAGCAGATACAGATTCGTCAGATTCTCTTCTACGGATATCCTCACTCCGAATTAAATCTCGAATCCCATCAAACGACAAACTTGTCGACCCAGAAGAATTGCTAACAGTAGTAACAGTAGTATTCCAAATATCAGACAATGAGGATAATAGAATCAAAGCACGTACCTCATCTTCAAAGTCAATCTCAACTGAACTCAATTGACTAACGATCACATTGAATTCATTGATATGATTAGCAACAAATGTACCTTCGCTCATCTTCAAGTTAAATAGACGTCACATCAAATAGATCTTGTTGATCGCAGAGGGCTTCTCGTACATGTCCGACAAGGCTTTCATCAAACCCGCAGTGGTCTTCTCCTTGACGATATTAAACGCGACGTTACGAGCCAACGTCAGCCGAATAACACCCATCGCTCGTCTATCTAGCAATTCCCAATCGGGTTGCTTCATCATTTATGGTTTCTTCCTAGATAGGGGCTCGTGCAGCTTCATCTAATATAAATAATCTTCAATCTGCATCTTCCAGAAACCAAAGTCCTTCCCCTCAAATCTGTCATTTTCCCTTTAGCTTCTTCTGTCGCTATCAAATCGCTTCAACTCAAGCAAGCCTAGCTCTGATACCAATTGTTGCACGGAACAAGCGATTGAAACGATAAAAATAGACAGAACGAGCAAAATAAATCGAACACCAGATGTACGTGGTTCGATCGTAAAGACCTACGTCCACGGGGAGAGCAGCAACGAATTTCACTATAGATCAAGCGATACACGGAGATTACAAACACACACTCTTGGTGTTTCCTAGCCCCAATTGCATCCAAGAACGCACACAGTGTTTAGCCCCCAATTCCTAGCGAAATAATCTCGCAATCTCATAAAGGAATTAAAACACAAATCTAACCTCAAGATTTAACCGGTTTCGACACTTGAACTCTTAATGTAATTCCATGAACAAACGAAGATCTAATGCCAAGCACTCGACAAACGGCGCTTTAAGACCTTTTCGTTTTTCTTCGAACGAAAATTCAATGCTCCGTGGAGAAGTCCCTCTCTGCTGCGATACTTCAGGAATTCGGTGCCCTTCTACTATTATATGAAAGAAAGAGCAACAGCCTTTTTTTCGTCAACCATGCAGGAGATTTCAAATTGATGCCAAACCAACTTTCCTTGTTTGAGTCAGTCAGTCAAAGAAAATCCAACATGGACTTTCTTTTCTACACTCCACCTTTTGCAGCAGAGGAAAGTAAATCTTCTCTCCCTCTTTTCCACTTTATTTAATTCATTATTGTTATCTTCAAAGAGAATCCACTGTGAGCAACCATGTGATTTGGTCAAAGAGTCCAAGATTATACTTTCCATTTTTGACTTTTCTTTGGCTTCAAGAATTCTCACGTTTAACTGAAGCTACAGGCGAACAAAACACTACAACCCAAATCTCCTCTTTCATCAGGGTCCATCAATATTCAATTTCCTCTTTAGCACATGCGTCCATTCCCTTCCATGCTTTACTTATCCATCTCTTCAATGTTCTTTTTGTTACGGGCTCAATATCGAGACATCTTTTAACACGGGCCACCATGGAGGAGCCAATCCTTTCTTCATTGGGAACTTTATTTGCCAAGGAGAGGACAGTGCTGGATGAGAACATATAGCATCGACCCGAGCGTCGTGTCCTGCGTGGAGGGCTGTCAATTTTTGAGACAATGTAATTCTGCGAGAAGTGTACGAGAAGAAAAATTGCGGTGGCTCTCGGAGGAGCCGGTGACCGGCTTACGGTGCTTGGTGACGAACCTATACATAAAACCATGCGTGTTGCACACCTCCATGATCTTGACCATGTACTTGAGGATCGAGTCCTGGGCCCCGTGCCATCTTCTTCCTCCGGGACTCCTCCTACTAGGCCAGGGGCTCATCCCGGCTCCCGACGGCGACGTTGTCCCGCTTCTCCTTGAGCCTCTAGAGGCGCATGCGGTCCTTCCACATGCGCTTGAGGTCGTCGTAGCTGATCTCTGTTGGAAAATAAACCAAATTCAAGAGGCTTACGATTTTCAAGAGTTAGTCAAAGAGCTTTTATTGCGTTGTTGTTTTTAGATGAAGTCTTTTCATGTTTCTAGGACTAGTTAATGTCTTGCAAGTTCGAGTTGGTTGAGTCGTGTAATGAAAAGTCATTGTATTCTGCCTATATAAAAGCAAGACTTGTAATTGTTTTGATTATGAGAATATGGGAATGAGAATTACAAAATCACAGTAAATCCTCTCCTCTCGAGTCGTGTAAATCAAGCCTCATCTTCTTCTTATTCTCATCAAATTGGTATCAGAGCTTGAGGTTCGTGATAATGGCTTCAGCAAATACTCCGCTTCCTTTTCAGTATCCCCACCTTACCAAAGAAAACTATGGTTATTAGGCTTCAAAAATGAAAGCTGTACTCGGCGCCTACAGTGATTGGGATGTTGTCTACAACGGCTATGATAAGCCAAAAGAAGAAGCCACGTTGAGTCAAAATTAAAGGAATGCCTTGGAGAAGATTCGATCAAAAGATCAGTATGCCTTGTCAATCATCTATCAAGGTTTAGATGGTTCGATGTTCGAGAAAGTGTCGAACGCTTCTACGTCGAATGAGGCATAGGAGATCCTTCAAATCACGCACCAAGGTGTGGAGAAAGTGAAGAAGATTCGCCTTTAAACTTTGAGAGGCGAGTTCGAGGTAATCCGTATGAAAGAATCTGAGTCGATTTCTGATTATTTCATAAGAGTTTTAGCCATTGTGAACCAGATAAAAAGAAATGGCGAGGACATTCCTGATGTTCAAGTTGTTGAGAAGATTCTTTGGTCGTTAGACAAAATGTACGACCACATTACAGTTGCAATTGAGGAGTCCAAAGACCTTGATGCCATGAAGATCGATGAGCTTATGGGTTCGTTACAAGCCCATGAAGAAAGACTTAGAAGAAACAAGCATGAGTCGGTGGAGGAAGTACTCCAAACTCGGTTGTTTATCCGAGATGAGAAGGAGCAAAGAAGAGAACCTGTGCAAGTTCGAAGCACTAATCAAGATCGAGGTCGCGGTCGAGGCCGAGGTCACTTTCAAGGAAAAGATCGTGGTCGAAACAAAGGAGAATTTGCTTGCAAAGACAATGGCTACCAGAATCAAAGGTTTGTTCGTGAAAGAGGGAGAAACTCGAGAGGTTAATGGTATGAAAAATCTAACATTCGATGTCATCATTGCAATAAACTGGGTCATTATGCTTCTGACTGTTGGCATAAAGAAAGTAGCAGTGCAAAAGAGAAGGCAAATTTGGTGAATGATGCCGATAACGTTCTTATGTTGGCATTCAAAGAAGAAGAAGGAGAAAAGAGTGATACGTGGTACTTGGACACTAGAGCAAGCAACCACATGTGCGGAAGAAATGAGATGTTTGCCGAACTAGATGAGGCAGTCAAAGGAAAAGTCTCATTTGGTGATAAATCCCAAATTCTTGTCGAAGACAAAGGTAGTCGCGACCCGTCCGAAAGGCGGACGCGGCTAATGGATTACCGATCGCGGGTCTTTGATCGGCGCGAGCCCTCCCAGGCCCATACCAAATCGCGGCGGGAGTATTTTTTAATGGATTCGACGATAAGAGTCGATCGCTTTCGACATTCAGTGTGGTCGTGGTGGCATGTGCAAATTGTGCATGCATTTGGAGTCGCCACCGGTCTTTCTTGGAGGGTAGACCGGAAACCTTACTGACCGATTGGGAGAGATCGATCAGTTCTGCGGAACCAGAGATTTTGGGTTCGGGGACTTGGTTACGCTGGTGTCATTACCAACGCCCTTTCGGTACCTAACGCGAGTGATTTTCCTAGCTAAGAGCCCATGCAGGCGCAAGTTTGGGTGAGGTAGGTTTGATTCAGGGTTTCATGAAGATTGGAAGACTATTCCTATCAATCACAATCCATTTTAATGAAAGCGCAATCAAGTGCATAAATAAATCACATCAATGCACATCAATTCAAATCAATGGTTTCCTAATATAGCCATAAGGGTTTAGGGAAGATGTGATTTCGGACCAGGGGTAAAATGGGAAGATTTGGGGACGATTGGCCCGAAGGGCAAAATCGTCATTTTTGGAAGGTTTGGATACCGAATTACCCAAAATATTCCATGGCCAGTTGATTGTGGCCATTTCCCATTTTTGAGAATTTTTTGGAATTTTTCTGAATTTTCCGAATTTTTTGAATTTTCTTTTTTATGATTTTCCATTTTTTATTGAATTTTTGAATTTTTTATTATTTTTTTGAATTTTTTTAATATTTAAACATATTAATGTATATCAAAATTATCCGGACCGGGTCGGACGACCCGACCCACGACCCACGACCCGAACCGGATCCTAATCCGCGCACCCGCGACCAAAACGACGCCGTTTTTTTTATTTTTCGAAAAAAAAAAATTTCTTTTTTTTTTATCATTTTTTTATTATTATTATTTTTTTAGAGAAAAGATTTTAATTAAAATATTTCTTTGACAATATACAACACTCAACCAAATAAGCAAAACATTAGACTGGAATAAATACATGCAGAAAGATAACTCTGACGCCCGAGTGGCACACACAAAAATATACCTGATTAGACTCCGGTCTTCAATCACCGAACCCTGTTGTTCTCTGTGCGCCTCACAACCAAATACCTTAGTCGGGATTGGCGATGATCTTAGAGAAATTCTTCGGTGCGAACCTTGAATCCCGACGGACCGCGAACTTGATATCACGAACCACGGGCCCAAACTCTTAACCAACTTGGCTCACGGGCCTTATTCAAGGCCCAAGAACACAACCCAACTACTGTGGATATGATCCAAGACGAAATGGGCCACAGCCCAACTCGATAGGCCCGAACAGAATTTGGCCCAAGCCAAAAACAGGGCAGACAGGGGAGCTAGTCGGGACTGCCTTTGGCTCCTCCGGGCGGCGAGCGGCTGAGGAAGGGACGGAGGCGGCTGGTGCAGGTCGATGTGGAGTCGGGGGGGGAGGTGTTGGCGGCCGGTGACGGCCGGAGCACCGACGGAACGGCAGCAGACAGAGGCGAACAGAAGCTGTTCGCGGCAGGGGCAGGGTGCGCCAAAACAGGGGAACGACCTTTGGCTCCTTTCCTGCTCGGCCGAGGCGGAGGTCGACGGGACTGCGGGTGACGGCGACTGGAAGACGTCGGGGGACGTCTAAGGTGACCACTGGTGGACGGAGTCGCGAGCTGAAGGCTGCGGAACCGGCGGAACTTGACCCCGAACAGAATTAGGCCAAAACAGGGCACCGAGCAGGGCACCTTCCTGTCTCCGGCTGTTCGAGGCCCTCCGGCGAATCTACGATGGCTTCCAACGATGGAGCAACGTCAGGGAGTGCCTGACAGACGACATGGTGGTGACTGAAGCGATCGTAAGGGTCGGGAGTCGCTGCCAGAGCCAAAACTCGAGCGGAGCAGCTTCGGCGACCGAAACAGGGGAAGAAAGAGGCTCGGTTCCTGGAGGTTGTTTCCGGCGACTCTAGGCGACGACGGCTGTTCGAAGATGACGGGCCAGGTGGTGGAAGACGTCCCCCAGGTTCTGTCTCGTTCCCCCATTATATTTTTTTTGGCCCAAGCTCCCCTTTCTCTCTTTTTGGCTTTCCCCCGCCCCCCATGGCCGACAGGCCCTTCTTTTCTTTTTTTTTTGTTTATCCTTGCCGTCCACCAAAAACCAACGCCTCTACGTCCACCGATGCCCTCTATGTAATGTTGTCGTCCACCAATGCTAAATGGTCGGCCCCTCCTTCCTCCTTTTCCTCTTCTTTCCCCTCTTTTTTTTGTCTCTGTTTTGCGCCGCGCGGGTCTGCAACTGAGTTGCAGACCCGGTTCGGACCGGGTCGGGCGGGTTTGACCCGACCGGCCCGGTTCGATTATCCTCGCCTAATTGGGTCCCAAATCGACCTCCTTTCACGAAATTGATGGCAAAATAGGACTCCTTGACACGTTTTCTATCAAATAAGGGTATTTTTGTGAATCAATGGGTTGAAATTTAGTGAAAACCCCAAATTGTCCCTAGGATCCGAAAATGATTATCACCAAATTGAGGGCCCAATCGATCGAATTAGTCCAAATTAAGACCACCAATGGATTCATCACGATGAAACCCATAGGTTAGAAGTGTTTAATTTTAATGGGTGAGCTCGTGTGAGATTTAATTGCAAAATTTGCGAAACCGGAGACTAAATTGAAAGAAAATTATGCAATTAAGCCCTTTTGTTTAAAATTGATCAAATTGGATGGCAAATTGACCTAATTGCACTTCAAGACTTTAGAATACAATGTCATAGCTTATAAAAACCAAGAATTGAAAATTAAAAGACTCGAAAAGGATTTTTTAGGCTCGGTTCGGGATTATGTTAGTGAAGGAACATATTGACCCAAACCGAATTTTTGAGATTTAAAGTGACACACTTGAAGAGGAAATTAAAACAAGATTATTGAATATTTTTGTGTATTTTTCTGACCATGAATGGTATTTTTCTGATTTTTTGGGTATTTTTAATAATTAAATAAATTCGAAAAATATTAAAAAATACCAAAAAATATTTTTTGTTCAAAATTGGGTCCTAAGGCCAAGCCAAGGCTTCCAAAGTTGATTTTGTGATTTTATGACTTTTTTTTTGATATTTTTAATTAATTTTAAAGAATAAAAATCACAATAATAAATAGTCAAAAATCAGGTGTCAACAGCTGCCCCTCTTTGAGAGGAATCTCGTTAGAGGTTTCCCTCAAAGACAAGGTGGCACCTGAATCTTAACCGACTCGACTGGGGAAAAGAAATGCTATGACATCGGATCCTTAAGCCTTTTGATGAAAGCTCGAATTAATCCCTGGTTTGCTCTAACAATTTGAACATGGGCCGTAGTGAGAGAGGCTTACCTGAAGCTCACCTGTCGGATGATGCCGGTTGCGACGACTTTCAAGAAGATACCTAGGACTCGTTCAGAATATCCTAGGGAGATTAAGCTCTGACCTGTATGGTAGGTCATACCATTATGGGATTCCTAACTGGTAGGAACTTAAGGAAGGCGCATCCCATGCTTTGGGATTTGCCAAGGATTTTGATCCGTATGGTGGATCGGACCTTTGTATTGATCCTTTAGGCGGTTTCTACCTTTGGTTGAGTTTAGTTTGATCCTTATGGCGGTTTCTACCAATGAGCTTACCCTTATGGCGGTACCTACCATCAATTTGACCCTTCAGGCGGTTTCTACCTTTGTTTTGACCCTTTAGGCGGTTTCTACCTTTGTTTTGACCCTTTAGGCAGTTTCTACCTTTGTTTGACCCTTTAGGCGGTTTCTACCTTTGTTTTGACCCTTTAGGCGGTTTCTACCTTTGGTTGACCCTTCAGGCGGTTTCTACCATGGTTGACCCTTCAGGCGGTTTCTACCTTTGTTTGTTTTGAAAAGGGGTCTCATGACGAGGGTTCTCCACGTCCGATGAGACTGCCTAAATTTTGAAAAGGGCTCCTGAGACGAGGGTTCTCCACGTCATGCTAGGACTGTTTGATATTTTTGAGAAGGGATCCTAGGACGAGGGTTCTCCACGTCATGCTAGGACTGCTTGATTTTAAAAATGGGTCTCATGATGAGGGTTCTCCACGTCCAATGAGACTGTTTGATATTTTTTTGAAAAGGGGTCCTAGGACGAGGGTTCTCCACGTCATGCTAGGACTGCTTGATTTTTGAAAATGGGGTCTAACCTCACCCATTCTTTTGAAAGATCCCGAAATTTGCCGGGAATTCAGTTTTGAAGCAGTGAAAAATTTTATTTTGACAAAGCTTCACTTGAGTTTGTTGAGGCGACATTCTGGGAGCTTGGTTCTCCAGGTATCCTGCAGAAGTTTGAGCCTGAAAGATTTTTCTTCACCAAGAAAACGTTAGTAATATTTGGGAAGACCACGGCTGTCCATTTGACAAAAACCGTATGACTTAAGTTTTAATCGTGAAATGTGCATTTTGATGCTGGAGGTTATCCAAAGCATTCTTGCAACATGCAAATGTAATCACAAATCCCTTGCATGGAAAATCTGGATCCACAGTTTGAAAATTCCCAAAAAGAGTTTGCTCAAAACGTCAATTGGAATATTTCTCGACAAGGAGGTCTTCTCACCTGTTTTGCTATAGTGGTTTTTTTATAGGGAACGCATTCAATTCTCTACTAACATGTGCCTAGGTTTTAGGCTCATTCGCAGCGCATACATTTTGATCGGTCGGGAGGTCTTCCACGGGACCGTAATGTTGGGCTTGGATATTGGTTTTCAAGGGGGACCCGCTTTGGAGTCGGGGCCATCGAATGAAAATCTTCACCATCTGCTCCGGGTTTACAAGTCAAGAACCCTGCAAAATGAGAAAGAAAGAGTCTTGCTCGTACTTCTTCGAGCTAAGCTATATGTTAACCAAAGTGTCTTAGTCAGAGAAGACTGTTTCAGGGTTGTAACATTGGTAGGATTGGGGACCGAAAAAGGCTTGTTTTTGGCCCAGAAATCACGAAGGATTTGACATTGGTGATCATTGCAAATTTGTCACATGTCTTTTCCATTCTGCATCTTCCATTTTTGAGGTGTGCAACCGCTTTTGAGGTGTGCACAAGTCCTTTAGAGAACGTCTCTTGTGGTATTAAGAGATTGACAATTCTGTCCGTGTTTTTGCACCACGGCTGACATCGTTTGGGGAGCAGTCTTCTTGATCTGACTCCTTTATGGGTTTTTCTCTCTTCCCAACTAGGCTTTATTGGGGATCAATCAAACAGTTTTCACGAGCATCGGCCTTGCTTTTACTAGGCACTTTGCTTTTTCTTGATGCTGGGGATTTTTTGTTGAAATCCTGCCTTTTCTTTTCCTTTGGAACTACGATGTTCAGAAAATTGTGCTAGATATACAACTTGAATCATAGCACATTTAAACGCCGATATGAGATTTTTCTATAAATCCCATCTCTTGATTTCTTCCATTCTTGGAGTGATGCAGTTTCTATCTTGAAACATCCCATGATCACCAACAGGGGTTTATGAAATGAATTCGCAGGCTCAACTTGGCTGTGCAAAGGATATGGTGTGTGGGATAGAGAATGAATGCTTCTCGTCATCCTATGGCACTTGGATTACCATATAAACAACACACAAAGATTAATGTTAGTCCGAGCAAGAAAATTTCTAACCATTTTCTCCTGATACCGCTGGACTCACCTCCATTTTGCCCCGATGTGGGGTGGTTCTTGACAGGGTTAAGAATGAAAACCGTCGTTCAAAGGGTTTATCAACGGTCACCTGTAGTGTTTGGGGGATATGAAACGAATGCCTCCGTCGTCCCAACCCATGTAATCGCTGCAAATGGTCCCTACCTCCGTAGACCCAGATTTTGCTATCTGCCCACTCCACTCATCTCTCCAGTGTGTATAGGACGTGTTTGGATTAGGCTTTGCCTCTCGTCTCTTGAGAAAACGTCCTTTTGAAAGTTTTAAACAATTTTTGATTGGAAAAATCTCTTTCATTTTCTCCAAAAGTTTTACCCGTCGCGGGGTTTTATGATGCACCATGCATGTTTTTATTCATGTTCGGACAACCTCCTGTTTTAAAAACATGAATGCCAATGAAGTTTGAATTCTATGTCTTTTCTAGACATTAGATTCTGAAAGCTTTTTCTTTTTCTCTATGTTTTTTTTATTTAACATCTTCAATGGGTTGGGGAAAGGGATACTTACCTGTCCCCCGCGGCTGAAGATCCCTGAAAATGCGGAAGAAACATGTTATTGTACATTCACGAATTTTTCGAAAAATTAGAACGATACATCTTACCCTTGGTCGGGTAATACATGGGATGTGAAAACCTGTTTCGCCTTGATGGCGAGCCCCTGTCAAAGACGGGAATTAGGTGTCAGTTTGCGTTCCAAAATTCAAGGCAAATTGGAACGATACAGCTTTATTCTTGGCTCTCATCCCGTTCTGATGTTGCGTATTGATATGAACAACGTCTATCAAATCCGCCTATCCATGCTTAGAATATTTGCAACATTAATGGTTCAGCTGCCCCCGGTTGGGCAACGTCTGTTCTGTTATTCGAACAAATGGCTCCTTGAGTGATTTATCCACGTTTATCACCTGAGAAGGGAAAGGAAGGAGACATTACTTCGGTATTCAATTGAAGATCGTTTAGGAACGATACATCGTTTTACCAAATAGGTGGCTTCGCGGCCAAACGTATTTCGTATTGAATGGGTAGATCCCATTATGCTCCGCGGGTGATAGTCATTGTTCATGGAACTTGCTCCACGGATTAAGTGATTAATCCACGGCCCTCGGCTTGAAGATGCTCAAAGGGTGATGTTGACACTCACGCGCAATTAGTTCTAGATATTAATGAAAGATGTTCCCGTGGGAACCTTACAGCGCGATCAACAACATATTCAATAGGAGTATTCCACCCATTTCCTCTAAGCATTTTTCATCGAGTAGCCATGCCTTGCATCTGACGTCTGATCACCGGCCTTGCGTCACCACTGCGATGGTCCTCCGGCTCCAAATTGATCGAGCCAAAGATTGAACTCATCGCCAAGGAAATTGCTCGGGTCTTCGAGCCATTGATGTTCAAGTTGGGTATCAACGATTGTTGGGGGCAGATTTCTTTCATTGCCTTCGTTGTGAGGGATTGGAGTCTTTGAGCTGGAACCTTCATCATTGCCTTGTTGGGGTTGAGACATACATTCCTGAAGAGTATTGATCCAAGTGTCCAGCTCCTCATCAAGAAAATCACATGTTCTTTCTAGCCCTTGGTGCCCAGATTGGGTGTCGTCGACTGCAGGCGAAGGATTCCTCTCTTTGCTCTTGCCGTGAGCAATTTGACCCCTCGAATTGGAACTTCCTCCAATGACCGGCAGGTTCATATGTGCACTCTCTACCAATGCCAGATCCGCTTCAGGGACAGCATTAATGACTGATTCGCGCTCAAACTGATGAATCTCTATGTGCTGGAACTGTGGCATATACTCTTGAGGAGTATTGTGATAGCTCGGCGGAGCATTCTGATTTGGGTCAGAGGAGTCGCTGACACGGCTGCCGGTCCCGTCATTGCTGAAACACGGTTGGGTGCTATTGGCTCTCCAATCATCATGGTTGTAACTCTGCCCAGCACTTGAGCTCCAATTGGCTTTATGATGGTTTAACGCTATCCTTCCATCCCTTAGCAATCTCCTATAGTACTTGAGGTGAGACTCAACGTTAATTCTAGAGAGCCCCGGCACATTCATAATCTCGAGTAAGCGTAGTGGGCTAGCCGAATCAACTCCCAGCTCTCGAATTGCATCAACAAATTTGGTGTGAAGTTCATAGGTCCAGTAAAACCTTGTTCTCTTATCACCCAAAATATCGTCAATACTTCGGTAGCTATTCTCTACGGGATCTAGTCGTTTCAAAAGTTGTCCAGGGAGGGACTCACCGACTTTGGATTGGCTGGCTGCGACAGCGAGTCCGTCATTGAGAGAACTCCCCCTGTGATGATTCATATCCCATTTCTCAGAGGATGTTGGTGTTGATCCTATGGTGTTGACTTGCTCATGCAGATCTCCGGCGGTATCTGGCTGTGTCGGAAAATGCTGTGGAGAATACGGTAACAGCTGAGCGTTATTCGTCAACAGGGATGGTTCATCGAGGAACACCTCGCCGAGGACAACAGGATTACCACAATTAAGGCAGGTGGCCTTGGTCAGAGCTTCCTTATATCTCGCGCTTTCAGCTTGAAGCTTCTCATTCTCCTCCTTCAGGACCAGTAACTCCTGGTCTGCGTATTGCTGTTTCACCCGGGTTCGTTTGTTGGCGAACCAAAACTTGACCTTCGAAAGCTGCAATCCTATCTTTCGGCTCAGCTCCATTTTCTGTTGTTTGCTTGGAGTGGGGCATTCATTGAAGAAAGCTTCGAGCTCTCGGATTTGGCCTGGAGTGTGGCGTTGTAGTTGCTTCCTTTTCCGACTCCGGTCATCATTGTATACTCCTTCTTCGTAGCTGAAACCTAGAATTTCATCGCTAGAGGAGTCAGTCTCCATGGCTTTCGGGCAGTATTCAGCTCCAGGATCTTCAAAGTCTCCCAGCAGTTCGTGCTCAGAAATGTCCAGGTCGGGCGTTTCTAGCAGATGGGAATAGCTTTTAAACATGATGGATCGGAGTATCTCGGGCTGATCTAGTTCACTCAGCTTTCTCTATTCGCTCTTACGTGTTTGCTCACTCTAGAAATTTTCTCAAGTGATTGTGCGTGTCCTAGAACCATCCTTCAGGCTGCATATGAAGGCCAGCAAGCAAGCGCTCCTCCCGAGACCCTGTAATTACTCATCGTCTGTATTCCCCTTTCTTTTTCCTCGTGATAGGATCACAAACTCTTTTGCATTGATTCGGTTTCATCGAGTATTGCGCTCGTCCCCTAGTTCAGTCTTCAAAGTGGTGGGTCTACAATCTTTCGGCGCCTTTTATGATTTGCTAGGCCCGAGAACGTGGGGAGCAGCGGTGGACCCGCAATTAATGACTCCGTTTAATTCATTTAGCTCCATTAACGCTATGATCTTCTCTCAACCCCTTTTCATCGTTCAAACGAAAGTGGCATTTTCCCTGTGCATGCTGTTACTCTTCATTTCAGCATCCCGGGCGCTTGGTGAGGAATGAGTTCGTGGCCACTCAAAATTTTAAAGACCGTCTCTGGTTTCAGACTTAATCTAACAAGGGATCATCACAACTGAGCGTGACGATGTTCGTCGATAGCGTTGGTTTTAATATAGAATTAACTATAGTCATTAAAGAAAAATGTTCCCGTAGGAACTTTACAACGGATAAAATGAGTGATCTACTCGTGAACATGTTCTTCTTTCTATGGGTGTTCGTGGTGACCGACCCATCGTGCCCCGAGTCAAGTGCTAGATCATGGCTGTCCAAGCATGCCAGCTTCCCACTGATTGAACAAGGCATCGAGCCCCTCATCAAAGAAATCGTCTGTCGTGGGTTGACCAGCGGCAGGCAGAGCACCAGCCGACTGCTGCTCGAATGGAGGAGTGCGCACTCGCTGTACTTGTGGCACGCGCTCTTGAGAAGTGTTGAAATGGCCTGGGAGGACATTCTGATCAGCTTTCAGTTTGCCGGTGGTCGGGTTGCTAGCTTGATTGATGCTTAGATTTGGCCGGGTATCTCTTGATGCCTGAGCATTACAATGGCGGTCGCCCCTAGCTTTTGAGCTCGAGACGGATTCCTCCCGGTTTAGCTCCGCTCGACGTTGTCTTAATAGCTTTCTGTAGGCAGCAAGGTGATTCCTGACCAGCTCCTTACTAAGCCCCGGTACATTCATGGCCTTAAATATGCGCGTCGGAGTTGCTGAGTCGATCCCCATTTGGTGAACCACATCTAGGAATCTGGAATGCAGTTCAGGGGGCCAAGCGAACCTCCTCTTATCGTGGCCCAAAATTGCATCGATGGCTTGACGACTGATTAACTCATCTCCAGCAGGACCCGACCCTATCGAAAATTGTTGTGCATGAGGCTGATATGCTTTGAGCTGGTCGGCAGTAACATCCAGCTCCTTGAAACTGTAACTCCAATCAAAGCGATGCAAATCCCATCCCCCAAGAGGCATTTGTATCATCTTCGTAGGATCATCCTGCTCATGCGTGACTCCGGCAAAATCTGGTTGAGCAGGAGATGCCCCGAGGGAGTAGGGTGGTAAATGAACGTCTTCAATCATCGCGTGAGGCTTATCGGGGAATATCTTACCGAGGGCGACGAGGTTATCGCAATGAGGGCAAACGGTGATATTGAGAGCTTTTTCATACCTCATGTTTTCTATTCGCAGCTTTTGATTTTCTTCCTTTAAAATCTCGACCACCTGACGTTTGCGTTGAGCCCTCAATTTGGATCTCCTATTTTGAAACCAAAACTGGATCCTCGACTGATTAATCCCCAACTCCCGGCTCAATTCAATTCTCCACTTCTTTTTCATGTAATGGCTTTTACTGAAAAGGGTTTCCAGCATTTGGGTTTCCTCCTGAGAGTATTGGTGAGGACGTCTTCTTTTCCCGAGTTGAGCATTGTGGATGTCGTTGTCGTCGTCGCCGTGATCTTGATTTCCGTTGCCAGAAGTGTTGGGTTCCATGGTTTTGGCGTTAGACTTGATCTTGGAATCTTCGAGATCCCTCTGTGGTTCAATTTCTGAGATTTTTGAGTCAGTCGCCTCTAGCAGCTGACAGTAACCTCTTAAATATGTTGGATTGAGAAATGTTTGATTGGTTCTTGCCCACTCAGAGTTCTCCACTCTCTCCTGTATGCTCACTCCCTATAAAGTTTTCTTCGAGTGACTTTGCATGTTCAGGAGACGCTCTTCAAGCATCATTAGGCAAACGTTCCCCCTCAAGACCTTGAATTTCTCGCTTAGCTTTTCAACGTGATGGGACTGCCAAACCCTGCTAGGGCTCTCTTCGATAGTTGCGCTTTCCTCCCACCTAACTCTAATAATGGTGATCCCGACAAATGTTTTACATCTTTTAATTGATGAGCCGGAAATCGCGGACCGAAACGAATCCAATGGTTCTCGTGAGGGGACCTCCTGCTTTACCCCCTAACTGGGCTCCACCAGCATTATTACTGAGACCCTTCATCATCCTCGAGTTGCTATAAAATGAGGAATTAATGTATGGAAGGTTAACGTTCTCGCATAATCAGCTTCTTCCTTCTAATCTCTCTGTTAAACTCGTCTTATTCTCAAGCCAACCCAACGCAAATGGCCTCATCTCCCGTACGCACTTTTTCAACTGATGTCTTGGCCCAGTGGGAAAAGCTTTATAACCTACTGGGTCGCGGTTACGCGCACATAACCGATCATTCTGCAACCGAGGATGCAATCTGTGTCCTGCTCGAGGACCTTGATACCACTTCTCTCGAAGGTACTACACTGGGGAGGGAATATAGAACTTTCCCGACTCTCTTTGCACACTCCTTAGAGGCCTATCGTGTTGCTAATCGGGAGGTTCTGGTGGCTCGCGTCTTGCGGGCTCGTTATGAGGATCGATCTAATCATTTGGTGCTGACCGACTATCTGGTTGATAGTTACAAAAAGGCCGTCGAGTTTGCTAATGAGCGGGTCGCGACGTTGCTTCGCGAGAGGAGAAATCTGGTGGATCAATTGGCCATATCCCTGACCACCGGCGAGCATGACCGCCGCAACGTCCTGTTGAGGCTTCAGAGCGACTGGCAGGAAGAACGGCTCGACAAGATAACCGAGGACATAGCTCGCGGGAATGGACTGGTTCGGGACCTGGAAGTAGTCACCGAAGAACACGAGGCCAAGGTCGCCGAAGTTAAGGGAGAATGCAGAAGTCTTCTCCTCAGGCTTGCCGACCACAACATGCGGAGCTGGGAGTATGAGCAGAGCATTAATAACATGGAGGGTCAGTTGGGATCCTTTGTGTCGTTAATTAGGGCTCACTTTGGCTTTACTTTGCCACCCCGACTTGTATGACCTGCTTCTGAAAACCCTCCGCTGAGCAAAATAAATGAAAGTTCTCGTGTGTGTGTTTTAACTTCTGTATGGTTCATTTCTTCGAGCATCCAAACATCTTCAACTTGAGTGAGCCGAACCATAATAGCAATAAGCTGAGCAAATACGTCCTGATTTTATAACTCGCTCATGATCAGATGGAAGAATAGTTGCAGATTTGTCCAAGAAAAGATTTCTCTATACTACTTGTTTTTTCACCTGCAAATAAAAAGACAGAATCAGAAGGAATAATTTGAAAAAGAAATCAAAAACCCCTTTCAATCCTATGCTTGCCCATGATTAATAAGGACAAGAACTTTTACAAGGGTTTTAATCCTGCGCGAAAAGTTTTTATCAATATTCCTCGAAAGAAAGCATACTATTGAAAGGAATGTAATTCACAATAATCGCTTTTGATCAATTTCGAGAGGAACGAATTACTCAAAAGTGCGAGGCATAATAACGTGTTTTAAATTTAATTGAAGATACGGCATCCAAATCAAGGCCGTTTTATTAAGAACGAGAGTAATTTGGACATCTATCTCGTCATTAAATTCAAAACAACGCCGATATTCTCGATCAATTATCGTGGATTACCAGCGACGTAAAACATGCATGGACCAATTCAAGTGTATAATTCCTTCTAGCGAAATTGGGGTTGGATTACCCTATACGACCAAAAAGGTCGTGCAAGATTTCCAATTTTAATTTCCTCTAAAGGAATTATAAACTTGACTTGGGAGTATTCGAATGATTAGAGAAAATGCCACTATCACATTCCCATGACCTGTCAAAAGAAATACAACCAAGTTCCATCTAAATGTATACACCAATAGATCCCTAATACAATCACTCTAAGGGGTGAGATAGAGAAAGCCTCGATAAAAATAAACCCTATACAAGAGGACTAGTAATGGAAAATGAAACAAAGGAATGTGATCCTAACGTTTAAGGATGCCCCAAGTTCGATCTGTGACTTCCGGATCACTTGCCCCAACTCGTCATCTTCATTGGACGATATCTCAATAATGTCCATAGTAGGCTCCTTTGTTGCTCACTCGGTGCTTGTCATGGGATATCATCCTCTTCGTCTTCTATCAAGGACGTTTGGGAAAAACACACACATCTATCCTTGAAATGGCATTTAATCTAATCACCAGAATGCAATGAATGAAATGCCTATATTTATATGAACTGTAATAGATTCGAGGTATAGAGAGTCTTACCAACCAAACTCGTCGACTTATGTGCGGTTTTAGGTGTACCAACCGCCCAAAGACATGCGCATGAGACAAGTTATGGTGAACTTCTAAAAATCAGAGGGTTTGGCACCTAAGGTTAAGGTTCCCACTTCGAGTTCTAGAAAGAGCCGATTCCATTGCACAGCTATGTTGCATTGGGACTCGATCCATAGTTCGAAGTGAGCGGAATTGAAAAGTGGATTACCCCGTGTTTTTCCTCACGGAGATTCCATTTTTAATTCCTTCTATTGTGTTCCTAAAGGCGGCGCCCAGGGTTTTAGGCGCGGTTGTGTGTGTCCATGTGTCGTGATCATCACGATGCAAGTCATGCACAACAGTTTATCAATCAGCGCTTCAAATCATCCACACAACATACATTCCTACGCCAACCTGCATAAGACAACGTTAATCACGGACTACACCCCTTATTTCTCCAATCTGCAAAACATATAACACCTATCGTAAGCGGACTTACCTCACCTTGAAGAGCGCCTGCAGGGTTAGAAAAATCACTCAGCGTTTTAATTACGGCCTAAGTCCACTTGAGGTATAGAACCATAGGTTCTAGAACAAAGTCCCCAGCGGAGTCGCCAGCTGTCGCGACCCGTCCGAAAGGCGGACGCGGCTAATGGATTACCGATCGCGGGCCTTTGATCGGCGCGAGCCCTCCCAGGCCCATACCAAATCGCGGCGGGAGTATTTTTTAATGGATTCGACGATAAGAGTCGATCGCTTTCGACATTCAGTGTGGTCGTGGTGGCATGTGCAAATTGTGCATGCATTTGGAGTCGCCACCGGTCTTTCTTGGAGGGTAGACCGGAAACCTTACTGACCGATTGGGAGAGATCGATCAGTTCTGCGGAACCAGAGATTTTGGGTTCGGGGACTTGGTTACGCTGGTGTCATTACCAACGCCCTTTCGGTACCTAACGCGAGTGATTTTCCTAGCTAAGAGCCCATGCAGGCGCAAGTTTGGGTGAGGTAGGTTTGATTCAGGGTTTCATGAAGACTGGAAGACTATTCCTATCAATCACAATCCATTTTAATGAAAGCGCAATCAAGTGCATAAATAAATCACATCAATGCACATCAATTCAAATCAATGGTTTCCTAATATAGCCATAAGGGTTTAGGGAAGATGTGATTTCGGACCAGGGGTAAAATGGGAAGATTTGGGGACGATTGGCCCGAAGGGCAAAATCGTCATTTTTGGAAGGTTTGGATACCGAATTACCCAAAATATTCCATGGCCAGTTGATTGTGGCCATTTCCCATTTTTGAGAATTTTTTGGAATTTTTCTGAATTTTCCGAATTTTTTGAATTTTCTTTTTTATGATTTTCCATTTTTTATTGAATTTTTGAATTTTTTATTATTTTTTTGAATTTTTTTTAATATTTAAACATATTAATGTATATCAAAATTATCCGGACCGGGTCGGACGACCCGACCCACGACCCACGACCCGAACCGGATCCTAATCCGCGCACCCGCGACCAAAACGACGCCGTTTTTTTTATTTTTCGAAAAAAAATTTCTTTCTTTTTTTTTATCATTTTTTTATTATTATTATTTTTTTTTAGAGAAAAGATTTTAATTAAAATATTTCTTTGACAATAGACAACACTCAACCAAATAAGCAAAACATTAGACTGGAATAAATACATGCAGAAAGATAACTCTGACGCCCGAGTGGCACACACAAAAATATACCTGATTAGACTCCGGTCTTCAATCACCGAACCCCGTTGTTCTCTGTGCGCCTCGCAACCAAATACCTTAGTCGGGATTGGCGATGATCTTAGAGAAATTCTTCGGTGCGAACCTTGAATCCCGACGGACCGCGAACTTGATATCACGAACCACGGGCCCAAACTCTTAACCAACTTGGCTCACGGGCCTTATTCAAGGCCCAAGAACACAACCCAACTACTGTGGATATGATCCAAGACGAAATGGGCCACAGCCCAACTCGATAGGCCCGAACAGAATTTGGCCCAAGCCAAAAACAGGGCAGACAGGGGAGCTGGTCGGGACTGCCTTTGGCTCCTCCGGGCGGCGAGCGGCTGAGGAAGGGACGGAGGCGGCTGGTGCAGGTCGATGTGGAGTCGGGGGGGGGGGGGGGAGGTGTTGGCGGCCGGTGACGGCCGGAGCACCGACGGAACGGCAGCAGACAGAGGCGAACAGAAGCTGTTCGCGGCAGGGGCAGGGTGCGCCAAAACAGGGGAACGACCTTTGGCTCCTTTCCTGCTCGGCCGAGGGGGAGGTCGACGGGACTGCGGGTGACGGCGACTGGAAGACGTCGGGGGACGTCTAAGGTGACCACTGGTGGACGGAGTCGCGAGCTGAAGGCTGCGGAACCGGCGGAACTTGACCCCGAACAGAATTAGGCCAAAACAGGGCACCGAGCAGGGCACCTTCCTGTCTCCGGCTGTTCGAGGCCCTCCGGCGAATCTACGATGGCTTCCAACGATGGAGCAACGTCAGGGAGTGCCTGACAGACGACATGGTGGTGACTGAAGCGATCGTAAGGGTCGGGAGTCGCTGCCAGAGCCAAAACTCGAGCGGAGCAGCTTCGGCGACCGAAACAGGGGAAGAAAGAGGCTCGGTTCCTGGAGGTTGTTTCCGGCGACTCTAGGCGACGACGGCTGTTCGAAGATGACGGGCCAGGTGGTGGAAGACGTCCCCCAGGTTCTGTCTCGTTCCCCCATTATATTTTTTTTTGGCCCAAGCTCCCCTTTCTCTCTTTTTGGCTTTCCCCCGCCCCCCATGGCCGACAGGCCCTTCTTTTCTTTTTTTTGTTTATCCTTGCCGTCCACCAAAAACCAACGCCTCTACGTCCACCGATGCCCTCTATGTAATGTTGTCGTCCACCAATGCTAAATGGTCGGCCCCTCATTCCTCCTTTTCCTCTTCTTTCCCCTCTTTTTTTTTGTCTCTGTTTTGCGCCGCGCGGGTCTGCAACTGAGTTGCAGACCCGGTTCGGACCGGGTCGGGCGGGTTTGACCCGATCGGCCCGGTTCGATTATCCTCGCCTAATTGGGTCCCAAATCGACCTCCTTTCACGAAATTGATGGCAAAATAGGACTCCTTGACACGTTTTCTATCAAATAAGGGTATTTTTGTGAATCAATGGGTTGAAATTTAGTGAAAACCCCAAATTGTCCCTAGGATCCGAAAATGATTATCGCCAAATTGAGGGCCCAATCGATCGAATTAGTCCAAATTAAGACCACCAGTGGATTCATCACGATGAAACCCATAGGTTAGAAGTGTTTAATTTTAATGGGTGAGCTCGTGTGAGATTTAATTGCAAAATTTGCGAAACCGGGGACTAAATTGAAAGAAAATTATGCAATTAAGCCCTTTTGTTTAAAATTGATCAAATTGGATGGCAAATTGACCTAATTGCACTTCAAGACTTTAGAATACAATGTCATAGCTTATAAAAGCCAAGAATTGAAAATTAAAAGACTCGAAAAGGATTTTTTAGGCTCGGTTCGGGATTATGTTAGTGAAGGAACATATTGACCCAAACCGAATTTTTGAGATTTAAAGTGACACACTTGAAGAGGAAATTAAAACAAGATTATTGAATATTTTTGTGTATTTTTCTGACCACGAATGGTATTTTTCTGATTTTTTGGGTATTTTTAATAATTAAATAAATTCGAAAAATATTAAAAAAATACCAAAAAATAATTTTTGTTCAAAATTGGGTCCTAAGGCCAAGCCAAGGCTTCCAAAGTTGATTTTGTGATTTTATGACTTTTTTTTTGATATTTTTAATTAATTTTAAAGAATAAAAATCACAATAATAAATAGTCAAAAATCAGGTGTCAACAATAATCCGGATTCGTTTGAAGAATGGTGCACTTCTGTTTATTTCTAATGTTTATTATGTTCCAAAAATGTCAAGCAATATCTTGAGTTTGGGACAACTTCTGGAGAAAGGATATACTTGTCGCGACCCTCTTGAGGTTGTCGGGCTCTCGAGGGCTAATGGGCCGTCCTGTCTGGTCGGACGCGGGCCTCTCCCAAGGCCCATTACCCAAATCACAACGGAGGTATGCGTGATCGACTTTCAGTGTGGTCTAGTGACATGTGCTAAGTGTGCATGCCATGGAGTCGCCACCAATCATTTTTTTAGGGTATGATTGGACCACCCAATCGAATAGTTGGGAGTTTCTATTCAATTCTGCGAGAACCAGAGAAATGGTTTCGGGGACTTAGTTACACCAACTGTCAGAGTTGACGCCCTTTCGGTACCTAAGTTGACTGAATTTTCTAGCCTGAGATTCATGCGGATGAGTAAGGTATGAACCCTAAATCTAGAAATTCATGTAGATAAGAGTGATTATCCTAGCAATCACAATCAGTAATAAAATGCCCAACTCAAGGAATCTAGATATGCAAATAAATCACATGGCATTTCTAATAAGGTCCTATTTATCAATCACAGCTCAAGAATGATTTAGCTGTCCTAGCCATTCTACACACGATCTAACCTAATAAAAGCATTAGGAAGCATCGAAGGAGTTCGAGAGTACTCACATGGGGTTCGCCGTGCCCTGGTTTGGTCTTGGACGAGCTATCGAGCTCATGCCGACCCGATTATATTTGGGGATCCACTCGGCGTTTTACACCATGAAATCATGTGAAACAAAAACGAAAACATTTAGCAAGGGGCATTTATTGTAGATGGTGGTCAATCTAATTGGACGTCAAGACTAAAAAAGATGTAGAAATTTACAAATTAAAATACTCGAATGACATTTTTTTGCCAAATTCAACTCTATGCGTCGTGAAGAAACACATGCAATTGAACTTGAATTTTGACTATTTATGAGTTCAAAATGTAAAAGAAATTAAAATAAAAATATTGACTATTTTTCTATATTTTTACGACATCGAACGCTATTTTTCTTCATTTTTCATGTATTTTTCTATTTTTGGAAAATATTAAAAAATATTTAAAAATATGAAAAATTATTTTTTTTTATCAAAAATGGTTCCTTTAGCTTGGTCAAGGCTACCAAAGATGATTTTTTTATTTTTTTAACTTTTTATAGATTTTTTATGAATTTTTTAAAAATAAACTATGAAAGACTGATCAAAAATCAGGTGTCAACAGCTGCCCCTCTTTGAGAGGAATTTCGTCAGAGATTTCTCTCAAAGACAAGGTGACACCTGTGTTCCGATCAACTCGACTAGGAAAAGAAAAGAAATCATGACATCCAATTTTCATGCCCATCAATGTGTGCTTTTCCTTAAAAAGAGATGTGCTCATTCAATTCCATGATATGATGTAAGAAAGTTAAGGAGTAGATAGACTTCCCTGCCCCTTACCTGCCGAATGCTTGCGGCATTTGCTGTGTCGATGGGTTCAAGTAGATTCCTAAGGACTTGTCATCGGAGTGTCCTGGGGATGTTAAGCTCTGACCTGTATGGTAGGTCAAACCATAATGGGATTCCTAACTGATAGGAACCTAAGGAAGACGCATCCCACATTTGGGAATTTGCCAAGGGTTTTGATCCGTGTGGTGGACTAAACTAGAAATGGCTTGCCTAATGTAAGGCTTATTAGGGAAAACGACTCCTCCCGCGTTCGGGATTCATCAAGGTTTTGATCCGTATGGTGGATCGGACCATTGGGTTGATCCTTCAGGCGGTCTCTACCAGTCCTTTGACCCTTCAGGCGGTTTCTACCATTCATTGACCCTTCATGCGGTTTCTACCATTGAGTTGACCCTTCAGGCGGTTTCTACCATTGGTTGACCCTTCAGGCGGTTTCTACCATACATTGACCCTTCAGGCGGTTTCTACCATACATTGACCCTTCAGGCGGTTTCTACCATTGTGTTGACCCTTCAGGCGGTTTCTACCATTGATTGACCCTTCAGGCGGTTTCTACCATTGAGTTGACCCTTCAGGCGGTTTCTACCATTTATGAGATTCCAAATTGATATGAATCAAAGGATGACGTACCCGCTCTTCGGGGCTAGTCGGAGACTCGATCATTCTGTGGATCGGTCTTAGAAAAGATTTGCCTACTAAAAGGCTTCACCTAAGGATGACGCACCCAGTCTTTGGGGTGGCCAAAAGTCCTGTAGAAAGCTTAGACCTGAAAAAATTTTCCTCGCCAAGAAGATATTAGTAATCTTTGGGAAGACAATAATTGTCTAACTGACAAAATTCTACGACTTAAGTTTTAGTCATGAAATGTGCATTTTGATTGTTGGAGGTTATCCAAAACATTCCTGCCATATACAGATGTGATCATAAATTCCTTGCACGGAAACTCTAGATCAAACAATTTGAAAATTTCAAAAAGAGTTTGCTCAAAACATCCATTGGAGTATTTCTCACCCAAGAAGGCTCCTCACTGCTCTGTGATAATGATCTTTAATAGGGAAAGTGCTCAATTTCCTACCGACCTGTGCCTGGGTTTCAGGATCATTCGCAACGCATACATTTCGACCGATCAGGAGGTCTTTCACGGGACCGTAGTGTTAGGCTTGGATATCGGTTTCCAAGGGGGGCTCACTTTTGAGTCAAGGCCGTTGAACGAAATTTTTCACTATCTGCTCCGGGTTTACAAGTCAAGAACCCTGCAAAATGAGAAAGAAATAGTCTTGCTCGTACTTCTTTGAGCTAAGTTATACATTAACCCAAGTGTCTTAGTCAGATAAGACTACTTCAGGGTTGTAACATTGGAAGGATTGGGGACCGAAAAAGGCTTATTTTTTGCCCAGAAATTGTGAAGGGTTTGACATTGGTGATCATTGCAAATTTGCCACATGTCCTTCGAAGAACATCTCCATTTCTTGAAGTGTACACTCCTCTTTTAGAGCGCACAAGGATGTTTAAAAGCGTCTCTTGTTACATTAAGAGACCGTCTGTTTGTGTGTTTGCAATTTGAGCACGACAACATTTGGAGAGTAGTCATCTTGATCTAACTCCTTTGCAGGGTCTTTTCATCGTCTCTCTAGACTTTACTGGGGATATTTTGAATAGACATCAGCCTTGCTTTTTACCAGGCACTTTGCTTTTTCTTGATGTCTAGGGATTTTTCTTTTCCCCCTTTTTTTAATCCCGTGTTTTTCTTTTCTTTTGGAGCTAGGATTTTCGGCAATCATGCTAGATATGCAACTTAAACTTTGGCACGCTTCCATTCCTAAAGTGATGTTGCCTTTGCTTTGGAATATGCAATGATCACCAATAGGTTGATGAAATGAATTTGCTGGCTCAACTTGGTTGTGCAAAGGATAACAGTGTGTAGGATAGAGAAATGAATCATTCTCGTCATCCTATGACACTTGGATTATCATATAAACAACACACAAAGATTTATGTTAGTCCGAGCAAGAAAATTTCTAACCGTTTACTTTCTGATACTGTTGGACTAACCTTCATTTGCCCCAATGTGGGGTGGTTCTTGACAGGGTTGAGAATGAAAATCGCCGTTCAATGGGGTTCTCAATGGGCATCTGTAGTGTTTGGAATGAAGAAATAAATGCCTCTGTCATCTCGATCCATGTAATCGTTGCGAATGACCCTTATATCCATAGGTTAAGGTTTCTCTATCATTTCCAATCTCCTCATCTCTCAAGTGTGTATGGGACGTGTTTGGATTAGGCTCGCTTCTCTTATGAGAAAATACCCTTTTGAACAGTTCAAACGACTCTTATTGGAAAAATTCATTTCATTTCATCAAGATTTATCCTTCAAAGGGATTTTATGATGCACCATACATGTGTAATTCATGTTCAGACAATCTCATGTTTTAAAACATGAATGTCAATGAAGTAAGAATTCTATGTCTTTTTAGATGTGAGAATCAAATTAATTCTGAAAGTTTTTAATCTCCAATGAATTGGGAAAAGGGATACTTACCTGCCCATCGAGGCTGGAGATCCTGGAGATATAAAAGGGATATGTCATTGTATATTCTAAAACTTTACAAAAATTGGAACGATACATCTTACCCTTGGTCATATGCTCCAACGAGTGTACAAGGGTTGTGAAAATCTGCACTTCACATAGTAACACAAGATTGTTGGGTGTTCTAAAGTTCTTTCGACTTCTTGGTTTTTGGAGAAAAATGAAACTTACATGTCTGCCTTGATGGCGAGCTCCTGCCAAGGATAAATATTAAGCATTATTTTGGGTTTCCAAATTCAAAACAAATTGGGACGATACTACTTTACTCTTGATTTGAATTCCTTCTGCATGCCAATGTGCGGATTGTAGAAGCCGGCCCTCAAGCTTGTGGCCATGATTTCTTCGTCTGGTTGGGCAACGAATCCACCTCGAGGATTTACGTCGGAGGAGATTCATTCATCTTTTTGGGCGTGTTTCATGCACTGTTTTGTTATTTGAATGCATGGCTTCTTAGGTGTCTCCTCTCTGTTCATCACCTGAGAGGAAAATGAGAGAACATTATCCCCGCATCTGATTGAAAATCATTTAGGAACGATACGTTCTTTTTACCAAATGGGTGGCTCCGCGGCCAAATGTGTTTTACATTGAAAGGATGGATTCCATTACGCTCTGCGGATGATAACTATTGCTTCGGGGACTTGCCCCACGGATCAAACGATGAATTTGATGTCTTCGGCTTCGACATGCTTTCCAGATGTAGGAATGGTTTGCCCCCATTTTCAGTGGAGATGGGTTTTGTCGAGTGGGCAAGATCAAAAACTCATCCTAGATTTGGCTTTAGTCGAAGGTTGAAATCCCGACCTTGGATAAGCGAATCATGATTCATCTCCTTCTGCTTCGGATTTGTCATTTGCGTGCTTCACATTTTACAATACCAACTTCGCCGCT
The DNA here is from genome assembly GCA_021437785.1 of Rhodomyrtus psidioides. Taxonomy (NCBI): domain Eukaryota; kingdom Viridiplantae; phylum Streptophyta; class Magnoliopsida; order Myrtales; family Myrtaceae; genus Rhodomyrtus; species Rhodomyrtus psidioides. Next base: position 2,792,101 of record JAILYB010000087.1, on the reverse strand, counting down.
TGATGAAAATGAATCGATGATTTTCGAATTGCCCCAAGTTCTATAGTCATCTGCGTCGAATCTCTTTGAACTTCATCGGGTGATAGACAAACTGATAAAATGATTTTTCAATCCTGAGATCGAACTCCTGACGTTTCGTACCACTTCCAGTTCACTGACTACCAGGACAAAGCACTATTGGCGTCCCTAACTGGTTCGTTTTTTGTTATAAAATTCTTGAAGCAGTTAGCGACCCCCATCGAGAATGAAACAAGCTCAATTTAGAGTTCATAACGACTAAAGGTCCCTTAGAACGATACAGAGCTAACCGTCTTTGAGCTCGCTCGGGCTTTTGCTCGCATTTTCCTATGTGAAGCCTTTAAATGTTTTTCTTCGTGGCGTTCAATTGATTCCGTTCAATTGATTCGCCTCGACTCTAATCTAACAAGGGATTGTCGTACTCAAGCATGATGATGCTCGCAGGTAGTACTGATCGCTGCCCCAGATTAACTCTAGGCATTAAGGAAGATTATCTTGCATGGAAGACTTTATGACAGAAAGATTAATGATACATCCATTCACATGTGCCTAGTTCCCTTGAGGATTCTCGGTGATCAGCCAGCTACACCATGAATCAGACATATAATCGTCATTTTGGATCATAACTTCATAAGTCCATCAGTTTTAAATTGATCGATCCAGATATGGAGCTCCTCATCAAGGAAATCTTTTGATTCTTCGAGCAACTGATATTCGGGTTGACCATCATCGCTTGGCGTTGAAGGATTCATGTTTCTGTTGTGAGCGATCTGATTCTTCGAGCTAGAACCTTCGTCGTTGCTCGAGATTATAAGAGGATGATTGATCGGTTCACTATCAAAAGCACCTTCCATTTGGGAATGGGAGAAACAAAAATCCTCAAAGCATCCGCCCGCTTGATCTTCCGAAATCATATGCCCAAGCCGGGCAGATCTTTGAACACTAGGCGCAATATGTTGATCGGGGATAGGAAGAGCACTAGCGAAAAGTTGCTGCTCAAACCAAGGAGTTCGTACCTGCTGCACTTGTGGCATATACTCTTGAGGGGTGCTGAGATGATTCGGGGGAATATTCTGATTAGCGCCCAAGTAGTCGATGGTGCTGCTACCAGCTTGGTCGGTGCCTAGATTCGGCAGGGTATTTCTTACTTCAGGGGCATTGTAGTTATAGCCATGCCTAGTGTTTAGGCACAAGTTGAGTTCTTTCAGGTTCAGTGCTGTGTGGCGCTGTCTTAGCGCCCTTCTGTAGCTCTTGAGGTGACTCGCGACTCCATCTTTAGTGAGTCCTGGTATGTTCATGATCTCAAGTATGCGCGTTGGATATGCTGAGTTGATCCCTAGTTGCTGAACCGCACTAAGGAACTTGAGATGAAGCTCGGGGGACCAATTGACCCTCGTCTTCTTGCGACCCGGAACAGTGTTGACAACTTGGCTATTGCTCTCTGGCCTATTTCCAGTAGAATTTGATCGAGCCGGAAATTGTTGTGGAGGGAATTCATCAGCTTTGGATTGGTCGGTCGTGATAGTAAGCTCATCGTTAAGGAAACTCCAATCATGGTGACGCATATCACATCCTTTAGAAGGCATCGATATTGACTTCATAGAATTGATTTGTTCATGCATATCTCCAACAAAATCCGATTGTATCGAAGATGGTTCGAGGGAGTGGGGTGGTGAATGAGCATTTTCAATCCTCATATAAGGCTTATCAAGGAACATTTCGCCGAGAGTGATAGGGCCACCGCAATTAAGGCAAGCGATAGTGCTGGGAGCTTTCTTATACCTCATGTTCTCCGCTCGAAGCTTTTCGTTTTCCTCCTTTAGAATCGCAAGTTCTTGACGTCTGTGTTGAGCCCTCAATTTGGCTCGCTTATTTTGAAACCAAAACTTGACCCTCAAAGGTTTCATCCCTAGCTTCTGGCCCAATTCATTTCTTTGTTTCATGTTCGGGAGAGGGCATTCACTAAAGAAAGCTTCAAGCTCTTGGATTTCATTCTGAGTGTGGCACTGGCGACGTTTCCTTTTCCGAGATTGACCATCGCTGCTGCTGTTGTCGTCGCTGCTGAGATCCTGAACTTCGTTGCCGAAAGGGTTGGGTTCTGTGGTTCTGGTACCAGACGCCATCCTGGAATCTTCGAGATCTCTCAGTAGTTCATTTTCTGAGATTTTTGGATCAGTCGCCTCTAGCAACTGATGGTAACCCTCAAACATGTTGGATCGAAAAATGTTCGATCAATTTTTGCTCACTCAGGGTTCTCTACTCTCTCATGTATGCTCACTCTCTCTAAATTTTCTTTTGAGTGGTTCTGTATGCCCATGAAACGTTCTTTAAACATGGATGGAGATCGTCAGGCAAGCGTTGCTCCCAAGATTTCGTATTTCCCGCTTTGTCGTCTTCTTTCTTCTTTTCAACGTGGAGGGACACCAAATCGATTTCCTTTTCTCGATATCCATGTCTGTCTCCCACTTATTTTCAAAAAGGTGGAACTACGCTCGCCTCCTGCTCAGTTTTTTAATATGATGGGACCGCCAAATCCTTTCGCAACTTTTTTCGATAGTTGCGCTTAACTCCCGCTCAATTTTAATATGGTGACACCGACATATCTTTTTACAACTTTTTTAGGTTTATCAAGCCTGAAATCGCGGACTGGGACAGATCTGATGGTTCACCGAAAGAGCCACCACTGCTTTACCCAATTAACTTGGCTCCACGAGCATTATTGCTGTGCCTTTCTTCATTCTCGAGTTGCTATAAAAGGAGGAGTTAATGCAGAGAAGATTAACACTCTTACATAATTGCCTTTTCTTATTTTAATCACTCTACCACACTCATCTTCTTCTCCCTCACTCCAACGAAAATGACCTCCTCTCCTATTCACGCTTTCTCGGCCGAAATTTTGGCCCAGTGGGAAAAACTCTATAACCTCCTCGGTCGAGGCTATGCTCATATAGCCGATCACCCAGAAACTGAAGATGAAATCCGCATTTTGCTCGTGGAAATAGACACCACCTCCATCGAGGGCACTAATTTAGAGAGGGAATATAGAATCTTCCCAACCCTCTTTATAAACTTTTTAGAGACTTACCGTGTCGCTCATCGAAAAGCTACCGTGGCTCACGTTTTGCGAGCTCGCTATGAGGATCGGTCCAACTGCTTGGTGTTGGCCAACCTTGTGGCCGATAGTCACAGAAAGGCTGTTGAGTTCGCCAACAAGCGAGTCTCGATGTTGCTTCGCGAGAGGGGAAATTTGGTGGAGCGCTTGGCCTTATCCCTGACCACCTATGAGCACGACCGTCGTAATGTCGTGTTGAAGTTTCAATGTGAGTGGCAGGAAGAAAGGCTTGACAGCATTACCGCGGATATAGCCCATGGGAGAGGACTAGTTCGGGACCTGGAAATAGCCGCCGAAGATCACGGGACCAAGGTTGCCGAGCTTAAAGGGGAATGTAAACGCCTTCTTCTTAAGCTTGCAGATCTCGAGTCTCGAGGTGGTGAGTATAAGCAAAGCATCAATAATATGGAGGGCCAACTTGGTTCCTTTGTGATGCTAATTAGGGCTCATTGCGGTTTTATGTTTCCACCCCGATGATTTGTATGATCTGCTTTTAAGGTCCCTCGATTGAGCGAAATGAATGAAAGCTCTAATGTGTGTGTCTCAACTTCTGTATGGCTGACTTTCTCGAACACCTGACCACTCTCAACCTAGGCAAGCTGCGCTTTGACATTGATGATTCCAGCGTGTACATCTTGATTTTTTAATCTTGCTTATGATCGGATAAAGGAACCTCCCACCGCGATTATCCACAAAAATACTTCTCTTCTCTACTTGTTTTTAACCTGTTTCAAATGAAAAGGCAGAATCAGAAGAAAGAATTTGAAAAATAAAGCATAAATCCTTTCAATTTTATGCTTACTTGTGATTAATAGGGATAAGAGCTTTTACAAGGGTTTTGGCCTTGTGCAAAAGCTTTTATCAATATTCCTCAAAGGAAAGCATATCATTGAAAGGAATGTAATTCACGATAATCGCCTTTGATCAATTCCAAGAAAATCAATGGAATGTTCAAAAGTACACAATTACGATGTGTTTTAAATTCAATTGAAGATACGGTATCCAAATTAAAGCCGTTTGCTAAGAACGAGAGTAATTTGGATATCTATCTTTTCATTAAATTTGAAAAACACGAATACTCTTGATCAATTATTGTGGATTACCAATGATGCAAAACATGCATGAACCAATTCAAGTTTATAGTTCCTTCTGGCGAAATTGGGATTGTATTGCCCTATACGGCTAAAAGGTTGTATAAGACTTCCAATTTCAATTTCATCCAAAGGAATTATAAAATTGATTTTGGAGTATTCGAGTGATTAGAAGAAATACCACTATCACATTCCAATGACAAGTCAATAGAAATACAACAAATTTCAATCTGAATGTATATAAACACAAATAGATTCCTAATACAATCAATATAAGGGATCAGATAGAGAGGATCTCAGCAAAATAAATCCTATACATGAAGGCTAGAAATGAAAATTAAAACAAAGGATTGTGATCTTAATACTTAGAGATGCCCCAGTTTCGATCTTTGAGACGTGACTTCAGGATCACCTATTCCAAATCGTCATCTTCATTAGATGATACCTCAATGATGTCCATAGCAGGCTCTTCTTGTCCATTTGGCGCTCGTAATGGGATGACACCATCTTCATCTTTCATCAAGAACATTGGGAGGAAAACACACATATCTATCCTCAAAATGGCATTTAATCCAATCACTGGAATTATGCAATGAATATAATGATTAAGAGCTGTAACAAGTTCGAGGGATAGAAAAGTCTTACCAACCAAACTTAAGAGAAAATCAAATCAAGCTTCTCTGTATTTTTAGCAGTGTTAGGTATACTAACCTTCCATAGACAAACGCATGAGACAAGTGAGGGAAAACTCCTAAAAATCAAAAGATAGGGCTTGGTACCTAAAGCCAAGGTTCTCACCTCGAATTCTGGGAAGAGCCGATTCCATTGCACAACTATCGTTGCATTGGGACTCAATCCATAGTTCGAAGTGAGCGGAATTGAAAAGTGGATTACCCCATGTTTTTCCTCACGGAGATTCCATTTTCAATTCCTTCTATTGTGTTCCTAAAGAGGGCGCCTGGGGTTTTAGGCGCAATTGTGTGTATTCATTGTGTCGTGCTAAAACAAAAGACATGCATTTTATTTAACAATCACCGCTTCAATATAAACATCCACACAATCATACATCCAAAACTCCTGCCTGCATAAAACAAAGTTAACAAGCACTTCACCCCTTATTTCTCCCGTCTACAAAAACATCTAACACATTCGTTAGCATATACACCTCACTTTCGAGAGCATCTGCATAAAATTAGGTTAGAAGAATCAATCAACTTTTTAATCGGCTCAAGTCCACTAAATGGTTAAGAACCAGTCCCCAGCGGAGTCGCCAGTCTGTCGCGACCCTCTTGAGGTTGTCGGGCTCTCGAGGGCTAATGGGCCGTCCTGTCTGGTCGGACGCGGGCCTCTCCCAAGGCCCATTACCCAAATCACAACGGAGGTATGCGTGATCGACTTTCAGTGTGGTCTAGTGACATGTGCTAAGTGTGCATGCCATGGAGTCGCCACCAATCATTTTTTTAGGGTATGATTGGACCACCCAATCGAATAGTTGGGAGTTTCTATTCAATTCTGCGAGAACCAGAGAAATGGTTTCGGGGACTTAGTTACACCAACTGTCAGAGTTGACGCCCTTTCGGTACCTAAGTTGACTGAATTTTCTAGCCTGAGATTCATGCGGATGAGTAAGGTATGAACCCTAAATCTAGAAATTCATGTAGATAAGAGTGATTATCCTAGCAATCACAATCAGTAATAAAATGCCCAACTCAAGGAATCTAGATATGCAAATAAATCACATGGCATTTCTAATAAGGTCCTATTTATCAATCACAGCTCAAGAATGATTTAGCTGTCCTAGCCATTCTACACACGATCTAACCTAATAAAAGCATTAGGAAGCATCGAAGGAGTTCGAGAGTACTCACATGGGGTTCGCCGTGCCCTGGTTTGGTCTTGGACGAGCTATCGAGCTCATGCCGACCCGATTATATTTGGGGATCCACTCGGCGTTTTACACCATGAAATCATGTGAAACAAAAACGAAAACATTTAGCAAGGGGCATTTATTGTAGATGGTGGTCAATCTAATTGGACGTCAAGACTAAAAAAGATGTAGAAATTTACAAATTAAAATACTCGAATGACATTTTTTTGCCAAATTCAACTCTATGCGTCGTGAAGAAACACATGCAATTGAACTTGAATTTTGACTATTTATGAGTTCAAAATGTAAAAGAAATTAAAATAAAAATATTGACTATTTTTCTATATTTTTACGACATCGAACGCTATTTTTCTTCATTTTTCATGTATTTTTCTATTTTTGGAAAATATTAAAAAATATTTAAAAATATGAAAAATTATTTTTTTTTATCAAAAATGGTTCCTTTAGCTTGGTCAAGGCTACCAAAGATGATTTTTTTATTTTTTTAACTTTTTATAGATTTTTTATGAATTTTTTAAAAATAAACTATGAAAGACTGATCAAAAATCAGGTGTCAACAATACTGTGCACGTGAAAGATCTTAGCCTTGTGCTGAGAGATCAAAATAATAAGTTGATTGCATCCTTGAAGATGCCGAAGAACAAGATGTTCACTCTCAATATTAAACATGAAATGACTCATTGCTTAAAATCATGCGTGGATGATCCTTCATGGTTGTGGCATTTGAGATTCGACCATCTCAATTTTGGCGAACTCAATATGCTTTCTCGTAAGAGGATGGTTCATGGCTTACCACATATTGATCATTCTGAACAATTATGTGAAGGGTGTGTTATTGGCAAGCATTCCAGAACTAGCTTTCCGAGAGAAGCAACTTATCGAACAAAGAAACCACTTGAGTTGATCCATTCTAATGTCTGTGGTCCAATTACGCCTCAGTCATATGGTAATCATCGATATTTTGTTACATTTATTGACGATTTTACTCGAAAAACTTGGGTGCATTGTTTGAAAGAAAAATCGGAAGTGTTTGAAACTTTCAAACAATTCAAGAAAATGGTCGAAAAGGAGAGTGACTATTTCATTAAAGCTTTGAGAACTGATCGTGGAGGCGAATTTATTTCTGCCACATTCAACAAATTTTGTGAAGATTGTGGTGTTCAACGTTTCCTAACAGCTCCCTATTCTCCTCAACAAAATAGTGTGGCAGAACGAGAAAATAGAACCATTCTCGACATGGTTCGAAGCATGTTGAAAAGCAAAAATCTGCCCAAAGACTTTGGGGTGAAGCTGTTATGTGTGCAGTCTATCTTCAAAATAGATGTCCCACAAATAGACTTGATGATGTAACCCCACAGAAGCATGGACTGGGAGAAGATCTGGTGTTTCACATTTGAGAATTTTCGGGAACATTGCTCATGCTCATGTTCCGGATCAGAAAAGATCGAAGCTAGAAGACAAGAGCAAAAAAACTTATCTTTATCGGGTATGACTCTTCATCGAAAGCTTATAGGTTATTTGATCCTAACACTTTCAAAATGTACATAAGGAGAGATTTCAAATTTGATGAAGATGCTTTGTGGGAAGAGAATCGACAAGTTGTCGAATCCGCTCGCAATGATTCTGTCAAAATGGGGATTGAAGACCACTCATCACATCCTTCATCTCCAACATCACTTTTGAATCCAAGTTCATCTTCGCCAACTTCTTCAAATGGTGTCGATGAACCAATTGCACCAAGATCGAGAAGATTGTCTGAGTTTTATGAAGCTACCGATGATCTTCATCTTGTATGTCTTTTTGCAGATTACGAACCACTTGTTTTCGATGAAGCCGCCAAAAAAGAAAAAACGGAGGAAAGCCATGAAAGAAGAAATTGAAGCTATTGAGAAAAATCAAACATGGCAACTTGCGGATCTTCCAAAGGACAAGAAAGCAATTGGTGTCAAATGGGTCTACAAGGCGAAAAAGAACGAGAAAGGAGAAGTCACTCGTTATAAGGCCAGGCTCGTCGCGAAAGGGTACAAGAAGAAAGTTGGAATTGATTATGACGAGTTATTTGCCCCTGTCATTCGCATGGAAATGATAAGATTAATAATTTCCATTGTAGCTCAAAATCGGTGGCAAATCTATCAAATGGATGTCAAATCAGCATTCTTGATGAAGAAATTTCAAATCAGCATTCTTAAATGGCATTCTTTTATGTTGAGCAAATCCCCTAGGTTTGTTATGAAAGGTCATGAAGATAAAATGTTGAGATTGAAGAAAGCTCTGTAAGGACCAAGAGCATGGAATTCCAGAATTGATGTTTATTTCAAAGCAAATAGATTTTCTCAATGTCCATATGAACATGCGCTTTATTTGAAGCATGAAAAAGGTGATGTTCTTTTGGCATGTCTATATGTCGATGATCTTATTTTTACAAGAAATAATCCAGCAATGATCGATGCTTTTAAGGCATCCATAGTGAAAGAATTTGAAATGACCGACAATGGTATTTTCTCGGTATAGAAGTGAAGCAAAATGCAAATGGGATTTTTATTTCCCAAAAGGGATATGCTAAAAATATCCTTGAAAAATTCAACATGAAGAATTGCACGTCGATCAATACACCGATGGAGTCTGGTGCTAAACTTAATTCGATGAAGGTGTCGATGTTGATTCGACATACTATAGAAGCCTGATAGGGAGCTTGAGATATTTGACATATACAAGGCCAGACATCTTGTACAGCATCTGAATTGTGAGTCGATATATGGAGAAATCTAAATCCTTTCATCTTAAAGCTGCAAAGAGGATACTTCGTTATGTCAAAGGTACTGTTTCTCACGGCTTACATTATTATCCATCTCAGAATTTTCAGCTTAGAGGTTTTTTAGACAGTGATTATGGTGGAGATATTGATGATCGAAAAAGCATTTCAGGCTTCGTATTTTTATGGTCTTCGAAGAAGCAATCCAGTGTTACTCTTTCAACATGTTAAGCTGAATATGTTGCAGCATCTTCATGCGTTTGTCATGCGATAGGGTTGAGAAAACTGCTCAAAGAAATCTATATGGAGCAAAAAAATGCAACAAAGATTTATGTCGATAATGTTGCAGCCATTGCTTTGGCGAAAAATCCAGTTTTGCATGAATGAAGCAAACATATCGATGTTCGATATCATTTTATTCGAGAATAGGTGATAGAGAAAGAAATTGAAGAGTCGCATGTGAAGACCGAAGATCAAGTCGCAGATATTTTTACGAAACCTCTCGAGATCGATACGTTTCGAAAATTCAAGAGTCTGCTTGGAATGATTGATGGAAGAGAATTTGGTTTAAGGGGGAGTTTTGTTGGAAAATAAACCAAATTTAAGAGGCTTACGATTTTCAAGAGTTAGTCAAAGAGCTTTTATTGCGTTGTTGTTTTTAGATAAAGTTTTTTCATGTTTTTAGGACTAATTAATGTCTTGCAAGTTCCTAGAAGTCTATCGTTTTGGAATGGTAGATTATTTATGAGTTGGTTGAGTCGTGTAATTGAAGAGTCATTGTATTATGCCTACATAAAGACAAGACTTGTAATTATTTTGATTATGGGAATGAGAATTACAAAATCACAGTAAATCATCTCCTCTCGAGTCGTGTAAATCAAGCCTCATCTTCGTCTTATTCCCATCAATCTTCCGCCCCCTCTCTGGGTCGCCGCCATCCTCGTCTCGATCCGGATCGCCGCCCGGACTCCGCGGCTCGATTCCTTCACCGTGGACTTCGACCATGTTTGCGTTTACCTGGAAAAGATGAAACCCTCAAACTTCTCTCGAGGGTTTCTCCTTGTGCGTATGTGGAAGGTGAGATCAAAGGCGGTTTCGGCGGAGGAGAAGAGAAGTGGGATCTTGTAGATGGAAGGTGATACAATCGCGGAATACCCGTGAACGTCTCCGAAGCGATGCGTAGAGGCCACTTTCTGCATGTGGATTCTCCTCTCTCTTTTTTTTTTTTTTTTCCCTCTCTCACGAGCAATTCTTGAACACTTGACTCCCAGACATTATATTATAATTAGATGATTACATGATTGCGTTTTATTGAAAAAATTATTTAAAAAGTCTTAAATCTAGTACAATTACATCAGTTCAATCCTAAATCTTTTCAAGTTTTGTCAATTGAGTCTGTTCGGTCTTTTTATCCGGAAATCGCTGACGCCGGCTACCCTACGTGGAACGGCCGGCACAGACGTAGATAAATTTTAATAATATTTTAAATTTATAAATTTTTTCTGTTTTTAAATTCTTTTCCCCTAGCTTAGGAGCATCGCGGCCCTCGTCCTTAGTTGACGAGGACGTCCCGGCCCTAAGTCCAGCAAAAAAGAAAAAGTAAAGAAAATAAATATAAAATTATAAAGATTTAAAATATTATTAAAAAATTTCATGTAATTGCTAGCCGTATCATGTAGGATAGACCGTATCTATGTTAGCGATTTTTGGCCAAACTCGGCCGGACAGACTCAATTAATATAAATGCACAAAGTTTAGAATTGAATGAACATAATTGCAATAAGTTTATAACTTTTATAGATAATAAATAATTAGAAATTTTTGTGGGGTTCAACCTTATAAAAAGTTGTGGTCCATAATATCTTGTTAAAATCCAAAGAATATTTCTTCGACTATACAATCTCTCAAAAAATACGCCTAGTAGGAATTTATCATTTTTTTTTTCAAAAATTCTCTTTCTGAGTTAAAGCCGAAAGCGATAGGAGGCTAATCTTTTATGGCACGTCAGTGGGAATAAAAGGATCCAATAGATTTTCTTGGTACATCAAAGAGAAATTGAATTCTATCGATAGGGGTTGTGGGACTAGACCGTACAAACAATAAATGTGATTCATGCACAAAGTAGCGTCTTTTCATGACATTAGTTGCTACATTGATGGCACAATGACAATCATTTTCAATCCACTCAAATTTTACGCTGGGGTCCTCGTCATGGAGGTGGAGGTGGAGGGGTGGGGATCCCCTGCCTTAGAAAAACTAAGACAGAGAATCCGGATCCGGAGGTGGAGGTGGAGGACAAAATTTTACAAAAGGATGCGTAAGATACATGCTTTCTCAATTTTAAAACTTTGTATAGAATTGGAAAAATAGACTATATATTGTCCCAATAAAGGAAGTGTTACGAAGTGCTCTTATTCATTCTTGGTTTGATGACTATAACTATTAGCTCTCTCCAATTAGGGGGTGAGCGATTTCGGGTTGCTTTCAATTTTCACCTGCCCGTCGAAATCGGTTTCACTTGGAATCTAACCTGTCACGGGCTGCAAATTTTATCCAAGTTCCACATGTATTCTTAAGCGAACGACCACCGTTTACTACTACAATTCACTAACCATAATTCGAAAAGAATATGTAACAAAGTGAAATTCTTAGTCAATAAAAAAGCTCGGACTAATGATGCCATATTACACATACGTCAACGGACGCCATGGAATGCCGTAGAATCGCGCGAAGACATGGAACAAAAAAAAATACAAAGACTTACACCAGTCGGAATCGATTCCCCAATTTTTGAAAATTGAAATCTACCTACATACCCTGAAACTTAGAATCTACCATATTTTCACTGATTTGGTTCTCCAGTTCCTGATTCTACTCTGGAACTATACTCGTTCCTATCTCCAATGAATAGTGTAAGAGTTGGGTTTGTCATTTGTGGGTTAAACTGAAAGAAAGCCCAAAAGGCCAACTTAGCCCAAATGAAGTCCTTTTTTTTTTTTGTTGTCGAAAGCCCAAATAAAGTTTACAGTTTCTTTGTTTGTCGGCAACAACAGTGAGCTAGGAGAGAGAGAAAGAGGAAACCAAGAATTGAGAAAGAGAAGGAAGAAGATGGTTCTTCCATGCATACTCAGGAGGCCACGACCAGTCGGATTAACTTCCTTTCGTAGCGTCCCGTATAAATTCGAGCCCTTTAATTGTTTAATCGATGGAATTATCATAATTAAACTGTAAATTTGGATCTATTTGAATTATGAACTGTCGAGTTCAATCTAGTGAGATTTGACGAAAATTTGGATCTATTTGAATTATGAATCTGAAAGTTTACAGTTTTGTGTGCCACTGGCCAGTTATGAATTTCTGTTTTTGGCGATGGTGTTTGCTCGTCTTTGGCCATCTTGTGGGTCAGCGAAGTCTATGATCTTTTAGTACTCTGAAAAAGGATTCTTCTGACAGTTCAATCAGAGTTTGATGGAGAGAATTGCTGCATATCCAACCCGTGACTAATGAAGTTATTTGCTTGATTTTTTTTATATTCATTTATTACTTAATTGATAGGAAATTAAGTTCATTGACCCGAGTGACTTTCTCGATTTGGTTCTGACTTTCCCAAGTGAGTAGTGCTTATCTCTTTTTTAATTTTGTAATCTCATATTTCGAAAGTGACAATGATGAATTATCCTTCTTTTTTACCACTTCAATCAATACCTCATCTGACTGATTCAACATAATTATACTTTTCGCATTCTCTATCAACTCTACCTTATCGGCCTCTTTCATCATTTTCGACAATTTACTCCTGCCATCCAATGCTTTCACCAAAGTTTGCATTGTTAATGGGGCACGTTTTAATACCCCACAAGTCAAAAGTTGTTCGTCCCGTTGAAGTTCTCAATCTCAATTTTCATTTTAGACATAATTGCAACAACAGAAACAAAAGCCAAATACACTAGAAACCATACCATAATTCGTATACCAATTGTTGTGAAATTAATGCGGAAGCTAAAGCCTCTTGCAACTCATGCTTAACGTGAGAAGGAGAAAATTACTAGAGAATTCATGAAAAATAATAAAGTACGCCAAAGATTTACGCGGTTTGGTACAAGCATTGGTACCTACTCCAAAATTACATTTAGTGGTCTGAATTTCTAGTTGGAACATGGTATGAAATCCAAAAATTTTGCTATACAGTATATACTATCCATTGTTTGGTGAATCACAATAATAAAGTCAGATATATTCATATTTTATGTAACCATTATTTGGTGTAAATGGCATATTTATGTAAATGAACCTAAAAATTGCACAAATGGAGAAGGTAAGAATCTTTCACGATGATCTTGCCTACGTTATTTTTATTTGCTTTTTTGTATTATTTTTCCCCTTTTTAATTTTTTTCCCCTTCCATCATTCTCTATTAAAATTTAATTAAATAGTAACTAATATGCCTCAAATACTAAAATTCCTAAAATACGTAATAAATTCAAATACAAAGCATATATTATATGATAGAAAGTAATTCGAATATATAAATAAAAATAGGCATAAATAAAAATGAAGTTTGTGTTGTTTTTTTCTTATATTAGAATTCAAATACTATTTATATCCAAGTATTATTTGAAATTTTACTAGCTAAGAATTTTGTTATTCAAACAAAAATAACATTCATATAATGTATATAACAAACTATATCCACATTTACCCTACCTTCCCAATATTATAATTTATCCTTGGCTAGACCCTTCTTGTATCCGATTTTATCATCTATTTTATCCAAACTAGCACACGTAGCCCAAGAGGAGAGCTAATTGCCAAGAAATCAACTATGAGTCTAGGGAGTACATAGTTTACAATCGTTCAACTGTTTTCCAGTCCTAGATTACACCCAAAGCAAACTCACACGAGTTATCTCACGAACTCTAATAGAGAACTCACTCAAAAAATTATTAGAAAAAGAATCTGATGCTCTTACTTGATATTAGAGTTAAACTTTGTCGTATATGTAATACATATATTTCTATCCAAAATAGAAGACCTATACAAACTAGGAAACCTACTCAAATTCGAGACATATTCTTAATAGAAAATATACAAAATAAATCTCTTGCTAGTTACTTATCAGAAGTGGGAATCCGTCCCTTCTTTAGAAATAATGGATAAAAAACCCTTGCGATCATTCAGGAAAAAAAAAAACTTTGAGTTAGAAGATTTCAAAGCTGTGCAAATCTTTCTTTTTTTCCTTTTCTCAATTGGATTTTGCTGACAAGTGCCAATTAATATTCCGATAATCGAAATATTTCTTACCAAATCCACTTATCCAGTATTCACCAAAAACACATTTTCTTAATTTTGACTGGTAAAAACATTAGCCAAATCTTTCAATGAGATCCATTCATTTGACTCAAATCATTTCAAACCAGGTTTTTTCTTCTTCTTTTTTCCCTCTCTTTCGTTTTCCTTTTTTTTGTTCTTTGAGAAAAGGCTTTAATCACTAAAACGATAACACAACCCTTAACCCATTTGACCAAACGCTCCTAGCAGGTTCCTATGTTTATGTCTACAAAAGGTAAAAATGTAAGAGAACATTCCAGCTGCTCCCCAATAACTTTTGTCTTCATTAATAATAAAAATAATAATAAATTGGCACTATAGTGAATATACAAGAATATCCACTTACTAGTTTTGGATGAAAAAGAAATGTTAAGTTAACACATCACTGAATAACAGTATATGCTTCACATGCCACTCCACTTACCCCAAAAATTTGGCTGGTCGGCTGCCAAAAGCAACCTCATTACTTTTGGCAACTTCTTTTCAAAGAGGGGAAAAGCTACGACGCAATTTGAAGTGCTCGATGCTAAGGTAGCTATTTATCTGAATTAATCTTTGAAATCGATGTGGTTAAAGAATCAACGCATTATAAGTAAATTTTTAGCCAACGATCCCTATTCTTCTTCTTTTTTTTTTATGTCTAAACGATCCGGTTTCAGCAACTAATAATTTGCAAAACCGAACCGGGCTTACCCGACCGGTCCCAATCCGGTCCTAACGAGGACGACATAGGTTCTTGGGTAGAAAATAATACAATTGACTATGACCAGCTTGATCCCCAATGTACTCGAGAATTGGTCTTAGAATAAGTTTTTTTTTTTATTTTTTTTTCTTTTTATTAATTTGTTTAGTAAAAATAGAAAGGCTAGGCAAACATCAACGCCATAACTACTATATCATAGATTATTCACATAATAATAGTCATAACCCAATCTCAGGTTAACCTTTAGACCCAGCCTGAAAACGGCCAGCTTGGTTCCACCTGCGGTTCCTGAGGAAATTGGTCTCGAATCAGGAATGGATTCTTCTCGATCGGCTTGGCTCCCCCGCGGTTCCGCAAGGAATAGGTTTTCAAATTGCAAAAGGATTCTATGAGTGCGCATGACAACACTTCTAAAGAAAAATATTTATAACGTAACTTCTAGAACAGAAATCCATTTGATTACGCGTTTTCATTTTTCTACTTCTGTAATATTTTTTTTTCTCCAAAAGTAGTTTTAGAGCTAGCTGAAGAAGTAAAAAAAAAATTACTTCTCTTCGGAAGCAGAAAAATAACTTATTCTCAGAAGTAAAAGTTGATTTCTAGAGTAGAAATGTTGCTGCGCGTGCCATAATGTGGTAAGTATCGAAAGGTATGGAATATAATAGTAAACAAAAGCGTTAATACTACCAAAAATTCCAAACTGATACATCTGTGACAATTTTATCCCAATTTATTTTTTTGACCATGAAAAACCCCAAATTGGTATACTTGTGATAAATTTACCCAAAACTGGTATAACTATGATAAATTTACCCCAAATTAATACAACTGTGATAAATTTATCATTCGTTAGTTTTCCTTAAATTTTACCATCAAATTGATAAATTGGAGACACGTGGCAATTATCGGGTGTACACGTTACCCTATATTTGCTACTAGTGCATCAATTTAAAATTTTTCGTGGTATTACTCAATTTAACGGAAACTAACAGATGATAAATTTGTCATATGTGTATCAGTTTGAGATTTTTTATGATAAAAAAATTAGTTTGAGGTAAATTTCCAGTTTAGGATTTTTAGTGGTAAAAAAATAGTTTAAGATAAATTTGTGTACCGATTTAGAGTTTTTGGTGGTCAAAAAGTTACTTCGGAGTAAATTTATCACGAGTGTACCAGTTTGGGGTTTCTCGCAGTATTAACTCTAAACAAAATGTATGCATTTTGTGCTAATTCCTTTTTCCGTCTTGCTTTTTCCTTTTAAGAATGAAAAAAAAAAGGGAAAAAGAAAAAGGTGCAACTTCCCCCAAAAGAAAAAACCGGATTGCAAGGGAGCCGTTAGAGCGCTCCTCGGAAACCTAGGGGCATTCTCGTCTTTCCACTCACCTTTTCCAATGAGACCTAACATACAAGTCCTCGCTGACACCATTCACTCTGTTTGCTTCTGCACCGAGGAAAAAAGTTTTCTTGGTCTCGTCCCTATGGTTGGATTTAGAGAGAAAAGAGACTGGTCTAGAGAGAGAGCGAGAGAGAGAGAGAGAGAGAGAGAGAGAGAGAAGAGAGTCTGTACATTTCCATTGCTGGGGTCTTCCCATTTTTCTTCAATTTAGTTTGTCTTTATTGAATAAGCTGGAATGAATGCACTAATCCGACGCTCTAAACGAGGCCGCTTTCTGTCAAAAATCTATTAAGACTGTAGCAGATTCCAATCCTCTCTCTCTCTCTCTCTCTGCGCTTTTCAACACTCGTTTCCCTCATTTGGGCCTTCTTTGCCCTTTTTCTCCATCAGTCCATTTTGCATTCATCATCCCCTGCAAAGCGTCTCTGCTTCGGACAGAGAGAGAGACTTTACCGCGAAAGGGGAATGCTTTTGCTCATCCCCATTCATCGCTTTCAATCTGTTTCAGGTTTCCGTTTAGGAGGTCTCTGATTTATGAATCGCCAGCTACGCTCTTGTTGCTTGCAAATGCTGCTCTCCCTTATGCTCAGAAGCGTGAAAGCTACTCGTCCTCTGCTTCTCTCCTTGCTCTGGTAAAGCGTGAAGCCAAAGAGTATACTTGAAACTGAAATCAGGTTCTTTTCTTCCAATATTTAATATTACTATTCCGGTCTTTCTTAAAAGTAATTTTTCTTTTTATTTGTGGTCCAGTACAAGGAATGAGCTACATTATGTTTCCTGGTGCGAGTGTGTTGAGGTTGTTCGATTCCGTGTTTGCCTCAGGACTTTGAAGAATGGTTTTTCTGGGTTCTGCTCTTGTTGAGTTCTTTTGCTTGAGGTAGAGTTGAAGTGTACTGCTTGGGTGGGTTTTTGTTTACTCGCGATTTGAGGTTGAGCTTGGATTTACAGATTACGAAAATAGGCCGGTTATGCATGTGCTAAGTTTGAGCTGAGTTCTTGCAGCATTTTTTGACCGGTGAAGAAAAATGGGCTCTGCAAATACAAAACTTGATAGTAATGAGGCCCTCCGTTTGTGTAAGGCTAGGAAGAAATTCATTAAGGAAGGCATGAACTCCAGATGTGCACTAGCTGCTGCTCACGTGTCTTACATTCTGTCTCTTAAAAACATCGGTGAAGCTCTGCGGCGATATGCGGAAGCTGAGATATTGATAGAGTCTTCTCTCTCGACTTCTGCCACTGAGATCGAGAAAACTCCTTCTCATTCCTCTTACCCGTCCCCATCTCCTTCGCACGTCATGGATGTATCTGATTCCCCACTGAACAATGGAAGCCCCCTTTCACCACTGACGACTAGAATGAGCTTCATGAAATCCGGGGGCTCAACTTCTGTGACCATCTGTTTGAATCCTCTTGCTAGTACGAGATTTTTGGATGATGATGCGATGGCATTTGGGATCCCACCGCCGCCCCCTCTGCCACCCGAATCTGGTGGCTCTTGGGACTTCTTCGATCCTAGTGATGAGAATGAGAGCTTCAGGTTTGATGGCCAATGTGGAGTTGACATGAATTTCGAGAGTTTCGGAGACTGGTCGCAGTTTAAGGGTGAGAAGATTGACCAATTAAAGGTAAATTCAAGCGAAGCTGATGTATTTCATGATGCAAAATCAGTCCTCAAATCAGAAACGAAAGATTGTGTGAAATCAGGTGATATATCCACTACAAGTAACAGCCATTCTTCAGCGGTGGAGAACACTTGTAAATTGATCATTCTAGGAGGTCCACAAGGTGATTCGAAGAAAGGATTAGCTAATGAGGCGAGACGGGTGGGGACAGAGTGTAGTGCCAATGATTCGGGCCAAAGTTCGCAGTACAAGGGTGGTGTTGGATATTCGAGTTCTAGGGTAGAAATGACCAGAGCAAACAAAGATTTAGGTGCTGAAAGAGAGGACCCTTCCGAGTACATTACCCACAGGGCAAAAGATTTCCTTTCAAGCATAAAGGACATTGAGCACAAATTCTTCAGGGCGTCTGAGTCTGGTAAGGAGGTCTCCAGAATGCTTGAGGGAAACAAAATCAGGGTTCGATATACAGAGGAGAAAGGTATATTGATGATTGCTCTGCTTGATAATCTCTTTTTATTCTCTGTTTGAAAAAATTATCAGAAGTGTCTTTTTGCGCCCTATCCATGAATCCGGGTGTGTGACTTCCTTAAAATAACTAAATTCTTCTAGGTCAGTCACCCTCATCAGCTTTGTTGGGAGCTTTTCAGCATGTATGTTGCCGCCAGAAGCCTCCACTCATATCTCACGGTAACTTCAATGCTTTGGAAAACTGGCCGCAATCGACAGTACATGTATCTGCGGTTTATAGTGATGCTTTGACTAATTTGTTATTACGTCTCTTTTCAAGCGTCTCCTGGTCTTCCCTTCTAATGAATATCATGATTTAAGATAAGCAATTTATCATAATGCTGCTGACAAACTTTTGTGTGAAAAATATATGTTGGTGATGGTGCAACAGATTTTGTTGCACATATTTTACAGTAACCTTACTTTCCTTGGATTTGTGTTATTATAACAATCAACTTTCAAAACTTGTGAACGCTACGTATTTATTGTGTCATGGGCAACTGTCTTCACCAGATGAATTCCCGTCTCTTATGGTAGAGTCTGCTTCAGGGTGATTCTGCTGCTTTTTCTCTTTTCTAATGAATGCAGTTCTTATAAATTTTGACAGAACCTGGACAACATGGAAAAAGGATGATAATATGGAAAAGGACAACATCTTCTCGGTCATCTTCATCAAGAAATCCCCTAAACGGAGCAGCGAAAGATGATGTTAGCGACAGTGGAAGTGATTTCATGGACGAGTTCTGTATGATTTCAGGAAGCCATTCATCCTCTTTGGACAGGTTATTTGCATGGGAAAGGAAGCTTTACGATGAAGTCAAGGTACTAATTTCTAAATCTGAAATTTGTTTTGTTCTTTCTTTCTGGATTATAGTTGTTGGCAAGAAGGTTGTTTTGGTACTCTAGTTTCATTTTCATATAGACCTGATAGAAAATTTGATAGAGAAAAGTGCAATAAGTCCTAAACATAATGTATGGAATGCAATTGGTTTAAATCTTTTCTATTGATCCAATAAATTTTTTGACATTTGAAAAGAAATATGGAATCAAATCTGATTGGAAACTGTCTTAATAAACAACCAAAAATTGACTATATGGTAGCATGAGATGGTTGCCATATAAAAGAAATCAGGGAAGATTTGACTGGAACTACTTGATTGCACTTTTTCAGGAAGATTTGCAGTATGATTGCATCAAATGAAAGGTTAAGGACTTGATTTAATTTTTCACACAAGGTTTCTGTTAGGGAAGTTTTTCACAATTTAATATACAGTCTTGCTGTGCGCGTTGTCAACATTAAACATGTAGGTGATGTTTGGAAAGAAAATGTTGGGGAAAATGAAAATGGAGAGAGGACTTGAATGCAATGTCATGGTCAGTTCACTTCTTACTTTGAAAGAAGAAAAATGTTGCGGTCTGAAATAGAACCTATATCATGTCTTGTGCCTGTAGAAAGGAACGTTCAATCCTCCTACAATGAGATGTGCATTATGATATATCTGAACAGTTTTAGCTAGAGCAAAAATTGGAAATATTTGTTGCTTAAACTAGGAAAGTTCTAAGGATTTAAGATATTGTTTCAAGTGTTATACATTCATCAATGACTTAAATTGCCGCCAGCAAATAGTAGAAGGATTAGAATTATAACTGGGTAACGTGATAAGGATCGAAAGTGAAATCATTCAAAACCACGTGGACCAATAATGTAAATTTCTCCATCAACTTTTCGTTGTAGGAGAGGCAAGAAACTTAATGTGGAACTTCCCTATCTCTGCTGACACCGTAGCGGATTCCATGCCATTATTAACCGGAGATAGAAACCAAATAGTGTCTGCAGGATTTCCCCCTTTTCCCCCTCAACCCTTCTTCTTCCTTCTTCCGCTTCTTCCCATTTTTCCCTCTTCAAACCTTCTTCTTCCTTTCTCTTCTTGAGAACTCCTTATTCGCCCTCTATTCCTTCTGATAACAGATATGAAGCCTTTTTTTTAATTGTCTGTGTCATCGTCCTCCACCACCACCTCCTCTGCCATGATCACCACCACCTCCTCCACGGCCGCCATCTCCATCATCACCTAGCCTTGGTGGTGGTGGAGGAGGAGGGGGTGGTGATGGTGGCGGAGGAGGTGGTGCTGGAGGACAACGAGGGAGACAATGAAAAAAATGCTTCATATCGGTTCTCGGTAGGAATAGAGGAAGAATAAGAAGAGGAAGGAAGAACAAGGTTTCAAGAGGGAAAAAAATGGGAAGAAGCGGAAGAAGGAAGAAGTGTTGAGGAGGAAAAAGGGGAAAACCTGCGGAACCCTATTTGGTTTCTATCTCCGGCTAATAATGGCATGGAATCTGCCATGGTGTGAGCAGGGATAGGGAAGTTCCACAATAAGCTTCTTGCCTCACCTACCACGAAAATTTCATGGCGAAATTACATTATTGGTCCCTGTGGTTTTGAATGATTTCGCTTTCAATCCTTATCACGTTACCCAGTTATAATTATGATCCTTCTACTGTCCGCTGGTGGCAATTTAAGTCATTGATGAATGTATAACACTTCAAACAATATCTTAAATCCTTGAGACTTTCCAAATTTAATCGACAAATATTTCCTATTTGTGCACTAGCAAAAACCATGCAGATGTCCTATTCACTGGCTCTCACCAGACACAAGATTTCATTCTGCTGAACACACCCTCAAAAACAAATAAAAAATTTCTTCATATGGAAAGCAGGGAAACCAACCGCCTGCTTTCTATTATGCATAACCACCCTTTGTCCCCCTTTTCATTAGTGCCAATACTATATATAAACTTCTGCACCACAATGAAAAACTAGTGACACTGTTGTACTCATATGAGTTTAACATATACTTGTATATACAATGGTTCTTATCCTATCCCTAGAATGAGATCACTAAATAAATTTAGCAAAAGTTTCATATTTCATCTCCAAAGTAGTGCACACGCTTGATAACTAGTAAACATATATATAAAGAGTTTATCATACTTCCTGGATTTTGAACTTGAATTGTGAACAGAATTCTAGACTTGTGAAAATAAAAGTTGAAGTGAACATAAAAACGCATCTTTGGGGCTGGGAAATTGGAAGAGTAATATAATGAAGTTTCTCTAGCAGCAAATCATTCATAGGTTCTCACAGCAAACCAATTCTTGCAGTGTGACAAAGTTTGTAAAAACCGAAGGCATGTCTTTTCTGTTTCCTTTGTGTTTGTCCCCTTGGTGACAAAGCATTCATCCGTTATTAATGGTGCAGCCAATTTTTGCAGTGTGGAAAAGTTTGTAAAAACTGAATGCATGTCTTTTCTGTCTCCTTTGTGTTTTTCCCCTTGGTGGCTGACGGGTTTGGATTATGCTTTATCTATCTCATTGTACAATAGTGTGCCTGGAACAATAATTTAGATTTTGTGGCGTGAACTTTTTAGTTTTCCAAAACAATAAACCGTCAGCTACTTATGCCAACTAGAAAAGCTAATTCGCGTAAACCAAAAAAAGAAGAGAAATAGTTGAAGATGTTTGTTGCGAATGTTTCTCTGTAAGCATGATATAAAACATTTGTTTTCTGGTACTAATTCACCAACTAGGCCTTGAAGACTCCATAGTCCCAGGTTCTAGTTTTTGGAGGGTGACATTTTTTGAGTTTCTGTAGGCCAGCGAGTCTATTAGAAAGGAGTATGACAGAAAGTGTGACCAGCTTCGACACCAATTTGCAAAGGGTTGCAGTAGCCATGTGATTGACAAAACACGGGCTGTCGTAAAGGATCTACATTCTCGGATACAAGTCGCCCTCCACTCTGTTGATTCAATTTCAAAGCGCATCGAGAAGATGAGAGATGACGAGTTGCAGCCTCAACTCGTCGAACTGATTCAAGGGTGAGTAACGGGTGGTCTGTTTCTTCTTCTCTTTAGGGTCGGAAAACTTGTGTATCACATACTTACCGCACAATGTCAATATGATCGAAAAATGTTTGTGTTCAAACTATATTCCCTTCATCTTTGTGCTGGCTGGTGTTGGCCGATTTCCATTTTGCTCAAGCTTGAGGTTTCACGTGTTTGGTGGAGTATTTGTTTCAACAAGTCAGGAATTTACAATTTGGAGATCCATCGATTCCCAAATATCCAAGCTTTTTACAGTGGCATTTGAACATTTAAAATCTGTGATTCTTTTTCTTCCACTTGTCTTTCATTTGATCTTATTGTGTTAAAGCAGTCATACGATATATCATGATACATCAATATCTGACTTTGCGTGGTGAAGATGTTGTATGTGATACCGATTTAAGGAAACATAGATTGATGTCAGGTGCGGGCTTTTTATTGCAGATTCATCAGAATGTGGAAGGCTATGCTTGAATGCCATCACGCGCAGTACATAACGATCTCCTTAGCGTACCATTCCAAAGGCTGCTCGGGAATGTCACAAGGCGATGCATGGAGGCCGACCATGGATCAGCTCCAGCAAGAGATCGAATGCTTTGGCTTGAGCTTTGCAAATTGGATAAACAGCCTCACGTCCTACGTCGAAGCCCTTAATGGTTGGCTCCAATATTGCATCATCCAGCAACCAGAGCGCTCCAAGTACCGACGACCGTGGTCCCCACGGCGAGTGCTCGCTCCACCCATATTCTCCTTGTTCCGCGACTGGGCCGCGGGGATCAAGGCACTGCCGTCTAGTGAGCTCAACGACGCGATCAGGAGCTTCTTGTCAGATCTGTATGATCTGACGGAGCACCAAGAGGAATCACAGAGGAAGCAGAGGCCCTGCGACGCGAACAACGGAGGATCGGATGGACCGGATGAGGGGAAGAATGAATGCACCCCCTCCAACTTGAGCTGCATACAGACAAGCCTGACCAAAGTACTTGACCGGTTGAGGAAATTTTCGGAGGCGTCATTGAAGATGTATGAGGATATTAGACAGAGAACCGAGACAGCCGGAGTTGCATATTCGAATTGCAAGCCTGCAAGATCGAAGAGCGTATAAAGCGGGTTTGGATTCCCTCTCTATTTCGTGCAATAGATTTATCTTTTTGTAAATTCGAAGCTTCTGTACCGTGTGCCGTACCTCTTTAGGAAATGGTTTAGGAAGTAGATTTCTTTTTTTTTGCAAGAGCCACCGAAACTAATCCGGCGAGTTCCTTAAGAGCACAGCTGAGTACAATTATGCACATCTCGATTGAGGGCGGGTCGATGACTCGATCGAGCATTACAAGATGCTATCAGGCACATCTAAGTTTGAAGCTTTGGGTGAATACTATTACTAGCGGAGTCGAAGTGGAGTGATCGGAAGAAGGGAAGGGAAAGACTTGATGTAATTTGTGCAGAAGAAAGAAGAAATGAACAATGGGGTGTGAAGAGATGGAAAGGCAATGCAATGCAATGAATGATTTTCTCGACTGCATTACATATTTTATGATTGTATAATTATACTGTGCGCATCAGTTTAATTTGAATGTTTGCTGTGTTTACTATCAACCTGCGAGTAAATAGGACGCCTCAATCGTGATTACGGTAGGTCATAGTCAAGTTGTATTAGTTGTGGCAGACAGAATGACAAGTCATATTCGAAATTCTTAGTCATAGTTGCTTTTGTTTCACGGAAAATAACTTAAAATATATATATATATTTTTTTTTTCGGATTTTCCGACTTTGATCTGCGAAAATAAACAAATTAGCATGGAAAAACACATTCGAAAGTGAGGAAAATGTCGAGAAGACTAGAACATTTTCCCTTTTCTTTCCTCCCTTCACTCTTTCACATTCATTATTATTATTATTATTTTAAACAATTTTGAGTTATTCAATTATTATTTTTTAGTAATTTTATGTTTCTTTTGCTTTTTTTTTTTTTCCTTCTTCTGTCGGTCGCCGGTCATGGCCACGGTTGGTGACTGGCCACATGCGAGGACGAGCCTTGCCAATGTCAGGGGAGGCTCCACCTTGCCACGTGCAAGGCTTGGGCAAGCTCGCCTCGTTGAATCTTTTGAGGCCCAAGGCTCCACCTTGGTCGGGGCTAGCTGTCGGGCCGTCACTATGGCCGACGATTGGCCGAAGCAGAGGGAAAACGATAAAGAAAAAGAAAAGAACATAAAACATTAAAATTTGATTTTTTTTTTAAAAGGACAAGAAAAAATTACTAAAATGAATGCAAGGAGGAAAATCAAATTGGCGGTGAAAAATATTTTCTATTTCATTTTCAAATTTTAACTAAACAATGGAAAATATCGCTATTTTTTCCAAAAAACTACTAGTTGGAAAATATTTGACATTTTTCACGAAACAAACGGAGTCTATATATCTGAATATTTTCTATTTTTGAATTATGCTGAATTAATTGAATTATTGTGCTGTGTGTAGTATAAATATTATAGCCTTCTCGAAGCTTGATTCGGACAAGGGATTTAGGAAATTAAAAAAAAAAACAAGGGATTTGGGAAATAAAAAACAAAACAAAACATTTGATAACATAGATACCTCAAGTTTGCAAAAAGAGGGGTTTCACACACATCAAGCAGATTGAAAAGTAGAATTTTTGCAGGGCTTCGCCAGCCATTTCCCCAACTACAATTTAAAAAATTAGGGATGATTGGAAAAAAAAATCCTAAATCTACTTACGATCACCAATTCAATTCTAAACTTTTTAATTTGGTTAGCCTAAATTTTTGTAACGATTTTTCAATGTAGTGTTTGGGAATAGCTGACACAGCGGTCTAATCACCGCTGAACATGGCACGATCGGCACTACCATGGACGTTTTTTTTTTCTTCTTTTTTGTCGTTTTCGGGAGATTTTCTAAAAATTTTATTTCGGTTTCCTTTTTCTTCAACTTCTCCAGCGACCGATCACAGCCGAGCGAATTCTAATGAATAATCAAAGCGTACATGCCTATGCTTTACAAGTTTATCATCGCGATATCAACATTGATTCCCTGACCGGCCATGGGGGGATGGCATTCCGATGGACAATCGAAATGTAAATGCTTATGCCTTCGTAAGTTCGCGATCAGGATTTCAATATCGAGTCCCTTCTCATGAGCTTTGTAAAAACTCTTCATATGACGTGGATTATTGGGTTTTTTTTCCAATTTAATTCAAAAAAATATTTACCAAATTAGTTAAAAGAAAATATTTACGAATTTAGGTCTCGCGCGGCACTCAGAGTGCCAAGCAAAGGCATCTTTTTTTTTAAAAAAAAATTATTGTTTTCTTTTAATCATTTTTTTATTATTCAATTTGTTTTCTGGAATGGACAAAACATTAATAAAATTCGTATATAATACCATGTTCTGTAATATTCACACGAATTAACAATGGGTGAAACACTTCTATATCAAGAATTTATCTGCATATGATATTCTAAAAACTCAAACAGCAAAAAAGTAGAGATTAGCACAAGACGAATGCTATCGACGCCGATGTGCCTCCCATCTCCAGCCGGCATTCGATGCCGCCTCGTCGCCTCACTCGTTCGCTCGCTTTCCTCGGCATTATCGTGGTGCATGACTCGAGTTATTTGTCAGCGTCGATGAAGGG
Organism: Rhodomyrtus psidioides; assembly: GCA_021437785.1. NCBI lineage: Eukaryota > Viridiplantae > Streptophyta > Magnoliopsida > Myrtales > Myrtaceae > Rhodomyrtus > Rhodomyrtus psidioides. The sequence goes on along the minus strand of JAILYB010000087.1, from coordinate 2,766,143 downwards.
TGTTATGTAGGCTTATTTGCCAGCGCAACCGCCGATGGCGCTGTGACCAAGCACTGGGTGATTGAGAAGATCGGCTCATGTATAACAAGTTGAATAATAAAAAAAATGATTAAAAGAAAACAAGAAAAAGAAATTAAAAAATGATTAAAAGAAAACAATAAAAAAAATTTAAAAATAGAAATGCGTTGCTCAATCTACACAAAATACACTGAGCTCAGGGATTTTTTTTTTTCGATTTGGTTCCATTTTTTTTTTACGAAAATAGGTCACCCCCCCTCCCAAAAAAATCATTTTTTTCTTGTTTTCTTTTAAAAAAATTAAAAAAAAATAGAAATGCCTTTGCTCGCACTCAAAGTGCCGAGCAAGGCTTGTTCGGCATTTTGAGTGCCCAGCGGGGGTCTCCCGTTTTTTTTTTTTATACCTAATTTGGTAAATATTTTTTTGAATTAAATTGGAAAAAAAAACTCGATTATTGGTGGGGGGAAATCACTTGATCCCGACGTATTTCGTAATAGGCATAGTATCTCATTTGATTTCGTAAACCCCACGAGATCATTTCGTTGTAATAACCCATCTATCTAGGCCCCTTAATAGCCTAGGTTTATTCCGTGCACATGTATATGCATACGTTCCAGTATGCCCCAGGTTTATTCTCTGTATTTCCATTCTCAGGTCAGCGTGAAGAGGCAACATGTAAAATGATTCTTCCACGTCAATGCAACTAGCCATTTGTTGCGAGTCAAGAAGATCAGATTCTTATCTTGCCTTTCGATTGTTGAGTCCCAAGACTGACCCAAGCCACGTCAGTAGAGCCTGTAAAGCACCAAAAACCCTAGTTGAGCTTTTCCCATTCTTGAAGGAATCCTCCTTTGACTTTTAGGGTTCCAAATCTCGCCCGCATTCACACTAGCTTTTTGGCATCCAATGGCTCTACTTTTCCCACCACTCTCTCTCTCTCTCTCTCTCTCTCTCTCTAAGGTGAAAAGAAGTTGCAGAGAGATGAGGAGATGATGATGGGGAAGAATCATGAGCTGATGAAGGAAAGAGTGGTGCTGGAGAAGTTGAGCTTCTTTTGTTTGGGGGAGAGGATTCTCTGTTGGTGATGGAACTGGAGGGAGGGGCTTTTCATGGGGAGTCTCTTTCCAATTGCCCATGAATTTCTTCTTTGGCAGTGTGAACCTGTCTTTACATGTTGAGAAGAAAGAATAAGAATATTGTGTCTTGATTTTGATATTTGAGGTGGTGGAAAGTGCAATGAATCCAGATTCCTTATCTCATGTGACCGGGGAATAAACATTCTTATCATTATTATTATTCTTAGGGTTCTTTTCTTGTCAACTCTCCCAAATTTAGAGTGGTCCAATCCATGGCAAATGTCTGGCTCGCTTTAATGTGATTATAGGACTTGTAAAACTACCAATTTTTGAAAAAAAAAAAAATATGATCCGATGATCATCGAACTATAACAAAGGCCGCCGTCTAAAAGTTTTGCACAAATTTGCAATTGGGTTTCGAGTTTGAAGTTTTAGGAATTTCAGTGAATGATCAGAAGAACGATTGGACTGATCCTGTCGACATTTTCGCTTTTGACGTGGTATCTTATGCTTCGATTTGTTTTAACCACCATTTTTTTCTCTTTTTCGTACCGTCACTTTCTCCCTTTTCTGGAGGTTGTTTTCATATTGCTCTTAGCACGAACAGTACTAACGAATGATTTCGCACGCTCCTTCTAGAGATTTAATACGACTTATATCAATGATAATAGGAAAATAATAGGAAAGTACATAAAAGCCCTTCCGAGTTTTTGCAACTTGACCACTTGTCTTATGATAAGTATAGCTTTTGCAACTTTTGCAAAGAATGTCTTGTGACTAGGAAAAAGAACAGATTGCTTTTGTTTTTAAAAAAAAAAAAAAAACACAAAGAAAAACCCCAAATTTTCCAAAACCTTATTAAACCCTAACCCTAATCTCGTCAACACCCATGGCTGTCAAATGCCACTCAATAGTCTCCAAGCGCCATCCTCGTCCTTAGTGTCGCCATTGCCGTCCTCGTTGTTGCTGACTATGAATCTCAGATTGATGTCATCGCTAGGGGGCTGTGATCTTGAGGCCGTGGGAAGACAATCTTGGATTTAACGTCAAGGGAAATATTGATCTCGGTGCGTTCCTCCAATAGAGCTAGTTTCTTTATGTGAGAGCAGACTTAAAAAGTCACATACAGACGCTTTGTGCTTGATCATTCGGCAAGACGCTTTGAATCCTCTGTGTTATCGCGGCTGTTGGCACAGTGCTAGCCGATGCTTATTTAACGAACACCATCAAATATAAATCGCACATAACACCTACCTTTTGTTTCGAAAATGGTTGACATTCATGAATAATCGATTCAACCTTTTTCGACTACACAATTAATAGGAGTGACAAAAACGCACAAAGTTGGTACAATTGATTGGGGTCAAGGGATTTTTAGCTCAGAAAATAGATATTATCGATATAATGCTTACCAACTGCGTGCATATTACTCAAAGTCAATGCCATCTTAGGGGGTGTTTCATGGACCTTCATGCTCACAAACATCGAAGCATATAATAATAAGAGTAGTAGTAGTAGTAGTAGTAGTAGAAGCTCTTCGGTAAGTTTTGTGTTGATAAACTTTGAAGAAAACAATGTTTTGCTTATGATAAATACCTTCTTCACGAGTCAATTAGCGGTCAAAACTACTTTGGCGCGCTTCCAAGTATTGCAATCATCCACCTTCTCCCTCACGCCTTGGCGCTGGATTAAGGATGATAATGATGAACCCTCTCCTCACACTTTGGTGCTGAATTAAGGATAATAAAGGATCATCCATCCTTTAGATGGGAAAATTTCGCAATTATATTCGTGTCATATTTTCGAATATATTTCCCGCGCATAGGCACGCTTCCAAGCATCGCAATGGTATGTTTGTTGCGAGGGATCGAGAGGAAAAAGAGAGGATTTTAGTAGCGGGATCGTGTTTGGATCAAGGGAAAGAGACGGAGCAAGATGATTATAAGAGAAGGATAGATGAATTAACAAATAATTTACAGAATCACACTATTTCCATTAAAGTTACAGAGCCACCACCTTTCCCATTTTCTCTTTTTTTCTTTTTCTCAATCAAGCATTTGTCGAAGACCGGTAAATCTGGAATACATCCCTGTCTTTTCTCCTTAGAGAAGGATAGTCCTATGTGTTTTCCAATGCAAAAAAAGTTCATCTAAATTACATGAAGCCCCAAGAATTCAGATTGATGAAAGTACAAGAGTAAACGCTACTGAGATATAAGTGAATAAGGTTCAAGTACAATAAACCAGCGAACCTACAAATACGGACTGAAAATTTCTCCGTAGTTCAAGCCAGTGAAAGGAAAAAAAAAAAATAGCCAGCAGAACCAAATGGAGAAATCTTTGTAAGCTACCTGATGTAAATGTACCCCCCCAATCACTAATGGCTACCTCAACAGAGGACTTCAACAAATGTCAAAAAATACCATTGTTGAAGCCTCTGGAGACTGCCATACCTAGAAGCTAGACAAGACTGCTGAAGACCACCAACTTATAGACAGGAAGGACCAACTTATAGCAGAAACATTAACATGTGCAGACTCAAATAGCTGCCCAATCAATCTCGGCCGAAGGATGCTTCTCCAAGAGGAAATTCTCGATCCCAAACGGCGAATCCGAGAAATCAAACAGCGCCATGTTGGATTCTGGTGAAGAAGACCCTGCCGCCGAGGACTCATCGGAAAAAGCCGGCGAAGATACTGAATTTCCCACCTTGTAATCCTGTCCCGGGTACACGAGATCGGTGTCATATTCATTTTTTAGTGCGATGTTCAAGACCATTTCTTCTTCGGTTTCAGCGGCTAAATTGAAAGTCTCTGTCCCCTTATTTGGGAAAAAACAGGGCTCCCCTGTTTTCCCCTGCTTCTGTGAATTAGCTGCCAAGCTCTGACAAATTGCTTGGAGCTTCGCATCGACAGAGGAATGCAGGGGACTGTAATCGCAGAGATACGAAACACCTTGCTTCAAGTGAGGAAAATTGAGCCGAGCGAAGTCTCCTCTGAGCTTGTGTGCGGCTTCGTCGTAAGCCAGAGCAGCCTCCTCGGCAGTGTCGAAAGTGCCTAGCCAGAGGCGTGTCCTGTTCTTAGGAAGTCTGATCTCAGCCACCCATTTCCCCCAGTGCCTCTGCCTCACTCCCCTGTACAGTTTGTTGGGTTTCGAAGACGCTCCCACTTGTTTCATGGGGAGGGCTTTCGGCCCAAGGAGATGGGGAGTGCCATGGTGATTCTGGGGCCGAAGAGGAGATTTCATATCGGAAGCTAGCGAAAGTTCTTGATTTTGACGTCGGAGTTGCATTTCGGCTTGGATATGGAGGATCTGTGAAGGGGAGAGACGGTTGAGCCCAATTAAGCAGGATTGCTCGAGACCCATCTGGTTTTGTTTCCGTGGGGAGCAAAGGTAATGACTCAAATCGGGCCTTTGCTGCGGAGAGACCGAGTCACAAGATGACGAGGACGATGGAGAAGAAACAGGGGAAGCACTTTTCATAAAAGGCTCCAGTGCTTTCATGAGTTCTTCTCTAAAGGGATCTGAGAAAGCTAGCGGCGATGCGTTGCTATCGTATAATTCGACAGCAGTTGCCATTTCTCTCTCAGGAAAAAACACAAGCGAGCAAATTTAAGAAAGTTTCCTCGTCAGCTGTAAATAAGAAAGATCACCTGTTTCTTACCAAAACCAAAGGAACAGGCGCAATCTGTAGACGCAGAACGAGGAAACCCAATTCGATTGGAAATGGTTTTCTTCACAAGCAAAAGAAAAAAGCACACGCACAAGCTGAGGGTACAGAAAAATAAGCCCTCTTAATCGAAATCAAAGCAAAAGAGAGCCAACTCAAAACCAAGAAACAGAGTCCCGTAAGACAGGCGGTGACAGAAGGGGATCGCAGAAGCGGGAAGTTCAGAGAGGGGACTGAAGAAGAAGAAGAAGAAAGAAGAACTGCAATGATCGCAGAGCAAAGCTCGCTCGGGCTCTCTCTCTCTGTTTTTTTTCTCCCACTGCGAATTCTTCTCCGGCTTTGTATCCTTATATAACGTGAAGCTACGAAGTCTCCTTTATCTCAGATTCCTTGATTTCTGTCTCTAACCACAACATTCGAAGAAGTTCTAAATCAACAGGATTCGCCACATTTTTGTGATCCGAGTGCACCACGATAAATTGATAGGATCTTCAGATTTATTCGATCTAACGGTTCTCGTATATAGTTTCATTCAAATATATTTTAACTTATGATCTTATACAGTATAAGCATAACCTCGTCTTGAGTTGAGTCGGGTTATATTTTTGTTATTTTAATTTTCTAATCTACAGATTTAACTATACTTAATTAAGAAACAACGAAACACAAAAAAAAAATCGGAAATTTTATTCTATCTAAAAAGTTAGGAACAAGATTTAAATTAATGTAAGTACGAGAAATCTATAGATAACTGGATGTTGTTATTGAATGTTTTTATGACAACACTTATTTTTAAATTTACATGTATATAAATCTAATATAACTCTAAATGAGGTTACATTTCTACTCTTATAGAGATATTAAGTTAATTGTAACGACCAAAAATATACAAAAATTAATAAAATGATTGCATATTTTTGTTGATTTAGGGAATGAACTAAAATAAAAAGATATTTAAAATATGAGCAATAATGTAATGTGAAAACTTGTTAATAGTGCCAAAGGTCCGATTAAACTTTGGTATCAAATGTTGGGGGAAATAGATCGGACAAATTGAAAATTTTTGGACTAGATTGGACATTTAGAAATAGTTCAAGGACCGCATGGGATCAATTGAAAGTCCAAGGATGATATCGCATATTGAACCAAAGGTTTTAGACTATTTGTGTCACTCACCCTAAATAACGGGTTCAAATTTACTCTATTAGATCATTCTAATTGCAACTTTGTGATATTTAAATCAAGTTCCAATAAGAATTTGTTTCGTCCATCATATTAGCCGAGAAGGTAATTCATATAGCAATCATGTCGCGGAGCACATGGTTAATAAACAACTTCGGACTTCAAATGCAAAAGTCGTTAGACATGCATCTCAAGAGAATAATGAAATCGATTGGTTAGCACAAATAAATTTATGCGGCCGCCCGAAGCCGACGATTAAGTAGAGGCACTAGGGGATTTCCACCTCGAAAACACTAAAAAGGTTTGGATTCAATTGATTCGTGATAGATCTGATCGCGGCCTTGGCGGCTCACCGGTCCACCTGGGTCTACTTTTTTTTTTTTTTTTTTTTGGTCGAACACCTGGGTCTACTTGAAATGGGCTAGAATGACGCTTTCGGGCGAGATGAGGAAATGTCGTTCATTATAAAACTCAGCCCTACCTGAGACTCCTATATATAAACATATTTCTATTAGCGAGCCTAGGCAGAAGTAGATTTGCCCTAAGGGCTTGATTTGGGCCTATTCGATAATCACATTTACTTCATGAGACTCGTATAATATTTCATAAATTTTAGGTAGTTTTTACTTTGGTCGAAATAAAATCTTAGGTAATTGGTCTCCATGCTTGTGCGTCTGGATTACGAAAAGGAGAAAAACGGCTGAGTTTGCATAAAATTTTGTGATATTTACATCTTCCCCCCATGAATATACTCAATTCTCAAAAATGCCTCCTTCCAACGTGGGCTTGGTCTTCGAACAAAAAAAAGAAGGAAAAAAAAAAAAGAGGGCTTGGAAATGAGGACACGTTCCGACGCGGGCACGCACGCACGCACGTACTACATATGCGGCTGCTACAATGCTACTGGTCAGGAGCGACCGGTCTTACACGTGTCATCTCGTCATTAGCTGGAGCGAGTAACTCCCGCGGGCCCCGCCACGCTCGATCGCTCTTTTTCTGTTTTTCTATGATTTCCTACCTTTATGGTAGGAAATCCTAGCCCGTTTGTATACAATGGGGAAAGGCATCCTCGTTGATTCGCGATGCTGACGTGGAAAGAACAACGCCAAGAGGTGGGACCCTACTGGGAAAAGCTGCTTTAAGCCAGCGAAGCGTTGGCTAGATCTTGTCCTTCTCGCTTCCAAGCTAACATTCAAATCTTCAATTCCACTCGAAAATTGCGGGCCGCAGGCCCGTTGGAACCGACCGCGACCATCTTCTTCGTTTACACTTACGCTGCCGCTTCCGCCGTCGCTGCCGCTGCCGCTTCCGCCGCCTCCGATCTAAGTAAATCCGTTTTAACCTTTTTCGATTAATTTTGCATGCATTACAAATTTAGCGACTCATACGAGATCCGACCCATACAAAATCATATTGCTAAAGCATTTTTTTTTAGTTAACCAAATCTAGGAAAAACTCAAACTGAAACTTAGGTGAAAGAGGATATTGAGTAGATGCGATATGAAATGAAGACAAAAGGAAATGAAGAGAAAATCATATATTTGAGTTGGACATAATTAAGTTATAAATCCATTTATGACCAATTTTCAACTAATTTATGATTGATTGAATATAATAAATCTGTTTGCAATAACTAACAACCATAATCGTCTAACTCGTGAATGGTATGGTTACGGGTGAGCACGATTTCAAAGTAAAACCTAGAACCTGTAGAACCTGTAGAACCGGATCGGTGGAACCGATTGGTTCCAAGTTCCAAGGTATAGATGGTAGGTTCCAGGTTCTAAAAATTAGGGAATATGTTTTGAAGGGTAGGTTCCAGGTTCTAGGTAGGTGGAATCTAGAACGTGAACTTGGAACCTAAAGCAATCTTTTTTTTATTATTTTTATTTTTTTAGTATATGTCTCCACTTCGTTCTAAGTCATTTCATAAGGACGAAGATGAGTATGTAATCTGAAACTACTTTATCATTGAGACTTTTATTTTGTTATTGTTTCATACTTTTTCGTGTGTCTAAATATGAATTGTGGTTAGTAGATTTTAGTAGTAGATGGTGGTCATCAGATGTAATTAGTCACGATGATCGTTCAACCAAAAATACATGTGGAACTTGGGTGAAACCTGGAACCGATCCTAGAATTTGGGACATAGTATGTTTTAGGTTCCAAAAAATAAAGAACTTGTTTAGAAGGGTAGATTCTAGGTTCCAGGTGAAACTTGTACGGTACCTGGAACGGCTCACCCTCAGATATGGTGACATTACTGTTAATTTGTAATTAAATATAATTAAATACTATTGTATCGATCATAATCATAGGACGACCACCGATTAGATCGGACGAGGTAGTGGGAGTTGCGGAGAAGATGAGAATTGCTGACGTGGAAAGGTGTGTGATGGGGGCAGGAGCCGAAATCTGACCGTGGTCGAGTTAGTTTCGGACCATGGTAAAGACGTCGCAATCATGCGACCCATCGACGAGGCGACATCTGCGATAAAGTGGCATCTTATCGTATTATTGCGGCGCGACCTCACGGTGAAGACAAAAGGGTATTCTAGATTTTCTCCTTCTTCTTCTTCTTTCTTATTTTTCTGTCTCTTTCGGTAGAGGATTCTAAAGTTTGGCCTGATAAAATAATCAGCTATTAAATCATATTTTCGTTTAACAGCTTAAATTTTTAAAATAATTAACAGTAGTCTCATAAAATTTAATATAATATCAGAGCCGAAAGACCCGAGTTTGAATCTTTCAGGTCCTATTTGCCTCTCCAATTAAATATATTCACACTTGGTAAATAGGCAAAAAGATCAGACTAAGCGTGAGGAGAAATATTTTAGAACAATTGACGGTGGTCCCATAAAATTTGACATGGCCAGATGGTAATTTAGTTTCTCATGCGGAATAGAATTCTTTTTTACCTGGTGATTGATTAATAAAAAAAAATTCCCTATTTTCTGGTGAAGAATAAAGTATTTCCGGTTATTATTACCTCCAAAATAAAATTACAAAAAGTATAAATTCATAGCATTTAGCATGAGATGATCGACTTGAATTTATAGAGAATGAGTGACATTGTTCCAAATGGTGCGCTCGAATTTTTCGGTTGGTTCTAATTTGGTTAGGTACTTAACTTCAACACCGGTATGAATGTGATATCCGCCGATCACTAGACCTTAACTAGCATACTTTGTTCTCCAACGTAATTCTAATTCTCCATTCGATGCACTTTTAAGTGAAAAGAATCACATAACTAATGATTTAACCCGTGATGTGCTCTTTGATCCAATCAATTACAGAACTCAATATTTTTCCGCAAATTCATCTTTATCTTTGTTTTCCTACTATTTATCTTTCCTGCAATTCACATCCCTGATAATGATTGTTTCTAGTGTTAGTACATTTCAAGTTCTTGTCATTTATTTTTAAATAAAAAAAATTAACAAAGGACCCTTCTTAACTTTTTTTTCATTTCATATCGATCAATATAAATTCTAAAAGGCATTTCATCATCTTTCTGTGAACTGTGATGGACCGTGTTGGCCACGCCTGGTGGGACAATTTAGTTGATTCGAGGAGACTGCAATGGCAAGAACCAAAAATCAACAATAGTCGAATAATATTGCTTGCAACAACAGCCCACTACGGCAAACCAATAATGAAGTTTCTGCTCATTCTGAAACTTCAGCCGTTGAGATATGACGCAGAGAGAAGCGATCTTGGAAACAATTCCAAAGAATACTCAAAGTTTGATTGAATGATAAAATGAATAATGTAACGATTACAAAGACAGATATCCTATATATAGCGATAGGACTCCTTTAGGAAATAAAATTACTTAAAGATAACCTAAAACGAAATATTGAAATCAAATATAATCTAATCAAAGAGAATTCAAATCGAATATTACGTTTAAAGATAATTTCTAAATTTCCTAAAATAGAAAAACTATCCGAAAAGATATCTAAACGACTTGATCACGTTTCTCCAAGCACCTACACGCCAATTGTCCTACATCAAGATAGTAGAGGATAATCAATACGAGGAAGTTGATCTTCCGATGCATATCAAGGCATGAATCTTCTAATCAAATCCAAACTTGTTGAAAAAAAAATCAGATTAATGCCGGTCAAAATAATTAAATGGGGATCAACAATTTGGCAAATCAACTTGGTCGACATGCTAAATATTGAAAATATAAGGCAATCGAGTAATCGTGTCACCGAATGCGAGTAATATGTCTTACAAGCCTAACATGTCGAATAACGTAGATAATCCGGCAAGACTAGCATTCCTTAGAACGTAACAAGATGGACAAAATAATCCGCAAATGAACCATTAACCATTCGCAGAAGTTGTTCGACAACACTTAGGAATAGTCAAGGGGTGTTGTTAGGTTCGTTTACAAGAAGCATTTATCTTGGGTGGGCCGATAATCAACATTTTCCTTGGAGGCTCTGAAGTTTCAAGATCGTCCATTTTTGCTGGGGAAGATGAATAATTGACGGTTGAACACATTGGTCGATTTGTGGCCCAATGTGGTGAAGTAGGGACAAGTGAGATTGCGATACTCAGGTTATTTCTTTTGCCTTTATCAATTACTCCTTTCAATTGATAGTCCAATTAACCGCTCAAATTCTCAATGGATAAAACGATACCCGAGTTACCAGTTGCTGATTTAGCCAGTCTTTAATGATATGAAATGACTCAATCGATCAGTTTATTGCTCGGTTTATGAAAGCTAGAAATAGATGCCTAATGTCATTCTCAGAGAAGAATTTACAAATTTGGCCTTCAATGGATGCAATAAACCGATCTACTGAGTCACTTTATATTAATAAAGACCGCCGGCTAAGATGAAAATATTGAAGTAGCCATAGAATAAATGGTGCTCGACAAGTCTATTTCAGTGGCCAAAGACTTCAACGCCCATTCCGATTTCAAAAAGGAAATATCAACCCCGAAAACATATGAAACAAAAAAAAAAACCTTTTAGTTTCCCCTTTTGATTTTCTCACCAGCTTCAATCCGGAGGTTGATCTTCGTTATACTCTGCTTTGCTCGATTTAAGACTTTCCTTCAATAAATCAAGTTTCCTTGCAGTTCATGTTGGAAAATATGAAAAATGGAGTAACAATGTAGTCGGACTTTGACGCGTGTAATCACTCTATTTTAGGATCAATTTGCCCCGCGAAGTTGCTATAGGTTTCTGGCAAATTCCCTTCAGGATACAACAAAGTCACGACGAGAATACTAGATAGCAATTCCAGTATATCTCCTAAAACTCTCTGCGAAACAATGAAAAGATGGCTGTCTCTCTTTTGAAGGAAAACGTAGAATTAAAAGTTTATTATAAAACTGATCAGAATTGTCTATGTATAAAAACTAATAAACACACCTCTTGGTGTCTAAACTGTCCATGTACGAACGCACCTATTCATGTTCGAAACAAATAAAAAAAATAATTAAGAATATTTACGTCCGCAGCGCGCAAAGTGCTAAGTGCGTCAAAATCACGCAATTACACAAGCACCCGCGCGCGGGTATAGTGGGGTCTAGCCCACTTGCCCATTTCTTTATCTGAAAGGCTATAGCAGCCTTCTAATTAATAAATAGACTTTCTCTCTCCCTTCTATCCTATGTGGAATACAAAAAAAGACACTATTTTATTTTGTTTTTCAAACAAACAACAACATATCATCTCGAATCGGATCTGTTCACGGATTCAAATTCGAGAATTACTTAACACTCTAAGCCCCCAAGTATCCTTGCCATTACTGTTTGCTCATATTGGTCCACCATGATCTCCCTGCGATCTGCCATTCCATCCATGATCACCACCTTCTCCATCCTTAGAAGCCTTCAAGGAGTCGAATTTTGTCTTAGCCCACGCAAAAATCCCTAGGTGATTACTACCTAAGTACCTCCGTTGCCTAACACAAATTATCTTGGGACCTACTTCCTTTACCTCCTATAAGTATCGGATTCAATTTACGTGGGCTAAGCCTTCGAAAGAAGTACTTAGGTAGTAATCACCTAGGGATTTTTGCACTTTTGCAAGCACTCAGCCTAATTAATGGGCCCATTAAGTTAGAAATATACAGGGTAGGCAGGATAATCTCGTATTATCGACTAGTACCCCAAAGGAGTCCCCAAAGTTGGGAACCATTTAGGCCACGATTGATCGTCTGGATTTTTGATAGATGTGATATGATATCAGCTTCTATTTACTGTTTGGTGAATCGCGGTGCAAAAGCTAGAAATTATTACATCATATCATGTCCATAATTTGTTAGAGACGGAACATCAGTGTAAATGAACTTATAAATTACGCAAACGAAGACGGTAAGAATCTTTCACGACATTCTTGCCTAATTTATTTTTATTTTCTTATTTTTCATTATTTTTCCTCTCCTTTTTTTTAATTCTTTTTATTCATTATATCATAGTTTCCCTTCCATCCTTGTCTAATAAAAGTTTATCAAATAGTAAACAATACCAATATACCTAAAGTTCCTAAGACGTGTAATATATATATATAATATGATAAAAAGAAAACTGAATAATATAAATAAAAATAGGAAAAAGTAAATATTATGGATATTAGAAATCCAATCCACGTTTGTTTCACATCTCCTATAAAATAATTTCATCCGAGCTATATCGTATCAAACTTTATCTTGTCTTCAGCATACATCAAACACGTGATATGATAAATTGTATCCCGACTGCTAAACGTAGCCTTTGAGCTGGATTGCACTTGTCACCATTCAACATTCCCTCTCCAAGTTTGTGTGGGAGTATAGGGTGTGGTAAGTGTATTCATATTTTGTTGCTCAAAAATCGGATGTCAACCGCCAAATTTGTACATTTTGCTCTTGCTCGGCCTATCCCAAGAGCTCCTATCTAAGTGCTCTGGAATCACCTCGCGTGGTTGGAACGAGATCCTACTACGCCCCGTGGGTATTAGTGAGGTACTCTATATAGTAAAATACTCTTATGGGCGGGCAAAATGTGGTGGCGATTCACCTCGTAGAGACATCATCCAAAGTACTCTTTTTGGAATCTCAATCTATGTGAGTAAGGTCGGGTCGGGTCGTGTCGTGCTGCCATAGAATGGTCTCGAAGTAAGGCGGCCCAAGAGTTGTCTGGATTTGGATGGATCTAAAGACAGTGGGCCTGTAAAGGTTAAGTCCAACAAAAGCAGAGAGAAATCATTGATGCTAGGAGGATCAAGCAAGATGACGCTTTTTCACTGGCTTCTTGGATGGCCCACAGGCAGAAGAATGAAATCCAACCTTCATAAAAAGATTAAGTGTTTATGGGGGAAAAAATGTCCAAAGGATTTTAAACTGTTTGCCAATTCAGTCATAAATCTTTTAATTTTGTCACTTTTTCATATTTTTCCAATTGAATATAGCTGATGTGGATGCCAGTTATCTTATGTGACGCAGTCGGCACTAACATGAATAATTTTTTTAATTTTCTCAATCTTATTTATTAATTTTTTACTTTTTTCCTTCTTTATTTCTTTTCCTTTGCCGTTTTCTTTTCTTTTCTTTTTTTCCCCTTTTTCCCTCCGCTGGCCACCGCTGGGCCTCGTCAACGGCTGGTAGAGGTCGCCGGCCTCAGGCGAGGGAAGCCCTTCGCCAAATCGATGAGGACGAGGATTGCCCTTGCCAGCCCAGGTGAGGGCGATCCCCCGCTAGTGATTGTGTTGTTGGACAAGGAACAAAAGTGAAGATCAGCCCATGAAATACCTCGAGTGGGACTGAGTCCGGTAACACAACCACATGGTTGGTCCTTGATGGCATTTGCAGGAATTTTTTGGGTTGTTTATTGGGTAAGCTTATAATCTGGCCCAAACCCAACTTATAAGCTGGCAAAGGAAGAAAAAAATCAGTAGCGAAAGCCCCTGCTCCGTCATGCCATTTATAGATGAATCAAATCTATATAAGTTTGTTTGGATGTGAATGCGATATCTTTTGTCAATAGCATGTTCTGATGTTGTTCCTTTTCTGGTAAATGACTATTATTGACCGTTTTATTCGTGGTTTTCGGGGGTATTTTATGCTGGCGATCCTCCCGTTGGCCAGTGGTTAAGAGTTCCAAATAGCCACCGCTACCAAAGTCGTTCTTGGAACTTAAATTCTTGATTGTACTTAACCACAAAATTAACATGTTTACCTTGAGGATATGAATACAGCCTTTGCATGCTATGGTTTCCTCAATCGATATAGGTAAAGCTTGCATATTATGGTCATATCTGAGTTTAATTGGCTAATACAAGCTCAGATGTTGTTCTTGATTATTAACTAAGCTGTTAAATGTTCTGTGTAATCTGTATGATTCATATAGAGTCCAGTTTTTAAGCATCTTAGAACTTTAAGTAGGCCTGGGATTGCTAAATATTTAGGGGCAATTGGCGAGTAAATAGAACTTGTAGAAAGACACTTTTTTTTTGGGGCTTAAAAACACACCTCTTTGATGTAACTGGCAATAAATCCGTGTAACATCAGATTTGATATAACATTATTGATAAGATTTTTCTCTCTCTTATTCCAAATTTATGGCCAACCTTTTCTCTATTAAAATCTACTTTATTATGTTTTATTTTTTATTTTTTTTGTCGTATCCAAAGAAGTAAGCTTGTCTCTTTCCTCCAACATGGAAGAATATTGATGAAAAATTACGAAAGAAGATTATTTTGCTAGAAGCATGGTCAAATTTTAAACATGCTTATCTTCGTATCACATGCATAATAGCAGCGAAAGATAGAGAAACACAAAAAGGCAAACGCGAAAAAGGGAACTTCATGTTGTTCCACATCTACCATGAAGAAAAATAATTGTTATTAATTCAAACTTAATCTCATAGCAAGTGGATCATAAATTTATGAAATGCTCAAAAGTTCTCTCGGAAATAATGCTAGGTGAGTCTGAAGTGAAGAAGTTATAACTAGAGTTTCAAGTTTCAACCCTCATTTTGCAGTTCAAAAAAACCAGTGAAAAGTTCAAAGAAAAGTACAAATAAGTGATCTTTAACTGAAGAGAAGATCTACAAATATATTCTAGGAAAAACCCGCAAGGTCCATATATATTAGATCAAATTTAATTTTCAACTTTGAAAAAATAATCGCTGAAACTATTTGAATGATAAATATACAATTGATGGCGTATTCATAAACCTTCATAATTAACATTTTTCAATCTTATATATAGATTTTGTGATTCAAAAGAGGAGGGAATGAGCAAAAATTAAGAGTCTTCTCCAGTCAAAGTGACAAGAGGATGAAGCTTATACTTAACCTTCACACATTAGTACTGTCTCTATACGTGAATGAATAATAATTTACAGTACTCTACACAACCTTCATAACTTGGTTGTCCCTTTGAACCTAGATCTTGGGATCTCCAATCAACTAGATAGGGTTTCGCTATGATGACTTATTTATGGCCTTAAATCCATTCTCATTGATGTTTTCGCAACCATCTCTCTAGTTAGGCATTTTGTTAATGGATCCGCAACATTATCCTTTGACTTTACATAGTCATTTGTGAGAATTCTACTAGAGAGAAGTTGTCTTACAATATCGTGTCTTCGACGTATATGTCGAGACTTACCGATATACATAACATTCTCGCTCCCACACTTTGAGATAATTCTTGAAATCTTTTCAAGACGATGGTAGCCTTTCAATGAAAGCAGTCATTTGAAATGATTCACTTAGAACCATACCTTCGGCATGAATGTTATGCATAATCACTTGGAGTTTTCAGAACTTGATTTAGGACGGTTATGAAATCAACTATATTTAAGTCCAAAAACTTGCCAACGATGAATCTCTTGAAACCATCATATTTTGTTTTGTATTTCTCGTCCAGACTTTCCCATAATTCCTTAACCATTTTCAATATGCTATAAACGTTATAGAGGAAATTGTCTAGACCATTGAGGATTTAGTTGTGACATAGGAAGTCAAAATGCTTCCACACATCTACAGCAACAATCCTTGCCATGTTTGTCTCTTCTTCATCCAACTTAGGAGCATCCTTATTGAGGAACCTTGCCAAATTCAATGTTGTGACATAGAACAATCATCTTTTATCGTCATCTCTTAAAAATCAGACCATTGAACTTTTCTGGCTTTTCCCCAAGAGTTGGGATAGATGCAATAGACGTTATCGATGTCGAAGCCATAAAAATAGCCCAACATACCCTTGAAAAATACACATACATAGAGTTTCATATGCATTTAACAATTTTAAATGCATCAAATATATTCAAATAATATATCAAAATGAAGATAATTTCGATACGAACGCAACGGTACCTTACACGTCCCAAACATAGCTCATATACGCTCGTAAGAGCCGGTCAAATTTTCTGCCTTCACTGGTCAACGCATGGTCAACGAACGGGACGTTTCACCGGTTAGGCACGTGTATGAGCGTGCATCGCTGTCGTGAGGCCTCCGGCGACCGTAAACCATTCAAAACGCTCGTCTCGACGAGCCCTATCCGACTATGTATTCAAAACTAAAATTCACTGAATGAAAACACATAAAATAGGCCCGAACAGAAGTGTTCACCAGTGATCGTCGCACGCCACCACTGCCGAGACGCGTGTGGGAGCGTGCGACGGTTTTCAATGTCCCCTCAGTGCGTGCGACCACTCATTTTTCTCGTATCGATGAGAAGAATCCGAATATGCAATCAAATATAATTTTTCATCGGACGAAACTAACAATAATGTGATAGAATAGAATGTGTACAACAAAAATAACTATACGAACCCAACACAGGAAATCAAAATTTGTCTTAAGATTGTTGTCCACTAAGAGGATAGAAGTTCATATAAATAGATTGTTGTCGCCTATAAACATGATTTAATGTTCGTATAGAAAATGAGATTTATTGATAAACCTGAAACCAATCGTAAATAAGTAATCTGAATGTAGATGAATAATCCGAGCCCAACGAATTCACGTTGTGTCCTTAAAATAAATTTATCCCCTCAACCGGTACCCAAGGTTCTTGGACAATTGCCTTCCAGGATAGAACGGATTGCCTTTCCTTGAAACCGGTACTTGTTTTAGAGGAAACTTTCGAACGCAACTTGGTAAAATAATCGCACAAAATGATGACGATGATGAATGAATGACGATGATGAATGAATGACGAGTATAACAGTTGTTGTATCTAATGCTCTTGTCTGATACTCGTTTCTAATGCGATGATCAATGCTTTATTTATACAGAGTGAAGTGAAGAGTCATGAACACATACGACTTCATCAAAAGGGTTCTTCGACGAAAAGGCACAATTTCGTCGAAAAGATTCGATGAAATGTCACGAAATCGTACAGTTTCGACGAAATGTTATGAAGTCGTACGGTTTCGTCGATGAAGGGTTACAAACCGAAATAACTCTTCATTTCTCATTCAACTTCACATGGGACTTTGAGATCAAAGTTCCAACAGCATGTCCATGCAAGTTTGTCGAGTCTTTTGCATGACACAGTCTTGAACTTCTCACTAAGACTTAAAGGGGAGGTTATGATGATCTGCACAAACCAAACAGATACCCTGGTCCATCATGCCATTTATACATGAATTAAATCTATATACGTTTGTTTGGTTGTGAATGCGATATCTTTTGTCGATAGCATGCTCTGTGGTTGTTCCTTTTCTCGTATGCGACTATTATTGACTGTTTTATTCGCGATTTTTGCGGTATTTGGAAGTTAACATGTTT
This sequence comes from Rhodomyrtus psidioides, assembly GCA_021437785.1. Lineage (NCBI taxonomy): Eukaryota > Viridiplantae > Streptophyta > Magnoliopsida > Myrtales > Myrtaceae > Rhodomyrtus > Rhodomyrtus psidioides. The sequence continues at coordinate 2,748,446 of JAILYB010000087.1, read as the reverse complement.
ACCTTGAGGATATGAATAGTCTTTTTATGCTATGGTTTCCTCGATCGATACATGTCAAGCTTGCATATTATGGTCATATTTGAGATTAATCAAGAGATGAGAGATCAAATGGAAGTTCCATTTTAATTGGCCAATGCAAGCTCAGATGTTGCTCTTGATTAGTGACTAAAGGTGTTAACTGTTTGGTGTTAACTGTATGATTCATACATAGAGTCTTGTTTTTAAGCATTTTAGATTTATCAGTAGGCCTTTCTGATTTCCCATTGAAATAAAAGTTTCCCGTGGAACTCCTAGGATGTTACTTGAAATTTTCTAATGGAATAAAATTATATGAAACAATTTCAACATTGTTATAATTTAGTGTACCATAAAACCTTTCTTCTCATATCAGCTATGTGCCAACACAATTCAAGGCAATAGATCGCTATATGTTTGGGGACAATTGGCGAGTAAATACAACTTGTAAATACTTCACGATATTAAATTGGTTAGCTATATTTAATAGATGTTTTAAGAAGAGCTGTGTTATTTCCATACTTGTTTGGAGCCTTGCTAGGCTAACCATGGACGGTCTAATGCCAGCCACAAAAGATTTTGTGGCTGGCACATAACATTAAAATAAAAAGTTGAGAAATTTTTGTGGTAAGCATAACACGGTCACACACCGTCATGCACACCGTGACCGTCATGCAATCATTTTCCATTGACAATATATCCTTGCAACATCAGATTTGATCTAATTTTGTTGATGAGATTTTTTGTTCTCTTTTTCCTAATTTATGACCAACCTTTCTTTATGAAAATCTATTTTTATTATGTTTCCTTTTTGTGTTTTTTTTCTTCTGTCGTATCTGAATATATATACTTGTCTCTTTCCTCCAAGGTGGTCAAATCTTAAACATGCTTATCTTCAGATGATACGTATATGTTAACGAAAGATAAACACATATAGGAAAAGGGAAAAAGAACTTCTATGTAGATTTAACCTCATACAAAGGGACCAGGGTATCCAAACTTTCTGGAATTATGAAAATTTCTTCTGAAAAAATGTGATATGATGTTTACGTGAAGAAGTCATAACTATAATTTCAAGTTTCAACCCTCATTTTGCAGTTAAAAAAGAAAGAAAAGAAAAAAAAACAGTGAAAAGTACAAAGGAAAGTACCAATAAGCGATCTTTAACTATAGAAAGTTTAGAAACCTACAAATGTGTTCCGGTAAAGGATCTACAAGGCCTAGATTTGTTAGATTGAAATTTATTTTCAACTTTGAAAACTAGTCACTGAAACTATTTGAAAAAAATTTATGCAGTTAATTACATAATCATAAGCCTTCATAATTAGACATTTTCAATCTGACTTTGTGATTCAAAAGAGGAGGCAATGACTAAAAATTAACCACCTTCTCCAGTCGACGTGAAAAGAGGATGAAGGGTGAGAAGTATCTTGTTGGAATTTACATCGTGAATCTGATAAATTCAGAGACGGTAGAAATAAGATTAGTTTTCTTCGTTAACATGATGAAAAAGAAACAATGAATTCAAAAGAGAGAAGGGTTTATCTCATTTATTTAATCAAAACAAGGAGTTTCTTCGTCAAAATGTAGGTAGAAATAGCCCCACCCTTTAAAAACTCTTTCTTTCTTTTTTTTGGTCAAACTTCCTTCTATAATTCAAAAGTCCTTCTTACATTCACCCACAAACTGGTGATCAAGTTGAAATTGTCAACCATTTTGGGCGATCTTCTTTGGGAGTTTTATAGTTGATAAGCCAGGATATAAGGATGCATGTCTATCTTACGACTAACTTTGCGCATAATAGTGCAAATGAATAGGCCTTTTCAAGAGCCGATTTCAGGGTGTTTGCAGTCACAATCCACATCAACTCATAAACTTGGTTCCATTGTCTCTGGATGCTCGTCGATGCAAGTAAAGGTGAGGTTATGATGGTTTGCATGCTGAGGCAACTAATGACCCATTCAATCCTAAATCTATTGTAGGATGCCAATTCATGTCCTAAACTTTTATATTTTGCCAATTTAGTCTTAAAATTTTGCGTGAAAATATAATGTAGTCATTCATATCAATTTTAGCTGGAAATCGCTCAAGTGGTGGTCCAGTCGTCGCTGGTCATCCTATGTAGCATATCGTTACGTCAGCGATTTTCGGCAAAAGATAATCGGAAGGACAACATTGCGCAAATGTTTAGGGCTAATTGACAAAATTAAGAGTTTAAGACTGAATCGACATCTGTATAATTGGTTTAGGATTGATTGAATAATTTCTTCAATGAGCTTGAATTGCCTATGATACAAACATGAGTCCAATATTAAATGTGAGGATATATTTCATTGGCAGGGAACTTTTTAGCCCTTGATGTTGCTTGTAGGTTTGTCCTAGCTATTTTGTCTTGTACACCTCAACTCAACTTTCTTCCAACCACCTCAAATTCAAACTGTGATAGGCGTCTGCCAAACTAAGATTACGTGGAAGGGACATGTGGATAGCGTTGATACGTGAAATAATAACAATGGATTCCACAAGTTCACCAACTTTTTTGAGTAGTACCGAAATTTTTGACTCACAAGCGTCAAATTTTTCTTTAAGTGAGAAGAAGACAAATGAAGCACGTGAAGAGAGGATCAATATGACTTCATGCGTCTCTAACGATGGAATCATAAGTGACAATGAACATGACATAATTTTTTGTTTTTTTAATCTACGAAATGTTAGGATTCAGTGTATAATCACAACGAAGAAAAATGTAGCGAGAAAAAGAAATCGAGACACAAGATTTTTATCCTGGTTGACCCTTAAACTAGGATTATGTATAGTAGATGATTCCAATATAATAAGAATATTGCACCTCCCGTTACATTACTCAATTATAAGCAAAAAAGAGAATATATTACAACAACTATACATGGCACTACTCCAAACTACTAATGAAAAAATATGGCTCAAGTTATAAAAACCCTCTAGTGTCCAAGAGACACTGCCCCCTTGAGATCCCGCCAGGGCGACTCTCCTGGACCCCCGCCCGCTTAGCGTGAAGTGGGACTCACGTACTTTTTTTGTCATTGGGAGTATGAATCACACCCCAACGTTCTGTCACTTGGTGAATGCTTTCCATGCTTCTTTAAACCTAATACAACTATACACTATTCAAATTTTTCTGCAGTCAATACCTTGGTAAACAAATATGTACTATTCACCTGTGTGTTAACTTTTTCAGCACTACAATTTCCTTTTCTACTTTCTCTCGAATAAAGTGATACTTAATGTTGATGTGCTTTGTTTTTGCATGAAATCTAGGACTTTTAGCCAAGAATCTACCACTCTTGCTATCACACCCAATCTTCACTCCTCCTTATGTAAAACCAAGCTCTTTACACATTCTACGTGTCTATATCACTTCTTTAGCAGCATGAGTAAGAGTTATGCACTATGCCTCAGTAGTAGATAAATCAACCGTGCTCTGTCTCTTGCTCATCCAACTCACAGCTTCGCCAAATAAGGAAATAACATATTTACTGGTCAACCTCCTACTATCATTGTCACTTCTCTAATCAGCATACACAAAACACTCAGTTCTAATGCTTATTGTCCCTTTGAGCTTTTCATGGCTTTATAACATAAATCGAAGTCATATATACCGCGAAAATAGCGAAGCACTTGCTTTGCTGTCATCCAATGCTATTTCTCCAAGTTGGACATTTATCTGTTCAATAGTCCCATTGGTTGAGCAATATCTAGACGAATACACATCATGGCATACATCAAGCTCTCTACTGCGCTTGCATATGAGATTGTTGCTATCTCTTCAGCTTCCTCTTAAGTATGGGGACGCTAGAGCACTTATAACATAGAACTTGTGAAATGGGAGTCTTCACTGGTTTATAGTCTGTCATGTTGAATTTCTTCAATACACTTTCAATATATTTCTTTTGACTGAGCTATAACTTTTCATTCTCATTCTCCCTTTTGATTTGCATGACCAAGATGAAGTTTGTTAGGCCCAAATCTTTCATCTCGAACTATTTTGCCAACAATCCTTTCACAGTGCCGATCATTCTCATACTATTTTCAACTAGCGGCATATCATCAACATATAAGATTAAAATAACAAAATCATCATGTAACCTCTTCACATATATATAATGATCAGCATCATAGTGAACATAGACAAGCTTCAAAGTATATGATTCGAACTTTTGATACCACATTCTTGGAGATTATTTTAGGCAGTACAAAGGCTTTTAAATTTGCAAATAAAATCTTGTTTTTCTCTGACCGCAAACCCATATGGTTGCTTCATGTAAATATCCTCTTCCAAGTCACCATGTAAGAATGGTATTTTTATATCGAACTGCTCTACCTCCAGATTGTATGCAGCTGCTACAGACAAGACAAATCTTATGAAATTTAATTTAGCAATATTGACCCCTCATTTTTTATCAGTCTTTTTCAGCTCGTTTCTTGAAAAATTCATAAAAAGTAAAAAAAAAAAATTCAAAATCAACTTTGGTAACCTTGGCCAAGCCTAGGGAACCATTTTTAAACAAAATATAAGTTTTCATATTTTTCATACTTTTTAATATTTTTTGAAAAATAGAAAAATACTTGGAAAATCGAGAAAAATAGTTCTTGAGGTTAAAAAAAATACAAAAATAGTCTATATTTTTATTTTAATTCCCTTTTCATATTGACCTCACAAAAAGTTAAAAATCAAGTTCAATTCTAAGTGTTCCTTTATAACACATAAGGTTGAATTTGTCCAAAAAATACCATTTGAGTCTTTTAATTTGCAATCTTTGCATTTTTAGAGTGAGGACATTCAATTACAACATCATGTTGTCCAAAAAATACCATTTGAGACTTTTAAGTTGCAATCTTTGCATTTTTAGAGTAAAGACATTCAATTACAACATCATGCACTTCAATTTTGCTCAATTGCCCTTTCGATTATACGAATTAAACAAATTGGGCGAAATTCCTAAAGTTTGTTGCAATTAGGTCCCTCGATTACAATTGAACTGAAATTAATCAAAATTCAGGGACTTCCATGCAAAGATATGGCCTCATCCCTATGTTTTTCAATCTTCTGAATCGATTGGTCGGGGTGGTCAGCGTCGATTTGACCGTTTAAGGTTCCAATTGCTCAGTTTCAATCTTCGGATCCAATAGACAATTGGGGGATTTTGTTCAATTCGCAATGAAATTTTAGGCAAAATAGCCTTTTTAGACAGAATTGACCCCCTGATTTAAATTTATGATTTAATTTGACAAATTTCCAGGATTTTTAGGTCAATTTGAAGAAATCAGATCGATCGGGTCTACCGGATCGAACCGGGTCTGACCCATCGACCCAATCGAATAGTGTCATCTTCCCCAATTGGCTCCCACATAATTTGGATTTTTAGGCCAAATTTTGATTAACAAATTGAAGACCAATTCGTGGACAATCGGCGGAGCTCAGGTATGGGTTTTGTTCAGCACTCCATCCTGCGTCGATCGGGACCGGTGGTGTCGCCGAAGAAGCTTAGACGAAGCCAGTTAAACTCTCAAACCTGCAAAAGTCAACATTAGTAAATGCAAATCAAATCCATGCCAAATTTGCATGAAATAGAGCATGCCAGAAAACCAAACGGAGCTGGACGGAGTCCTGAGTTGTCCCGACGCCGTTTGGACCATTTGGTACGTAGTCTCACGTGCGATTGAAGTCAGTGGACACCCCTCCGTGCGCGCAATTTTTGAATTTGAGTATACTTAATTTCGAAGCATTCTAGAAGAAAAAAAGAGCTCATTCTTTTCTTACACTTACAGAATAAAGAAAGAGTGGAGAAGATAGAGAAAAATCCTCTCTACGTCGCCATTGTCGCAAGCTCAATATCAAACTGTGGATCTCTGTCCTGAGCAATCCAGATCAAATTGAAACTTCATTCCACTTCAGGAAGTTTCGTAGCATCCTCAGGAAGCGATCGGACCAACTCGCATAGCCTGCAATCTCCAGAAAAGGTGAGTCGAACTTCAACCTTCACTTTGTGCATTCATGGCATCTCGCTTTCTCGATTGTCATTCTTGCAATTATAGTAGGCGTTTTACTCTCTGAGCTGTGCTGACCACGATCGTGGCTTGTTTTTGCATCATTTTGCTTGAATACCTCGAGTCGCACCTCCAACTTGTCGCAGTCTGGTCTAGCACTGGCCAAGCTATTCTAACCATTGCGAGCTCAATCGGAGCTTGAGATAAGTTTCCTGAACTTGAATTGATTGTGATATGTGAAGGAATTAGCTTGTTAAGCTTTAGTTTGTTAGATCAGAATAGCCATGGCCGTACTGGTTCGAGCTTCGATTATGATGATTATGTGGATGAAATGCTTTGATTCTAACACATGTGATAGATGAGAGCTAGGTGAGTGGATTGGTAGTGGTCTCGCGTCGATTGGCCGAGGCTTCGCCGTTGATCAACAACAGAGAAACCTCGACCATTCGTTCTATCGTTGTCTGAAGGTTGAATAAGAGGCTTACGTGGCAGGTCTGATCGGTCAGAAGTCCGAGCTGACGCTGACGTGGCGCTACGTGGCCTAACACATGGCAGCCACGTCAGCTCGCATGATAGTATAGTTAGTTTTAATAAGCGGGCGATCGGACGGTCAGCTCGATCGGTAATTTCTGATTGTGAGTGATTGTCACAACCCTCGCGCGATTTTTACGTCGTTGAGGGCTAATGGGCCGTCCAGGTCTGGTCGGACGCGGGCCTTTCCCAAGGTCCATTACCCAAGTCGCAACGGAGGTATACGTAGTTGACTTTTAGTGTGGTCTAGTGACATGTGATATGTGTACATGCTAAGGAGTTGCCACCAATCGTTTCGTGGATGGTACGATTGGAAACCTTATCGAATAGTTGGGAGCTTCTATTCATTATGCGAGAACCAGATAAATGGGATCGGGGACTTAGTTACGCCAACTATTAGAGTTGACGCCCTTTCGATACCTGAGTTGAATGAATTATCTAACCTAAGATTTCATGTAGATGAGTGATGTGCGAATCCTAAATCTAGGAATTCATGCAGATAGGAGTGACTATCCTAACACTCACAATCAGTAAAATAAGTGCGCAAATCAAAGATCCAAGACATGTGGATAAATCACATGAATACAGCATGGCATCTTTAGTAAGGTCCTATTAGCCTGGAGAAATGTTAATCAAGGCTCCAGAATGATTTAGACATGATTTGTCCAAGAAAGGCAAAATTGTAATTTTGAAGAAATTTGAGACAATTTGCCTCAGAAGGACAAAATAGTCGTTTCAGATGAAATCTGGAGTCAATGGGGGTTGGAAATAGGATTGATCATCGAACCAATCCATTTCCTATTTTTTGAAAATTTTCAGAATTTTTCTCGAATTTTGGAAGCGATTTACCCTTTGAGGGGTAAAATCGTCATTTCAGAAGAAAACGAGAAGTGAAAATCCCATACAGAAGGATTGGTCAACCATCGGACCCAAAATCCTAATTTTGAGCAATTTTCATGACTCGATTAGAATAGGGAAGACGATTTACCCTTTAAGGGTAAAATCGTCATTTTCGAAAAAAGGATGAGATTCGAAACCCAAACAGAATAATTGGTCACCCAACTGACCCTAATCCTTATCTCGGCATTTTCAACCTATCTCAAGTACAAAGCAGAGGCAATTTACCCATAAAGGGCAAAATCGTCAATTTACAGAAGAAATGATAAGAAATCCCAAAAATAGAATTGACCAGTTGTCTGAGGTCATTCCTCGATTTTTGGGAATTTCTGGTGTGTCTAGGAATTTTCTAAGATTTTTCCCAATTTTTTTTTTAAATTTTTTTTGAAATTGTTATTAAAAAAATGATTTGGACCGGGTCGACCCGATCCATTCGGATCGAAATTCGGCCCAGACCCGAACCCGCGTGGATTACCCTACCAAAACGACGTCGTTCTGTTTTTATTTTTATTTTTATATTATTCGAATTTAATCCGATGACTCCTATTGAATCACGTGGCTATTCTATGGCCTTAGGATTGACTTACTAAAACCTACGGCTTAGATTAAAAGCCGACTAACCCTCAACCGTCTGATCTGATTACTTAAACCTACGGCTGAGATCGAACGACTCGGCTAATCCTTGGCCGTTCGATTAAACCATTTATTTTTATTTTCTAAAAATTCGATTTTTATTCAGGATTGTTAAAAAAAGAAGAAGATATGGCGGCTATCAAACCAACACGTGGCCAAACCTAGGCCATTCGATCATCTAGCAGAAATACACCGACCCTAATGACCTAGCTGATGTGGCTGCCACGTGGCATGACACTTCAGCATGTTGACTCGTTGACCTCCACGTCATCGTCTTCTTCGAGGGATGTCCTTCATCTGCAACGAACGGCTGGGAGCTTCCGGCGAGATCCAACGGTGAAACCTCGCCGTAATCGAGCAAGATCGGAACGAATCGACTCGTCTCATTCGTCGTACATGATATATCTCATAATCAAACGTGATTATCCGCAAGAACTAGGCTAATCAAGCTTTAACCAGTTCGGCCATGGCTACTCTAATCAAGCAACATAGAGATATTGAACTAATTCCTTCACATGATCACTTCTAAGTGATTCCAAAAGACTTACCTACAGGTCAGATTGACCTGGCAAGGTCTAGGATAGCCTAGACAAGCTTCGACTGAATCGTCGATGGTGACGAGATTTGAATGCGAGGTTTGACTCGATTTTAATGCAATCAGAACACAGAGCAATGCTTAGTGATGCCTCAAATGTACTTCGCACACATCAATTATGAAGATAAAAGGCAGAATGAAGATCTGCCATTAAAGAACAGAAATTAAGCTCAAAGTTTGACTTACGGTTTTTTCGGCGTTTCAGGCGGTGCCGTCGGTTGTGATCACTTCCTGTGTACTCCGGGGAGCTCCTGACGGTGATATTCGGCTTCGGTCTAGCCTAGAATGGCCTGACCAGTGCCGTACCAGTTCGAGCTCTAGCTCTCAACAACGGGAGTTGGAGAGCGCTCTCTCTCTCTCTCTCTCTCTCTCTCTCTCTCTCTCTCTCTCTCTCTCTCTCTCTCTCTCTCTCTCTCTCTCTCTCTCTCTCTCTCTCTCTAATCGAATCGAATCGAATGAACTCTCCCTTAATCGAAAACGCGTCGGTTTTGATATAATCCCTATTTTGAAAATAGCCCGCGCGAGGGAAATGGGGGTCGGTGACCTTCGCACGTGCAGACACGTGCAAAATGGTCACCGACGATAGGTAGTCGACGGGGATATAATGGCCAATCCAATTAGGCCCTCCTATGATCACATTTGGCGTGAATTAGGCACGGATTTGAGCTGCATTTGGTTTTGTTGACTTTTCGCAGATTGAAGCATTGACCAGCCAATTACTCCTTGTTCCGGCGACGTCAAGTGGTGTCGTCAGTGTTGATTGACGGGGGACGACGAGAGGAACAAAATGCCCCCCATTTCCCTTCCAATTATTAGCAAATTGCCCTTCAATTTGACGGCCAAAATCAGCCTGGTAACTGTTCATTCTCGCGGGAGCTTGAGGAAGAAGATGACACTATAGTGGATTGGTTCGACCGGGCGGTCTGACCTGATTTTCAAAATTAATCACATTTTGATGGGGAATTTTTGTAATTAAACCTCAGAATCGAACTTAGGATATGAATATTATCTAAAAATGTATTTTTACCCAAAAGTTCTAGCCAATTTCTATGAAAACCCCAAATTTTCATTTATTCACAATTCAGAAAATTGTGAAATTGAAGGCTTAAACAGTCAAATTGGACCAAACCACCCCTGCCAATCGACTCAGAATGATAAAAACATTGGGCGGTGACTTCAATTTGTAAATGTGGCTCTTGAATTAAAAGTAATTTCAATTATGCCCAAATGCAAGGACTAAATTGCAATAAAATGCGCAATTTTATCCAAATCATGCAATTAAACCATTTATGCGAATAATTGGACCAAATTGCAAATAAGGACATTTAGATTGGATAACAAGACTCTCAAAATGCCAAAAATTACAAATTAAAAGACTCCATTAACATTTTTTTACCAAATTCCATTATATGTGTAACAAAGGAACATATATGATTGAACTTGGATTTTGATTTTTTATGAGGTAAAAAAGAGAAGGGATTTCAAATAAACATATTAACTATTTTTTCATATTTTTGTGACCTCGAATGCTATTTTTCTTGAATTTTCATGTATTTTCCTATTTTCTAAAAATACTAAAAAATTTGAAAAATGTGAAAAATTAGTTTTTGATAAAAAAAAATGGTTCCTTAGGCTTGACCAAGGCCACCAAAGTTGATTTTGTAATTTTTTGACTTTTTATGAATTTTTTAAAAATAAACTAAAATTAGACTGATCCAAAATCAGGTGTCAACATTGATAGAATAGAAATCCCTAAATGCATGACACCTTTTAGGACGTTAGAGCTTCCCTCATCCTCCTTGAATGCCTGCATGAAATCTTAGTTATGATTCAGTCAACTTATGTACCAAAAGGGTGTCGACGATTTTACCGATGTAACTAAATCCCCGAACCCACTTCTTTGATTTTTGCAGAATCAATTGGGACTCCTAACCTTTTGATAGGATTTTCGACCATACCCTCCAAAAAATGATTGGTGGCGATTCAGATGGCATGTACATTATACACCTGCCATAAGACCACACTAAGGTCGACCAGTTTGATTTTGAATTTCCATTCCCGTCATTGCAATTTGGGGAATGGGGCCCTTGGGAGGGGACCCGTGTCTGAAATCCATCTATCACTAGTTGGACGACGTCGACCCATTAAGCCCCTCGAGAGCTTCTTGCCGCCGGGAAGAGCGAGAGAGGGGGTTACGATAGACTTGGTGACTCCATTGAAGACAGATTCTAAACCAGAATCTTTGGTTAGGAATTCTAGAGGATTTAAGCTGATTAAAAAGTTAAGTTATTTCTGAAAAGATTTTTTGTAGGCACTCTTGAAGGTGAGGTAAATCCCTTAAAAAATGTGTTAAATGTTGATGCAGATTGGAGAAATAAGGGGTGAAGTGATTGTTGACACATTTTATGCACATTGGAGTTTGGGTGTTTATTTTACACACATTTGGAGTGCTGATTTGATATCAAACTGTTGCGCATGTCTTGCATATTTTGAGGATCACGACATCACATTGCACAAGCGCTTGAAATCGAGCCGCTGAACATCCTCTAGGTCTCCATAGATAGGGATTGGTATGCGAAGCTCTTGCGTTTGATTGCACTTAGGTTGACCATATACGAACCCAATCGCTATTTGGAATTGGTGATTTTACTCACTTGTTGTTTGATTACGCTTGTGGGCGAATTTATCAAAGCAAATAGTGGGAGCCTTTCTAGGTCCATACCTGAGCCATTTTTGATTTCTAGAGTCAAACCTTCACTTGTCTCATGACATGCGATTGGAAGGTTGTATACCTAAAACCAAAAAAAAAAAAAAATGGTATCATTGGTTGGTAAGATCTTTCGATTTGAGCTTGTAATTTCAATCCTCATTTAAATTGTACATAGAATGCATCATTTGAGCGTCTCATTCATACATCTTTATTCTGAAAATCATTTAAGTGATTGGTTGGAAAGCCGTCTTTATGATAGAAAGATGGTTTCTCCAAAGTCAATTGAAGTCCTTGAGATGGACAAACATGAAGAGCATCAAGTGGACCCTAAGTTGAAACCAACTAAGGAAAGTGTTTTTGAGACCCTTCTCAAGATCAAGAAGAGACGTCTTGCAATCAAATCCACTCCAAAGCATTCGCCGATAAAAAATGTCGATCTTTTAAAGAAAGAGCAAGCATTCCACGAGTGGTGTTTCAATACAAGAAAGACAACTCGTAACTTTAGGATCGCCCATTATTATTCGATTAACATAAGAAATGAAGTCATTAAGGACAACTTCCACTTTCTTGGATTGGTGGAAATTTAATTCGATGAGGATTTTGATGGCGTCCAAATTTGACTTGGGGCATCTTTAAGTTCTATCGCACCTATTTGGTCCATTCTTCATCTTTATATGACATGTATTGGATTATCCACTCTGGGAATCCTCCTATTATCTTCTATCTAGATTCAGATGTAGTAGGGATCTTTTGAGTTGTATTTTCACTATCTAGACCTTTTGAGACATTTGGACAGATATGTACGATGATGGCTTTCTGTCCAATTTCAAAATGATTCTAATTAATTTCATGACAACTTTGGGTAAATTTTGGTTTAAACTCTTTATTTGATTCCTTTTGGTCAAAAAAGAGATTTAACCCTTGTTTCTGTTGAGAAAAACCCCTAAGTGATTTTGAAGTTGACAAAACAATCGAAGTACTCTTAAGTTTCAATATAATGCCATGGAATACTTGTTTTGCAGATTATCCTTTGGTGCAGGAATGCACAGGATTGAATCTGTCAAAAAAGTTTTGCTCAGATGGGATTTCTGAGGGACTCAGACGTTGGTTGGAGCTTAGACGTTGAGTGTGGATAGCTCAGACGTTGGAATGATGCTCAAGCTCTAAGTGGAGTATTCACGTGCAGTAATCAGAACTTGAAGAGAACTTTTAAATGTGTTTATTTGACACAGTACAACGGATACAATCGAGCTGGATCTTTCTTGAGGATTCTCGGGGATAGAGATCAATCAAGGATGCGAAATCAAGGAGACAAGCATACGACTTTTCAAATGAACAAAATCATCTATGGAAACCCAGGATCATAATTGTATGGGCGATTTGATCCGAACGGGGAAGACTTTCCTTTGGCGATCCTCAACGGCTACGAGATCTTCTTTTGATAGCTGTCTTGTCCAAACGGAAAGTTTTGGAGAGACCTCTTCTGGAAGCCTTGCAACAGTTAGATTGGAAGCTGAGGAGTATAAAAGACATCTCAAGATCGAAGGGATAAGAGGTCGGCGTTAAGAGGGAAAAGTCTTTATAATTCTTAGATCGAGAGTACTTCATTTCAAACACACTTCTTGATTAATCCATTGTAATTGTAAGGAGGTGTACACAAGAGTGTTGAATGCTAGGTGGGGTATCCTGCGTGTCAAGGAGATCACTAAGCTGTAACCTTTGGAGCAGTTTATTAGTGAAATCCAGCCGATTGGCTAATAGCCGAAGAAGTGGACGTAGGCTTAGCCAAAGCCGAACCACTATAAACTCTATGTGCAGTCTTCTCTATCTCTACTCTGATCATATTATATAATCCGTGATAGTAGAACTGCATGAGAATTGTGTATATTGATACATTATGTTTACATCATCTGAGACGTTATACAAACGCATGTGCAATTGATATTCCGCGAAAAACTTTCAAATTGCACTATAATCACCTATTCACCCCCTCTAGGTGATAACGCTAGCCACAACAATTGGTATCAGATCCTGTGCTCATATTTTGTGAAGTATTTTTACTTTCGAGCTAACGATCTTTATGGCTAGTAATTTTTCTCTCACATGGATTGAAGGTGGAAGTAACAGCTGACCACCATATTTTGAAGGGAATGAGTACAACGATTGGCAAAATAAATTCAAAGCATATCTCAGACGCCAAGATCCGCAGATATGGGATGTTGTACAAAGAGGAGTGAATCCAACTGCAAATACCACGACCGTATCAAATGCAGGGATAACAATCCTACGCCGACTGCCACTCTGTCAACTACTGAGATTGTCAAGGGAGATGCTCTTGATGCAAAAGCAATTTATTCATTTTATAGTGCTTTATTTCATACCGAATACAAACGTATTGCAGATTGTTCCTCATCGAAAGAAATCTGGGACAAGCTCTACATCACCTATGATGGAACAGATAGAGTCAATGAGACAAAAGTCAATTTTCTTCTTGGCCAATATGAAGCATTCAAAATGAAGCCCGGAGAAACTGTAAAACAAATGTTTGACAGATTCACATAAATAATGAATGGTCTTACATACCATGGGCAACCTGTTTCTGGACCAATAAGAGTCAATAAGTTATTGAGAGCTCTCACAAAGGAATGAGACAATGTCAACACTTCCATTCGAGAGACTCAAAGGATATCTCCTCTATCCATGGACGAACTTATTGGAACTCTTAAATCCTATGAGGAAGAAAGAGTTAATGAAGAAACAATGTCAAAAGGTAAGAAGTCCATTGCCTTAAAATCTAATGACGATTCTGATGTTTCAGACTCAGAAGATGAAGATGATGATGAGTTAGCACTCATGGTCAGAAGATTTAGAAGAATGGCTAAGAAGGGCAGGAACTTCAAAGACAGAAAGGATCTCAGACGATATGATCATAAATGATCATCTGAGAGAAAAAACGAGAGCCAAGAAGTCATTTGCTATGAATGCAGGAAGAGAGGTCATATTAAACCAAATTGTCCTCTATTAAAGAAGAAAGACAGGGATGAAAAATCCAAGAAAGCCTTGAAAGAAGAGACTTGGAACGACACTGAATATGAAAGTGACGAAGAGTACGCAAACATATATCTCATGGATGACTCAAATGATGATCTCCAGGTACCAATCAAATAGAAAAATAAATGGTACATTGATAGTGGGTGTTCCAGACATATGACTAGAGATGCAACAAAATTCACCAATATTGAGATGTTCGAAGGTGGAAACGTTTCCTTTGGAGGAAATAACAAGGGAACAATTATTGGCAAATGAATCGTAAAGATTGGAGATCTTCTTATCCATTATGTTTCATTGGTTAAGGGTTTGAATTTCAATCTCATTAGCATTAGCCAACTATGCAATATTGGATACAAAGTTTATTTTGCAGAAAATAAGTGCTCAGGTACAAGTGAAGACAATGAATCTTTGTTCACAAGACGAAGACATGGTAATATGTACCTGCTGGATACAACTTCTGAGGAAGAAAAATGTCTTCTATTTGTCAAAGACGATCTAGAACTTTGGCACAGAAAACTGGGACATATAAGCCTCAAGCAAATATCAAAACTCTCTAAAAAGAAGCTAATAAGAGGACTCCTAGAAGCCAAGTTTGAAAGGACTAAGCATTGTGAAGCATGCACACTAGGAAAACAAGTAAGGAACTCTTACAAATCTATAAATGAAGTACCTACCGACCGTGCTCTGCAGCTATTACATATAGATGTCTTTGGACCCACTCGAACTCAGAGTATTGGGGGCAAAAGATGTTGTTTAGTCATTGTGGATGATTATACCATATTCACTTGGGTTTTATTTCTTGCTCATAAAAGTGATGCTTTCTCATACTTTGAAACGTTTTCAAAGAAAGTTCAAAATGAAAAAGGTTGCTCTATTTCAAGCATCAAAACAGATCATGGAGGGGGATTTGAAAATCATTACTTTGTTGATTTTTGTGATCAAAATGGTTTTCAACACAATTTTTCAACTCCATATACTCCACAACAAAATGGAGTTGTTGAAAGGAAGAATAAATCTTTACAAGAAATGGCATGAACTCTTTTAATTGAAAGAAAAACACCATCCTATTTTTGGGCAGAAACTGTGTCTACTGCTTGCTATATTATAAACTGAGTTTTTCTTAGACCATTACTTGAGAAAACCCCCTATGAGCTTTACAAAGGAAAGAAATCAAATAGTTCATATTTTCATATTTTTGGTTGTAAGTGTTATATTCTTAAAAACTCAAGTGATCGGCCAAGTAAGTTTGAGGAAAGATTAGACGAAGGAGTATTCCTAGGATATTCGACTTCAAGCAAAGCCTATCGAGTCTTCAACAAGAATTCTCAGACAATTGAAGAATCCATGAACGTGAAATTCGAGGATGAGTACACTATTCAGAAGATCATTACCAACAATGAAGCGTCAGATGATTAGAACCAATCATCTGAGAAGCAGAACTCATCATCTAAGGCTGAAGAAGCAATTGAACCTTCTCAGAACTTGGAAGATAAACAACAAGCTGCAACTTCTGAAGATCCAAATGCTGAGGAATCAATCAAAGATGAGCTTGAGAAGTCAAAGAAAAATAGAAATACAAATCCAGTCATCCTACCGATCAAGTCATTGGAGACATTGATGAATGAATCAGAACCAGATCTAAACTAAGAAGTTCAATAAATGCATTTGCTCTGGTTTCTGAGTTTGAACACAAAAGAATTGAAGAAACTCTTGAAGTTGAAAGCTGGATTGAAGCTATGCAACAAGAGTTACATCAATTCAAACTCAATGAAATATGAGAATTGGTGCCAAGACCAAAAAATCATCCTGTCATTGGAACCGAATGAGTATTCAGAAACAAATTGGATGATAAAGGCAAAGTAACTAAGAACAAGGCAAGGCTAGTTGCCAAGGGGTACTCTCAAGTAGAGGGAATTGACTATGATGAAACTTATGCCCTAGTAGCAAGACTGGAATCATCAGACTTTTACTCGCCTATGCTTGCTATCACAACTTCAAACTATATCAAATGGATGTCAAAAGTGCATTCCTAAATGGATATATCAAGGAGGAAGTCTATGTTGATCAACCTCCAGGTTTTGAAGATTCTAAATGCCCAGATCATGTATTCAAACTTCAAAAGGCACTCTATGGACTCAAGCAAGCTCCACGAACATGGTATGAAAGGTTAAGTAATTTCCTTACCAACCAAGGCTTTGAGAAAGGTAAAGTTGATACAACTTTATTTATCAAAGGGAAGGAAATGAAATTTTACTTATTCAGATTTATGTAGATGATATTATATTTGGTTCATCTAACAAAAATCTCTGCAAGGAATTTTCTCAGATCATGCGGAATGAATTTGAGATGAGCATGATGGGAAAACTTACATTCTTCCTAGGACTGCATGTCAATCAGACCAAACAAGCCACCTTCGTACATCAAGAAAAATATGCACTTGAACTGGTAAAAAAGTTCGGTTAGAAAAATTGCAAGAAAACAGATTTACCTATGGCTTCTTCATCTAAGTTAGACAAGGATGAACAAGACAAACATGTTGATCAAAATCTTTATAGGAGCATGATCGGTTCATTACTATATCTAACTGTTTCTAGACCTGACATTATCTTTAGTGTATGCATGTGTGCTAGATTCCAATCAGATCCCAATGAATAACATTTTACAGTTGTCAAAAGGATTATTAAATACATATGAACTTATCCTAATTTAGGACTATGGTATCCTAAGACCTCAGGTCTTACATTACATGGATATTCAGATGCTGATTTTGCAAGTTGTAAATTAGACAGGAAAAGTACTTCAGGAACATATCAACTTCTCGGATCAATGCTGGTGTCTTGGTTCTCCAAGAAGCAAAACACCGTAGCTCTATCGACTGCGGAAGCTGAGTATGTTGCCTTAGGAAGCTGCTGTGCACAAATCCTATGGATGAAGCAAGAACTGAAGGACTTTGGTGTTCAATCTCACAATGTGGAAATCCAATGTGACAACACCAACGCAATCAATCTCACCAAGAATCTAATCCTGCACTCACGAGCTAAGCATATTGAAATTAAGCATAATTTTATTCGTGATCATGTGCATAATAGTGATGTTAGCATTGATTCAAAGCATCAATTAGCTGACATATTCACCAAGCCACTTGATAAGAATACATTTGAATATATCAGACAAGAATTAGTTGTTATTATGATGCCTGTTTGGCTGCTATTCAGACATGAAGATTTTGCTTTAGAGCTTAAAGCAATACATGCAAGAAGCAAAAGTTGCCAAAGCTTCATCTGAAGAAGCTCTATAACTATAAGGAACTCAGAACTTAAAGCATCATCTGAAGATGACATCTTATGAGTGGAGAACGGCTAAAGGTTTGATAATTCAAATTTTGGGCGCGAAAGTAGTTATATTTCTAGCAACAAATAAGGTACGCATCTTGTAACGCCCCGCGACCTTTGGAGCTCATTACATCCGCCTCAGGCCAATAATTACCCAGGAACCTCACATGGCCTAGTATGATATAAAGTGTACACACGGAAGACGAGATACATCGCCGTACAATAAAGATAAAAAGAAAAGGAGAGTTTTGGACGAATTCAAAAGTACACCCATTTATACATTTTATAAACATCCAGTACATACAGTGGAAGGGAAAAGACAACAAATAAAGCCGCACACCTAGGTAGGAAAAGAAACTAAGGCCTAGGGTTCAAAGGTTACTACTACACCCTTCCTAGAGCCTCACACCAAAATTGTTCCTTAGTTACCTAATCCCTTTCATATAGACTTCTCATCAGAACAACTTGAATCATCTCTTCCATCGTCCCCCTCAGCATCTAGGTTGTAATCCGAAAAAGTCTCAGATGGAACGTCTTCTGAAGGCTCTTCCATGTCTTCATCGATTTCCTCATCTTCTTCAGCTTCTGCTTCATCTTCTTCGTCAGTGGCCTCGATTGCATCTGCAGATATCTCTATACAATTCATGTACTCCGCAGAAGACAGTGGAGATTTTGGCACTTCAGGTATGTTTCTTGAACTTTCCACGGATACTAGGTTAACCACCTCAATACCCGGTCGGGACGGATGACACCAGGTTGGAATCACTTCCCACGGAACATCCTCCGTCAGCAAGGGTCCCATCAAGCTGCTGTCTCCTACTTGACGAAACTAGGCTTCAAAACGGTAGGGTTGTAGGTCTAGCTTTCCTTCATCTACCCAGACAGTTGTGCGCTTCCTGACATACATAATACCCTTCTGATACGGGAACTCATAAAAAATGGCGGTCATCTTCTTTGGATCGCCCAGGCGGATCGGCAACATGGTTTAAGGTTTGGGGTTTGAAAAGTTTGTCCCACTAAGGGGTGAGATCAACATCTCAGAAAGTGAAACCTAACCCTACACCTCAATACCAGTCCTACCAGATCACACACAAATGCTACTCAAATGCAAGGTAACAAGCAACGAAATGGCAAAAAGGCGTCAAACGACAGCAACATCCATAACCAGACATGGACAATCAATACATCAATAATACTCAATTCCAGATTCTCAATATACACACACCTGCACCACATACACCACAGCCACCACTTTCTCGTCCACCCACATATTCCACTGGCACCCCTGCCACCTGACATCACCGAGGTCATCAAACCAATCGTACCCTCCAGGCTTACAGCCACTCCATGCCGCCGGGGTCATTAGACCAAATGACATTCACATTTCATTCAATTTTACCACTCTCCGATACCGCCGGGGTCATCAGACCAAATGGTATCCTCAATACCTTTCTCGTTAATACCACCATGCCGTCAAGACACACATGCGATCCAATTTTTAAAATCGCCAGTCAACCATTTCATTCAATCATTCATCTAGCAGTGTCCTGGCATTCAGAGAAAGGATTAGGAAGCATTTACCTGATTAAATATCACAACGTCACACCAAACAACTCTTCTCAAAGCCACAAGTTTAGAATCCCCACGAATGCGTCATCAACCTAAAAAGGATTGTCAAACTTGAGTCGCGAACCATGGGACGCTTACTTCCATTAACTTAATCTTTCTTTAGCCATGCCATTGGCAATTCGAGACATCTTTTCCAACAATCAAATACATGCCAATGCTCACTTCGAGCCCTTAATGTACTCGATTTACTCAGTCATACACATGGCAAGGAACAACTTAGAGTTTCGTGCACCAAACTTGCCATAACTCATCTTTAAACCTCAATCCACTTTTGACACTTCCCATTGACACCTCACATGATATCATACAAGGCATTATAGGTCAATTGATGTCCAAATATTCCTCATTTAGTGTGACAGTCCGATTTTCCTGTCATTCTAAGACCTTAAATTGTAAGATGTCTATTGAAGTATTTCAGTTATATCTCGCTCTGATATGATCAGTCATGAGTTAACTAACCAAAGGGGAAAGGCTAACGCGCGACGAGATACGTGGACCTAGGAATTCGATAAGAAAACGGCATTTTGACCATAAGGATTGTCGAGGGATATTTACAATCGAGGCCGATCAGAAAACGATTTAAGAAATCCGTTGCTAGTGTTATATGATTGGGACGCGGGTGATGCCGCTTAACCAACGTATGATTTGCGAATTTTTCCTAAATCGATTTATGACGATCGCGGCCGTCGGGGCTAGTAATACACTTTCGCGATTACATGCCAACCAAAATCGTCGTGCTTGAGTTTTCCTAAGTGTGGTAAAAATCATAGAGTCGATACGCGTAGCGTCCGCAAAAGCCGCCCGTTAGTTTGAGATAAATAGAAATTACTACTATGGGAGATCGACCACGATATGAGGTCTCGAGAATGGAAAATGAAAATGAAGATTGTGATGTTTATTTTGGATTGAACGACGCCGGTAAGAAATAAAGGATTAGAGGAAAATTGAATTTTCAGGCGAAAAATGTGAAAAGACCGTTTTGCCCCCGGAGTTTTGGACTTTGCTTTATTATTTGGTTGAGGGCATTTTGGTCTTTGTTTTCCCCCTTGGAGCTGCCGTAGATAGGAGGGTACATTGGGGAAGAAACTTGGGATTTTTATGTTCTAGAGGACAAATGTCATTAGTTGGAGGATTAGCATTTATTATCCACTATTGGTGAAACTCTAGAAAACTCTCTTAGGGTAAAATCAGCCCTTCGTTTCCCTCCCCTCAGAATTGTGGAAGTGCAGCAGCTCTCTCTCTCTTCTCCATCTCCTTTCTGTCGTGCGTTTTCCCCCGAACATAATTCTATTCACAGACGACCAGCCCAGGCCGCTCCAGTCGCACCACTCGAGCGGCCCTCCCGGTGACTTCCAGCCGACGAGCCTACCCCTACCTTGAAGTTCGACCTTTCCCCAACGTCCTCCAACTGGAATCGCGGCAAAAGGAGGTCTGAGCTGTCCCGGACAACCCCGACAAGTTTCGTCGACGGATTTTGAGCGATCTGAGGTAGAGTAGCCATAACTCACTCGTTCGGACTCCAATTTGGTTGAAATTTTCGATGGTATCTCTCTTAGAGGATAGGCTACGTCCTGTGAATCTAGGGTTACTGAGAGTTTTGGGAAAATTTTGAGTTGTGAGGCTTTGATTGAAGAGTTTCTATTTGGGAAAATCTGGACAGCTTGCGTGGCGGTTGTGATTGGGCTGTTTAGAGGTCCAAATTAGGTTGGTTGGCTGCCAAATTTTCTGTGGAACGCTATAATACATCGATTAAGGTTCCAATAGGTTCGATTGTTAAAGAATTGGTGCCTAAAGTGAGTTTTTGGATCGATTTGGGTGAGGAAGACTGGAACCGGCATACCCTGTTTCTGCTCTGCTGCTGCTGGTACTGTTTTGGGGCTGTGGGGTAGTCGCTGTGCTGAGTTTGTGTGATTTTGTTATGCTAAAATGTTTATTAAAGAGTCTATGAGGGGTGCGAGGTGTGGAATCGAAGTTAGGACGTTTATATTGGTTAAATCAGCGATTGTTTTCTGAGCAAGGCTGCTGTTCCGTTTTTGGACAGCTTTGAGACGTGCCGAGTTCGGGTTTTTCAAGAGGCTTGGAGTGTTAAATAGCTAGTGGAAACCAAGGTGAGTGTTTCCTAACCTTTTATTCGAAAATCTGGACGCGACTGGACGTTTTCTTGGTTAAGTCGTCAAGTTGATTGGGATGTTAAACTTGATGGTTAGAATGGCGGACGGAATTGTTTATGGATGAGCCGGGTGGGCTTGCTGCTTGTTGGTTGTTGTTCTTGGGTGAGCACGGTGATGTGCTACTGATTGTTTTCTTGCCTAGGTGATAGTGTCTGGTTGATTTTTAATATTAGTTATGATAAGGCATGTTATATCGAGATAAAACTTGAATTGTGTTTAGATGTTTAATCTTTTCTCTTGTAGCAATGTGCATGATTAGCTATCGTGGTGCCTCATCTGTTTGAAAACATAGAGGATATGCTTTGAAGTGAAACACGTTAATGTGATGAGATTGTGGGACTTAAAAAGCCAAGTACTCTGAGGCACCTATATGACGCGGAGTTGAGAATGAGAAATACCCTGATGCGTTTACGCGGGGTTGTGATGGCCGAGGCCTTTGTCGCGACCCTCTTGAGGTTGTCAGGCTCTCGAGGGCTAATGGGCCGTCCTGTCTGGTCGGACGCGGGCCTCTCCCAAGGCCCATTACCCAAATCGCAACGGAGGTATGCGTGATCGACTTTCAGTGTGGTCTAGTGACATGTGCTAAGTGTGCATGCCATGGAGTCGCCACCAATCATTTTTTTAGAGTGTGATTGGACCACCCAATCGAATAGTTGGGAGTTTCTATTCAATTCTGCGAGAACCAGAGAAATGGTTTCGGGGACTTAGTTACACCAACTGTCAGAGTTGACGCCCTTTCGGTACCTAAGTTGACTGAATTTTCTAGCCTGAGATTCATGCGGATGAGTAAGGTATGAACCCTAAATCTAAAAATTCATGCAGATAGGAGTGATTATCCTAGCAATCACAATCAGTAATAAAATGCGCAACTCAAGAAATCTAGATATGCAAATAAATCACATGACATTCCTAGTAAGGCCCTATTTATCAATCACAGCTCAAGAATGATTTAGCTGTCCTAGCCATTCTACACACGATCTAACCTAAGAAAAGCATTAGGAAGCATCGAAGGAGTTCGAGAGTACTCACATTGGGTTCGTCGTGCCCTGATTTGGTCTTGGACGAGCTATCGAGCTCATGCCGACCCGATTATATTTAGGGATCCACTCGGCGTTTTACATCATGAAATCATGTGAAACAAAAACGAAAATATTCAGCAAGGGGAATTTATTGTAGATGGTGGTCGATCTAATTGGACGTCAAGACTAAAAAATATGTAGAAATTTACAAATTAAAATACTCGAATGACATTTTTTTGCCAAATTCAATTCTATGCGTCGTGAAGAAACACATGCAATTGAAGTTGAATTTTGACTATTTATGAGTTCAAAATGAAAAGGAAATTAAAATAAAAATATTGACTATTTTCTATATTTTTACGACATCGAACGCTATTTTTCTTCATTTTTCATGTATTTTTCTATTTTTGGAAAATATTAAAAAATATGACAAATTTTTTTTTTATCAAAAATGGTTCATTTAGCTTGGTCAAGGCTACCAAAGATGATTTTTTAATTTTTTAACTTTTTATAGATTTTTTTATGAATTTTTAAAAAATAAACTATGAAAGACTGATCAAAAATCAGGTGTCAACAGCTGCCCCTCTTTGAGAGGAATTTCGTCAGAAGTTTCTCTCAAAGACAAGGTGACACCTGTGTTCCGATCGACTCGACTGGGAAAAGAAAAGAAATCATGACATCCAATTTTCATGCCCATCAATGTGTGCTTTTCCTTAAAAAGAGATGTGCTCATTCAATTCCCTGATATGATGTAAGAAAGTTAAGGAGTAGATAGACTTCCCTGCCCCTTACCTGTCGAATGCTTGCGGCATTTGCTGTGTCTGATGGGTTCAAGTAGATTCCTAAGGACTTGTCATCGGAGTGTCCTGGGGATGTTAAGCTCTGACCTGTATGGTAGGTCAAACCATAATGGGATTCCTAACTGATAGGAACCTAAGGAAGACGCTTCTCACATTTGGGAATTTGCCAAGGGTTTTGATCCGTGTGGTGGACTAAACTAGAAATGGCTTGCCTAATGTAAGGCTTATTAGGGAAAACGAATCCTCCCGCGTTCGGGATTCATCAAGGTTTTGATCCGTATGGTGGATCGGACCATTGGGTTGATCCTTCAGGCGGTCTCTACCAGTCCTTTGACCCTTCAGGCGGTTTCTACCATTCATTGACCCTTCATGCGGTTTCTACCATTGGTTGACCCTTCAGGCGGTTTCTACCATACATTGACCCTTCAGGCGGTTTCTACCATTGTGTTGACCCTTCAGGCGGTTTCTACCATTGATTGACCCTTCAGGCGGTTTCTACCATTGAGTTGACCCTTCAGGCGGTTTCTACCATTTATGAGATTCCAAATTGATATGAATCAAAGGATGACGTACCCGCTCTTCGGGGCTAGTCGGAGACTCGATCATTCTGTGGATCGGTCTTAGAAAAGATTTGCCTACTAAAAGGCTTCACCTAAGGATGACGCACCCAGTCTTTGGGGCGGCCAAAAGTCCTGCAGAAAGCTTAGACCTGAAAAAATTTTCCTCGCCAAGAAGATATTAGTAATCTTTGGGAAGATAATAATTGTCTAACTGACAAAATTCTACGACTTAAGTTTTAGTCATGAAATGTGCATTTTGATTGCTGGAGGTTATCCAAAACATTCCTACCATATACAGATGTGATCATAAATTCCTTGCACGGAAACTCTAGATCAAACAATTTGAAAATTTCAAAAAGAGTTTGCTCAAAACATCCATTGGAGTATTTCTCATCCAAGAAGGCTCCTCACTGCTCTGTGATAATGATCTTTAATAGGGAAAGTGCTCAATTTCCTACCGACCTGTGCCTGGGTTTCAGGATCATTCGCAACGCATACATTTCGACCGATCAGGAGGTCTTTCACGGGACCGTAGTGTTAGGCTTGGATATCGGTTTCCAAGGGGGACTCACTTTTGAGTCAAGGCCGTTGAACGAAATTTTTCACTATCTGCTCCGGGTTTACAAGTCAAGAACCCTGTAAAATGAGAAAGAAATAGTCTTGCTCGTACTTCTTTGAGCTAAGTTATACATTAACCCAAGTGTCTTAGTCAGATAAGACTGCTTCAGGGTTGTAACATTGGAAGGATTGGGGACCGAAAAAGGCTTATTTTTTGCCCAGAAATTGTGAAGGGTTTGGCATTGGTGATCATTGCAAATTTGCCACATGTCCTTCGAAGAACATCTCCATTTCTTGAAGTGTACACTCCTCTTTTAGAGCGCACAAGGATGTTTAAAAGCGTCTCTTGTTACATTAAGAGACCGTCTGTTTGTGTGTTTGCAATTTGAGCACGACATCATTTGGAGAGTAGTCATCTTGATCTGACTCCTTTGCAGGGTCTTTTCATCGTATATCTAGACTTTACTGGGGATATTTTGAATAGACATCAGCCTTGCTTTTTACCAGGCACTTTGCTTTTTCTTGATGTCTAGGGATTTTTCTTTTCCCCCTTTTTTTAATCCCGTGTTTTTCTTTTCTTTTGGAGCTAGGATTTTCGGCAATCATGCTAGATATGCAACTTAAACTTTGGCACGCTTCCATTCCTAGAGTGATGTTGCCTTTGCTTTGGAATATGCAAAGATCACCAATAGGTTGATGAAATGAATTTGCTGGCTCAACTTGGTCGTGCAAAGGATAACAGTGTGTAGGATAGAGAAATGAATTATTCTCGTCATCCTATGACACTTGGATTATCATATAAACAACACACAAAGATTTATGTTAGTCCGAGCAAAAAAATTTCAAACCGTTTACTTTCTGATACTGTTGGACTAACCTTCATTTGCCCCAATGTGGGGTGGTTCTTGACAGGGTTGAGAATGAAAATCGCCGTTCAATGGGGTTCTCAATGGGCATCTGTAGTGTTTGGAATGAAGAAATAAATGCCTCTGTCATCTCGATCCATGTAATCGTTGCGAATGACCCTTATATCCATAGGTTAAGGTTTCGCTATGATTTCCAATCTCCTCATCTCTCAAGTGTGTATGGGACGTGTTTGGATTAGGCTCGCTTCTCTTATGAGAAAATACCCTTTTGAACAGTTCAAACGAATCTTGTTGGAAAAATTCATTTCATTTCATCAAGATTTATCCTTCAAAGGGATTTTGTGATGCACCATACATGTGTAATTCATGTTCAGACAATCTCATGTTTTAAAACATGAATGTCAATGAAGTAAGAATTCTATGTCTTTTTAGATGTGAGAATCGAATTAATTCTGAAAGTTTTTAATCTCCAATGAATTGGGAAAAGAGATACTTACCTGCCCATCGAGGCTGGAGATCCTGGAAATATAAAAGGGATATGTCATCGTATATTCTAAAAATTTACAAAAATTGGAACGATACATCTTACCCTTGGTCATATGCTCCAACGAGTGTACAAGGGTTGTGAAAATATGTCTGCCCTGATGGCGAGCTCCTGTCAAGGATAAATATTAAGCATTATTTTGGGTTTCCAAATTCAAAACAAATTGGGACGATACTACTTTACTCTTGATTTGAATTCCATTCTGCATGCCAATGTGCAGATTGTAGAAGCCGGCCCTCAAGCTTGTGGCCATGATTTCTTCGTTTGGTTGGGCAACGAATCCACCTCGAGGATTTACGTCGGAGGAGATTCATTCATCTTTTTGGGCGTGTTTCATGCACTGTTATGTTATTTGAATGCATGGCTTCTTGGGTGCCTCATCTCTGTTCATCACCTGAGAGGAAAATGAGAGAACATTATCCCCGCATCTGATTGAAAATCATTTAGGAACGATACGTTCTTTTTACCAAATGGGTGGCTCCGCGGCCAAATGCGTTTTACATTGAAAGGATGGATTCCATTACGCTCTGCGGATGATAACTATCTCTTCAAGGACTTGCCCCACGGATTAAACGATGAATTTGATGTCTTCGGCTTCGACATGCTTTCCGGATGTAGGAATGGTTTGCCCCCATTTTCAGTGGAGATGGGTTTTGTCGAGTGGGCAACATCAAAAACTCATCCTAGATTTGGCTTTAGTCGAAGGTTGAAATCCCGACCTTGGATAAGCGAATCATGATTCATCTCCTTCTGCTTCGGATTTGTCATTTGCATGCTTCACATTTTACAATACCAACTTCGCCGCTTGATGAAAATGAATCGATGATTTTCGAATTGCCCCAAGTTCTATAGTCATCTGCGTCGAATCTCTTTGAACTTCATCGGGTGATAGACCAACTGATAAAATGATTTTTCAATCCCGAGATCGAACTCCTGACGTTTCGTACCACTTCCATTTCACTGACTACCAGGACACAGCACTATTGGCGTCCCTAACTGGTTCGTTTTTTGTTATAAAATTCTTGAAGCAGTTAGCGACCCCCATCGAGAATGAAACAAGCTCAATTTAGAGTTCATAACGACTAAAGGTCCCTTAGAACGATACAGAGCTAACCGTCTTTGAGCTCGCTCGGGCTTTTGCTCGCATTTTCCTATGTGAAGCCTTTAAATGTTTTTCTTCGTGGCGTTCAATTGATTCGCCTCGACTCTAATCTAACAAGGGATTGTCGCACTCAAGCATGATGATGCTCACAGGTAGTACTGATTGCTGCCCCAGATTAACTCTAGGCATTAAGGAAGATTATCTTGCATGGAAGACTTTATGACAGAAAGATTAATGATACATCCAGTCACATGTGCCTAGTTCCCTTGAGGATTCTCGGTGATCAGCCAGTTACACCATGAATCAGACATATAATCGTCATTTTGGATCATAACTTCATAAGTCCATCAGTTTTAAACTGATCGATCCAGATATGGAGCTCCTCATCAAGGAAATCTTTTGATTCTTCGAGCAACTGATATTC
Source organism: Rhodomyrtus psidioides (assembly GCA_021437785.1). Taxonomy (NCBI): domain Eukaryota; kingdom Viridiplantae; phylum Streptophyta; class Magnoliopsida; order Myrtales; family Myrtaceae; genus Rhodomyrtus; species Rhodomyrtus psidioides. Next base: position 2,720,982 of record JAILYB010000087.1, on the reverse strand, counting down.
GGGTTGACCATCATCGCTTGGCGTTGAAGGATTCCTGTTTCTATTGTGAGCGATCTGATTCTTCGAGCTAGAACCTTCGTCGTTGCTTGAGATTATAAGAGGATGATTGATCGGTTCACTATCAAAAGCACCTTCCATTTGGGAATGGAAGAAACAAAAATCCTCAGAGCATCCGCCCGCTTGATCTTCCGAAATCATATGCCCAAGCCGGGCAGATCTTTGAACACTAGGCGCAATATGTTGATCGGGGATAGGAAGAGCACTAGCAAAAAGTTGCTGCTCAAACCAAGGAGTTCGTACCTGCTGCACTTGTGGCATATACTCTTGAGGGGTGCTGAGATGATTCGGGGGAATATTCTGATTAGCGCCCAAGTAGTCGATGGTGCTGCTACCAACTTGGTCGGTGCCTAGATTCGACAGGGTATTTCTTACTTCAGGGGCATTGTAGTTATAGCCATGCCTAGTGTTTAGGCACAAGTTGAGTTCTTTCAGGTTCAGTGCTGTGTGGCGCTGTCTTAGCGCCCTTCTGTAGCTCTTGAGGTGACTCGCGACTCCATCTTTAGTGAGTCCTGGTATGTTCATGATCTCAAGTATGCGCGTTGGATATGCTGAGTTGATCCCTAGTTGCTGAACCGCACTAAGGAACTTGAGATGAAGCTCGGGGGACCAATTGACCCTCGTCTTCTTGCGACCCGGAACAGTGTTGACAACTTGGCTATTGCTCTCTGGCCTATTTCCAGTAGGATTTGATCGAGCCGGAAATTGTTGTGGAGGGAATTCATCAGCTTTGGATTGGTCGGTCGTGATAGTAAGCTCATCGTTAAGGAAACTCCAATCATGGTGACGCATATCACATCCTTTAGAAGGCATCGGTATTGACTTCGTAGAATTGATTTGTTCATGCATATCTCCAACAAAATCCGATTGTATCGAAGATGGTTCGAGGGAGTGGGGTGGTGAATGAGCATTTTCAATCCTCATATAAGGCTTATCAAGGAACATTTCGCCGAGAGTGATAGGGCCACCGCAATTAAGGCAAGCGATAGTGCTGGGAGCTTTCTTATACCTCATGTTCTCCGCTCGAAGCTTTTCGTTTTCCTCCTTTAGAATCGCAAGTTCTTGACGTCTGTGTTGAGCCCTCAATTTGGCTCGCTTATTTTGAAACCAAAACTTGACCCTCAAAGGTTTCATCCCTAGCTTCTGGCCCAATTCATTTCTTTGTTTCATGTTCGGGAGAGGGCATTCACTAAAGAAAGCTTCAAGCTCTTGGATTTCATTCTGAGTGTGGCACTGGCGACGTTTCCTTTTCCGGGATTGACCATCGCTGCTGCTGTTGTCGTCGCTGCTGAGATCCTGAACTTCGTTGCCGAAAGGGTTGGGTTCTGTGGTTCTGGTACCAGACGCCATCCTGGAATCTTCGAGATCTCTCAGTAGTTCATTTTCTGAGATTTTTGGATCAGTCGCCTCTAGCAACTGATGGTAACCCTCAAACATGTTGGATCGAAAAATGTTCGATCAATTTTTGCTCACTCAGGGTTCTCTACTCTCTCATGTATGCTCACACTCTCTAAATTTTCTTTTGAGTGGTTCTGTATGCCCATGAAACGTTCTTTAAACATGGATGAAGATCATCAGGCCAGCGTTGCTCCCAAGATTTCGTATTTCCCGCTTTGTCGTCTTCTTTCTTCTTTTCAACGTGGAGGGACACCAAATCGATTTTCTTTTCTCGATATCCATGTCTGTCTCCCACTTATTTTCAAAAAGGTGGAACTACGCTCGTCTCCCGCTCAGTTTTTTAATATGATGGGACCGCCAAATCCTTTCGCAATTTTTTTCGATAGTTGCGCTTAACTCCCGTTCAATTTTAATATGGTGACACCGACATATCTTTTTACAACTTTTTTAGGTTTATCAAGCCTGAAATCGCGGACTGGGATAGATCTGATGGTTCACCGAAAGAGCCACCATTGCTTTACCCAATTAACTTGGCTCCACGAGCATTATTGCTATGCCTTTCTTCATTCTCGAGTTGCTATAAAAGGAGGAGTTAATGCAGAGAAGATTAACACTCTTACATAATTGTCTTTTCGTATTTTAATCACTCTACCACACTCATCTTCTTCTCCCTCACTCCAACGAAAATGACCTCCTCTCCTATTCGCGCTTTCTCGGCCGAAATTTTGGCCCAGTGGGAAAAACTCTATAACCTCCTCGGTCGAGGCTATGCTCATATAGCCGATCACCCAGAAACTGAAGATGAAATCCGTATTTTGCTCGTGGAAATAGACACCACCTCCATCGAGGGCACTAATTTAGAGAGGGAATATAGAATCTTCCCAACCCTCTTTATAAACTTTTTAGAGACTTACCGTGTCGCTCATCGAAAAGCTACCGTGGCTCACGTTTTGCGAGCTCGCTATGAGGATCGGTCCAACTGCTTGGTGTTGGCCAACCTTGTGGCCGATAGTCACAGAAAGGCTGTTGAGTTCGCCAACAAGCGAGTCTCGATGTTGCTTCGCGAGAGGGGAAATTTGGTGGAGCGCTTGGCCTTATCCCTGACCACCTATGAGCACGACCGTCGTAATGTCGTGTTGAAGTTTCAATGTGAGTGGCAGGAAGAAAGGCTTGACAGCATTACCGCGGATATAGCCCATGGGAGAGGACTAGTTCGGGACCTGGAAATAGCCGCCGAAGATCACGGGACCAAGGTTGACGATCTTAAAGGGGAATGTAAACGCCTTCTTCTTAAGCTTGCAGATCTCGAGTCTCGAGGTGGTGAGTATAAGCAAAGCATCAATAATATGGAGGGCCAACTAGGTTCCTTTGTGATGCTAATTAGGGCTCATTGCGGTTTTATGTTTCCACCCCGATGATTTGTATGATCTGCTTTTAAGGTCCATCGATTGAGCGAAATGAATGAAAGCTCTAATGTGTGTGTCTCAACTTCTGTATGGCTGACTTTCTCGAACACCTGACCACTCTCAACCTAGGCAAGCTGCGCTTTGACATTGATGATTCGAGCGTGTACATCTTGATTTTTTAATCTTGCTTATGATCGGATAAAGGAACCTCCCACCGCGATTATCCACAAAAAGACTTCTCTTCTCTACTTGTTTTTAACCTGTTTCAAATGAAAAGGCAGAATCAGAAGAAAGAATTTGAAAAATAAAGCATAAATCCTTTCAATTTTATGCTTACTTGTGATTAATAGGGATAAGAGCTTTTACAAGGATTTTGGCCTTGTGCAAAAGCTTTTATCAATATTCCTCAAAGGAAAGCATATCATTGAAAGAAATGTAATTCACGATAATCGCCTTTGATCAATTCCAAGAAAATCAATGGAATGTTCAAAAGTACACAATTACGATGTGTTTTAAATTCAATTGAAGATACGGTATCCAAATTAAAGCTGTTTGCTAAGAACGAGAGTAATTTGGATATCTATCTTTTCATTAAATTTGAAAAACACGAATACTCTTGATCAATTATTGTGGATTACCAATGATGCAAAACATGCATGAACCAATTCAAGTTTATAGTTCCTTCTGGCGAAATTGGGATTGTATTGCCCTATACGGCCAAAAGGTTGTATAAGACTTCCAATTTCAATTTCATCCAAAGGAATTATAAAATTGATTTTGGAGTATTCGAGTGATTAGAAGAAATGCCACTATCACATTCCAATGACAAGTCAATAGAAATACAACAAATTTCAATCTGAATGTATATAAACACAAATAGATGCCTAATACAGTCAATCTAAGGGATCAGATAGAGAGGATCTCAGCAAAATAAATCCTATACAAGAAGGCTAGAAATGAAAAATAAAACAAAGGAATGTGATCTTAATACTTAGGCTCTTCTTGTCCACTTGGCGCTCGTAATGGGATGACACCATCTTCATCTTCCATCAAGAACATTGGGAGGAAAACACACATATCTATCCTCAAAATGGCATTTAATCCAATCACCGGAATTATGCAATGAATATAATGATTAAGAGCTGTAACAAGTTCGAGGGATAGAAAAGTCTTACCAACCAAACTTAAGAGAAAATCAAGCTTCTCTGTATTTTTTGCAGTGTTAGGTATACTAACCTTCCATAGACAAACGCATGAGACAAGTGAGGGAAAACTCCTAAAAATCAAAAGATAGGGCTTGGTACCTAAAGCCAAGGTTCTCACCTCGAATTCTGGAAAGAGCCGATTCCATTGCACAACTATCGTTGCATTGAGACTCAATCCATAGTTCGAAGTGAGCGGAATTGAAAAGTGGATTACCCCATGTTTTTCCTCACGGAGATTCCATTTTCAATTCCTTCTATTGTGTTCCTAAAGAGGGCGCCTGGGGTTTTAGGCGCAATTGTGTGTATTCATTGTGTCGTGCTAAAGCAATAGACATGCATTTTATTTAACAATCACCGCTTCAATATAAACATCCACACAATCATACATCCAAAACTCCTGCCTGCATAAAACAAAGTTAACAAGCACTTCACCCCTTATTTCTCCCATCTACAAAAACATCTAACACATTCGTTAGCATATACACCTCACTTTCGAGAGCATCTGCATAAAATTAGGTTAGAAGAATCAATCAACTTTTTAATCGGCTCAAGTCCACTAAATGGTTAAGAACCAGTCCCCAGCGGAGTCGCCAGTCTGTCGGGACCCTCTTGAGGTTGTCAGGCTCTCGAGGGCTAATGGGCCGTCCTGTCTGGTCGGACGCGGGCCTCTCCCAAGGCCCATTACCCAAATCGCAACGGAGGTATGCGTGATCGACTTTCAGTGTGGTCTAGTGACATGTGCTAAGTGTGCATGCCATGGAGTCGCCACCAATCATTTTTTTAGAGTGTGATTGGACCACCCAATCGAATAGTTGGGAGTTTCTATTCAATTCTGCGAGAACCAGAGAAATGGTTTCGGGGACTTAGTTACACCAACTGTCAGAGTTGACGCCCTTTCGGTACCTAAGTTGACTGAATTTTCTAGCCTGAGATTCATGCGGATGAGTAAGGTATGAACCCTAAATCTAAAAATTCATGCAGATAGGAGTGATTATCCTAGCAATCACAATCAGTAATAAAATGCGCAACTCAAGAAATCTAGATATGCAAATAAATCACATGACATTCCTAGTAAGGCCCTATTTATCAATCACAGCTCAAGAATGATTTAGCTGTCCTAGCCATTCTACACACGATCTAACCTAAGAAAAGCATTAGGAAGCATCGAAGGAGTTCGAGAGTACTCACATTGGGTTCGTCGTGCCCTGATTTGGTCTTGGACGAGCTATCGAGCTCATGCCGACCCGATTATATTTAGGGATCCACTCGGCGTTTTACATCATGAAATCATGTGAAACAAAAACGAAAATATTCAGCAAGGGGAATTTATTGTAGATGGTGGTCGATCTAATTGGACGTCAAGACTAAAAAATATGTAGAAATTTACAAATTAAAATACTCGAATGACATTTTTTTGCCAAATTCAATTCTATGCGTCGTGAAGAAACACATGCAATTGAAGTTGAATTTTGACTATTTATGAGTTCAAAATGAAAAGGAAATTAAAATAAAAATATTGACTATTTTCTATATTTTTACGACATCGAACGCTATTTTTCTTCATTTTTCATGTATTTTTCTATTTTTGGAAAATATTAAAAAATATGACAAATTATTTTTTTTATCAAAAATGGTTCATTTAGCTTGGTCAAGGCTACCAAAGATGATTTTTTAATTTTTTAACTTTTTATAGATTTTTTTATGAATTTTTAAAAAATAAACTATGAAAGACTGATAAAAAATCAGGTGTCAACAGCCTTGATGCGTAAAACGACGCGGGACGGATATTGAGAAATGTGATACCCTGATGCGTCTACGCGGGGTTGTGACGGCCGAGGTCTTGATGCGTAGAACGACGCGGGACGGATATTGGGAATTGTGATACCCTGATGCGATGTAATCGCAGGGTCGGGAAATCTGAAATGCCCTGAGGCGATGTGATCGCGGGGTTTAAGAATGTGAAAGACCTTGAGGCGATATAATCGCGGGGTTGTGAATGAGATGTCCTTTATTCCGACTGAAAGTATAATTCATGGGAGTTGAGTATGGAGAAATTTGGGCATGTGTGATATCCTTGTTATTTTAATCTCCCTTTTTCTTTATTGCTTGGGTAAAGCATTGATATGATACTATGAAAGATTGATATTCTTGATTCTTGTTTATCAATTGTTTATGTTATGATTGTGGCTCCGGTGGGAAGATGGTCTAATTTAAGGTTAGGTTAGCTCACTGAGACGTAAGTCTCATTCCTTCGTGAACCCCATTTTTTTTATTTCAGACCACAAGACCTGAAGATGCTTCCGATACGATTGGGCGAACCCCAGGAGATGACTAGGTTTGTAGAAGAATTGCTTGATGGTCGAGGTACTGTGTATGTTGGAAGGACTACCGTAGTATGGATAGACGAGCCTGGAGCGCCGAGCTGATGATATGAGTACTACCTAGTATGTTTCGATGACGTAGGACTTGTTGGGATGTCTTTTGGTACGACGGTCTTTCGATGGAGCTTGATGGGTGTCTCTTGTTCGCTCCTTGGTCTTCCTCGACCTCGGTTTGTGGCTTAGCTTGTTTGTAGCGTAGTTTGTACGAACTTGACGTTGACTGTATAGAAGCCTTTTATCTCTCCCGCTTATCATTCTTGTATGGTAATAAGTAGATTGAAGAGGAGGTGGGATTCATTTTCCTTGCCTTCCGTATGCGAGTTGAATTTTCTTTTGGCGTATTCGAGGAGTATCCTGGGACAGGCTTTATGCCATTGGTGGATGTGCGCACTCGTAATGGAAGGGAAGCGGGGCGTGACATCCTAGTTGAGTGGTATCAGAGCAAGGTCAGCTTGATCCAAGTTTATTGAGGATTGGAGTAATAAGGAGATATGAGAATCGGGAAGAGTAAATAGCTAGACTGTATGAAGGGTTCGCTAGAGTTGGCTAGGAGATGCATGGCATATGAATTGGTACACGTGAAAGGCAATATGAAATTGGCATTGTTATGATGATGAGATGCAACTGAGCTATGTACTGAGTATGTGTATTGATTGTGAATACTTGCTTGCTTAAGCATGAAGCGCTCTGTTTGAGCTAGTAGTACGAGTCTGTGTTCCTAAATATTGTGCTTTTGTGATTGACATGATTGAAAGCTTCATACGTTGCAGTGAGTGCCCTTTTGAGAAAGAGATTGATGTATGTACTTGGCCTGTTTGGGTGAGATCGTGTGCTTGGAATCAAATGCTGTGTTGACTGGTGCCCTTTGGGATTGATGTGATTTACTGAGTTATTGTTAAGTTGCAATAGTGTCTGAACCTATGGTGCGAACTTGTCTTCCATCGAATTGGTGCCCTGGACGTTTTCTTGATGTTGTCTTGTTGAAGCTTGCCTAGTTGTGGTGAGTGGTTGAGAGCTGCATGAGATTCCTGGATGGAGGATGGTTTAAGTGAGGTTTCTGCTATGTTGAGCAATCTAGAACTGCTAGACTTGAGTGATTGATTTAGGTCTTTAATTCCTGGAAGGAATTATTGTAGTTCTAGAGATTATGAAAATGGACGAAGGGTGAATATCCAGAGTGAGATTACTAGTAGAACATTTGGCTCGAACTTATAAGGTATAAGAAGACCAAAGAGACGAAGGGATCATGAGAACTAGAATGAAAATAGAAAAAATAGATGAGTAGGCAAACTCGAGGAGGAGCTGCCGTTGTTATTCAAGTTGTTGAGACTACTGTTGTTGTTGCTTAAGAAATAACTGGTAAGGTCTTTAGAGAGGTGAAAGTAAATGGGAATAAGAGTCGTCTGGTGAAAAGCTTGAAAAGGCTTGTGAAGTTGAGATCGATTGAGTTCGACAGGGAACATAATCCTGAAACTGCCTTTCTCTAGATTGAGAGATTGGAAGGAAACCTTGAAAGTATGGAATTCCTCGAAGAAGGAAAATAATCCTAGTAATAACTAACCTTAACAGGTTATTGGTGATCGGTGAAAGACCGTCAAAAGAAAGAGTCTCTCCTTGAAGGCGTGGTATTTGATTGATTTGCCCTTGTCGAGCGACTTAATAAAAAGTACCTTCATAAGGTTATTGAAAGCAAAGATTGCCTGAAATCTAGAAGCTTCGTGAGGATTCAAGAGTGGCTGACCAATACGAAAGGGTAAAGTAAGATGACACGATCGGGTTGATTCATCTTCTTATGAAGCAAATTCTCGGATAGATGAACTTTTCAAAGCTCCAGTGAATGTGAAAGGATTTGGATAATGATTGAGGCTTGTGGGGGAGATGAGCCCATTGTCAACTTATGGCAAATTGTGTAGGCTGGAAATGTTATATTACTTACCTGGTGGAACAACTCTTCGAGATAAGATTGCTTAAGTTTACCGGATTTGGAACTCTAGAGAGGGTAAAGAACTTGCTTGACTAGATGAAAGGATTCTTGGTATGTTATGATGTAATGGTGAGAAGTTGTGGCGGTAACAAGGAGTGACCGATTCAGGTTAGGAATGCTATATGTGAACGAAAGTATTCCGGGTATACATGCTAGTGATGATAGTTCGCAGAAAAAAAAAAGGTTCTTAGAAGGATGTGATTTATGTGGAAAGGGAAATCCAGTTCATGTGTTCCATGTTGGAGTAAGGGAACCTACCAATTATTTGCTAATCAGGCGATAAATCCTTTGGGAAGAGATGGGTACCGATCTAGGATAACTTTGATGAACTGAAGTTAGTTTATTGTACCCGACTCTGTATGCTTATGTTGACAGGAGCCTTCATTCATCTAAGGGAAGGAAACGCTTGACAAAACCGTCCTTGTGACACTGTTAATGGCTAAGTTCAGAAAAGTGAGTATAAACTCTAGTGGCCCAAGAACAACTAGTTAAGTGGCACTTGAACTCGTCTTGTAATTCCATGGCCCGTTGTGATTCAAGACATAGGCGTATACGTGGGTGTAGATAATGAAAATATCATCCAACAAAGGTTGTTGATGATGGTCTTGGAGACATTTGGACTGAGATAATAATGGCATTAGAATGTCCAAAAGACGTTGTGGATGATATAGGGAACGAGAAGCTTACTTCATCCGATGACAGTTTAAGAAAGAAACGATAAAAGGATATATGAATTGGTGTAAAATGCGAGATTTCAATCTCAATGCATTTTGAGTAATGATGGAGGAGATAGCTACTTTGGTACATTTACGGGATCGAAGTATAGCCTCAATTTGAAAGGTAACCTTGGGCGATTTGACTAGATAGGGAGTAGTAGCAAGTCGGCATTGGCTAATTATGAAGTCCAGTGGCTAAGGAAATAGTGTTCCATGTGGGAAGAGTGATAAAGATGAGTGCTTGGTCGTGTGGCTTAGTGGGATATTTCCACAATATATATATATATATATATATATATATATATATATATATATATATATCAGGGAAATAGGAGTCGAATGATGGATTCTTGTATGGACGATGTAAGGAACTATTGGAATAGTAGGCATTTGATGAAAGAATAATTTGGCTGCCTTGTTGTTCCTTTGATGAACGATACTTGGGTTTACTTGGAAAATCCTAAGAGGCATGAATGGAAAGTAAGGACTACCTCAGACTTTGAAGAGAGCGTTCATTATATGTTAGGTGTAAGGAATGTGAGTCTTGATAATAATAAGCGGGATTGTTTTGTCATGAAGTTTCTGAGGAATGGAATTCGTGAGAAATCCTGGAGGATTAAAATAGAGGTGGAACTGGTTGAGGTGGACGTGAACTATCAAAGTTGATAACTTTCTGGACCAGCGGGTAACAAGGAACAACTTGTGGGGAGGTTCCCTGTGATAGATATCTTGGGATTAAGTATGATTGAGGACAATGTGTCGTATGGATGGATGGATAAGTGTGAAAGGAATCGAGAGGTAAAGCATGGATGATAACCATGGGTATGGATGATTTCTCTCGGGCATGATGAACCAGGTGAATTATAATTATGAACCACGAAAGGAAATTTGAATGTATAACTGTACCATGTGGGAAGCTTGTCGCGTTTACGTCTTGATGGTAAAATCCGAAAGGATGAAAGGTCCAAGTTATCGTTTGAGACCATAGGTTGCCACTATCGCAAGGGAAATGAGGGACGTCATTTCTAGAAAAGAAGGACTCTGAAGTCATGCGAACCGTCGGAATTTAAGGTAGTGGCTTCTCGAAAGGACTGAATGAGAAATACCGTTGATAAAGGAGCTGTTTAGGAATTTAAGATGGATATTCCAGATGGCCTTAGAAAGACGAAGAAAAACCGCAAGTGCATGTGAGGGGAAACCCAAACATCTTCCAACTGGTAATCAGATGACGGATTGCACCACACTGAACAAGAGGTTCGACTTGTAAGTCGAAAGCCTGTCGATTGGTAGATTGGGAAGTTATACAGAGTATTGGGTTTGAAGGTCAAGAGAAGATTAAGGCGATTATGAATGGGTATTAGTGACCCATAAACTTCAACGATTAAAGGTAGGAGTGAGTAGTGGTAACATAATTAAAACTCGGACCTTACATACCTGAGGACGAGGACTACAAAGTCCATGGGTGGGCGAACAGGAAGAAAGTTGTCAAGAACTCCATGGAATGACCAGGAAGTTCCCTGGAGAGTACCAAGAGTATGAGGTCTTGCATTGATGCTAATGATGGTATGGTATAAAGCAAAGGTAACCGAACATGTGGTTAAAGATTAAGGAGTGCCAACGAGAGAAGGCACTGAGTTATAAACTAGAAGAATCATTAAGATTATTGGGAACCCGTTATTATGGATTCAGCCACGAAGTTGATGGAAATGGGGCAAGAGAGCTGTGACTCAAAATGAGGAGTTGTAAATGAGCTGATTAAAGTGTACACGTACTTGACGAGGTCAAAAGGAACATCTGAATCAGATAGCACAACGAAAGATTTATTGGCAAGGAGATATGGTCTCACTGTGAGCTAGAGATGATGGTGATAGAAAGGATTGTAAGCTTGGTATAAAGTTTGGGAAGTAAACTTCGTGTCAAGGAATTTGAACGAGCAAAATTTACATATGGCGTATCAACTATTCCCGAACTACTGAGTAAACTGAGATGACAGTTCGAATGTTTAAAAGTATGCCATTGGCGGAGATTGCGAAGGTCGGAGGAGATTAAGAAGGCAATTATGTAAAATTGAGACTCGCTTGAAATGGTCAATATCAACGAGAGTTTGGACTGCCGACCTTGGAAAAAGATTACTGGAAGAAGTGTAAGAGGTCTAAGTAAGCATGGCAAACAAGTGATCAAGCTAAGGGATCTCGAAAGAATTTAAGGATGCTCAGGAAAGAGAGATTGATGAACCACGTGGATCTCTGGGGAATTGAGATAGAAAGAAAAGGACATGCGACAAGGATTTTAAAAGTCCATGGAAGGAAATCTTGTACGTCATAAAGAGTCACGAAGAGAAGACCCGCTACAGACCAATGAAAGAGAGATTTGAAATTCAGAATAAAACATAGAGGAAACAAGTGACGGACCAGAGTTGGTCTTGAGAGGGAATAAACTCTGAAGGATAAGAGCGTTTGTCAGTAAGGAAGACTAGGTAACGTTACGAATAAAGGAACTCCCATGGAAAGTAAGGGGATGATGAGGTGTCATTACCCCCATTGGTTTGGATAATTGGATGGAAACAAATTTCGAGGATGAAATTTTTGTACGGGGGGAAGAGTTGTGACAGTCCGATTTTCCTGTCATTCTGAGACCTTAAATTGTAAGGTGTCTATTGAAGTATTTCAGTTATATCTCGCTCCGACATGATCAGTCATGAGTTAACTAACCAAAGGGGAAAGGCTAACGCGCGACGAGATACGTGGACCTAGGAATTCGATAAGAAAACGGCATTTTGACCATAAGGATCGTCGAGGGATATTTAGAATAGAGGCCGATCAGAAAACGATTTAAGAAATCCGTTGCTAGTGTATATGATTGGGACGCGGGTGATGCCGCTTAACCAACATATGATTTGCGAATTTTTCCTAAATCGATTTATGACAATCGCGGCCGTCGGGGCTAGTAATACACTTTCGCGATTACATGACAACCAAAATCGCCGTGCTTGAGTTTTCTAAGTGTGGTAAAAATCACAGAGTCGATACGCGTAGCGTCCGCAAAAGCTGCCCGTTAGTTCGAGATAAATCGAAATTACTACTATGGGAGATCGACCACGATATGAGGTCTCGAGAATGGACAATGAAAATGAAGATTGTGACGTTTATTTTGGATTGAACGACGCCGGTAAGAAATAAAGGATTAGCGGAAAATTGGATTTTCAGGCAAAAAATGTGAAAAGACCGTTTTGCCCCCAGAGTTTTGGACTTTGCTTTATTATTTGGTTGAGGGAATTTTGGTCTTTGTTTTCCCCCTTGGAGCTGCCGTAGATAGGAGGGTACATTGGGGAAGAAACTTGGGATTTTTATGTTCTAGAGGACAAATGTCATTAGTTGGAGGATTAGCATTTATTATCCACTATTGGTGAAACTCTAGAAAGCTCTCTTAGGGTAAAATCAGCCCATCGTTTCCCTCCCCTCAGAATTGTGGAAGTGCAGCAGCTCTCTCTCTCTTCTCCATCTCCTTTCTGTCATGCGTTTTCTCCCGAAGAGAATTCTGTTCACAGACGACCAGCCTAGGCCGCTCCAGTCGTACCACTCGAGCGGCCCTCCCGGTGACTTCCAGCCGACGAGCCTACCCCTACCTTGAAGTTCGACCTTTCCCCGACGTCCTCCAACTGGAATCGCGGCAAAAGGAGGTCTGAGCTGTCCCGGACAACCCCGACAAGTTTCGTCGACGGATTTTGAGCGATCTGAGGTAGAGTAGCCATAACTCACTCGTTCGGACTCCAATTTGGTTGAAATTTTTGGTGGTATCTCTCTTAGAGGATAGGCTACGTCCTGTGAATCTAGGGTTACTAAGAATTTTGGGAAAATTTTGAGTTGTAAGGCTTTGATTGAAGAGTTTCTATTTGGGAAAATCTGGACAGCTTGCGTGGCGGTTGTGATTGGGCTTAGACATCCAAATTAGGTTCCTAAAGTGAGTTTTTGGACTGATTTAGGTGAGGAAGACCGGAACCGGCATACCCTGTTTCTGTTTTGCTGGTGCCGGTACTGTTTTGGGGCTGTGGGGTAGTCGCTGTGCTGAGTTTTTGTGATTTTTTTATGCTAAAATGTTTATTAAAGAGTCTATGAGGGGTGCGAGGTGTGGAATCGAAGTTAAGACGTTTATATTGGTTAAATCGGCGATTGTTTTCTGATCAAGGCTGCTGTTCCGTTTTTGGACAGCTTTGAGACGTGCCGGGTTCGGGTTTTTCAAGAGGCTTGGAGTGTTAAATAGCTAGTGGAAACCAAGGTGAGTGTTTCCTAACCTTTTATTAGAAAATCTGGACGCAACTGGACGTTTTCTTGGTTAAGTCGTCAAGTTGATTGAGATGTTAAACTTGATTGTTAGAATGGCGGACGGAATTGTTTATGGATGAGCCGGGTGGACTTGCTGCTTGTTGGTTGTTGTTCTTGGGTGAGCACGGTGATGTGCTACTGATTGTTTGCTTGCTTAGGTGATAGTGTCTGATTGATTTTTAATATTAGTTATGATAAGGCATGTCATCTCGAGATAAAACTTGAATTGTGTTTAGATGTTTAATCTTTTCTCTTTTAGCAATGTGCATGATTAGCTATCGTGGTGCCTCATCTGTTTGAAAACATAGAGGATATGCTTTGAAGTGAAACACGTTAATGTGATGAGATTGTGGGACTTAAAAAGCCAAGTACTCTGAGGCACCTATATGACGCGGAGTTGAGAATGAGAAATACCCTGATGCGTTTACGCGGGGTTGTGATGGCTGAGGTCCTGATGCGTAGAACGACGCGGGACGGATATTGAGAAATGTGATACCCTGATGTGTCTACGCGGGGTTGTGACGGCCGAGGTCCTGATGCGTAGAACGACGCGGGACGGATATTGAGAATTGTGATACCTTGATGCGATGTAATCGCGGGGTCGGGAAATCTAAAATGCCCTAAGGCGATGTGATCGCGGGGTTTAAGAATGTGAAATACCTTGAGGAGATATAATCGCGGGGTCGTGAATGAGATTTCCTTTATTCCGATTGAAAGTGTAATTCATGGGAGTTGAGTATGGAGAAATTTGGGCATGTGTGATATCCTTGTTATTTTAATCTCCCCTTTTCTTTATTGTTTGGGTAAAGCATTGATATGATACTATGAAAGATTGATATTCTTGATTCTTGTTTATCAATTGTTTATGTTATGATTGTGGCTCCGGTGGGACGATGGTCTAATTTAAGGTTAGGTTAGCTCACTGAGACGTAAGTCTCATTCCTTCGTGAACCCCATTTTTTATTTCAGACCACAAGACCTGAAGATGCTTCCGATACGATTGGGCGAACCCCAGGAGATGACCAGGTTTGTAGAAGAATTGCTTGATGGTCGAGGTACTGTGTATGTTGGAAGGACTACCGTAGTATGGATAGACGAGCCTGGAGCGCCGAGCTGATGATACGAGTACTACCTAGTTTGTTTCGATGACGTAGGACTTGTTGGGATGTCTTTTAGTACGACGGTCTTTCGATGGAGCTTGATGGATGTCTCTTGTTCGCTCCTTGGTCTTCCTCGACCTCGGTTTGTGGCTTAGCTTGTTTGTAGCGTAGTTTGTACGAACTTGACGTTGACTGTATAGAAGCCTTTTATCTCTCCCGCTTATCATTCTTGTATGGTAATAAGTAGATTGAAGAGGAGGTGGGATTCATTTTCCTTGCCTTCCGCATGCGAGTTGAATTTTCTTTTGGCGTATTCGAGGAGTATCCTGGGACAGGCTTTATGCCATTGGTGGATGCGCGCACTCGTAATGGAAGGGAAGCGAGGCGTGACATTTAGTCCCTAAACTGAACCGGCCAGCATGTAAACACCCTCAAAACAGAACCGATTTTGGGTTCTAACCGCTTCATCGAGCCATACTTCAATCTCAAGTTTAACTCTTTACACAAATAACATACCAAGACCTTCATTTACAAGTTTAGAAGGCTCACTGCGAAATTTAAAATGGATTGACACCCCAAAGACTTCGGAACAGCCCGGTCTCCACAAGGTCAGAATCTGTCCAGTTTTGTACCACCTATAATCAACCATAAAAACTCATTTTAAACCCATCTACTTGCAGCCATAGACCATCTGAACATAGTACTCGATGTTATGAAGCTCTCCTAAAAAAATTTGAGGTCATTTGGAATTTCTAAGAGCTAGAACCAAAACTTTTCCTCAGCTAGCTCAGAATCTGTCCGCTTTTCTTCCAAATATTCCCATAAATTAACCAGACCTCCAATGGACACAAAACCAATTGGAACTTGTCAAGGACATCTTGAACTAACCTGTGGTGGTCGGCGGCGGCGAGACGACGACAGGAGAGGCTGATCGTGGAGGCCGAACAGAGAGGGCAGAAACTATCTTTCTGGGGTAGTTTCGATTGAAGCCAAAATGGAGAGGAAATGCAATGAACGTGAGGGAGATGGTATACACAGCTGAAGAGGCTTTAAGTAAGGTTGTCTCACACATATTATTGGCCTAAAATTGATTAGACTTGGTTAGGTGAGGGCAATTAATGCCAAACACCTTCAATGAGTGACATGTGGCATTAGTCCAATAATGCAACTAAGGCTTTGACTTATCCTTTGACCCTTATAAGTGAATTTTTAGCAGCCAATAATGGAGAGGGGAAATGTCCATTTTGTCCTTCTTGCATTCTCAAGGAAAAGACAAATGGCGAGGGGTAAAACGGTTATTTGACATTTTTTGTCTGAAAATTCGTTTTTCTCATTTTGAATGGCCATTGGCGAGACGGCGTCAAATCCTTTTCCAATTTTGAAGCTCTTCATTTTCAATTGCCAATTTTGAGCTTCCATTTCATGATCATTCGTCCATCGATCGTAATTCCAGTTTGTTTCGAACTAACGGGCGGCTTTTGCAAACATTACGCGTATTGACTCTGTGATTCTCATCACACTGAGGATAACTCAAGTTATGACAGCTTTGGTTGTCATGTAATTGCGAGGTTTCAATCGTCATAGTTCGATTTAGGAAAATTTACAAATTATATATTGGTTAAGCGGCTTTACCCGTGATCCAATCGTATAACGCTAGCATTGTATTCCTTAATCGCTATTTGATTGGCCTCATTTGCTCTAAATGTTCCCTCGACAATCCTTATGGTCAAAGCGTCATTTCCTTTTTCGAGTTTCCTAGGTCCACGTACCTTGTCATGCGTTAGCCTTTCCCTTTTGGTCAGTTTACTCAAGATTGATCAAATCTGAGCGAGACAAGACTGAAATACATCGTAAAGTACATTCACATTCAATAGCCTCAAAATGACAGGAAATTCAAAATGTCACACATCTTCACAATCTTTCTAAATATTCTAAAATTCTTGTGATTGTGTTAATTGTTGATACATGCTCCTCAAAAAGTCTTTCAACTTTGTTTGTAAAATGGTTTTCGAATTTTTCTTCTTTTGGAATATCAATCGCCACAAAACGATTTCTAAAAAGTACTAAGGCAAAAGCTCAAAATGAACCGTCATCGTCTTCCACGATTCTGCAAGAACAAATTCAAGCCGAACTGAGCTCTTCCTCTCCAAATACTTGCTGTCAAAACCCCAAATCCGAACTCATTTCTTCAAAATCCTCTATCAAATGGCCTCAAAAGAGCATCCCTCAACAAGAAAATCCTCCGACGAGACCGGCAGATTAAGTTCACCCAACTCAAGGGCTTAAATCAACCCCTGGAATCCTCCTGCGATCTTAAGAGTGGACGTGGGAAGACAAGAGCATGCCGAGACAAGCACCTCTAATCAATCACACAAAGATATTGAGCGAGACATCAAGAAGAGACATGAACTCCTACATTCTCTTTCTGCCAAGGTATCTTCAGAAACTTCTATTCCTGAGAAAGAGAAAAGAATCTATCTAGCTAGGAACATTAATCTTACGGTTCGTAGTATGAGAGCTCAAGGAAAGAATGAAGAACAGATAAATGCCCTGATAAGGTAGAATGGATTCTCAAATGAAGTTGACTTAAAGATCTGTGATGAGTTGCTAACTGAAAAGGAACGCATGGTAGCAAGTGATTTAGCCAGAAGTGCGGATAAAATTATGCGGAAGGCAGAAAAAGGAAAAATGAAAGTTGGAGAAACTTTTGCTAGAGTAACAAAAATGGACACTGTTGATGAAAAGAGAAGTGATTCAGAAGATGACGAAAAATTCTATGAGAAATTTGAGGGAATGGAAATAAAATTTCATAGTGTCAGAGGTTACAAGAATAGAATGTTCAGATCAGAGGATCACCATAATATGTATGAGCTGTTAATCAATAGGTCCTCAATGCAGAACAGACATGTTGAAATTGATTCCCTAAAAAGAACTGGTTTGAATGTTCACCATCTTCTTAATGATTCATATCTCGAGACTTTGTGCACTTTACAAAGTCCTTGCTATCCTCATCTCACTACTTACTTCTATTCAAATTTTTGTATGCTTGATAGAGACAACATTCAGTTTTCTCTATTTAACAAAGTTTACACCCTGATTGTCCCAGAACTAGCATCAATTCTAAAATGTGAGTAGTACATTTTTACTCACATTCCCATTTTTGATAGTGATGTTTTGAGAGCAATTTCTTCTAAACCATCAGCAATTCGATCAGAGGCATCATCCATTAATTATGATCTCTCACCTATGATTGGTGTTGTTCTTGATAAGGTAATTCTAAACTGTTTTCGACCCAAAAATCTATCTCGCACTGTCACTCTTTATGAATGAAAATTATCTGGGCTATCTTAAACAGAAAGTCATTCTTTATTCCTCATATAATTTTCCTACACATGTTGAGATCAGTAAGATAGGGCAAAGGAAAACTACCTTTTGGATCCTTGATAACCAGAATTCTTCATGAGCTGAAGATTGACATACCCATCAGATTAAAATCTCTTTGTTTGAGACAAGGCAGCACTGTAAAAGTTATGCTGACCAGCATGGGGTATAGTTTGGTTAAAGGTTTATGGAGAGATCGAAAATAAAATGTTGTAACCATTCATACCTCTACTACAGCATGAACATCTGCACAGCTGGACCTTCAAAAGAGGAAAGCAGAAATACAAAATGAAAATTCTGCAATTGATGTCAAAAGAAAGAAGAAGATAGACCACGTAGTCATACTTGATTCAGACATTGAGAGTTCTGAGAATGATGTTCCTGAGAAGAAGTCATCCAGTGCCGCTCCTCAAACCAACGATGACTCTCATGAGACAAGCAGAACTACCATTCTCCCAGAACTACTGCAGATTCAGCAACAAACAGATCAAAGGCTAGATGATCTTAGGAATACCTTGCACTTAGATATTGAAGGTCTGAATGCCAAGATGGAAGCTGAAATTGCATTGAGAAAGAACTTTGCTCAGGAATTCCCAGCTTCTCAGATTGCTTAGGTAGACAGGGCTCTTCTCAAATTGAAAGAGGATATTGATCAGACGTTTAGCCAACTATCCCAATTTGTCATGGTCCAAATCCCTCCAAGCCAAGCCCAACCAGTTTCAACACCTTCTACCTCACACCCCCCTCATAAAGACTAAAAAGATTTTTCAAAGTTTTTAATCTTTTTAATGTTTTCTCTATGGGTGTTCGACTGACAATTTTCTTCATTGGTACTATAATTGCATATTCTGGATGGATGTTTGGTTATTCTTTCACTACTTTTTATATTCCCCGTTATTTACTGCTCTATCATTTAGGGGGAGCCTTATTGTTCTATCGTGCTATCTCTCACCCTCTGATTTACAGGATAAATCTGATGTTCAGGGGGAGTATTACTCCATATATGCGCTTTCGTAACTATGTTTAATCTCATATGTCATTCATTTGCCCTTTTGTACTGACGACAAAAGGGGGAGAAATTGATACAAAAGTTATAAAAAGGGGAGTAGGCACATCTGTGACGTCTGTGACAACAGGTTACAAGACATGATCTTGCATACAACATGAACAAGTTCACACATGATGTATATATATCTATGAATGTTCTGTGAAAGTTATATTGTGAGAATAATAAGATATTTCAAGTACAACAATTATAAGAAGTATGTGAGAACACATACAAACAGTTATAAGAAGTATAAATTTGTCACGCCCTGCCTTCCTGGGCGAACCCGTCACATCTGCCTCAGGCCAACAATAAATTCCCAAGACAAACACACGGCCTAAAGTGAAATGTAATACACATGCGGAAGGAAACAGTAACCCTGACAATAGACAACACGGGGAATTTGGAACAACAGGAAAGCACACACATATGTACATAACTTAAGCATTTAGGTACATACAACGGAAAGGGAAAGGACCAAAATAAACCGCATGCCAATCTGGGTAAAGAACTCAGGGTAACATTAAAAGGCTATTCCTTAGCTTCCGCCAAAGCCCAACACCAAAATTGTTCCTACCCATAGTCTTCCAAACCACGACTCTTCACTACTCGGAAGAACCACTTGACCCATCGCTCGCTTCAGCCTCGTCCTCCTCCGAGTTATAGTCCGAAAATGTTTCTGATGTCACCTCCATAGAATCTTCCTCAGAATCCTCTTGGGTCTCCTCCTCGGTGTCTTCTATCTCATCAGCGGAGATCTCGATGTAGTTCTTGTACTCTTCGGTAGGGGGATACTTTGACTCCTCGGGAATGTTCCTTGATCCCCCCACAGACGCCGCATTCTCCATCTCGATCTCAGAACGGGATGGATGACACCAGCTAGGCACTACCCCCATAGGGACGTCTTCAGGCAATAGAGGACCCATCATGTAACTATTCCCCATACGGTGGAATCATGCTTCAAAGCGATGAGGTTGCAACTCCATTCTCCCCTCGTCTACCCAAACCGTTGTACACTTCCTAACATAAACAACCCCCTTACTCTCGGGGAACTCTTCAAAAGAGGCGATAATCTCTTTCGGATCGCCTAACCTGATCGACAACATACCTACGGCTTGGGGTCTGAAAAATATGTCCCACTACAGGGTGAGATTTACATCCCAGCAAGTGAAAACTAAACCTAAGCTGGACCATTAGTCCCACTAGATCACCCAATAATGCAAGAACACAAAGAGTTAACAAGCATTGGCATATGGCAATTCAAAATTATTTTTCTCAAGTACATGGCATAAATAATTCACCATCAAGTATAACACCTACTATGAGATCCAAACTTCGCACATTAGCATAAATTAAACATGTAATTTCATAAGCTATCAAACTGACATTTTATTCATTCATCGAAATAGGCTCCCGGGCCGCGATGTAATTCACAAGGGCACTCTGGCCTTTTCAATTCACAAGGGCACTCTAGCCTTTTCAATTCACAAGGGCACTCTGGTCTTTTCAATTCACAAGCTACCAATTACTATTTATTCGTCACATGGTCACACCAAACATTTTCATCTTCCTGTAGCGTCCTAGGGTTCGAGTAAGGGTTTAGGAAACACTTACCCATGACCAAGCTAGCAAATTCAATCACCAATGGTCCACCTAAAATAGCAACTCACGGCCAAAGGAGCACACGTGCGGTCCTAAGGAAATTCCATCAAATTCGTATCAAAACCCATTTATTCCTCAATTCTATTACATCAATACTTCAATAACATAACCATCAACACCCTACGGTGCCTTAACAACCATTTAAAGACACGACAATAGCTCCACGAAGCCTCAAGATATTCGGTTTCAACAGCCACACGCAGGGCAGATTCAATTCTGCCTTAACCCGCCCAAGTCAGTCCTCCATTCAACTCTAAGGTCCAATTTATCATGAAATTAACTTGCTAGAACCTTAATCCACGTGTTTAGGAAGCTCACCAAGAGTTTCGAAGCGAAACAACACCGCAAAGGCTCTCGAACAGCTCGGTTTCCCACGGCTCGCTACCAATCAGAATTCTGTTTCACAGAATCACTTCAATTTAGCCATGAATACACCCTAAATCTCCAACAAACATGCAACCAAGGCTCAACCAACTTGAGTACTATGTGTTATGAAGATCTCATCGAAAGTTTGAAGTTAAATGAAGTCTCTAGGAGGATGAAAGGAAGCCTTTCCCTAGCTCGCTCAGAATCTGTCCGGTTTTGTTCTCAGGGTTGCACAGGAAAATTTACTCAATCAAACGACGCACTACCACTTGGGACTTGTCAAGGGAAGGTTGAACTTACTGCTGGTGGTCGGCGCACGGAGAAACGATGGTCTGAGGAGGCGGTCGAGTGGAGTGAACAGGCAAGTGGCGACTGGTCGAGCTGGGCAGGTTCGGGTAGAGGAAGAGGAAGAAGAAAATGGAGAGAAAATGAGGGAGAGGGTCACGACAGATGAAGAATTAGGGGAAGAGAGTATTCCGCACCAATTATTTGAAAAACAAATGACTTGATGGGTAATTAATGGTTGATCTCTCCAAAGATGACACATGTCAAGCTATAATTATTTATCATCACAAGCATTTGACTCTCTTTGACCATTTTATCTCCTCATTTTCGATAGCCTTTAGGAATCAAAATGGCCATTTTATCCTTCCATCATTCTTAAGGCAAAGGCAAAAGGTTGAGGGGCAAAACGGTAATTTGGCACTTTCCGTCTAAAACTTCGTTTTTCCCATTTTGAATGACCATTGACGAGCCGACGTCAAATTCTTTTCCAATGTTGGAATTCTTCATTTCCAATTGCTAATTTCGAGCTTCTATTTCGTGGTCAATTTCTCGTCGATCGTAACTTCAGTTTATCTCGAACTAACGAGCGACTTTTGCAGACGTTACGCGTATCGACTCTATGACTCTCGTCACACTTAGGACGACTCAGGGTAAGACGATTTTGGTTGTCATATAATTGCGAGGGCTCATTACTAGTTCCGACGGCCTCGATCGTCATTGTTCGATTTAGAAAAACTTCGCAAATTATAAATTGGTTAAGAGGTTTCACCAGCACTCCAACCGAATAATGCGAGCAACGGATTCCTTAATCTTTATTCGATCGGCCTTTATTGGTTCTAAATGTTCCTTCAGCAATCTTGATGGTCAAAGTGTCATTTCCTTTTTCGAGTTTCCTAGGTCCACGTACCTTGTCATACTTTAGCCTTTCCCTTTTGGTTAGTCTTCTCAGGATTGATCAGATCCGAGCGAAATATAACTGAAATACATCGATAGATATTTCTCATTCAACAGTCTCAAAATGAAAGGAAATTCAGAATGTCACAATTCTTCCCTCCTTACGAAAATTTCGTCCTCGAAATTTACAATAAACCTAATTAACCAAACAAATGAAGATATTGACGTTTCATAGCTTCCTCGCTTTCCCACGTGGCACCTTCGGTTCTGTGATGCTCCCAGATCACCTTGACTAGCGGAATTATTTTATTCCTCAAGACTTGCTCCTTTCGATCCTCAATTCTGACTGACCTTTCCACATATGATACCTTGTCGTCTAACTCAATAGTCTCAAAATCCAGAACATGCGTTGGATCTGGCTCATACTTCCTTAACATTGACACATGTAACACATTGTGCACTTGAGACAAATTTGGCAACAGGGCGAGTCAATAGGCCAAAGTCCAATTCGCTCTAGAATCTCAAAAGGTCATACGTATCTCGGACTCAATTTTCCCTTCTTCTCGAATCTCGACAATCCTCGCATTGGCGACACTTTCAGAAACACGTGATCACCAACTTGGAATTCCAAGGACTTGCGTCTTTTATCGGCATAGCTTTTCTGACGACTCTACGCCGTTCTCCACGTTTCTCTAATAACTTTAACCGCTTCAACTGATTGTTTCACTAATTCTGGGCCGGTTATACTTCTTTCTCCAATCTCATCCCAACATACAGGAGTTCTGCAGGCTCTACCATACAAGGCTTCAAATGGTGCCATTCGGATACTCTGCTGGCAGCTGTTATTGTAAGCAAACTCCACTAGATGTAGTTGATCCTCCCATCCACCTTTGAAATCTATCACACAAGCTCATAACACATCCTCGAGCGTCTAAATCGTCCTTTCTGACTGTCCATCTGTTTGTGAATGATAAGCTGTACTAAACTGCAATCTAGTCCCCAAAGCCTCTTGAAGACTCTTCCAAAAATTTGCCGTAAACTTGGGATCTCTGTTCGATGTAATTGTGACTAGAACTCCATGTAAACGCACAATCTGGCGCATATACAACTCAGCGTACTAATCCATTGTGAAGTCCTTTCGCACGGGTATAAAATGCGCAGACTTACTCAATCTGTCTACGACTACCCAAATTGAATCATGGCCCGTCTGACTCCTCGGCAATCCCATCACAAAATCCATAGTTATGTGCTCCCATTTCCACTTAGGGATTTCCAATGGTTGCAATAATCCTCCAGGTTTGTAATGCTAAGCCTTTACTTACTGACAAGTTAAACACTTTGCCACGTGTTTGGCCACATCCACTTTCATTCCGTTCCACCAAAAATTTTGACGTAAATTTTGATACATTTTCGTGCTACCTGGGTGTATATTATAATTGCTCCTGTGAGCTTCAGACAATATCTTTTCTTTAAGTTCATCATCACCAGGGACACATAAACGTCCGCGAAATTTCAAAATTCCATCCTCAGACACTTGAAATTCAGGTTTCATTTTTGTCTCATCCATCTCGAGGATTTTCTGAATCTCAGGATCCGTAGATGTAAGGCCTTAACTTATTCTCGGATTTCAGGCTCAATCCTCAAGGTTCCCACCAAACTAGATAGTTGACATACTTCCAATTTAAACTCAGAGTCTCTCAGTCCCTCAAGTAAGGACCATCCCTTAACCAACAGAAGCGCAATGCTAGACTTCCTGCTTAGTGCATCTGCTACCATGTTCGCCTTTCCAGGTTGATACAAAATGTCGTAGTCATAATCCTTTAACAATTCCATCCACCGACGCTGCCTCATGTTCAATTCCTTCTACGAAAACAGATACTTCAAACTCTGATGATCTGTATAAATCTGAAACATTTCACCACACAAATAATGCCTCCAAATCTTTAGAGCGAAGATAATGGCAGCTAACTCTAAGTCATGCGTCGGATAATTCATTTCATGTCATCTCAACTGTCGTGAAGCATACGCAACCACTTTTCCATGCTTCATTAACACACACCCCATTCCTTTTAGTTAAGCATCGCTATATATCTCATAACCTCGAGGTCCAGAAGGAATAGTTAACACCGGTGCGGTCGTCAAATAACGTTTAAGTTCTTGGAAACACCTTTCACACTTATCAGTCCACTCAAATTTTGCATCCTTCTTTGTTAACCTCGTTAACGGAATGGCTATAGACGAAAACTTTTCCACAAAGTGCCTATAGTATCCTACCAATCCCAGAAAACTTCGAACTTCTATAACGGTCGTGGATCTAGGCCAATTCATTATCGCTTCAATCTTTGAAGGGGTCCATAGAGATTCCTTCTCCAGAAATCACATGGCCAAGAAAGACTACTTTATTCAACCAAAATTCGCATTTACTAAACTTGGCGTAAAACGAATGGGCCCTCAAGGTCTGCAGGACAACTCTCAGGTGTTTCTCATGATCCGTATTACTCCTCGAGTAAATTAAAATGTGGTCGATAAAAACAATGACGAATCTGTCCAAATACTCCTTAAACACACGATGCATCAGATCCATGAATGCAGTAGGGGCATTAGTCAAACCAAATGGCACAACTGTAAACTCGTAGTGCCCATACCTCGTTCTAACGGCGGTTTTAGGAATATTCTCTGTCTTAATCCTTAGCTGATGATAACCAGTCCTCAAATCTATCTTGGAGAACACAGATGTTCCTTGCACCTGATCAAACAGATCATCGATCTTTGACAAGGGATACTTATTCTTAATAGTCACTTGATTTGACTGCCTGTAATTAATGCACAAGCGCAATGATTCATCCTTTTTCCTCACAAATAACACTGGCGCTCCCCATGGCGACTCGCTTGGTCTAATAAATCCTTTATCAAGTAACTCCTGCATCTGCACTTTTAACTCTTTCAGTTCCGACAAGGATATTCGATATGGTGCTTTCGAAATTGGCTCCGTTCCAGGAGCTAACTCAATCACAAATTCGATTTCTCTCTCAGGTGGTAATCCTGGCAATTCCTTAGGGAAGATGTCAGGAAATTCACGCACCACTATAATGCTTTCCAACTTTGGTTCGTCAACCGTTGTGTCAGCTACCAAAGCTAGGTAACTGTGACACCCTTCATTCAACAGCTTAGTCGCCTCAAGCGACGAAACTATAGGAATCGAGGTTCCTCCTCGACTTCCTGCAAACTCAAATCTAGGGCGACCATCCGGATAAAAAATGGATTACCCTGCTACCACAATCGACTACAGCCCTTTGTTTCCCCAACCAATCCATTCCAATAATCACATCAAAATCATACATAGGCAGCACAACCAAATCTATTCTTTCTTCAATACCACCAACCACTATCTTACAATTTGCATAACCTAACGATACTAGCACATTATCCTTTAATGGTGTAGTAATATGCAACATCACATTCAGCGGTTTCAACTCTACACTCAACAAATCAGCAAACTGCGCAAATATAAACGAATGCAATGCTCTGGGATCAAATAAAGCATTGGCAGCCTGATCACATAAATAGATCATACCTGCGACCACGCCAAGCGCTTCTTCCGCCTCTCTACGTGCTACATCGTATACTCTCCCTTGAGCCGGCGGTCGATTCTGATCGTTCTGTGGAGCCACCGCCAACTGTCCAGCTTGCGGTCTTTGTCCTTGAGCTCGATTTCTCGGAGCTTGGCTCGGACAGTTCCTCAACTGGTGGCCCAGCTGACCACATTTAAAACATGCTCCTAACTGCTTTAGGCAAGGTCCACTTCCATGCCTTCGCCCACAGATACGACAATACCAATTCAATTGAAATGGTGGCTTCCTAATGTTCCTTCGAGCAGGAGGAACAAAACGTCTATTGTTCACCATCGGCCTTTTGCCCAGTTGTCGATTATCTCTCGATGGAGTGAACTGCGATCCAGAAGCAGCGGTTCCTTCTTTAATGTCACTCTCAATCATTTGACTCCTTTCATAAATCTCCCTATATGTTCTCAAGTCCACCGTTATTATCCGGGTTCGGATCTTTGGTCTCAAACCATCTCGAAACCTCTGCGCTTTCTCCATTGGATCTTCAATCGATCTCAGCGCATAGCTTGACAGCTTTGCGAATTCAGCATCGTACTGGTCTACAGTCAACTGATTCTGTCGCAATTGCTGGAACTCTAATCGTTTCCTTTCTCGTGCAGTTGTTGAGAAATACTTATCATTAAATGCAGTAGTAAAGGCAGTCCATGTTAAGGCAGTACCTTCAAGAAAGACTGCATCTTTCGAGGTACTCCACTAGTCATTTGCAGTTCCCTCTAGCTGATACACAGCTAACAACACTTTCTCTTCATCGGTGCACCTCAGCACCCCAAAAGCCTTCTCAAGTTTCTCAATCCATCTTGGCGCTAGATCAGGACCCCTAGTGCCATCAAATTGGGTCGGCTTCAACTTTATAAACTGTTCAACTAACTGGCCCATCTTCCTATTAGCATTAGCATCGCCTTGGACGTTACCAGCCTCAGCGCCTTGAGCATTATTTCTGTTCGCTATATTCACAGCTGACACTGCAGCTTCAGCAGCCTAAGCTATTATCTCAGCTCTGTTTTCGGCCTGTCAAAGAGCCGTAGCAGCTCTATCTTGAGTTTCCTTTCCCATTATCTCTCCAATTTGTTCCAAGGCCCTCAGAACTCCATCAACTCTTGGATCCTCGGCCGCTAGTGTACTCGAGCTAGAAGCTCATTCTCTCGACATTCCAGGTCGATCGCTCATGCTTGCTCGAACTTAGCTTACCTGAGTCACTATAATTCCACCACGGAATTAGAGACCTAAGTCCCTTACTCAAGTCTAGTGATTCTATGCTACTCAACAGGGTAGCAATCTCAACACGACAACCAATCACTCAGGCATCCTTATGAGCACATCATCAAGGGTTCACAACCATACCTCAAGTCCAGACGCATCTGCAACTTAGTATAATCAAAGACAATAACTCACTCATCAAACTAGCATCTACAAACAATTCACAATGCTAAGTGCGAAGCTGGGTCATCATAGGGTCACCACAATTATACCAATTCAAGATGCCAATCACATGCGCCAATCATATGCCATGCATTAATGCTTGACTCTAACAAATCCCTCTAGGGTCTCACTACCCCTTCACTCAATTCTATCACTCCTTATCACTCCAGTCCTCAATCTGCTTGGATCAAACTAACCTTGCTCTGATACCACTCCAACGGGGATGTCACGCCCTGCCTTCTTGGACAAGCCCGTCACATCCGCCTTAGGCCAACAATAAATTCCCAAGACAAACACATGGCCTAAAGTGAAATGTAATACACATGCGGAAGGAAATAGTAACCCTGACAATAAACAACACGGGGAATTTGGAACAACAGGAAAGCACACACATATGTACATAACTTAAGCATTTAGGTACATACAACGGTAAGGGAAAGGACTAAAATAAACCGCACGCCAATCTGGGTAAGGAACTCAGGCTAACATTAAAAGGCTATTCCTTAGCTTCCGCCAAAGCCCAACTCCAAAATTGTTTCTGCCCCTAGTCTTCCAAATCACGGCAACTTTACTACTCTGAAGAACCATTTGACCTATCGCTCGCTTTAGCCTCGTCCTCTTTCGGGTTGTAGTCCGAAAATGTTTCTAATGTCACCTCCACAGAATCTTCCTCAGAATCCTCTTGAGTCTCCTCCTCGGTGTCTTCTATGTCATCAACGGAGATCTCGACGTAGTTCTTGTACTCTTCGGTAAGGGGAGACTTTGACTCCTCGAGAATGTTCCTTGATCCCTCCATAGACGCCACATTCTCCACCTCGATCTCAGAACGGGTGGATGACACCAGCTAGGCACTACCCCCATAGGGACGTCTTCATGCAATAGAAGACCCATCAGGCTACTATTCCCCAGACGGCGGAACCATGCTTCGAAGTGGTGAGGCTGCAACTCCATTCTCCCCTTGTCTACCCAAACAGTTGTACACTTTGTAACATAAACAACCCCATTGCTCTCGAGGAACTCTTCAAAAGAGGCGATCATCTCTTTCGGATCGCCTAACCTGATCGGCAACATACATATGGCTTGGGGTCTGAAAAATATATCCCACTACGGGGTGAGATTTACATCCTAGCAAATGAAACCTAAACCTTAACTGGACCACTAGTCCCACTAGATCACCCAATGATGCAAGAACACAAAGAGTCAACAAGCACTGACATATGGCAATTCAGAATTAATTTTCTCAAGTACATGGCATAATAATTCTCCATCAAGTACAACACCTACTATGGGACCCAAACTTCGCACATTAGCATAAATTAAACATGTAATTTCATAAGCCATCAAACTGACATTTTATTCATTCATCGCCATGGGCTCCCGAGCCGCGATGTAATTCACAAGGGCACTCTGGCCATTTAAAGTACAAGGACACTATGGCCATTTCAATTCACAAGGGCACTCTGGCCTTTTCAATTCACAAGCTACCAATTACCATTTATTCGTCACATGGTCACACCAAACATTTCCATCATCCAGTAACGTCCTAGGGTTCGAGTAAGGGTTTAGGAAACACTTACCATTGACCAAGCTAGCAAATTCAATCACTAATGGTCCACCTAAAATAGCAACTCACGGCCAAAGGAGCACACGTGCGGTCCTAGGGAAATTCCATCAAATTCGTATCAAAACCCATTCATTCCTCAATTCTATTACATCAATACTTCAATAGCATAACTATCAACACCCTACGGTGCCTTAACAACCATTTAAAGACACGACAATAGCTCCACGAAGCCTCAAGATGTTCGGTTTCAACAACCACACCCAAGGAAGATTCAGTTCTGCCTTAATCCGCCTAAGTGAGTCCACCATTCAACTCTATGGTCCAATTTATCACGAAATTAACTTGCTAGAACCTTAATCCACGTGTTTAGGAAGCTCATCAAGAGTTTCGAAGTGAAACAACACCACAAAGGCTCTCAAACAGCTCGGTTTCCCACAGCCCGCTACCAATCAGAATTCTGCTTCACCGAATCACTTCAATTCGGCCATGAAATACCCTAAATCTCCAACAAACATGCAACCAAGGCTCAACCAACTTGAGTACTATGTGTTATAAAGATCTCACCGAAAGTTTAAAGTTAAATGATGTGACATTTCGGATTCCGACCCCTCTCGAGGCTGTGAAATGAAAGGTATCGATCGGTGTGTTTCAGTTGTAGCTCGCTCGGAGTTGGCCACTCCCGAGTTAACTGATCAAAAGGGAAAGACTGACACGGAGTCGGGTACGTGGACTTGGGATTTTGAATAAGAAATGGTGCTTTGACCATAAGGATTGTCGAGGGAATATTTTGGGCTAACAGAGATCGATTTAGGAACGATCGTGGAATGCCTTGCTAGCATTATATGTTGGGACGCAGTTGAATCCGCTTAACCAATGTGTAATTTGCGAGAATTTCCTAAATCGGATTTCGACAATCAGGATCGCAGGAGCTATCGATAGACCATTGCAATTACATGACAACCAAAGTCGCCACAGTTTAAGAAACCCTAAGGTCGATACGCGTAGAGCCTGGAAGAGTCGTCCGTCAGTTTGAGATAAACTGGAATTACAGTCGACGAGGGCTCGACATGAAATTAGACCTCAAGATTTGAGTATTTGACATTTAGGAATTTCAACATTTGAATTGAAATGGATGTTACCTCATCAAGAGCAATTCAGATTGGAAAAATGAAATTTCGGACGACACGTGCAAAATGATCATTTTTCCCCTCGAGGTTTGCCCTTGTCTTAAGGTTTAATGAATGTCGTTTTGGTCATTTGGTCTTCCCCTAGGACTGCTGAAAATGGGAGGAGAAATTGGTCATTTGAGGTCTTGATATTATTGAGATGAGGACAAGTGTCACAATTAGATGATGACAAGTATCATAATTTGGGGTGAGGAGCATTAATTGACTTGTCTAATCCTCCCCCACCAATTTTTGAGCATGCTTTGACTTAAGTGGATTAAGCTAGCTTCTCTCCTCTCTCTCTCTCTCTTCATTTGGACGACCAACTCTCTGTCTCTTCCATCTTCTTCTTAATTTTCTTCTTCTCGGCCGAACTACCTTGCCCGACCAGTCCCGACCACCTCCCTTTCTTAGGCCATAACTTCTTCGTTCGATATTGGATTGAGGTAAAACCACCGCCATCTGAAATATTATTGTCTTACCTTTCTAAAGACATATTATATGCTCAATTTGGCCCAGTATTTCTTCCCGTAGGTCTGTTTGAATGGACAAAGGTCAGATTGAGGCAGAATCTGACTGGTTTTGGGGACATAGCTGTTTCGTCGGCTTCGAGACTTCAAATGGCTCCAAATTTTCTGCGAGATCTTATATACTCAAAATACTAGAGTTGGCTGAGCTGTGATTACAAGTTTATTTGAGAATCGAGGAGTTTCCATGATTGAATTGAGGTAGTTTTGTGAAGCAGAATTCTGATCGTTAGAGTACCGAGGGAAACCGAGCTGTTTGAGATCCCTCAAGGTGTTATCTTGCTTCCAAATTTTCGGTGAGCTTCCTAAACTTGTAGATTGAGATTATGACAAGTCGGTTTTGTGGTGAATGAAAGTTTAAAGTTGAATTAAGGGCTGTTTGAAGTGAAAAATGTGAGATGCCGACCAATCTGCCCATAACGTGAACCGATTTTGAATTGAGTCGTTCTAAGTCGTTCGGTATCCAAATCGAGCTCCGTTTTTTCCCACGCGTCCATAAGATCTTGAAGAACAAAATTCTAACATTTGTTTTCTCAAAAAGTCAGTAGAAAAATATCAATTTTTGTGAGGCTGAACCTCGGCGTGGAGACTTGAATTGGGCAGTTTTGATGAATTGAGACTTTGGATGACTTACCTTGATTGAAATACAATCGGCATGCTTGGGAGCTTTGAGTTATCACTGTGACGACTTGAGATTAAGGTGCTATGTGTGTATTGAAATTGGAAATGTTTTAATGGGCGATTTGTGGAATTTCTTAGGGCCGTGCACTTGCCATATTATGGCCGGTTGAAGATCGAGTTTGGTGGTAGATTTTGAGTGGAAGGGATAGCTCATTTGAAGAGGTAAGTGTTCCTTAAACCATTACTCGAACGTTAGGACACTACTGGATATATTTGACTGATGAATTGATCAAGTAGTGGATTGATGGAACTATGATTGATGATGGCCGGACATGAGTGTGTGAATTGAGCTTGGCATGCTTGTTTTATTGAGAAATTCACATGGAACATGACTGAATGAATGATGTGGGTAATCTAAAGTCATGTTAGCGTACATGGTTATATGGTAGGGACACTTGATTGATAAAGATGTTCGAATTAGTAGGCTTGAGAATGGCAAGGGAGTGCTTAGTTAATTAATTTATTTGATTTATGAAAATTGGCTTGGTGCCTTTGTGATATGAATCGGCTTGGTGCCCTTGATTCATGAAAATTGGCTTGGTGCCCTTGAAAGGTGAAAATGGCTAGTGAGCCCTTGATGAGAAACATGGCTAATAAGCCCTTGATGACGAAATTTGGCTAGTGAGCCCTTGAATGATGAGAAATGGCTAGCGAGTCCTTGAATTGATGAGGTATGGCTTGAGAATACACCTTCACTTATTAACTTAAAGTTGTGTTAGTATGAAGCTTGCTTGTGATGATATGATTGTCCTTGAACCGTGATTGCTTTAGGCCAGTTATATCGAGGTGCCTTGATGTTTGAATGCTATGTGCTAATTATTTTGATGAGCTTCTGCCTATTGCTTTGTTGCATAGTCTGGGGAGATTGGCGGTCTGGTCTAGGTTTAGGGTTCACTTGCTGAGATTTTATATCTCACCCCGTTGGGGACTAACATTTTTCAGGTACTAGACGATAGAACACCAAGTTTGCCAAGGACTGGCATTTGAGGAATTAGATGATCGAATGTGTTTAAGACATTGGGTGACCTTAGGGATTATATTTGGTTTTGTGGTCTAGGATTGAACTATTGATATTGGACTACTGTAAACCTTGGTGTATATTTAGTAATATGAGAAGTGTACCATGTTCTTGTCCTAAGAAATCTTGTTGTTTTTATAAGCGGAGTTGTTTCTCGCTTCCGTATGTAGTGGATAATGATATTTCGAGGGCCGATGAATCATTGGAAGCACCAAGGGTATGAAAAGACCTTGGTGGGATGTTCGCGGGCCAGACGGGTTCAGGGCCTAACAAATGAAGTCTCTAGGAGGATGAACGGAAGCCTTTCCCCAGCTCGCTCAAAATCTGTTCGATTTTGTTCTCAGGGCTGTACGGGAAAAACTACTCAACCAAACGATGAAATACCACTTGGGACTTGTCAAGGGAAGGTTGAACTTACTGCTGGTGGTCGGCGCACGGCGAAACGACTATCGAAGGCGACGGTCGAGTGGAGTGAACATGCGAGTGGCAACTGGTCGAGCTGGGCAGGTTCGGGTGGATGAAGATGAAGAAGAAAATGGAGTGAAAATGAGGGAGAGGGTCACGACAGATGAAGAATTAGGAGAAGAGAGTATTCCACAACAATTATTTGAGAAACAAGTGACTTGATGGGCAATTAATGCTTGATCTCTCCAAAGATGACACATGTCAAGCTCCAATTATTTATCACCACAAGCATTTGACTCTCTTTGACCATTTTATCTCCTCATTTTCGGCAGCCTCTAGGAATCAAAATGACCATTTTATCCTTCCATCATTCTTAAGGCAAGGGAAAAATGTTGAGGGGCGAATCGGTAATTTGGCACTTTCCATTCGAAACTTCGTTTTTCCTATTTTGAATGACCATTGGCGAGGGGATGTCAAATTATTTTCCAATGTTGAAATTCTTCATTTCCAATTACCAATTTCGAGCTTCTATTTCGTGGTCAATTTCTCGTCGATCGTATCTTCAGTTTATCTCGAACTAACGAGCGGCTTTTGTGGACGTTACGCGTATTGACTCTGCGACTCTCGTCACACTTAGGACAACTCAGGGTGAGACGACTTTGGTTGCCATGTAATTGCAAAGGTTCATTACTAGTTCCGACGGCCTCGATCGTCATTGTTCGATTTAGGAAAACTTCGCAAATTATACATTGGTTAATCGGCTTCACCCGCCCTCCAACCGTATAACGCTAGTAACGAATTCCTTAATCATTATTCGATCAGCCTTTATTGGTTCTAAATGTTCCCTCAGCAATCCTTATGGTCAAAGTGTCATTTCCTTTTTCGAGTTTCCTAGGTCCACGTACCTTGTTATGCGTTGGCCTTTCCCTTTTGGTTAGTCTTCCCAGGATTGATAAGATCCGAACGAACTATAACTAAATACATCAATAGATATTTCTCATTCCATAGTCTCAAAATGGCAGAAAATTCAGAATGTCACAGTATTTATATCAATGAATGTTATGTGAATGTTATATTGTGTGAATAATAAGCTGTTTCAGGTACAATAATTATAAGAAATATGTGAGAACACATACAAACAGGACATGCACACAGTTAATATGAGAACACAAGTTCCCATGTTCAACAGGAACAAGATTTGAGACCAAGATTTGTAAAGAAATATAGTTTCTTTACCTAAATTGAACAGGTAAACGAGTACCTTACTTTGAGCTTTTATTAATCTGTATATTCGGTAACATATTTGCCAAAACAGGTTAACTTGAGCATGCTATAAACGTCATAATCTGAGCATGTGTTGAACTACAAGTTTTGAGCTATTGTGTAGCAAGTATATATCACAAGCAATATGCTCACACACAAGTTCTGAGGTATTGTGTAGCAAGTCTTTATCATAAGCAATTTGCTTATATACAAGTTCTGAGCCGCTGTGTAGCAAGTTTATATCACTAGAAATATTCTCACATTTACCATGCCGCTCAAGTTTGTTATGCATGTGATTAAGCTCCATAGAAAATCAAGTAGAATCACATGTCTATGCTCTAAAACTTTACTTGTGCTTAATCTCTAAATCCTAAGCACTATCGCAAGTTCTGAGACTGCTCATATTGCTGAAATATTGACTTCAGAACTTATTCTTGCTAGAAGAACAAAAGATAGATTGATAAAATTCGTTCTTGGCAAGATTATACTAAGAGTAACTGGATCCTAGTTGCTCACCCTTTTATTTAAATCATTGTTACTTTTGTGGATAGTTTTATCATCATCAAAAAGGGGGAGATTGTTGAGAAAAACCCTAAGTGATTTTGAAGTTGACAAGACAATCCAACTACTCTTAAGTTTCGAGATAATGCCGTGGAATATTTATTTTACAGATTATCCTTTGGTGCGGGGATGCATATGATTGAATCTGTCAAAAAGGTTTTGCTCAGACGTGATTTTCGAGGGACTCAGACGCTGGTTGGAGCTCAGATGTTGAGTGGGGATAGCTCAGACGTTGGAATGATGCTCAAGCTCTGAGTGGAGTATTCACGTGTAATAATCAGAACTTGAAGAGAACTTTTAAATGTGCTGATTTGACACAGTACAACGGATACAATTGAGCTGGATCATTCTTGAGAATTCTCGGGGATATAGATCAATCAAGGATGTGAAATCAAGGAGACAAACATACGACTTTCCAAATGAATAAAATCATCTATGGAAACCCATAATCATAATTGTATGGGCAATTGATTCGAACGGGGAAGACTCCTTTGGTGATCCCCAACGGCTACGAGATCTTCTTTTGATATCTATCTTGTCCAAACGGGAAGTTTTGGAGAGACCTCTTCTGGAAGCGTTGCAACGGTTAGATTAGAGGCGGAGGAGTATAAAAGACATCTCAAGGTCGAAGGGATAAGAGGTCGGCGTTAAGAGGAACAATTCTTTATAATTCTTAGATCGAGAGTACTTCATTTTATACACACTTCTTGATTCATCCATTGTAATTGTGAGGAGGAGTACACAAGAGTGTTGAACGTTAGGTAGGGTATCCTGCGTGTCAAGGAGATCACTAAGTTGTAACCTCTCGAGCAATTTACTAGTGAAATCCAGCCAATTGGCTGATCGCCGAAGAAGTGGACGTAGCCTTAACCAAAGCCGAACCACTATAAACTCTCTGTGTAGTCTTCTCTATCTCTACTATGATCATATTATATAATTTGTGCTAGTAGAACTGCATAAGAATTGTATATATTGAGACATTATGTTTACATCATCTGAGACATTATACAAACGCCTGTGCAATTGATATTTCGCGAAAAACTTTCAAATTACACTATAATCACCTATTCACCCCCCTCTAGGTGATAACGCTAGCCACAACAAATCTGGTATAATCATCTACAATGACTAAACAATATCTTTTACCTCCAATACTCTGAGTTCGAGTGGGTCCGAAAAAATCTATATGTAACAGTTGCAGAGGATGGTCGGTAGATACTTCATTTATAGATTTGTAAGAATTCCTTACTTGTTTTCCTAGTGTGCAAGCTTCACAATGCTTAGTCCATTCAAACTTGGCTTTTGGAAGTCCTCTTATTAGCTTCTTTTTGGAGAGCTTTGATATTTGCTTGAGACTTATGTGTCCCAGCTTCATGTACCAAAGTTCTGGATCGTCTTTGACAGATAGAAGACATTTTTCTTCCTCAGACGTTGTATCCAGCAGGTACATATTACCATGTCTTCGTCCCGTGAACGAAGATTCATTGTCTTCACTTATACCTGAGCATTTATTTTCAGCAAAATAAACTTTGCATCCAATATCGCATAGTTGGCTAATGCTAATGAGATTGAAATTCAAATCCTTAACCAATGAAACATCATGGATAAGAAGATTTTCAATCTTCACGGTTCCTTTGCCAATAATTGTTCCCTTGTTATTTCCTCCAAAGGAAATGTTTCCACCATCGAACATCTTAATATTGATGAATTTTGTTGCATCTCCAGTCATATGTTTGGAACACCCACTATCAAGGTACCATTTATTTTTCCTTTTGATTGGTACCTGCAATGATCAATAAAATTCAAGTTTTCTTTGGTACCCAGATCTATTTTGGTTCTTTGGGGTTAGCAACATTTGCATATCTAAGAATATCTCCAGTTGATCTATTGATTTTTGAGCAGAAACTGCGAGAATGTCTAGTATCACCATAGTTTGAACAAGCATATAAATCTTGACCACTGAATTTCACAAACTGTTTACTAAAATGATTTTCGTAATATTTCTTGGGAGGTCATCTCCTGATTCTTTCCTTAATAGAAGGAAAATGATTTTCTACGTCACTTTCTTTTTGAAAACCTAATCCCGATTTATTATAATACGAAGCTTGTATAGAAAGTATGTGCTGAAATGTTTTGGAACTGGTAGAGAATTTTTTGTGAATATTTGAAATTTCTTTCCTTAAGAAAATATTTTCTTTTTCAAATAAATCCTTTTCCTTTTTCAAAGAATTCTTCTCTATGTTAAAAAGATTTCTTTCCTTTTTCAAGGAATCGGTTTCTTTCTCAAGATTTTCAATTTTAGATTTCAAACGAATATTTTCGTTAGACACACAATCAGATCTCTCTTTCAATTGAAGAAATTCCTTTTCGAGAAAATTAACCCTGTCT
Organism: Rhodomyrtus psidioides; assembly: GCA_021437785.1. Classification (NCBI taxonomy): domain Eukaryota; kingdom Viridiplantae; phylum Streptophyta; class Magnoliopsida; order Myrtales; family Myrtaceae; genus Rhodomyrtus; species Rhodomyrtus psidioides. The sequence goes on along the minus strand of JAILYB010000087.1, from coordinate 2,684,165 downwards.
TTTTGAGAAATATCTTTAGGTTTAAAGATAGCTACTTCCTTTTTCAATTCAAAAAGTCTCTTAAGAGTTGCTTTATATTCTAAACATAGCTCGTTTATATAATCTAGTACCTCAACAGGAATGTCTGAGTGAGTTACCTGTAGATCATCATATGAGTCTGCCATGAGATATATGTTTGCGTACTCTTCATAACTTTCACATTCAGTGTCACTCTAAGTCTCTGCTTTTAAGGCTTTCTTGGATTTTTCATCTCTGCCTTTCTTCTTTAATAGAGGACAATTTGGTTTAATATGACATCTCTTCCTGCATTCATAGCAGATGACTTCTTGGCTCTCATTTTTTGTCTCAGATGATCGTTTCTAAACATATCGTCTGAGATCCTTTCTGTCTTTGAAGTTCCTGCCCTTCTTAGCCATTCTTCTAAATCTTTTGACCATGAGTGCTAACTCCTCACCTTCTTCATCTTCTGAGTCTGAAACATCATAATTAGCATTAGATTTTAAGGCAATGAACTTCTTACCTTTTGACATTGTCTCTTCATTAACTCTTTCTTCTTCATAGGATTGAAGAGTTCCAATAAGTTCGTCCATGGATAGAGGAGATATCCTTTGAGTCTCTCGAAGGGAAGTTTTGACATTGTCTCATTCCTTTGTGAGAGCTCTCAGTAGCTTGTTGACTCTCATTGGTTTAGAAACAGATTGCCCATAGTATGTAAGACCATTCACTATCTCTGTGAATCTGTCAAACATCTGTTTTACAGTTTCTCCGGGCTTCATTTTGAATGCTTCATATTGGCCAAGAAGAAAATTGACTTTTATCTCCTTGACTCTATATGTTCCTTCATAGGTGATGTAGAGCTTGTCCCAGATTTCTTTCGATGAGAAACAATCTGCAATACGTTTGTATTCAGTATGAGATAAAGTACTATAAAATGAATAAATTGCTTTTGCATCAAGAGCATCTCTCTTGGCAATCTTAGTAGTTGACAAAGTGGCAGTCGGCGTAGGATTGTTATCCCCTGCATTTGATACGGTCATGGTATTTGCAGTTGTATTCACTCCTCTTTGTACAACATCTCATATATGCGGATCTTGGCATCTGAGATATGCTTTGAATTTGTTTTGCCACTCGTTGTACTCATTCCCTTCAAAATATGGTGGTATGTTGTTACTTCCACCTTCAATCCATGTGGGAGAAAATTGCTAGCCATAAAGATCGTTAGCTCGGAAGTAAAACCACTTCACAAAATATGAGCACTAGGCTTTGATACCAATTGTTGTGGCTAGCGTTATCACCTAGAGGGGGTGAATAGGTGATTTAGTGCAATTTGAAAAATTTTCGCGGAATAACAATTGTACAGGCGTTTATATAACGTCTCAGACATAGTTGTTAAGGCGACAAGGCGAGCAGAGGCCTCTAAAACGCCTAGGCAATTAGGCGCCCGCCTAGTCGTCTGCAAGGCGATAAGGCGACAATGTAGCTAAATTTTTAAATATTTATGTATAATTGTATATTTTATATTTTTACTTCAAAACTTACATTAATGATTCAACAGAGCAAATATATACATGAAAGATTATTAAAAAAAAATAACTTTTAATATAATAAATATATGCATGAAAGATTATTAAAAATAAATAAATTTTAATATTTGTACTTCTCAAAGCGCCCAAGGCGTTCAAGGTGCCCAAGGCATACACAAGGCGACGCCTAGGCGACCAAGGCGCCCGCCTTGAGGAGAACCAGCAAGGCAACAGGACGCCTTGGTCGCCCGAGGTCGCCTAGACGTCGCCTAGGCGACGCTTAGATGACGCCTTAATAACTATGGTCTCAGACGATGGCAACGCAGTGTATCAATATAGACAGTTCATATGCAATTCTACTATCACAGATTATATAACATGATCAGAGTAGGGATAGAAAATGCTACACATAGAGTTTATAGTGGTTCGGCTTTGGTTAAGCCTACGTCCACTTCTTCGGCTATCAGCCAATCGGCTGGATTTCACTAGTAAACTGCTCGAGAGGTTACAGCTTAGTGATCTCTTTACACGCAGGATACGCCACCTAGCGTTCAACACTCTTGTGTACACCTCATCACAATTACAATGGATGAATCAAGAAGTGTGTATAAAATGAAGTACTCTCAATCTAAGAATTATAAAGACTTTTCCCTCTTAATATCGACCTGTTGTGCTTTCAACATTGAGATGTCTTTTATACTCATCTGCCTCCAATCTAACTGTTGCAAGGCTTCCAGAAGAGGTCTCTCCAAAACTTCGTTTGGACAAGACAGAAATCAAAAGAAGATCTCGTAGCCGTTGGGGATCGCCAAAGGAAAGTCTTCCATGTTCGGATCAAATAATCCATACAATTATGATCATGGGTTTCCATAGATGATTTTGTTCATTTGGAAAGTCGTATGTTTATCTCCTTATTTTCGCATCCTTGATTGATCTCTATCCCCGAGAATTCTCAAGAATGATCCAGCTCGATTGTATCCATTGTAGTAGGTCAAATAAACACATTTAAAAGTCCTCTTCAAGTTCTGATTACTGCACGTGAATACTCCACTCAGAGCTTGAGCGTCATTCCAACGTCTGAGCTATCCCCACTCAACGTCTGAGCTCCAACCAGTGTTTGAGTCCCTCAGAAATCCTATTTGAGCAAAACCTTTTTGACAAATTCAATCCTGTGCATCCTCGCACCAAAGGATAATCTGAAAAACAAATATTCCACGGTATTATCTCAAAACTTAAGAGTACTTGAATTGTTTTGTCAACTTCAAAATCACTTGGGTGTTTTTCTCAATAAGATGTAATTCTATCTCATGCATAGTTTATTTTCCTAACGAGCTACCCCAAGACTCATCGCTCCTTAGCACTCCAGGTCTCAACTAAATTGGGATCGAGCTGATCTTGCTCTGATACCACTTAAATGGGGATGTCACGCTCCGTACCAATCGGCACGCCAACACCCCACCTCGGTCGTTAAGTTGTGACGTCTCAGGACGCGTCACCGACCTATTTATAATTTTATATTTCAATTGAATGCACGTGAAAATGATTCACTTCCCCAGACAAACATAACATCGGGGATAGTCAGAAGGAAAAAGGAAAATAACAGATAGCCAAAGCTCATTTTATTTAATTACTGTTAACAATGGGAGGACTACAACATGTACAGGCCTATCACAAGGCCGCTCTCTACTAGACCACAAGGCCGCTTATCGTTAAATCCTTGATAACTTATCATAAAAGTAGTGATAGCTTATCATAAAAATGATGATAACTTATTGTAAAAATAGTAATAGCTTATCATAAAAATAGTGATAGCTTATCACTAATAACTCCGATAACTTATTGCATAAATTGCCAATAGCTTATCGCATAAAAATGATAGCCTAGCAAGTCCACTTATCACTTATCAAGATAACCTATCAACTAAGCCCTAATTAATTAGCACTAAGCATACTTTACATAATCTAATCACATCTTAATCAAGTTTAACATAGTAATAAAGGGATTATGGCGAAAACTCACCCGATGACAATTCTGAACACATCGGCACGTTGGCGGCAGTGAGAGCTGCCCATGGCTTGCTCCGAGAACAATACGGAACAACTATGGATGGTCGAACAACAGCTAGACAGAATCGGTGTGGCTGGTTTTGCTTGACAAGGTTGAATCGAGCAAGAACGGACCGGGTCTCCACCGACCAGCCTCTGTCCAGCACCAATTCGAGAAAATAGAACGGTTTCTTCGATAAACATTTCTTAGATCTGAGTTTTCCTCGATGTTATGCTCGTGTAGGAAAAAAAACAAAGCTCGATTCACCCTTTGGACGAGCTCAAATGGACGATTTCTTGTCGGTGGTGTGCTGAAATCCAAGAGAGAGAGAGAGAGAGAGAGAGAGAGAGAGAGAGAGAGAGAGAGAGAGAGAGAGAGAGAGGGAGCTCAGGATGGAGGAGGCTTCCCTGAAAATTGAAGGGGCAGAGAGAAGAGAGACTAGATGAGAGATATTGTCACTTGCAAGCTTCTTCATCAAGCCAACATCAAGATAATTTCCCCTCACCAATGCTTTGCCCCCAAAGTCTTCCCTCATTATGGTCTTTTGTTTTTAGTTCATAAAATAAAGAGGTCAATTTGATAAATTCACAAAGTATAGTATAAATTATTATACACGTATATGGGCTAGTATTTTGTACGGGGTTCGTATAAATCGAAATTGGACTCAAAAGGCTTATTGGGCTTTAAAAAGGATTATTGGGTTCTGTGACATTCCGAATTCCGACCCCTCTCAAGGCTATGGAATGGAAGGATATCGATCGGTGTGTTTCAATGGTATCTCGCTCGGAGCAGGCCACTCTCGAGTTAATTGACCGAAAGGGAAAGACTAACACAAGGTCGGGTACGTGGACCTGAGGATTTTAAATAAGAAATGGCGCTTTGACCACAAGGATTGTCGAGGGAATATTTTGGGCCAGCAGAGATCGATCTAGGAACGATCATGGAATGCCTTGCTAGCGTTATACGTTGGGACGCGGGTGATTCCGCTTAACCAATGTGTAATTTGCGAGAATTTCCTAAATCGGATTCTGATGATCAGGACCGCAAGAACTAGTGATAAACCCTCGCAATCACATGACAACCAAAATCGCCACGGCTTGAGAAAAATCCCAAGGTCGATACGCGTAGCGCCTGCAAGAGTCGCCCGTCAGTTTGAGATAAACTGGAATTACAGTCGATGATAGTTCGACATGAAATTGGACCTTGAGATTGGGCATTGGACATTGAGGAATTCCAACATTTGAATTGAATTTGACGTCGCCTCGCCAATGGTCATTCAAAATGAGAAAAATGAAGTTTCGGACGAAAAGTGCCAAATGACCATTTTGCCCCTCGACCTTTGGTCTTGCCTTAAGAAATTCAGAAGGTCATTTTGGTCATTTCCCCTCCTCCATATGCTGCCGAAAAGGATAAGATTAAGTGGTCAAAGAAGGTCAAAGTCAAGGAAGCAACCAATGGGAGGTTGCCATGTGTCATCTTTTGATTGGACCAAGCATTAAATGGCATTAATTGTGATCTTATCAAAATGGCTCCAATTATTTGTGTGACATCCTCTTCAACCTCATTTGGACGACCACTCCTCCTCTCTCCTGCATCTTCTTCACTTTTCCTCTTCATTTTCTCTCTAGCTTAGTCTGCTCGGAAGACAGTTTCTGACCCTGCTGTTCGGTCAGCTCGAGCGGCTCTTCCCGGAGTCTTTTAGTCGACCCCTTTTACTACAGGTTAGTTCAAGATGTACTTGACATTTTCCCGTTGTTTTCATGATTTTTGGAGGTCTGGTTAATTTATGGTGATTTTTGGAAGAAAAGTGGACAGATTATGAGCTAGCTGAGGAAAGGTGGTGTTTCTAGCTCATAGAAAATCCAAATGACCTCAAATGTTCGAGGGTAGCTTCATAACTTATAGTACTACATGTGTATGAGCAGAAATGATGTTTTCAATTGAGATTTAGGGGTGTTTCATGGCTGAGATTGAGTGGACAGAATTGAGTGAAAATCTGATCGGTGGACAATCTGTGGAGGTTGAGCCATTTGAACATCCTAGGGGTGTTATTTTGCTTCCAAATCATCAGGGGATGTCCTATATATATGTAAATCTAGGTCTTGGCAAGAAGATTGGACAATAAATTGGTGATTTGAGGTGAATTATGGGCTGTTGGAATAGGGCAAAGGCAGAACAGAATGCTGTCCAATTCTGTTCCAGCTTTGACCGAACCCTTTGGTGGTTCTAGGAAGTGTTTCTATGGTCCAAATTGATTATTGGGATGTCCTAGGATGTCAATTGATGTCTCGACAAGAAATTAGTTCGATCGGATTGAAATTTGGCGGAGTTAATTGACGGGAATTGTACTTTGTCCGTAGGACGACGCTTGACGTGATTTGGCTATGCATTTGTGGGCTTTAGAAGAAATTGCACGTGGCATTTGTTAGCTTGCTTGAAGAGGTAAGTTATTCCCAAACCTTTATTAGGATGTTAGGTTACTAAAGGACGAAGCTTTGGGTTGGAATGAAAGGTTTTATGAAGTGATTTTGTGAGAGATGCGAGAAAACCCAAATCTGTCCTATTTTGACAAATTGAGCTTGAGTGGGTTATGGCATGGAAATGTTGAAATCAAGATTGAATTGAGGAGTCTTAACTTGATCATGGAATGTGGTTGGGCTTTTGACATGCTTTGTGGAGATTTCCGTTTCGTTTGAGTATGTTGAGTGAATTGAATCACCAATTGAGTTTCGAGATGATTTATGAAACCATGATTTTGTGTCAAGCCTTGAGTTTCATGAAATGGCCGTGTTCATTAAATTGTCCAAGGCCTTGTTTGAATTAATTCGTGTGATGCATGTGCTTGACTGAGAATTTTATGATGGGGAATATGTTTTGTCCAGTTGAGGGACATTTGAAACGAATGCCTTGTTTTGGCGATGAATCTCTTGTGTTGTTTCTGAATGATGAATTTTGAGGCATGAACTGTTTTCTTGAAATGAAAAAGCTGAGGCTTTCTATGACTGAGATTTTTATGAATAAAATGGCGTGTGGGATCGCCGAGGAAATTATGTGTGCACTGGCGTGTGGGATCGCCAATGGCGTGTGGGATCGTCGGGAAAAATTATAAGTGCACGGGCGTGTGGGATCGCCAATGGCGTGTGGGATCGCCGAGAATTTATAATTTGGCCAATGTTTTGGGAGGGAGTTACTCCCATTGGACCTGACGAGGTCGTGCGGCTAGAGAGTCCCATACTGACGCGATTCATCTCGATTGATAATGGGCGTCGAGAGTCGTATGGTGACCGAATCATCTCTAGGTCCGGACGCGAGAGTCTCATATGTACCGACGGGTCATATGGAGACCGAATCATCTCGCAGCGAGAGTCATGATGACCGAATCATCTCGATAAGACGTCGAGAGTCATATGATTGACCGAATCATCTCGCGGCCCAAGGAGGGCGGCCCTTGATGGGCGTAAAGAAGATAAAAGACTGAAACATGGTTCTTGATATGCTTTGGCCCAAGATGGGCGGAAATGAAAAGACTTGTTTTATGAGAAATTCAAAGAATGGGCTTTGAGAAATCGAAAATGGCTCATGTTTGAAAATTTGCCTCATGATTTGAAATTGGCCCAGAGAGGGGCGTGAAAGAAACGAACGTATTTTCTGGATATTTCAAGGAATGATTCTTTTGAGAAAGAAATGAAAGCCGCCTCATGTTTTTGAGATGGAGTCTAGTGCTTGCGTGTGATTAAAAACCCTGCCTTTGTACGAAGCTTAGAGTTATCACGATTCTTCTTGATTGGATCAAGCTGTTTTGAAAGTACTAAATGCCATGTTTTGGAAAGTACCCCCGTTTTGCCATGCCAAAGTTTTTAATACCAAAATACCCACATTTTTCAAAAGTGTCTGGAGGTACTGGCAGCCTAGTTTAGGGTTAGGTTCGACTTACTGGGATTATATATCTCACCCCGTCGTGGGACAACATTTTTCAGGTCTCAGGTGATGGAAACCCGAGGTTGCCATGGATTGGCATTTGAGGAAGTCATTGGAGGCAATTGAGATTAATCTGATTAAAACATTAGGGATTGAATATATTCTTTGGAGTTAGAATTGTACCTAACTTTGATATTACTTAGAAGAATACCCTTTTGTCCTAAGTCATCTTGTGTTTTATTTGTTTGGAGTTGTCCTCGCTTTCGCATGTATGTTTCATATATATCTTTAAGCAATGGCTGTTGGTTCCTGGGAGATAATCAAAGTTAACGGCGGAGGTGGGATGCTCGCGTGCTCGCCGGATTCGGGGCGTGACATCCCCGTTTAAGTGGTATCAGAGCAAGGTTAGCTCGATCCAATGTGATTGAGGTTTGGAGTGATAAGGAATGATGACTTGATGACGATTAGATAGTGAGGCCCTTAGGATTAAGTATTGATTATGGAATCTCGAGGATTATAGAATTATAGGCTTGAACTTGTGTTGCACTTTAATGGTTATAGTATCAATCTCGATTGATGAATTTGAGTGGTGATATGATTGAGGTTCACGAGGAAGCAAATAGAAGTCAAAGAGCATTAAGCTTGGATTTGAAGTGTAAGTGTATTTGAGGTTAATAGATGATTGCTTATGAGTAGATGGTCGATTTGATTTTATGATCGTGATTGTGACTTTGAGGTATATGATTGATCCTAGGCACTTGATCTGTGAGATGAATGGTCCTTTGTGGTAATAGAAATCTTCTACTACTAAGAATTGATCCGAGAACGAATGTGATATGGAGAGTGTTGAGGACGATCATTCATTGCATACGTTTATGGCATTAAAATGACAGCTGAGGAAGGTGAATGCATGAGCTTATCATTATTAGACTTGACAAACTGTCGCTTGGTATGGGACGAGCTGATGGGATACCTACAAACTGTAATGAAGCATGTTATGGGACGTGTAGAACGGGACTCTCTTCGTAGATGTATGTCTTGGGACAACCTGCAACGACCAGGTCTGACGAGGGCGGGGAGTGTACGCCGGGACAGAGAGGTTCGGACAAGGAGCGGCTCCTGGCAGGCTTCTAAGATAGCAAGGAGGCAGGAATGACCCAAGTCATAAATTGAAAGAGAGAGTCTAGATATCAGATTGAGTCTAATTTTGGTTAAGAGATGTATTGCACCAAGGTGATCCTCACAGTGATTTTTTTTTAAAATTTGTATGGTATTTGTCATGGCGTATGTGATTGGCATGGTTAGGAGCTTCGTACATGGCAGTGGGTGTTGTTTGAAAAAGGAAATTTACGCTTGTGTTTGGCCTGTATGGCGAGTTTTGGTATTGAATGCTGTTGGGTAATGTCTTTTGAATGTGAGAAAGCCTGTTGAGTTATTGTTAAGTCGCAGATACGTCTGGACTTAAGGTGTATACATTTGATGCATTAATTTGTGGTTCGACAGTTTACCTGATATTAGCCCAGTTGAGTTTTGGCCTTTGCCTAGTAATTGGCGAATAGCTGAGAAATTGCCTAGTTGAGGCTGGCTTGATGAGTAGTTACTGATGAAGGATGATTTGAAATCCCTGAATAATTGGCAATTGATTGAGGATTTGCTTAGAACCACTAGGCGGTTGATTGCTTGTGATGGCTATGATGTTGAGCAGCTTGAGACTGCTAGGCTCAAGGATATGACTTAATCCTTTAATTCCTGAAGGGAATTGTAGTAGCCCGAGTGTCATGAGAATCTAATGAGGTTAAACGACCAGAGTATGTTACAAGAGGAGTATTAACTCGAGCATGTAAGATATGAAAGGACTCTAGAACTGAAAGGAGTCGTGAGAACTGAGTAAAGATGAATAACTGAAGTATGAGTGCTGAAAGAACATTTGGCTCAAGTTGGAAAAGTGCGCCAGACCCAATAATTGAAGGGGTCACGAGAACTTTGAATGGAAATGGGAAAAGTGGATGGGTAGACAGACTCAAGAAGGAGTTGCCATTGTTACCCAAGTTGTTGAGACTATTGTTGCTATTGTTGGCAAAGTAAATGATAGAGATCGTGGGAATGACAATGGAAAATGAGAAATGTGGAAATGAACCACGAGAGCTTTGAATAACTTGTGAAGTGGATCATTAGGTTGAGATCGACTGAGGTTCGATGGAAAGATGATCCCGAAACTGCCTTTCTCTGGATTGAGAACTTGGAAAAGAAACCTTAGAGGTTTTGGGTACATTGAAGAAAGGAAGTGATCCTGATAGTTCCTAGCCTTAAGAGGCTATTGATGATTGATAAAAGGTCACCAAAGGAAGATTTTTCCTTGAAGGCGCGGTATTTAACTGGATTGCCTTCGTCAAATTGTGCAATGAAATGTGACATTCTGAGATTGCTCGAGAGCAAAAGTTGTTTGGATTTTAATAGCCTTGCAAGGATCTGAAGACGATCGACCAATGTGAGACAGAGTTCTCAAGGTCGTTTAGGCATATACCAAAGGTGGTCCAAGACCCGTTGGGTAGGACAAAAGGTCCAGGATGGATTGAATTCGAAGCCCCGTAGCTAGTTGATGCTTATGAATTTGAGAAGCTGTAATAAGCATAAATGAAAAGGTCAAATGATCGGAAGAGGTATAAGTGAGAAAGTTAACGCTTATGGATCATAGAAAGTGCCTATAAGGAATGGCTGATAGACTGATTACCTGGGCGTAAGGCCCATAGTGGAAAAAAAAATTGAATTGATAGTCCGTCTCTTTTGTCATGGGAAGTGTTAAGAGAAAAATTGGCATACTAGTTGCCTGGGTTTAATGATTCTATGGGATTGGTCGAGAATGAACTTGAACCATTAGAGATGGAATTATAAGCTATTATTCCCTAAAGGATAATGCGTTGTCCTTAAGAATGATTGGGCCATGAGATGGTCGCTGATGGAAAGAAAAGTGAATGGACTTGACAGTCCTGACTACGCGCGGTTCTAATGAATGGTTGAATAAGCGAAAAGGTTGCTTGGATTATAGCCGCATGGTGACTTAATTTAATCGAATTGAATTTCCAAGGTGTGAATATGTGGAAACCAAAAAGGGACCTCGATCCTTGAAACCTTGTCACTTGAGGTGATTGAGTTAATGAAAGAGGAAGGCTAAGTACGGTGGCATCTGAATTCTAAAGTAAAGGCATTGTTGTGGTATAGACGTCCTATGGAACGAGAAGGACAAGGTGGACTTGAGGCAAGGGAATGCCATTGAAGTGTATAGTTTCCTTCATAGGGTAAGAGGCCCTAGTGTGAAAGGTAGAGAACATCCGAATTGTCTTGATATTAAGACTAAGCGTCTGTATTAAGGAAGAAAGACGCATTGGCTGGTTATGAAATCTAGCGGTTAAAGACACTAATGCTTCCTGAGGAAAGAGTGACAAAAATGAATGAAATATTGTATGGCCCTAGTGAGGACCCTTGAGAACAGAGAGCAAATATATGAGCTCTCAAGTGAATGGTACCATGGACAGTTGAAATGATTCGACACTTGGAAATAGAAGAACTGATAACAATCGAATTGAGTATTCAAGGAGTAATTGGATCGATTGTTACCGTCTTTAGAGACGATGATCAAATTATTCGAAGAGTCAAGAAGGACATGAACACTCGCTGTATGCGAAGAGTAATAAATGCGAGTTTCGGCTTAATAAGATGGCATTTCTTAATACGTAAAGTCTGTGGGAAATAGAATCCATGTGGAACCTTCAAGGGTGGGAAATGATAGTGAATTGAGTAAGGCCGGTGTGAGCTACTAAGGCTTGAGGTTTTTCTAAACCTGCTGGATTATTGTGAATGATGCATGAGAGGAATCCCCGCAATAGTTAATCTGGTGATAGGACTGACTAAGAATGAAACGTATCGTGAATGGATAGGTGAACACGAAGGAGTTTTAAGGACTTAAGTCAAGTTGGTGATCACGTCGACAACGGCATTTCCGTTTGGAATTGGAAAAATCCTGAGAACGTAATGACATGTCGTAGAAAAGAGATATGAAGCGTAACAAGGCGATCTGAAGTGGACATTGGGTGTATGTCGCGATAGTAAGACCCTACGAGTTGGAGTGCCGAATGCATGATTGGAGTTAGCTCGCAAACGTCCTTGTGATAAAGCTTGAGAAACATTACTTGCGTGAAGAAAGGATATGAGTTCACATAGACCGTGATGACTTAAAGTATTTGGTTGCCTAAGAGAAATGAACGAGGAGCAACGTGGATGAATGAAATTGCTTAAGGACGAAGGAAGATATTTTATATCGCTATGGAAAGGCGAATACGGTAGCGGATGTGTATAGTAGGAAATTGAGCATCGTGTACTTGGCAATTGGAGGACAGACCTTACCTCATGAAGTGAGAGATTCAACTTCTAAATCGGAAGTTTGCCGATTGACGGGCATAATAACTACCTCAAGTATTGGACATGAGGGTCAGGAAGAGACAAAGGTATGTTAATCCACGGACATTAATGACAAAGGGATAGTGTGAATAAAAGTGACAGGGGGAAAATTCAGACTTCTGAATACCTGGGGAAAGAACATTGAAATTGAGAGTGGGAATTTTAAAGTTCAAGGACGAGGAAACGTGCCAACGAGGAAAAGCGTAACCGTTGTAAGATTGATGGAATAAATGGTCATTGGAGAATCTTGAATGGAATCGAGGACGAACTACTAAGGACCCAATCATGAATTTGCCTCAGAAGTCGAGAAGGCTATGGTTCGATGTGGACAATAGAGCTTAAACAAATGGAGCTTATATGTCCTGGACGATATGAGTCACTTTGGCCATAGAAGAAACGGTGAGACGTTGATACCCCCATAAGATTGAATGATTTCGAAGGTTGTAAATTTCGAGGACGAAATTTCTTTAAGGGGGGAAGAGTTGTGACATTCCGAATTCCGACCCCTCTCAAGGCTATGGAATGGAAGGATATCGATCGGTGTGTTTCAGTGGTATCTCGCTCGGAGCAGGCCACTCTCGAGTTAACTGACCGAAAGGGAAAGACTAACACAAGGTCGGGTACGTGGACCTGAGGATTTTAAATAAGAAATGGCGCTTTGACCATAAGGATTGTCGTGGGAATATTTTGGGCCAGCAGAGATCGATCTAGGAACGATCATGGAATGCCTTGCTAGCGTTATACGTTGGGACGCGGGTGATTCCGCTTAACCAATGTGTAATTTGCGAGAATTTCCTAAATCGGATTCTGATGATCAGGACCGCAAGAACTAGTGATAAACCCTCGCAATCACATGACAACCAAAATCGCCACGGCTTGAGAAAAATCCCAAGGTCGATACGCGTAGCGCCTGCAAGAGTCGCCCGTCAGTTTGAGATAAACTGGAATTACAGTCGATGATAGTTCGACATGAAATTGGACCTTGAGATTGGGCATTGGACATTGAGGAATTCCAACATTTGAATTGAATTTGACGTCGCCTCGCCAATGGTCATTCAAAATGAGAAAAATGAAGTTTCGGACGAAAAGTGCCAAATGACCATTTTGCCCCTCGACCTTTGGTCTTGCCTTAAGAAATTCAGAAGGTCATTTTGGTCATTTCCCCTCCTCCATATGCTGCCGAAAAGGATAAGATTAAGTGGTCAAAGAAGGTCAAAGTCAAGGAAGCAACCAATGGGAGGTTGCCATGTGTCATCTTTTGATTGGACCAAGCATTAAATGGCATTAATTGTGATCTTATCAAAATGGCTCCAATTATTTGTGTGACATCCTCTTCAACCTCATTTGGACGACCACTCCTCCTCTCTCCTGCATCTTCTTCACTTTTCCTCTTCATTTTCTCTCTAGCTTAGTCTGCTCGGAAGACAGTTTCTGACCCTGCTGTTCGGTCAGCTCGAGCGGCTCTTCCCGGAGTCTTTTAGTCGACCCCTTTTACTACAGGTTAGTTCAAGATGTACTTGACATTTTCCCGTTGTTTTCATGATTTTTGGAGGTCTGGTTAATTTATGGTGATTTTTGGAAGAAAAGTGGACAGATTATGAGCTAGCTGAGGAAAGGTGGTGTTTCTAGCTCATAGAAAATCCAAATGACCTCAAATTTTCGAGGGTAGCTTCATAACTTATAGTACTACATGTGTATGAGCAGAAATGATGTTTTCAATTGAGATTTAGGGGTGTTTCATGGCTGATATTGAGTGGACAGAATTGAGTGAAAATCTGATCGGTGGACAATCTGTGGAGGTTGAGCCATTTGAACATCCTAGGGGTGTTATTTTGCTTCCAAATCATCAGGGGATGTCCTATATATGTAAATCTAGGTCTTGGCAAGAAGATTGGACAATAAATTGGTGATTTGAGGTGAATTATGGGCTGTTGGAATAGGGCAAAGGCAGAACAGAATGCTGTCCAATTCTGTTCCAGCTTTGACCGAACCCTTTGGTGGTTCTAGGAAGTGTTTCTATGGTCCAAATTGATTATTGGGATGTCCTAGGATGTCAATTGATGTCTCGACAAGAAATTAGTTCGATCGGATTGAAATTTGGCGGAGTTAATTGACGGGAATTGTACTTTGTCCGTAGGACGACGCTTGACGTGATTTGGCTATGCATTTGTGGGCTTTAGAAGAAATTGCACGTGGCATTTGTTAGCTTGCTTGAAGAGGTAAGTTATTCCCAAACCTTTATTAGGATGTTAGGTTACTAAAGGACGAAGCTTTGGGTTGGAATGAAAGGTTTTATGAAGTGATTTTGTGAGAGATGCGAGAAAACCCAAATCTGTCCTATTTTGACAAATTGAGCTTGAGTGGGTTATGGCATGGAAATGTTGAAATCAAGATTGAATTGAGGAGTCTTAACTTGATCATGGAATGTGGTTGGGCTTTTGACATGCTTTGTGGAGATTTCCGTTTCGTTTGAGTATTTTGAGTGAATTGAATCACCAATTGAGTTTCGAGATGATTTATGAAACCATGATTTTGTGTCAAGCCTTGAGTTTCATGAAATGGCCGTGTTCATTAAATTGTCCGAGGCCTTGTTTGAATTAATTCGTGTGATGCATGTGCTTGACTGAGAATTTTATGATGGGGAATATGTTTTGTCCAGTTGAGGGACATTTGAAACGAATGCCTTGTTTTGGCGATGAATCTCTTGTGTTGTTTCTGAATGATGAATTTTGAGGCATGAACTGTTTTCTTGAAATGAAAAAGCTGAGGCTTTCTATGACTGAGATTTTTATGAATAAAATGGCGTGTGGGATCGCCGAGGAAATTATGTGTGCACTGGCGTGTGGGATCGTCGGGAAAAATTATAAGTGCACGGGCGTGTGGGATCGCCAATGGCGTGTGGGATCGCCGAGAATTTATAATTTGGCCAATGTTTTGGGAGGGAGTTACTCCCATTGGACCTGACGAGGTCGTGCGGCTAGAGAGTCCCATACTGACGCGATTCATCTCGATTGATAATGGGCGTCGAGAGTCGTATGGTGACCGAATCATCTCTAGGTCCGGACGCGAGAGTCTCATATGTACCGACGGGTCATATGGAGACCGAATCATCTCGCAGCGAGAGTCATGATGACCGAATCATCTCGATAAGACGTCGAGAGTCATATGATTGACCGAATCATCTCGCGGCCCAAGGAGGGCGGCCCTTGATGGGCGTAAATAAGATAAAAGACTGAAACATGGTTCTTGATATGCTTTGGCCCAAGATGGGCGGAAATGGAAAGACTTGTTTTATGAGAAATTCAAAGAATGGGCTTTGAGAAATCAAAAATGGCTCATGTTTGAAAATTTGACTCATGATTTGAAATTGGCCCAGAGAGGGGCGTGAAAGGAAATTGGCCCAGAGAGGGGCGTGAAAGAAACGAACGTATTTTCTGGATATTTCAAGGAATGATTCTTTTGAGAAAGAAATGAAAGCCGCCTCATGTTTTTGAGATGGAGTCTAGTGCTTGCGTGTGATTAAAAACCCAGCCTTTGTACGAAGCTTAGAGTTATCACGATTCTTCTTGATTGGATCAAGCTGTTTTGAAAGTACTAAATGCCATGTTTTGGAAAGTACCCCGTTTTGCCATGCCAAAGTTTTTAATACCAAAATACCCACATTTTTCAAAAGTGTCTGGAGGTACTGGCAGCCTAGTTTAGGGTTAGGTTCGACTTACTGGGATTATATATCTCACCCCGTCGTGGGACAACATTTTTCAGGTCTCAGGTGATGGAAACCCGAGGTTGCCATGGATTGGCATTTGAGGAAGTCATTGGAGGCAATTGAGATTAATCTGATTAAAACCTTAGGGATTGAATATATTCTTTGGAGTTAGAATTGTACCTGACTTTGATATTACTTAGAAGAATACCCTTTTGTCCTAAGTCATCTTGTGTTTTATTTGTTTGGAGTTGTCCTCGCTTTCGCATGTATGTTTCATATATATCTTTAAGCAATGGCCTTTGGTTCCTGGGAGATAATCAAAGTTAACGGCGGAGGTGGGATGCTCGCGTGCTCGCCGGATTCGGGGCATGACAGGTTCAATTGGTTGGATGAGCTTAACTAGGCCCACTTGGGTTGGTCTTGGGCCTAAATGGCCGTACCGCATATGAGGCTTTTGCCCAATATGTCTTCGTCCGGCCCATTTCCTCATGGACTCTGAATCTCACCCCGCTAATCCTTTTTTCGAGAGTCTCGAGCAAATCGATAAATAGGAAGCTCAATGAGGCGACGTCCAATAGTTTAGTCATGAAATCCTCGAAGACTCGATACCCACATTTGGATTCTAGTCCATGGTCAAAATCAATCGATTGTGACTATAGTACATCTCAAGCTTACGTGCGGCTTCTAGGAGTTACGCATATTCGACCAGTGTTTGATTCGACATCAATCCACGTTTAAGCTTTATCAAGCCATAGATGACTTCGGTTGTCATGTAACTGCGAGGGATCAACCACTAGTTCCAATGTACACGATCATTAGAAATTGATTTAGGATTGTTCGCAATCCATACAATGGTCAAGTGGAATCACCCACGATACGATTATATTCTATTAACGAAACGTTCTGTAGCCTTCCTTGATCGGTTTTTAATGGCTCAAAATTGTCCTTTGTCAAGTCGAACTGTCAGTCCATGGTTGAGTTCTCAAGTTGTGTGTACTTAAATCCTTAATAGTTTTTCCCTTATGTTTAGCCTCTCATGAGTGATCAATTCAGAGTGAGAATTACTAACAGTGCATTGATTAAAATCATCATTTCATTACATCCGAAATAGGGTCGAATTTGAGGATGTCACAAGTAGTTACAGATCGAGCCCAGAACCGTGAAGCCCTCCGGGTGTTCGAAAATTTGCTAGAGAGGCTCACTAGCCCCTCTTCGAGTCGCTGTCCACCGCCGCGACGCTTGCTGTAAACCTGCTGGTTATTGCTGTTCTGCCACTATTGTCGTCCCCGAGAGGAGGCAAAGACCAGAAACCCTCGGTGTCTTTGCCGCTGTCCTAAGAGTTACATAGTCGAATAGTTTTTCGAGTGTCATCGAGAAGTCCAGTCACCGTTATCGTCATTGCAGAGTCCTGCCACCATCATCATCCATCGCATGGCACCATCGTTTGCGATTTGAGCCATCCATGATCGTTTTGGTTTCTGCGATTTGAGCCATCCATGATCGTTTTGGGTTCAAACTTGGAAAGAAAATTTGCAATTTAAGTAACAAAGGCCTGCCTAAGAACCATTCTGGTTCCCTCATTTTGTTCCCTAGAACAAAAAAAAGATGAGAGCCCTGTTTGATAACGTAAATGATTTTGATTTTGATTCTATTCACAGAATCAATTTTAGAGAATCAGAATCAATTTTATCCAAAACAAAAAAAAAGTTGGTTCTAGAAAAACGAATCACTTTTGAGAATTACAAAACAAAATGAAGTCTTACATCTCTCACTTTTTTCTTTCAGTTCTCTCATCACTTTTCCCTCAACCTAATAAAAATAAAATATTAATTTTTTTAAATCACAAAAATTTAGAAAATCCCTAAAAATAGAAGAACCTTAGATTAGGCTAGCTGGACCTCATTTTCATAAATTTGGGCGTAAATTTCCTAGATTTCATAGTTTGAACTCTTCTGCAAAAAATATCGCAGAAGATGAGGGTATCCAACATGCGGATGATAACATATATACTTGTAACTGTGTGTCACAAAATGTGACCATCTACATGTAGAGCTGGAGCCAAACACCTACTTGGATTTAGGATAGAAGCTGCAAAATGATAGTGAAGGACTTGTACTTCATATCAAGGAGGATAATTTTTTTTTTGTCGGTGGATAATTTGGTTATTTGGCTGCTATGTTTGTATGTATTTTGGACAAAACAACATTTAAAGAAAAAATGAGTTTTTAATATGGGAACTATCACATGCTTTAATCAAACTTCAAACGTCATGTATTAAAATTTATGTTTTATTTATGACATGCTAAAAAAACTAATGTCTATTTACCAAAAACAAATGTATTTAAAATTATTTTTGTGCGCATTGGGAATTAATTTGCAATTTAAGATGAAATTGACAAAGTAATTACATAGTTATTTGACTTAAATGAAAAAAATTAGAAAGAGAAATAGTTTTTCGAAACAGAAATTTTGTGTAGTTATCAAATACATTTCTATTCCAAGAACAGAAATTTTGGGCAAAAATCAAACACGTTTTGATTCTCTAAAATTCATCCAAGAACAGAATAAAAAAATCGTTTTAATCAGAATCACTTTTCCGGAACAGAATAGTTACCATGCACAGCCTAAGTCGTTCCAAGAATATTTTGACTATCATGTTACCTAATTTAAATTACTGCATATCAAATCTATTTTTTTATAGGTTATTGCTAGATATAGAAATATCATAAAATTTGGATAGTTATTAATTTAAACATAAAACATCGTGTTAATTTTTCTTAATTATATAGATTTTATTAGTTGTTGATAATTAAAAATTTGATTCGAAAGATGTCAGATTATCTATCCCGATTGTCACAATTTTTAATTTGCATATTTGAATGGATTATATGTGGATTGTGATTTAATTCAAATCTTTGGCAGATGTGATTGCCTGTTTTAAAATTTAATGAAACTTAATCATATAGATGAGGTTGCATTTTAGAATATCTACATCTGGATTCTGGATTAGATAATTGCATCTTAGAATATATTACATTTAGATAACATTGCATGTTCGAATAACTGCTCCATTTTTAAAGTTTAATTACATGTTTAGGATGTATTTGCATATTAAAATTAAGATACTTATTATAGGGTAAGATTGGGTTCAATTTTAGGCATAATCTAGGATAAATAATGTAATTCCGAGATAGTTTAATTAGGCTATTAAATTATTCCGAAAATTCAAAAAAGAAATCATCAATGTCATGTAACACAGATTGAATATTAGGTTTGCACTACATTTAGAGTCGCAGGTTACTTAATTAATTCGTACATTATGTAGTGGATTAAATTAGACCATAACATAGTTTGCACTTTAGTTTAATTTAATTGCATTCCATCTACGTTAGTCATGTAGTAAATGAAATTAATTTCATATGCATTAGCTTGGGATTGCTTGTATTTAATTAATCCCCTGCATTTTGAATAAAATTTATGCTTGCATATATGTTAGTCTTTTTGCTTTAAAAAAGCGACAATCATAAAGAGAGAATACATTATGTGGCGTATCCTTCCTTCAATTATTTGACATGTTTTCGGTGTTTAATTTAATTGATTGCACACCCACATGATAATTTATGTTAGTGACTTGGGTTAAAATCGATCAATTCATGCTGTCTGTTAAACAATTTTATGGTATCGGAAGGGCATTAGATAAGTCTAGCGTAACCAACTACTCAAACTCATAATCTCTGATTCGTAGGAATAAAATACTTCTTTCACTATTTTATTTAGGTATTTAATCGACCTATCATAAACAATTAGTGACGACTTCTAATAAATCGATTTGCATGTTAATGAACACGAGCCTAGTTGTGATTTCATGTGGAATTGGAAGAGTTCTAGCTAGGCTAATTAAAGAATTAGTTTAGTGATTCATAAGCCTAAGATTGAAAAAATTTAGGTTGTGAAAGTAACATAATTTTCAATTTTCCGAAGAAACTTTAAGTCCAGAAATAGGTTTGGCAAAAAATAAGAAGCATAATTTTTTTTTTCTGGAACTTAAAAAGAAATAAGAATTATTCTAATTGTTCACCCCTTTCTCACAAGTAGAGGTGGCAAATGGGTGGGTTGGGTCGGGTTTAGGTCGGGTCGAATATGGTCCGACCTAGGGGTGTGCAAACTGGACCAGACCGGCCCGGCCCGGGCGGGTTGGTCCGGTCCTTGAGGTTGGCGATCCGGTCCCCGGTCCCAATAAACAAGACCGGTGACTGGGCGGTCCGGTTCCTGGGTTCTATGGTTTGGGGCCGGACCGACAATATTTTTTTTATAAAAAAAAAAGATCCGCAAAAGCAGGATCATCCTTGGATGAACTCTGACTTATTTATTTACTTGCAAGTTTTGGTGTTAGTAAAAGCGTTAAAGTGATGTTTTCAATTGGTGGCGAAAAGGACTTCTAATTACTTTTGTTATGATGAATTCCTCAGGACCATGCATGATTTTTAAATTAACAATATTTTAGCTTCTTGACATTCTTAGGGTTGGATGAATTCGGGTGTAATATTTGCAGCCTTACGTTTCAGTCGAACGGCACATGAGCGGGAGCTTTGTGCACTGAGCTAGCCAAGTAACTGTAACACGAGCGGGTTGAACGTAGTAGTAGGTAGGGGTGTGCAACTGGACCGGACCGGCCCGGACCGGGCGGGTTGGTCCGGTCCTTGAGGTGGATGGGTTGGTCTCCGCTCCCAATAAATGGGACCGGTGACTGGGCGGTCCGGTCCTCGGGTTCTTGTGTTGGGACCGGACCAGCCCGGCCCGGACCAGACCGCCAATAATATATAATTATTTATATATATATATAAATATATATAATTACAAAAGAAATTGAAAACAAAACGGAATCTCCTTCGCTCTCAAGAGTATGAAGAATCCCGGACCAGCCTAGCAATTTATATGTATAACTCTCGGATTGGCCCATCATTCATATGGCATTCAGTATGCTATCCTGGTGGTGTTTTGGCATTCAGGTGTTTTGGCATTCGGTGACTCAAGTTGTCGAGCCCCAATGTGGAATACAATAGTCGTTTAATATATTTTAATATTTTCTAGGATTTGTTTTTCCTTTTTTTTTCTCTCTTTGTTCTTTTATTTTCATCGTCTTCCAGCCAAGATGAGGGCCAACGAAGCTCGCCCCCACCTCTGGTTGGTCGCTGGGCTTGGCGGTCAGCTGGAGGAAGAATAAAAATATAGTAGTAGGCTTTATAGCGGTTGGGCCGGGACTGGGACCGGGACCGAACCGGACCGACGGTCCTGGTTCTGTTCGGTCCCGGTCCGGTCCATGGACCCGAAAGTATGGGGACCGGACTATTGGTCAGGTCGTCGGGTTCATGTCGGGACCGGACCGGCCTAGACCATGCAGACCCTTAGTAGTAGGCTTTATAGCGGTTGGGCCGGGACCGGACCGGACCAGACCGGACCGCCGGTCCTGGTCCTGTCTGGTCCCGGTCCGGTCCTTGGTCCTGAAATTATGGGGACCGGACTATTGGGCCGGTCCCCGGGTTCATTCCGGGACCGGACCGGCCCGGACCATGCACACCCCTAGTCCGACCCATATTGACCCATCTGACAAACATTGACCCATATTTAATGACCCAAACCCAACCCAACCTGTGACTAACCCATACCTGACCCGTATTGACCCATATTATCAAAACATAATAATATTTTAAAAAAATAATATTACTAAAATACTTCCCGACCCCGGTCCCTGCACCGGCCCCGTCCTTGGCCCTTGACCAGGCCCCGTCCCTGATCCCCAGCCCCGACACCGACCCCTATCCCTATCCCGGTACACTGGCCCCGGTACCGATCTCGACCCCCGACCCGGGCCTCGGGACCAGGCCTCGGGACTCGGACCAGGCCTTGTGACCCGGCCCCGAGACCCAAACCCGGGTCCCGGACACAGCCCCGACCCCTGGCCCTTGATCCCGACCCCGGGACCCGGCCTCGGGACTAGGATCGGGGACCCGACCCAGACCCCGACCCCAACCCCGAGACCCTGTCGCGGGCCCGGTACCGACCCGGGCCCCAGCTCCAACCCCGGTCACGGTTACTATCCCGAGACTCGGCCCCGGCCCATGGCCTCGACCCCAGGACCCAGCCCCGGCCCCGGCCCCGGCCTAGGTCCCGCCCAAGCCCCGGGACCCAGCCCCGGCCCAGGTCCTGCCCTAGCCCCGGGACCCTGCCGCGGGCCCGATATCGGCCCCCGCCCCCGCCCCGGTCACCATCACTATCTGGAGACTCGACCCCGGCCTAGGGAGCCGGTCCCAGCCCCCCGCCTCAGCCCCAGGACCCTGGACCCGACCCCGGCCCAAGTCCCTGCCCCAACCCCGGTCACGGCCCCGACCCCGACCCCGACCCCGACCCCAGCCGAGGCCCCGGTCACAGCCCCTGGCCCCGGGACCCGGCCCCGATCTCAGCCTCGGGACCCGGCCCCTGCCCCCGGACTCGGCCCCGTCCCCGACCCCCACCCCAACCCAGACCTCGGTCCTGGCCCCTCGAGTCGTTCCTGGCCCCAGGCACCCGTCCCGGATCGGGCTCCGGCCTCGACCCCAACCCTGGCACCTACCCTTGGCCTCGGGACCCGGCCATGGTCACGGCCCCGACTCCGACCTCGGCCCCACCCCCGGTCACGGCCCCGGGACCCGGCCCTCGCCCCGGGACACGGCCTCGATCCTGGCCCTGGTCCTTGCCCCGGCCCCGGTCTCGTCCCTGCCTCGGGATGCGGCCCCGGCTCTGGCCATGGCCCTGGCCCCGGCTCCGACCTCGGGACTCGGCCCCGAGACCAGGCCCCGTTCATAGTACCCCGGGACCCGGCCCCGGCCCCTGTCCCGGCCCTGGACCTGGCCTTGGTCCCGGTCCTGATCCCGGCCCCGTCCCCGGTAACGACCCCGGTCCCGATCATGGCCCCGGCCCCGGTCCTAGGACCATTTGTAACTTGTGGAAGGATGTTGTCCTTATGGATCGAAAGTGGGTCAATATGGGTCGAAAGTGGGTGAATATGGGTTGAAAATTGATTTAAGTGTGAGACATTGTTGACCCATTTTTAGTGAACCCTTTAAAAGTTAATGACCCATATTTGATCCATTTTATACAAATATGGGTCAAATATGGGTTTGTGACCCATATTGCCACCTCTACTCACAAGTGCCATCTCCCTCTCTCTCACGTTGTTGCCGTTGGTTGCCTACCGTCGGCCGCAGGTAACCATCTATCGTCGGTCGCCTTTCTTGTATCCTTGGCCTTAATCGCCGTTTGCCGACCACCATACGCCAACCTCCGTTCGTTGTTTGCCTGCCTTCGATCATCAACCGCCCTCTGCCAGTCCTTGGCTCTCGTTCTCCATCGGCTGGTTGCCAGTCACCGGTCATAGATCTCCGATCCCTGTCTCCCATTTTCCCTTGGCCGTACGCCATTCAGCGGTCCCTAATCTCTAGTTCACCTTTTGCCGATTGTTGTCTGCCCGTCATCGTCCTAGAGATTTTACGTTGTTAACAAATAAATTTCTGTTCCGGGAATAGAAATTTAAACGGTGTCTCTACTTAGAAACTCATCTAGGTAATAAAAACATAAAAGTCTAAGCAAGCAAAAATAGAAACTCATAAATGTGGGCTTAAGTACACCGCAAGTATCATAAGTTGTGTACGGCGCTCACTTTAGTGCCAAAACTTTCAAATCGATTACTTTAGTGCTAAGTTTTTGTAACTTCGATCACTTAAGTGCCAACTTCTTAAAAAAAAAATGATCACTTTAGTGCCAACTCCGATTTAAGCTGACGTGGCTCGCCGAAAAAATCCGACACGTGTATGTGTGTGTGTGTGTGTATGTTTTTTTTTTTGGGGGGGGGGGGGGGGGGGGAGGGGGGTTGTTGGAGGAGGGTTGGAATGGTAAATGGAGAGATTTTTTTTTTTTCATCTTGAGCTCTAAATATTCAAGAGGTCTCGTCCGGATCTTGCAACAATGAAAGGAAACAAAGAATTGGAGAAGTATATTGGCATTAATTAGCGTGAATCCCTCATTCATGGAGGAATTGGACTGCACCATTTGAAGAAGAAGAGTATTTACTGTACTGTTGTATTGCGGTCAAAATTCGTGGCTTTTCTCCTTTTTAGCCTGCGGCACTGTACTGTACTTACTAAATTCTATGATGTCATATTTGGCAACTTATTATGTGGGTATTAACTTTATTAGTAATATTTTTATTTTTTTCAATTTATTATTGAATTTTTGCAAGAAATTCAAATGTAGTCTTCGTAGTCAATTTTTGCCGAAAATCGCTGATGCAATGGCCCAAACATTGCTGGCTATCAAACGTGGCACACCGCCACATCTGCGATTTTTAGAAAATATCGGTCGAAAGGAATACATTGAAATTTCGCGTAATGATATATGACTAAATTGATAAAATTGAAGAAAATGACCAAAATTGTCATCCGTAAAATAATTTTAGGACAAATTAGACAATATCCCTAAACTTAAATGTGGTTTACTTATTTTGTTTGATTTAAATTTGCAAATAAAAACAAGCTTAGTTAAATTTTTAAAGGAGTTACTTAATTTACTTACCGAGTATTTATCAAGTTATTGTTTTATTGGTTGAAATTTTATACTAACGCAATTAAAGTAAACATTGTCTGAAGTGGTGGGAAAATTGTCCAAAAGCATAAATTTATTGAATTGTTAATTTAGTCCTAGACTTTTCAATGGTGCCAATTTAGTCATAAATTTTTTGACAAATTGTAATTTAATCCTAAACCTTTTAAACGCCTGACACAGGGCCTCTCGAGGGGGAAGTGGATTTGGAGCCTGATAATACACTGCTAGAAAAAGTTGTTCGAGACAAATTGACAATTTAGTCATTCCGGTCAATTTTGATCGAAAATCATTGACTTGACGGTCTAATAAGTGCTAGTCATCCTAGTGGCACGATTAGTCTTGATGTGGATATTTTTGTATTTTTATTTATTTTCATTAATTTTCTCCTTTTTTTCTTCTTTCCCCTTTTCTTTTTTCTTTTTCCTTTGCTGGTAGAGGCTGTCGACCATTGATGAGGCTCGACGATAGACGAGGAAGGGAAAAAGAACAAAAAAGAAAAGCAAAAAAAGAAAAGAAAAGAATTCATAAAATTAAAAGAAATTATAAGAAATTATCCATGTTAACGTCGACCATGCCACATAGGACAACCGGTGTTGACTAGACCACTACTTCAATAGTTTCTGATCAAAATTGGCTGGATGGACTAAATTATATAAACGTTAAAAAGTTTAGAGCTAATTAGTAAATTATGAAAATATTTAGGAGTAAACGGCATAATAAAAAGTTTAGAACTAAATTAGCTGCCTTAAAATAAATTTAATTAACTCAGGAAGGTTTAATAATGGAGCCATCATTATTTACCTAAAACAATAAAAGTTTAGATATCTCACAGATGTGGCAACATTGGCCATGTTCATGTACATTTTCTAGTATTAGCCTACCATTCCTTAGCACTTTTTTTTACATGCTTAGATGAATAACTGAGGAATGATAATCTCAAAAGTCGGAATTGTTAATAGAGATGATACCCTCCTTGTACCTCCATTTCACTTAATCTTTTGGCTTTATTGTTTCAACTCTTACGACATACATAATTCATCTTTTTTCGACTCATAACCTCTAAAACTTTCAAAACTTGTAAATATTCACAGATAAGCCCGCATTCAATTCTTTTTATAAGTCTTGAAAGTTCGAATAAGACTTCACTATGCTTCTAAAGGTCCTATTAGTCACAAACATTAAGTATTTGAGTGTGTGCACACACTCACGACTCACCTACCATGTTCAATCAAACATTGAGACAGACGTAGCCACCTCGAATGACCATGAGTAGTGACTGAGCAAGAAATGCAGAGGCAAAGCCCAAACGGAGTGATCGTAAAAGCCCACATTTGGCCCCCCAAACTTAAGGTCAGTTGGAGAAAGGGCCTGTTGGTTTGTGTGTTTAAAAACTAAAAACGGGTTTTTGTTTTCCCATCAAAATTCAAAATAGTATCCAACTTTCAATAACTTACTAAACAAATCTAATGCCCAAACGCAACAGAAGCTGGCTAAACAGAAGAATCGAAACCGATACGAGGAACAATCTATTCTCTCAAATAAGATTATCAAATTCGATAAAATATCCAAAATCTAAAGTATGAAGTCTCGGGAAATCTAAATACACTTTTATATGGTGCTAACCCTAATTACAATAGGAAATATAAAATTACGAAAACGCCATTAAAATTATAAAAACCGCCTAAAAATAAAAAAAAAATGCCTAAAAACCCATCCGAATGGCTTATTCGAAACGCGAAAAAAATAACGTCGATCACGGCATAACGTGAGTATTGATCAGTGGCCCGTTTTCACGCAGCCAACCGAATTGGAGCCCATTGCAAATGCGTCGAATTCGCCAACCTTAAATGCATCAAAATCTTTGCGAATATGTGTGTCAACATATGTATATTGTGACAGTTCCATGTGCTTCAAGTTAAGAATGAGTCGGAGTATATGCACTACACGATTTAGATTAAGGGAAACGTAAAAAATAAACGCAACAGCTCGTTTCGGCTTCTTTTTTTGTTCCTCAATCACTAATTCCCATGCTCTAAATGTCACTGATCGACAAAATTAATGCTTGAAAAAGAAATTCGGGGTTCTAAGACAAACTAGATCACTAGAGTAACTCCACCTTTTCTTTTTTTCCTTTTGTTTTTTCAACATCCAATGTCATTGGAGGTTCAGATACAAGCATCAAGACATGTCTGGTTTAGATTTAAATGTATCTCTTAAGTAGGACTGTTTCTGAAATTCTAGAGGTATACATGAAGAAAAAATTCCATATATTTTAGGTGCTTGGATAATGCCATATAAAACTTTCTCCACTGTCATGATTAAAGCTAAAAACGAAAGCAAAAGAAAGGACGCTTTGTCCTTTCCTGTCGGGAGTTTTATCTGCAAAGGTGATTATCCGCAAAGTACAAAAATAACGGCTAATCTCCACGGGTTGCCACTCAAAAAATTGCCCTTCAGTGGATCCAGAAATCAAGTCACCGAACTTCACCCACGGGTCCCAAGTATTCTAATTATTCGATACATTAAATTTGCCTCTCTTTGCAACTGATGCACTTTGACCGAAATTCGACCAATTTTCTTGCTAGTTGCTTATGCGGTTAACATACAACGAATGTGGCATGATGTGATTGTTGCGTGGCCCTAAGTTTGGCATTTTCTCAGAACATCGGCCAGATTTCACTGAAAGTTCAAAGGTCACCCCACCCCCCACCACACCCCCACAAAAAAAAAAAGGAGTTCGGTATTTTGGAAGATTGATATCAAAATTCCATGATTTGACTACAAGATTTACTAAATTGAGTGAATTTACCCTAAAAGATAGAATAGATGACACATCTTATAGTCTGTTCCTGTTGCGCGGAACAAGCGATCGAATAATAAAATAGACAAAATACAAAAATAGATCGATCGTAAAGACCTATGTCAACGGGGAGAGTAGCAACGAATTTCACTATAGAATGAGCAATACACGTAGATTACAGATTACACTCGAGTCACTCAAACACTTTTAGTATTTCCCAAGCCCTAATTACATCCAATAATGCACACATTATTTAGTTCACAATTCCTTGCGAAATAATTTCTCAATCTCGCAAAAGAATTAAAACACAAATTCTTACCATCAGAATTTCTTGACTAGAACACGAGAATTATTGACGTAATTCCATGAAGAAATCTTCCTTGCTCGAAGTCCCTCTACCAAGCACTCGAAAACGGTGCTTCAAGGCTCGCATCAACAACGGCGTATATAGAGCATGAACAGAGGAAGTTTATATATGTATTCTCTTAACCTTCATCAGATTGCACTCCAAAGTGGAAAGAAGAAATCGACTCCAATTCGTAAAAAAAGAAATCTACATGCTTTGCTTTACTCGATATCGAACATCTAGAATCTTCAACTTTTAGACGGTTCTTTAATTAACTAGGTTCGTTAGACATTATCTTGCGTCAGGTTTCATTCACCAGCTAAAACTCGAGACACAATTTCAACAGTCTGCACCTTGGCTCGATATTTGAGTCATTTCACAATCGCTTTGCTAAAACTTCAAACTTCACTTGCTACTCTCCCACAGCCCTCATAGGCTCAACCGTCACAAATATCATCTAAGTCCAAGTCGTGCTTGAACTTCGCTATAACCGCTGACCTTATCAGAACACCAATTGCACATGTACTTTTAAGTGCTCCTCAAGGACTTTTTGATACAAGCTCATCAATCACAGATAAAGCAAAATCGTCGTTGCATCTATATATGTTAGGAGACTAAATACGTCCCTGGTCAATATTAGTAGTTATAGCAATTGTTGTCTCTTCAAGCTTCACCTCGATATAAGCACATGTTGACACCTGCTTTTTAATCGTATTTTATTTTGATTTTATTTTTTAAAAATTAATTAAAAATAGCAGAAAACGTCATAAAATTGCAAAATCAACTTTGGAAGCCTTGTCCTAGACTTGGAAACCAATTTTGAACAATTTTTTTTCATAATTTTAAATATTTTTTTGAATTTATTTAAATATTAAAAATACCCAAAAAATCAGAAAAAATACCATTCGTAGTAAAAAAAAATTGCACAAAAATAGTCAATAATTTTATTTAAATTCCCTCTTCAAGTTGGTTATTATAAATCTTAAAAATTCGACTTGGGTCACTATGTTATTTCATAAACATAAACCCGAATCAAGCATAAAAATTGCTTTTTGAGTTCTTTAATTTTCAATTATTACCTTCAATAAGCCATGACATTGATATCAAGAACCTTGAAGTGAAATTGTGTCGATTTACCCTTAAATTTGCTCAATTTTAATCAAAAAGGGCTTAATTGCACAATTTTCTTTCAATTTAGTCTCCGGTTTCGCGAATCTCAAAATTAAATTCTCTCTAGGGACACCCATGAAAATTAGACACATCTACCCAATGGTTTTCATCACCCTGAATCCATTGGTGGCTTCAATTTGGACTGATTTGATCGTTTGAGCCTCTGATTTAGCGAAAATTATTTTCGGATCCTAGGCATGATTTGGAGTTTTCTTTAAATTCCCATTCAATTGTCCACAAAATACCCATTTTAAATGAAAACATATTGAGGAGTCCGATTTTGACATCAATTTCGTGAAAATGGTCGATTTGGGGCTCAATTGGACGGAGAGAGAGAGAGCCGGATCGATCGGGTCAGACCCGACCGAGCCCGACCGAACCGGGTCTACAATTTTTGTTCCCTCACGTACAGAAGCAAAGCAGAGCAGAGGAGCAGGGGAGCGGTAGAAAACGCAAAGGAGGTCGGGGACAAAAACCGAGGGAGCATGCCACTTTTATAGAGAGGATGAAATGCGTGAAGGTCCTTTAGAATCCCAGAAGGCTCCAACATATACAGGGGCTCGTCCACAGTAGAGAAGGAGGAAATTTTTCGGATAAAAAAAAAAAGGGGATTCTCGATTTTTTTGAAGAAAAAATAGAGAGAGAGATCCGAGCGAAAGAGAGAGCTGAGATAGAGAAAGCGAGTGGTCGGACGGCCCTCAAGCTTCAGGGAGCCCGAAGCATCGTCGCCGAAGCCCTAAGCCGTCGGCAACCTTCGGCCAAGGTCGGTTTCTCTCCCCTGCTTCATACATTGTTTTTTTTTAGATACTGTGAGTTTGGATCGGTTCGATTTTTGGTCAAACCGAGCCAAACCAAGCACATACCGATGTCATTTCGAGTCTCCCTAGTGATGGTTGAACATTATTTTCCTTCAGTTTGGCTCGTGTGGTCCTCGGTCCCCGTTTGAATGTCGATTTTCTCGCGCGTGCCAACTGTTCGATGAAATGACTGAGTGCATGTTTGATTTCTTGGCTCTCTGCCATGCCTTCTCCGAGTGTTATTCATACGAATCTAAGCATCATGTGATATTTGTTTTGCATCGAATCACACCGGAAAACGATGGCCGGAACTCCCCAGGGCATACCCGAGCCGAGACTTCACGCTGTTGGGAACGGCGGTCGCCGAACTCCAAAGGAGCTCAGGTAAGCTTCTTAAACCTTGTTGGATGCTATTTGAATGTTTGGAATTGAGTTTTGAGTGTAAAAAAAAATTCGTAAAAATCATCGCCAGAACCGGCGTAGTTCATGGTCATTCGGTGGCCTTCCGATTGTCATTTGTTATTTTTTTTTTCATCATGAATGGCTTGCTATGTTGTTGGGGAATCGTTTGGGTGAATTTGGACGAAAATTTCGTGCATTTCGGGCTCGGTCTCGATTTTCCGACGAGAATTCAGGCGAACTCGCCGGAAAAATCACTATTCCGGCGAGTTGCCGGTCATCTTCTCCGGCCAAGGGGGGGCTGATCGATCAATGTTTGACCGGTCAACACTGACGTGGCGCGCCATGTAGGCAGCCAAGTCGGCGAGTGGGGCCGGCCCTATTTGAAAATAAGACCTAGATTGAATGGCCGTGGCTTCGCCACGTGTCGCGATCTCGAATTTTCAAAATTAATAAAAAAACACTTTTCAGAATAAAAGAAGGGCGGCACTATTTTCACTTCCATTTTGACTAAGACACTCATCTTTTCAATCAATAGACCGAAATACCCTTCTCCCTTTTCAACTTATTGTTTCTTTTTTTACCAACCTAACCAACAAAACTACCTTTATTTTTATTTTTCCTTTTAAATATCAAATTCACAATATAAATATCAAATTATACCCAATAAAATATTATTCTATAATGCATCATATTATCACTTTTCCTAGAGGAGTTCGTTATTTTTAATTTATGATCTCATGCTTTTAATTAGAAATGTTAGGAATTTCTAGTTATAACAGTTTATTAACACACAATTAATTATTAGTTTTTATGAAATAGTTTAAGTAAAATTTTATTACAAAGTTGAAATTTAAAATCCAATATAACTATCAAGCAGATTTTGATCTCGTCGGTAATTTTCAAATAGACTTATAGGTTTATAAAATTACAAATTACTTATTCGTGTTTTTTTTAATCTTTTCAAATTTTAATATGAAATTCAAGATGGGTTTGAAAATTTATTTACATATTCTGCACTTTCAAACTCTCGTACGGTGATCCACTTGCTATGAGATTGAATTTACAATCGATATTAATTTCTTTGTTTATATCGAGAGTTGAATAGTATGAAATTTCATGTTTTTTCCTTTACGTATTTATCCTTTGTTGATACATATCTAAATACAAATATCTTAGACTTTTTTTTTTTAATAAATTAATCTTTTATATTTTGTGATCAATTTTACTTTTCTGTTTTTATCAAGGTTGACTAAAAATAAAGGTAGATTTGTTGGTTAGCCGATGCAAAAAAAAAATATTTAATTGAAGAAAGAAAAGGGTATTTTAGTAAGTTAACTAGCAAAAAGGAGTGTTTTAACCAAAATGGGAGTGAAAATAGCACCACCCAGAAAAGTCATTTTCGAAAATTAAAAAATACGATCAGAGGGTCCAGACTGCGCCAAGTGGCACTTGGTGAACCGTCCGATCGAGCCTCTTCTTAGAATTTATTAAAATGTAGATCGGACGCACCAGGAGACTCCATGTGGCGAATTGGGGACCGTTTGATGGGTCTTTATTTTCAAAAATTCGGATAATTAGAAAATCGATTAAAAAATGGAAAAACTTTTGAAAAATCTAAAACGGTGCCGTTTTTAGACCGGCTTCCGCCCGTACGGTCGGGCCGGGCGTTCGAGAGGCGCGGGCCGAGTTTGACCCGGTCCGGATAATATTTTTAAAATAATGAAAAATTCAGAAAATTATAAAAAAAAATTGAAAATTCAGAAAAATCATTAAAAAGAAAAGAAATTTAGAAAAATTTGAACAAATTCAGAAAATTCCAAAAAAAATCCAGAAAATAGGAAATGACCACAATCAACTGGCCATGACCTATTTTGGGTCTTTTGAACCACAATCCTTCCAAAATGACGATTTTACCCTTTTGGCAAATCGTCTTTCAAAAATTGGAGAAATTCTGAAAATTCCAAAAAATTCCAGAAAATAGGAAATGGCCACGACCTATTTTGGGTCTTTCGAACCCCATTCCTTCCAAAATGACGATTTTTCCCATTTGGCAAATCGTCTTACAAAAATCAAAGAAATTCTGAAAATTTCCAAAAATTTCCAGAAAATAGGAAATGGCGGCAATCAACTGGCCATAACCTATTTTGGGTCTTTTGATCCCCGAATCTTTCCAAAATGACAAATTTTCCCTTTTGGCAAATCGTCTCCCAAAAAATCCAAAAAATTCCAGAAAATATGAAATGGCCACAATCAACTGGCCATGACCTATTTTAGGTCTTTCGAACCTCAATCCCTCCAAAATGATTATTTTGCCCTTTAGGCAAATCATCTTCCAAAAAATTAATTAAAAAATTCAAAAAAAATCCAGAAAATGAGAAATGACCACAGCCAACTAGTCAAGACCTATTTTTGGTCTTTCGAATCCCGATCTTTTAAAAAATGACAATTTTGCCCTTTTGGCAAATCGTTCCCTGAGAAATCCTAAAAAATCCAAAAAATTCTCAAAAATAGGAAATGGCCACAATCAACTGGCTACGACCTATTTTGTTTGATTCGACACCCGAACTTTCGAAAAATGACGATTTCTCCCTTTGGGTGAATCATCCCCAAATCTTCCTATTTTACTCCTCGTCCTAAATCACACATTCCCTAAGCACTTAAGGCTTTACTAGAAGACCCTTGATTTGAATTGACATGCATTGGCTGGTTCATTTATGCACTTGATTGCGCTTTCCTTATATTGACTGTGATTGAAAGGACTAGTCTTCCAATCTGCATGAAACCCCTGAATCAGACTTACCTCACCCAAAATTGGGCTTGCATGAAATCTTCATTAGGAAAATCACTCACGTTAGGTACCGAAAGGGCGTTGATAATGGCACCAACGTAACCAAGTCCACGAACCCAAAATCTCTGGTTCCGCAGAACTGATCGATCTCTGCTAATCGATTAGTGAGGTTTCCGGTCCACATTGAAAGAAGGACCGGTGGCGACTCCAAATGCATGCACACATAGCACATGCCACCACGACCACACCAAGGTCGAATCCGATCAACTCTTATCGTCGGAAAATCCGTAAAAATTTACTCCCGTCGCGATTTGGTATGGGCTGGGAGGGCCCTCGCTGAGAAGGTCCGCGATCCACATTTCAGAGTGGGGGTCCATTCGGCAATCCATAACCCCGAACGAGAAAAAGGGTCGCAACTGCACCATCAGTGTCGATTATTTCGCTAGTATCCGCTACCTCATGAGTTTTTAGTTGCAACTCCATCTCAAGCTGAACATCGTTTAGATCCGTATTAACACTGCTATAATCACTCCTAGCCTGAAGTACTAGAGACTCGTCAAATGCAACTTCTCTGCTGATAACAAGTGAATTTAATTCTGGACACCACAATCGATAATTAAGTTCACCTTGTGTATAGCCTAGGAACATGCACTTTCTTTCCCTTCCATCGAGCTTATCATCACTAACTAAAATATAGCATGGGCAACCAAATATTCTAATAACAGAATAATCAGCAACGTTACCTGACCACACTTCTTCGGGAGTCCGATATCCGATCGCAGTCGATGTGGATCTATTCACCAGGTAGCTCGTCGTACTAAGCGCATCCGCTAGAAATCTTTTAGCCATACCAGCACTAGAGAGCATTTTATGGGCTGTCTCTAGTAATGGTTCGCTCATCAATTATGCAACATGTGGCTCATTGGCACTAGTGCGGTGTCTCACTATGCCTTCATTCATGTCGAATTCGTTTAATAGCTCTGAGCAAAACTTCATGCTTTTGTCAGTTCGCACCTCCTTGATCGTTTTACCAGTCTCCTTTTCGATCAAAGCTATCATCTGCCTGATCTTGACAATAGCGTCAAACTTGTACCTAAGCACAAACACCCAGGTCTTCCTCGAGTAGTCATCAACAACTGTAAGCATAAATCTGGCACTCTTCCTCGAAGGAAATCGCAACAACCCACAAACATCTTAGTGAAGTAATTCTTCAATTTTCATGGTTTCTCTGACAGTCACACTAAATTGTACTTTTCGTCGTTGATCTAAATCACAGCACCTACATACATTTAGTTTGTCAGCAATACAACCACATAATAAATTATTTTCACTTCAGGCTTCTCTCGCTAATGTGCTCCAAATGGAAATGCCATAATTCTAACTCTCGAACAAATGCATTCGACGTCTCTGCAGCGAACTCCGTCACTGTTTCACCTTGAAGTTCATACATGCTTAATTCCTTTCATTATCAATAAGGCATCTCGAACAACCTTCAAAACTCCACCTTGTGAAGAAAACCTGCATCCAGCTAAATCTAGGGCACCCAAAAAAATTAAGTTCTTTTTCAATTCTGAACATGTCCTACGCCAGTCAATGTCCTCACAATATCGTCATGCATTCTAATTTTAACATCACCAACACCCACAATATCGCATTCAGCGTTGTTTCCCAACTACACTTTACCATTATTTGTGCACTGATAAGTAACAAACTAGTTCCTATTTGGTGTAGCATGAAAAGAACAAACAAAATCCATAATCCATCCGTCAAATGACGAATCCTCAGCGACAAACAAGACACTATCGACACCATAAGAATTTTCAGCTACAGCTGCAATATCATCTGCCAATTCAACTCTAATTCCTTTACCCGTTTCGTTTTTTAGCTTTAAGCAATTCCTTCTAAGATGCCCTTCTTGCCATAGTTCCAACAGATAGTACCACCAGTCCTAGACTGACTACGCCTATTCATGTTCATACTACTTCTGCTAACACGAGTACTAGATCTTCCTCTATTTTCACCTATTAATGCAGCAGATACAGATTCGCCATATTCTCTTCTACAAATGTCCTCACTCAGAATTAAATCTCGAATCTCATCAAAGGTTAAACTTGTTGATTTAGAGGAATTACTAACAACAGTAACAGTAGTATTCCAACTATCAAGCAATAAGGTAATAAAATGAAAGCACATACCTCATCTTCAAAGTCGATATCAACTGAACTCAATTGGCTAACGATCACATTGAATTCATTGATATGAACAGCAACTGACACACATTTGCTCATCTTCAAGTTAAACAGACGTCGCATCAGATAGACATTGTTGATCGCAGAGGGCTTCTCGTACATGTCTGACATGGCTTTCATCAAACCCGCAATGATATTCTCTTTGACGATATTAAACGCGACGTTACGAGCCAACTCAGCCGAATAACACTATCGCTCATCGATTCGGAAATTCCCAATTGACTTGCTTCATCGTATCTGGCTTCTCCCCAAACAAGGGTATATGTAGTTTCATATGATACAAATAATCTTCAATCTATATCTTTCAGAAACCAAAATCATTCCAATCAAATATGTTGTCCGATTTACTTTATTCGTTCTGTCTATATTTATTGTTCGATCGCTTGGTTCCGCGCAACAATGGTATCAGAGCCGATGGTTGATTGGTGGGCCTCCAATCTGTTCCGGTGAATACCTCAAGAAGTAATCTGGTGACCAACGTGGTTTTCGGGCCAGGTGTGGCGTTGTGGTGTAGCAGCGCGGGACCGATGGACGTTGAAGGAGATTCAAATTGTGATAAGTTGGTGCGGAAGGATACTTGGATAAGGGGGAGCAAACTTAATACTAGATCTCATAGTGATGGGGAGATTGTTAGGATGCATGTGTGAGTTGTGTTAGAAAAGTCACACATTAGAGAATTAATGTGGTGTGGAGCAGTTAATATATTCAATTTGGCCCATAACTCATTGGCTTAAGCTTTTGAGTAAAAGTGGGTTCGATTGAATATATTGACAGGCTCGGATTTGGGCTCCCTCTTGACGATCTCCCAAGGTGAAAAGTATCGAAGTTCTGCTGCGCGCTCCCAACAGTACCTCTCCTTGCTAATTGTAAACAATGAATGTTTTGGATTGAGTTTTCACATATAAATACGAAGATAGGAGGAATGTTATATATATGAACAACTCTCCCAATAAATTACTTAGTGTCTGGAATGACTTTGACTTATTATTTTTTACTTTATTTCCTCAAATCTTGCGACTTATATAGTTTTTTATATTCTACCCGAAACACGTAAAACTTTTACAACAATATATATACGCGCACAAAGTAGTTCTTATAAAATACTTTTAAATTTATTTGAGAATTGTGATAATATTTTAGACTTTGAACACACTCACTTACCATGTTCATGAAACATGAATCTTTCAATCAAACCTCAACTGTGTGTTTGTCTTGCCATTATCATTGCGAGTCTTGATAAATTATCACTGCACATAGCATGGTTGGAAAAGAGAAACCAAACACCTGCCGACCTCTTTGTTTTTATTTAGGACATGAAAAAGGTGGCAATGATGGATTTCTAAAAAGGAGTCTCTTCTAAAAAGCATATTCATGCACTTGAGCACATCTATCAATAATGTACTAATGTTGCACATGATATGATTCCATTCCTAACGTTGTGCGAACGAGTACCAACTTTAAATTTCTCTGCATATCATTAGATTCACCAAATGAACGAGTCCAATTGTCGATAATGATCCTATCCAAATTGACTCATTTTACCCTTTTTGATCCGTGTCCTTGCAATACCCGACCTGACTCATATACATCACAAAGCTGACTCGATCTATATTGCTAAAACATTTTCATATTTGACCAAATATAAGAAAACTCATACCCAAACTGATTTGATAGCATGGATTGACCAAGCGTGAGATCAAGAGGGCGAGAGAAAATGAAGAGAGAATTATAGAGGTCGGTTGGGTCTAAGTAAATTGAGAATCCATTTTTTTTTGGGTCGAAAAATTGAGAACCCATTTAACGAGCATACTATTTTGGGTTTTTCCATTCTAAACTAATTTATTACCCATTCGTTGAATTCATTAACCTATGTAACAATTCAATTCATCAAATAAGAATTGAGAAATGGGTCTATGACTCAACTTTTCATGTCTGCTTGTCATTTCCAAAAGAGAGATTAATCGTAAAATGACTCCAGCAAGTGCCGTAGCAGTACTTTATGTTCGTAGGTAGGCACGATGATTTGTTGGTTCATTCTAGAGCAAAACCGAGTTTATGACAGCACAAAATGCACCCAGTCGGACATCATTATCAGTCAAACATCTGTCAATACCGAGCCGGGTCACATCCTCGTTTCAAAGTTCTCATCGATTAGTTATAGGCCATGGTATGAACTCGAAAGTGAGTTTAGGTGGTGTCACCTTTTGACAAATACCAATAACGCCAAAAGTCTTGACTTTTTGGCCCTCCATAAGTTCCATTTCTTCTCTAGATCTCTTTTTTTCGACAAATTGCCCATTTTGTCATCTTATACGCATCCCAGAAATTAGTCGCGCATGCCCTTTGTGTTTAGCAACTTTCTGAGAAGCATCGGTTACGTGTGAGTACAAGCAAGATGTCTTTCTTTTGAAATTTTGGATGTTCTTTGGAGGATTCCGTGATATTTTTGTCCTTGTTAAGATCTTAATAGCCTTTTTCCCCTTCTCCATTTCGTCCTCTTAGGTTATAGTCCACTTCGAAGGACGATCATGTAAAGAGTGACGATCTATACAAACGTTGTTATAGTCTAACCTTCTAGAGAGCGCGACGTAGTGAAATTTATTGGTGATAACTGCAATATCCAAACTATTTGCACTCAATTCATAATCCTATCTTTAAGGTAAACTCACTTCCAGGGAAGTTGGTAAGTGCATTATTCATAAACTGAAAAATACATTATGAAGTGACAAACGAAAATTCGAAAAGCTAATTGTTGAGATAAATGTCACATATACATCGTTCAGTCTATTTTCTACTAGCTTAAATTTTTGGATAAAAACAGTTTGTTTAACATGATATCATAAAGATAGGTTGAGGGTTCAAATCCTAACAACCCCTCTCAATTTTTTTCTCATGCTTGATGTGATTAAATCCACATCTTATCTTGCACGCGTGAGGGACCGGCTTACTTGAGAGAGGGGAGAATGACATTTGTTTGTCACACCCAATGAGCCAATTTGCTTAACACGACACAGATAATTGTTAAGATATATGTTATATGTACATCGTCCAGTCCATTTTCTATCAACTTAAATTTTTGTGAAAAAATGGTTTGACTAACATGGTACAGGAGAATAGGTCGAGGGTTCATGTTCTGACAATCCCTCTCAAAACATGCTTACTGTGATTACATCAACATCTTATCTTGCGCGTGTAAGGGATTGGCTTACTCGAGAGAGGGGGAGACTGACTTTTGTTAATCATACCCAATGCACTAATTTTCGTCACGCGACACAGATAATGATTAGAAAATGACAAATTTTCTTTTTCGTTATTTAATAAATGCCTCCGGAACACTTCTCAGTAAAATCCATATACCTATATATACATTGCTCTACTATTGGTGTGAAATTCCGGAAAATCGGTTTTTCCTAACGCATAACAATCCAACCTCCATGGCATTTTTTGTTACACACTCCCATGACCCAACTCAAACACATACGCACACAAATTATTGATCTGCTTCTCACCAATACCTTTTGTGCAAATGTCAGAGGGACTTCAAGAAGGGTCCAACCAATGGCTCAACTTCACATAGGCACTATTCATCTGTTCCCCATAACAAGGGCATCTTCTGATCACATGGGAATCCATGTGATTTCGTAGTTAGGCCACATCCAACCGATGATCAGTCCCATTTGCACACATTAAATTACCAGGAAAAAACAAATATTATTCAACTATAAAATATCATACTCCTCCATTGATTTCTCTCGTTCTTTCCTCCTGTTCTTCCCAATACAGACCACCACCTTCAGTGTGGCTCGACCCTCCATGCGGGGACCGATTCTCAAAGGCCGAGAACAGCACACCTGTTAGAAGAAAGAAATGTCTCAATCTCCTGACACGTGTGCCTCAGGACCATTCCTTTGATAACATGGATCTGACAGGCCAATGCAGGATTGGCAGAAGGTTCACATTTTCTATTCAGATGACCAGCTAACCACAAATTTGAGTCAAATTTATGGGTAGATGGGTATTATTCTAAAGCATGCACCCCATTTATTTAGTGTTCAAGGGCCTGGGTTGGTGGAAACAAGAGGGTTCGAGTGAGACATGTCCCTTCATAGTGCTTTGAAGCATGAATGCAACATTACAAAACTACAAAATGATTGTACGTACGAGATCTGAAATATGCTTATATATGTTGCATATCTCGAGATATATTCGTATCCGAGAATCAACAAATTCGACTCCGCATTGAGAGTGTTTATGAAAACAGTGGGAGAAAGGAAGAGGCATTCTCCTAGGGTTGCATATTCAGCTCTTGGCTTCAATAATTGAAGCACGCAAAAGACTTTGTTTATTTCGGTTAAGGCATCAATGATGGGGCAGTAACCTAGTGGACTCCATCTTTCCACGTCCGAAAGAGTCGAGGTTGTCAAAGGCTTTTGGATCCATGTTGTTGTAACTACTCAACCCTATGAAAAAAGAAAGAAAAAGTAGGAGAATTTTTTCATGTGTTTTTTTCCCCCTTTTTCTTCTTCTTTTTCCACATCGAAACACTCTTTTAAGTGGATTCCAACTCCTCATCCAACCAAACTAGATTCTCCACCCCCCCCCCCCCCCCCCCCCCCCCCCAAAAAAAAAAAAAAACAAGTGGTGGGTTTCCCTTTCAATAACCTAACCAAAAGTTAATTACCATGAAAAAACAAAGCAACGTATTGAAAAATACAGAAAGTGAAATCCCATAAAGAAAATTCATGGCATTGAACCCACTTGTCTATGAGGTGGGCTAGCTTCAAATCTAAGTGTCCAATGGGGTAGGCTTGCTCTTCTGCTCACAAGCGATGGCTACAGATCTACCAAATTAGGGTCTACCACAATATGCTTGTGTGCGTAGAACTTCCTTTGTGGGGTTCGAAGGGATCAAAGAAACTAATTGGTCTCTCCCAACTGGACTTCTCCTACATGTTTCTTATCTCAACAACATCCCCCGCAGCTTTATTGGGAGTGTATAATATGTGGTCAATTCGTGTAATTCGCGCCTTGAATATTATTCTCTAATACTATATTATTCGTCACCCATGTACGTCCTATTATGGTGCCAACTCATTTTGTGCATATAAAAGAGAGCTTCAACTACAACAATAAATAATAGCACTCTCAATGGCCCTTTTGATCCCTTGTCTCGGAAAAGGGTGTATGAAGACCTGTGGTACTCGTGAAAGGAGGCAGTCATAAGATCAGACCTTAATCAACTTAATTACGAAAATGGTACCTAGTAAGATATCTGTGTCATAGTTTTCTTGGAATAACTGTTATACGGCAAGCTGCATTGTTAATCGAAATACTATTTGTAATCGAATTCGGGCTGTTGAATTAGTTAAATGCAGGTAGAAGAAGGGTATCATCTACATTAGTACTTCCCAACTTTGAGATTATCATACCCCAATTATTTTTACAAACATGTAAGACACTTTTGGGGAGTGGTAGGCTAACCTTTTATTAGAATATGTACATGAACATGGCAAATGTTGCCACATCTGTCATATACCTACACAAGTCTTGTTTTCGGTGACTACTGATGGTGGCTCCATTATGAACTTCATGAATTAGGTTAATGCTCCAAGGGAAGGAATAGAAAAAGAAATATTCATTGGATCCTTTTGTGTATGGGCAATATAATTGAAGGGGTGAGTGAAGATCAGTGCCATAAAGGACACCATCTTTTCAAAACATGGGAAATCCATCTCATAGCATGTTCTTTTGACTCAGCACATGAGATGTAATTTATTGGGGGAGTATCATTGATCCGCTCAAAGGGACCCTCAATGTAAACTGAATCTCCAATGGCCCAATAATAATTGATCGCATGGCTATCTCCTAGTTCTCCAAGATAGGGTTTTTGGATGTGAACAGTGATAGAGGAAAAAGGGTTTCTTTTGTAAATAATTGGTGTTTGGACAGTGTCACTGTGTTTTTTGTGGGATTAGATCTAATCAAATGGTTAGAGGGGTATGCCATCAAAATCATGATTGTATCTATTTAAAATGATACCCATTGGATTGTTCGCACTGCATTCAAATAATTAATTGTATTTAATCAGAAAATTTTTAAGTTGTGATATTTAATGCTAGATACATTGTGAAAGTCACACACTGATAAGTAAGGAATTAGGTACTTTGGAAATTATGATGTTATGACTATTGCCTTAAGCTATTATTTTCTATGACCTACCTTCATAATTAGAGTTTGAGACGCAAGGAGCGGGTAAATGTAGCACATGCAATGATCTGGTTTCACATTAGAACACCCTATCGAGCAATTACTATCCTTTAAAAGGGTGGTTCTGCTGCAATTACTAGTTCTCCTTTAACTTGTACAATTCATGTTTGTTTGCTTCTTTTCGCACAGTTTTGATGTTACTGATGGTGGCGTCGATTGTCTCGTGATTATATGCTGTTATAATTAATGGGCTAATGGATCAACGAAAGTGAACAACACGAGATACATCTCTTTGATTTATATCTCTCTTAAATTCATGTATTTCTTGAATTCATGAATCCTACTGATTTATCTATGTCCTGAATTCATGCATCTCTTGAAGCCATGATTCCATTTAATTGATGTATTTTTTTCAGTTCATGTTTCTCTTGATTGCATGAACTTTCAAACTACATAAATTGACTAGATCTATTCTTCATTCCAATAGATTTGAACAAGGTTCGAAGAAGAAATATCTCTCATCTCTTCACTTCAATTTTTCTAAAGTGTGCCGATTTCGAGAAGTGTTTGACAGATTCCTATTTGCATAGTGTTAATTCAAACGGGTTCAAGGTGTTATATCTTGGAGGCATAGTTTGTAAAAATGCTCGGTATCATTGACATGAATTAATTGCCTTAATGAGATTTGGTTAGCCATACATCACCTCCTTCTATTTAATTCAATTACAATTTATAGCAATTTGATTTGTCAAGAAGAAAATGAAAACAAAAGGGTTTCAGGGCAGAAACTAAAGTAAGCATTCCCAATATGATATGTAAGATATCCTTTTTACAACTCTCATCTAAGAAACCTTAAAACAAAGTGAATGGTCCAAAATAACCTTATCACTAATTTAAAATTCAGAATATAACAAATCTCCACCTTGACTTCAAATTTTCAGAAGAGCATTTTACCAAACGCCACAAGACCTTTCTCCCTCACCTTCAAGAGTGACTACACAAGGCCACCCGCCAAACGGCAAAATTAACGACGCACACCCTAAGCCTACGTGAGCGTACTCAATGTAGGAAATAAGGGATGAACTACCATCAACACCGCCTAATTCAAACAGCGAGAACACCAACCAAATCCAAACAATGCTTGAACTTGGTCAAATAAATTGGTTTAATTAATATATCTACTGGATTATCCGTTGTAGGTACTTTCTTGACTATTATTGTACCTTTAGCAACCTCATCACGCACAAAGTGATAATAAATATCGATGTGTTTCGGTCTCTCGTGATACATCGCGTTCTTGGTCAATTGAATTGCACTTTGGTTATCACAAAAGATAACGGAGGCTCCCTCCTGCTTTACCCCAACTTCTGTAACCAAACGCTTTAACCAAAGAGCTTCCTTTGCTGCCATGTACTCTGCTTCGGTGGTAGATAAATCAACTATGTCTTGCAAAGTTGTTCTCTAACTAACCGCGGAACCACCAAGTGTAAAAACATAACCTGTCAAAGATATCCTTTTTATCGAGATCATCTGCATAATCAGAATCAATGAAGCCAGCATTTGAATTCCCTATATCACAACCTCTATCAAAGACCAAACCAACATCTGAGGTATCCCGGATATACCGAAAAATCCACTTCACTGCTTGCTAGTGAGCTTTATCTGGATTTGCCACATACATGCTCACAACACTAACTGCCTGGGAAATGTCTGGACGAGTGCATACCATAGCATACATAAAACTATCCACAATACTAGAATATGGAACTCGAGACATCTCATCTTCCTCTCCTTTGGTTTTCGGTGATAAAGAAGCAGAAAGTCTAAAATGGGACGCCGGAAGAGTACTTACCATTTTAGCATTCTTCATACCAAACGTTCAAGTACTTTCTCAATATACCACTTCTGCGAAAGATATAACTTTCCAACCTTTCTATCTCTACAAATCTCCATACCTAGAATTTTCTTGGCAGCTCCAAGATCCTTCATCTCAAATTACCTGCTAAGTTGCTTCTTTAACAACTGTATCTCTAACATGTCCTTTGCTGCAATAAGCATGTCATCCACATACAATAATAGATAAATAAAAGAACCATGACACAATGTTTTATAGTGCACACAACTGTCATGTGCACTTCGCGAGTAGCCATGACTTAACATAAT
Source organism: Rhodomyrtus psidioides (assembly GCA_021437785.1). Taxonomy (NCBI): domain Eukaryota; kingdom Viridiplantae; phylum Streptophyta; class Magnoliopsida; order Myrtales; family Myrtaceae; genus Rhodomyrtus; species Rhodomyrtus psidioides. Next base: position 2,640,958 of record JAILYB010000087.1, on the reverse strand, counting down.
GCTATCAAACCTCTTGTACCATTATCGTGGAGATTGCTTGAGACCATACAAAGAGCGTTTCAACCTGCAAACATGATCTTCTTTACCCTCGACAATGAATCCCTCGGGTTGAGACATATAGATTGTCTCCTCAAGCTCGCCATGCAGAAAAGCGGTCTTGACATCAAGTTGCTCAAGTTCTAGATCATAAAGGGCCACTAAAGCAAGCAACACACGAATGGAACTATGTTTTACAACTGAAGAGAATACTTCATTGAAGTCGATCCCTTCCTTTTGACTAAAGCTCTTCGCTACCAAACGTGCCTTGAATCTTTCATCTTCAACACCTGTGATTCCCTCTTTTCTTTAAAAAATCCACTTGTATCCGACAACTCTTTTGCCCTTAGGCATTTTCATAAGATCCCAAGTTTGGTTCTTATGAAGAAACTTCATCTCTTCATTCATTGTAACAAGCCACTCTTCAGATTTAGAACAAATAGTAACTTCACGAAATGTAGAAGGTTCTTCAATACGAAGCTCTTTAGCAACTGTATGAGCATATGCTACCAAGTCAGTAAAACCATACCTTTGAGGAGGCTTAATTTGTCTTTTAGCTCTCCCTGCGGCCAAAGTCTGAGGTTGTTCAACTTCTTCTATTTCTTCTTTAATCGAATCTGAGTCTTGTTTCTCACTGTCAATTTCTGGCAAAATAAGAATGTCTTCAGAGGTTCTTAGTGGATGCTTTACATTAAAATTCACCTCTTTCGCTATATTCTCTTCATTAATATCTGTAGACTCAATAACCTTTCTTTGATCAAGCATATAATTTTCATCAAAAGTAACATCTCTACTGATTATAAACTTTGGTGACTAAGGATCAGAACACCACAATCTATATCCCTTAACTCCATCTGCATAACCAACAAAAATACCTTTTTTGATAATAAACGGGACATCCAAATACTTTCAATACAGAATAATCAGAAGGTTTACCAAACCATACATCGTTTGGAGTCTTACATTCAATTGCGATAGAAGGAGAACGATTCACCAAATAGCATGCCGTGTTCACGGTTTCAACCCAGAAATCTTTATCAAGTCCAGCATTAGAAAGCATACATCTAGCTCCTTCTAAAAGTGTTCGGTTCATGCGCTCTGCCACCCCATTCTGCTGAGGTGTACACTTGACTATTCGATGTCGAACAATACCCGAATCTTCACAGTACTTGTTAAAATCACCTCCGCAAAACTCAAGACCATTGTCTATTCTAAGACGCTTTATCTTCTTGCCAATTTGATTTTCAATCAATATCTTTCACTTCTGAAACGTATAAAAAATGTCACTTTTACGCTTCAAGAAATAAACCCATACTTTCCTAGAAAAGTCACAAATAACTGTCAAAAGATAAACTGCACCATCTTTTGATGTAACCTATGCAGGTCCTCACAGATCGGAGTGAATATAGTCAACTGTGCCCTTCGTCGAGTGCACCCCAGTACTGAAACTAACTTTGCGATGTTTCCTGTAAACATAATGCTTACAAAAATCAAGTGGAACTGTATGCTCCCCCCCAGAGTAAACCACACTTACTCAGGATAGTCATTCCTCTTTCGCTCATGTGGCCCAACCGCATATGCTACAATCTTGATTTATCAGAATCTGAAGAGGATGATATATTTAAAGAACCCATAACGGTAGTACCCTGCATAATATAAAGACTATTTTTCTTGTTACCTCTCATCACAATCAAAGAGCCCTTTGAAATTTTCAAAACTCCACCTTCACCAGTATACATGTATCCAATGGAATCCAAATTGCTCAAAGAAATAAGGTTCTTCTTCAAATCTGGGATGTGCCTAACATCTGTCAAAGTTCTTACTATCTTGTCATGACATTTGATCTGCACTGTACCAATATCCACAATCTTACAAACTGCATTGTTACCCACCAAAATTGAACCACCGGTGACTTTCTCATATGCGTGGAACCAATCTCTATTTGGACACATATGGTATGAACAAGCCGAATTCAAAATCCATTCATCGTCTACGCAACAATTCGAAGACAAAATAGTAAGACTCATTATCCTTTACTAGACTAGCTGAATCAGAATTGTCCATCCACTTTTTCCCCTTAGCTTTGAGCAAAGGACACTCGATTTTATAATGTCCGAACTTGTGACAATAGTAACATTCAACATTTTTCTTGTCCTGACCTGATCTAGATTTCGAACGCTCTTTACTATTATCGCATCTATCCCGATGATTCGACCTTCCCCTAACATCTAAGCCATAGGCTTTATCTGCGCTATTACTCGCATTCAACTTTGTACGCATCTTCGCGAAATTCAGCAAGGCCTTCACATCCTCAAGAGCTATGGATTCTCTTCCATACAACATATAATTCACAAAATTCTCATACGAGCTAGGTAGCGAGCATAACACAATTAAGGCTTGATCCTTATCATCTAACTTCAAATCTAGATTTTTTATATCCATAAAATTTTATTAAATTCATCTAGATGTTCATAGATAGGAGTACCTTCTTGAATATTTAATGTATAAAGACTTTGCTTCATGAATAATCTCGTCATAAGAGATTTCTTCATATAAAGACTTTCTAGCTTTTGTCATAATCCCGAAATCGTTTCTTCATCAGCAACTTTAGGAAGCACCTTGTCAGACAACGACAATTAGATGGTCCTATGTACCTTTTCTTCCATCTCCTCGATCTCTGTGGTAGTCATGTCGTCGGAATAATTGACATCCAAAGCTCTAACCGAGCCTTCCTGACGCAGCAAAGCTTTCATCTTTATCCTTCATAACCCGAAATTATTTTGGCCATCGAAAGGTGCCACTTCGAACGTGATAGATGCCATCTCGAACAAAAGACCGAAATTCCTTTGTTCTGATGTCAATTTATTGCGTAAAACGCTAAGAGATGTGCAAATTCAAGCGCGTAACATCAATGATGAAAGTAAAATAAAAAACACACGAAATACGATATACGTGAAAAACCCAAAAAAGGGAAAAATCACGAGGAGAGAGAGGGGTTTCACTATAATAACAAGTACAAGCGTACAATCAAAGATCCAAAGATCTGACAAGAAAAAAGTGAAAACAAAGGGTTTCAAGGCAGAAACTAAAGTAAGCATTCCCTATGTAATATGCAATATATCCTTTTCATAGCCTCCATCTAAGAAACCCTAAAACAAAGTGAATAGTCCAAAATAACCTTATCACTAATTTGAAAGTCAGAATATAATAAATAATGTGTTTGGTGGTCTTGGCCCTCTCTCAACCCAAAAACCAGCTCAAAGGTTGAGAGTTTCCCTCACACTTATAGACCGACTACCAGCCCATTCCACAACAGATGTGAGACAACTCCAATAATCTCTCCCTCACACATCGGGCCATGGGTCAGAGGGAGCAACAACCCGTATCTCTCCCGTGTGACTATTGGGTCCAGACTTATTGGTAATCTGGGCTTTGATATCAGTGTTGGGTGGTTTTAGGCCTCTCTCAACCTAAAAGCTAGTTCAAATGTTGAGGCTTTCCCTTACACTTATAAACTGACCACCAGCCCTTTCACAACCGATGTGGGACAACCCCAACAAATCTTCTCACAAGAGATTTATAGATCAAAATCTGAGAATGATGAAGCTGAGGTTGAGTATGTAGAATTTCGAAGGAGTAAGAGGTCATAGATTGAAAAAAATTTCAGACTTGATTTTCTGACATACATATTAGAAGGCGAGCCTCAAATGTTTAAAGGAGCAATGTCATCTCCAGATGCTCCCTTTTGGATTGAAGCTGTAGACAATGAGATTGATTCTATCTTAAGCAACTGATGTAGAACAATTGGCATGCGTTTATCTCTCTAAATTGGATTGCCAAAAGCTGGCGCGACTTTGCCGGTAATTTTGGATCTTGGGTCAAACGATCTCGGATCGCGCTCAAAATTGATTGGTTGAAGCGAAACGCCCGGCTGATTCAAAGTCACCGCTTTGCTGTGAGATATGATGGCTTTCGGCATTTCGGGATCGTTTAGACCACTTTTCAAGCAGTTTTCTATTTTAGGCAATTTAGAATATTCCGAAATTTTGTTATCTTTAATTCGAATTCTATTAGGGTAGGATAGATATGATTTTGATATTGTTACTTTAATTATTCTGATGCTTAAAGGAGCCCTATCTATATATATATATATATGGCGTCCATCTTTTGTGATTGGATCTTATCATTATTATTCAATAAAATTCGTGCATTCTTTGGAATTGCTTTCCAAGATTCGCTTCTATCTACGTCAGCAACCATACTTGAGAATTTGTTAATCTTTCATCTGGAAATAAATCAATTGGATGTAAATAGATATTTTAGAAAAAGTGTAAAGCTGTTATTTTCATTGATAAGTATAAAGCTTGGCTTGTTGCCAAACGATTTAGACAAATAGAGGATCTAATTAACTTTGACACTTATTCACCTGTAACAAGAATAACATTGATTAGGATGTCGATTGTTATAGCTTTGCTATATAATTTGAAGGTTCATCATATAGATGTGAATACTGCATTCTTGAATGTTGATCCCGACGAGGAGATTTATATGGAATAGCCTAAAGGATTCAAGGTCAAAAGACAAGAACACAAAGTGTGTAGATTTGTCAAATCATTTTATGGACGTAAACAAGTTCCTAAGCAATGGCATGGGAAGTTTGATCGCGTGGTGATCCAAAATGGATACATAATCAATGAATGACAAATGTGTGTACACTAAATCCACGTCCATTGGATGTGTATTCATTTGTCTATATATCAAATGATTTGCTTATTCTTGAAGATAACGCTAAGGTTATCAAAATAATCAGGAATATTCTCAATAAGAACTTTGAGTTAAAAGACTTAGTTGATGCAAACTCGGCATCAAAATTCTAAGGAATTCTGATGGTCAAGGTTTAGGAGAATTTCATTTCGTTGAAAAGTTAAGTTAAAGGATTTAGCATTAAAGATGCAAATAATCAGTTTCTCCCACACCTAACCTTAAGAAAGAATACTGGGAACAATATTCGGCAACGAGAGCATTCTCAAGTAATTGACAACATCATGTACATCATGAACTACATTAGATCGGATATTGTGTGGTTAGTAGAAAAATGAGCCGATTTACAAGCAATCTTTTTCACAAGCATTGGAATGCTCTGTTGAGAGCATTAGGTCATTTAAAAAGTAGAAAATATTATTTTATACAATATAGTAAATATCTAACTGTTTTGGAAGGCTATAGTGAAGACAACTGGATTTCGTATTTTGATGAATCGAAATCAACTAGCGGATATGCGTTCACACTAGGAGGCATCGTGGTATCATGGAAATCCTCAAAGCAAACTTTGATAGTGCACTCCACGATAGAATTGGAGTTTGTTATTTTGGATAAAGCTGCTAAAGAAGTAAATTGGCTTTTTTGACACAAAAAAAGTAGATTGGCTTTGACAATTTTTAGAGGATGTTTTGTTGTGGCCAAAACCTATGCTTGCGATATGCGTTCATTGTGACAATCAAATAGCGATTGCAAGGGCACATAATGTGACATATAATGGTAAGTCTAGAAATATTCTTTGTATACAAAACACTGTAAGGCAGTTGCTCTCGCATGGAATAATTTCTTTAGACTTTGCAAATTCACATGAAAACATTGTAGATCCGCTGATAAAAGGTTTGTCGAGAGAGTAGGTAAACTACGCATCGAAGAAAATGGGGTTGAAAGCCTTAACCCAATAAAGAGATTCTAAAGTGGAAACCTAACCTATGTGATTGGAGATCCCATGGACTAGGTTTGATAGGACAACACAAATTTTAAAACTCTAGTGTGTGCATTATCTCTCTTTCCTATGATGTAATAGTGCTTGCAACAGAGTTTTTCTTTTTTATTACGGAGTTTTAAGGGTACACTATTTGTTTAATTATTTCTAAAGCTTGGATTTCAACATCCTAGTGTGGTATGACAGGATGCCTTTCATAGGATTGCACCTATATGTGTGGAGTTGGCCGACTCTATGAAATTTTTTGAAGGCTAGATTTTCTGAAGCACACATGAATCCTACGAGATTCAAGGCCGAAAGAATGAACAGAACCGAGAGCCAATTTTGATTCGGATATACTTTGCGTGAGGTCTATTTGCTGGGCTTACACCACCAATTGGCATTTGAAGGTCTATTCTACTGACTGGTTAAGTATGTCCTATAGATTTTCACTGAAAAAAGTTCAAAGCGAAAGCTACCTATCTTTTTGCAGTGTACTTCTACAGGCATATTTATAATTCCTCAAGTCAAAATATTTTGACAATCCACGAATGTGGTGATTGTTGTAATTAATGGGTTAATGGATCAACGAAAGTGAGCAAAAAGAGATAACATTTGTTTGATTCATGTATCTCTTGAATTCATGAATATATTTAATTGATGTATTTCTTCAATTCATGTATTTCTTGAGTACATAAATTTTCAAACTTTATAAATTGATTTGATCTATTCTTGATTCCAAGAGATTTGAACAAGATTCAAAGAAGAAATACCTCTCATCTTTTCACTTCAATTTTTCTCTAATTGTGTCGATTTGGAGAAGTGTTCGTCAGAGTCCTATTTACATAGTGCTAATTCAAACGAGTTCAAATTGTTGTACATTGGGAGGCATAGTTCGTGAATCTGCTCAGCATCGTTGGCAGGAACTAATCGCCCTTAACAAGATTCGGTTAGCCGTATCTCACCTTCTTTATAATCCAATTACAATTTCATAGCAATTTGATTTGTAATTGTATATTCATTTACTTGTTGACTTACCATTATTGAAGTCGTTATCGCTTTTTCCGTGTTATTATTATTTTTTTCTGATTCCAACAAACAATATTATCGTATGTCCTCCACATATTATTTTTCCAACACATGCGAGTACATCGGATCATCTGCATCTCGAATGAGATCCTGTTGTCTCCCTCTCCAATGCAACCAATAGGACCTTTCTACCCCATATCAAGTTGAACGTTCCTGTTATATGGACTCCATGGGCAAATGAACCCGCTTTGCACAGAGGAGAAAGTTCATCAATCTTTTGTTTGGACTGTGAGCAAATGAACCCGCCTGAAGTGGCTCAACTCCTCTAGGGGTGTCATTATAAGTCGCTTCTTCGATTGCCAATCACGATTACTGATTTGTTTAACTGCGATTGTATCTTTTTCCAAGGGATTAGCCGGTGAATTTATTTGGTTAATCAACACATACTAGTTCTTTTCCTTATGATAATTCGAATATTAGATTTCCTTGAATAGTAGAGGACCGGTTTGACTAATCTTTATAAATCCATAAATCAGTCACATTCAGCCTATTCTCTCATTTAGATTTGCCGCATGCTCTGTGCTATACAATGATAATTTGAACCTTTTGCGCTCAATTTATGTAGGAAATTCTTTTACAGACCGAGTCTAGCAATCACATATTCTTGCAACAGGAACTCGTACAATCGATTAGTATGATTGATCTGATCCACAATTACACTGGTCCAGCCAAATATTTGCCTCTTACCTATGTTGTAATTAAGCAACTTTTAAACTGATTAGAAAATGAGATAAGATACAGTTGAGGAAACGTAAAAGGAAGGTGAGAAAAAGAAAGAGAGGTAATGGCAAGAAAAAAAAAAATTCCTTACAACGAAAATGATTGATAGCTTACATATATATATATATATATATATATATATATATATAGAGAGAGAGAGAGAGAGAGAGAGAGAGAGAGAGAGAGAGAGAGAGAGACGTTTTTTAAAAGAGAATCCTTAATGGACCTTATTTTAAATAAGGCCTAAATGGCCCACTTAATATCTAATATAAGGGTTCATCTCACGTACATCTCAATGAAGGTGGCACGGGTGATACACGTGCTCGCCGGCTGGCGAATATTTGGTCAGCGAGGGAGTTTGGTCTCTTATCTGAGACTAAACTGGCAACTTCAATACGGTATTTGAAATAAGATTCACTCTAAACTCTCTTTTGCGAAAACGGCTTCACTTCAAACTTTTATTTGAATTTTTTTCCAATATATATATATATATATATATTTGCTTAGAGATTTTCTTGTTCAATTTCGTTGTTCCGACACCAGGAACAAAACACCACATGCCTGGTAAAGTTTCAATGGTTGTGGGCCGATCTCTCTAATATTTGCCCCTCCTTAATCTACACCTTTTGTTGCCTACGTAAACATAGCCGCTTCCACTTAACCTAACATTGTAAAATATTCATGATTTGGTAATAATAGACACGAGAGAATCAGATTAGATTATATTTGATTAAGCCTGAAGGGCACTCAAAGTGTAGCTAGTGAAATGTAAATTAATTACGGTGAAGTGAATCATGTGACTTGTACTTACCTATCTTGGCTTTTTAAAAGAATTAGATGCATTGGTGTCCTTCGGGAATTCGGAGACAAGAATCCCAAAACCTTGTCCTCTATCTCTCAACATATGCCCAAAGGAAAAAGGTGAAAAAAAAAAAACCTCTCTACATGAATTACAACCATTAAAAGAACAACAAACCAATCCCCCCCCCCCCCCCCCCCCCCCCAACCCAAAAAAAAAAAGAAACAAAAAGAAAAAAAAAAGTAAAAAAAAAAAGAGACCTTTGGCTAGGATTAAATGTTATGTACCTTGAACTAAAGTGATTAGTTCTTGATCCGATTCGGTCCCACCCCAGAACCGGGCCTTTAATTTTAATATATCAATTAAAATTAAGTTTGCATTTAAAAAAAATAAGAAAATAATCGATGAATTATTAGATTTACATTTAAGAAAATAAAAAAATAAAATTAAAAATAATCGGTTTGGTCCGACGGCTCATGGTTTGGTCTGTCCATCTTGCTCACTCTTACCTTGAATGTGCCCTTGTCTATCCGATCGTCGTAAAAATCGAAAATACGTTGGTTCGATTTGTGAACCCTTTTCATGGAAATTTAGTAAATTAGTTTTTAACAACAATAATCTCAATGTCAATCAAGATTAGAAAGCTTTCCAAAGTCTACCAAATGACAATGAAAGAAAATGGAGTCTTAAATATATGTGGCTTTACCAAGTGAAACCAATAGAAATTCAATGACCTTCCCTTTGTCCCAATTGATGGCTAGAATTTGGGGAATCTGTTATGGATAAATTATATATGTAGTTTCATAATTTAGATTTTATCTTGACTTGTTCATCTTTTTAATGGATTTTTGCTATCGGCTTATGGGGATGTTTATTGTTGCTTCAACTCTCATTTTGTTTGACTAAAAATTACACCAAAAAAAGGAATAAAAAATTAAATAGAAAAAGGAATTAACTGATTTTTGGGGAGATCCTAGAACCGAATGCAAGGTCGGTTCTAATGTATACAATCTACAGCCTAGAACTACTCTACCCTATTAACAATCTACAATCTTAGGTGGCAAACTTAGAGCAAACACCTGATGAAAACTTTATTAGAACATACTCATATAGACCACACATAACCCTTGCTTTGCGCGAATTGTCTTGGAAAATTGATGATTAAATATGATATACAAACATTAAAGCATAAAGAAAATCTTAAACTTATATATATCTTTTAAAACCATTTGTATACTTATATGAAATATTGTGCCAATTTTAAGGTAGGAAACTTTGTACGAAAAGGGAGTTACAATTACATTAAAGAATAATGAAGAGAGAGGAGAGGGAGATGGACTAGGGTAACAAATGGGCAGTAAAGTGAAAGAAAAATTCTTTGCAAGGAAAATGATTGATCCCTTACAATTTATAGTCTCATATATCAACCTTAAAGACAAATTTTACGGAAGGTGTTATTATATTAATCTATATAGATATAGATATAGATATAGATTAGTGAAAATTAATGACAAATTTGGAGGACTTTCAAATCAATGCTTTAATGTGAATTTCCCTTCTATATTAAGTAAATTTAGGTTCAATCCGAGAGAGAGAGAGAGAGAGAGAGAGAGAGAGAGAGAGAGAGAGAGAGAGAGAGTATTATGGAATTACGAACTTGTCCCTTGCAGAACAGCATGTTACAAGATGTACAACATCTTAAGGCCAAGGCCAAAAACAGTTTAAAAAAAAAATTGCTTAGAGATATTGTCTTGTTCAATTTCTTTTTCCCGACATCATGAACAAGACACCACATGCCTTTTACAAATTCTTAAGGCTGGGGGGGCGATCTCTCAAATATTCCCGCTCCTTGATCTGCATACATCTTTTGTCGCCTACATAAATTTAGCCGCTTCCACTCGACCAAACGTTGCAAAAAACTCATGACCTGAAAAGAAAAAAGAAAAAAAACAAGCGAGAGAAAAATCATATCAGATTAAATTAAGCCAGAAGAAACACCTTAAAGTAATGTAACTAAAGCCAGGTGAATTGGATCATGTGACTTGTACTTGCCTCTTCAGGTTCTTGTAAAGAATAAGATGCATTGGTGTCCTTTGGGATTTTAGAGACAAGAATCCCAAAACCTTGCCCTCTGTCTCTCAATATCTGTCCGAAAGGAAAAGAAGAAGAGCCTTTTAGCCTCCCTCCAGGAATCACTCCCGTTGAAAGAAGAATGGAAAGAACTTGGGAAGGATTAAATTTTATGTACCTTGAACGCGTCCTCGTCGGTTCGGTCGTCGCCGATGTAAACTGGAAACACGTTGGTGCAATTCGCGAACCCTTTTCATGGAAATTTGATCATAATTGTTAGAACCGCAATAATCTCAATGTCAATCAAAATTACAAAGCTTTTCAAAGCCCACCAAATGACACTTTATGAAAAAAAAAAAAAGTACTAGACTAAGTGGGACTTACCAAGTGACTCCAATAAGAATTCAAGGGCCTTCCCTTTGTCCCACTTGATGGTTGGTCGAATTTCTAATACCTGGAATTATTTGATAAAAAAAAAAGTTTACTAAAAAGGCCTACAATATATAGTGATTAATTACAATAGGGTTAAGTGACGCTGACCTTTCTTCCTTGAGTCAGTCTAAGCTTTGGGTACTCCTTGATCACTGACCTAACCTGCTGTGCCAACTCGGTCCATTCCTGCATATATTGAGGAGGATCTGCTCATTAGTTCTTCATTCAGGGTCCGGGTCGGGTACATTCCGGCATAACAGACTAATGACAACAACGAGAAATAGTTACTGTTTGTCGCGTACTTTCTCGTCGACGCAGCGGAAATGCACGGACACGCAGAACTTATTGTTCTCCACCTTAGCTCCTGGTGTCGATTTAGTTCTCTCCACAAGTTCTTTGTACACCTGAGGACGAGAAAGTTCCAAAGAAAGGCAAATTTACTTATTGGCTCGTATCGTCATCGGCCTATACTCAGCGTGAATGGCGAGATGTTTGGGAAATAAGACCGACCTCATCGATCATCGGAAGAAACTCGCTGGCCGGCTGAAAGAGAACGGCTTGATCGCCCTGAGGGAAAATGGAGGTCAATTCCCAAATTTTCTCCAAATACAAGAAGAGAAATGAGAGGAGAAAGCATGGTTTTCCATAGTGAAGTCACCTTCTTGTACTTAGAGCCTTTCGCTGGGCCTTTGATGTCCATACCATGGCTTCCTGCGTAGTACAACTCACCCAACCGCACAAAGCTGTACACCTGATAAATAACCCGTCCACAACGCGTCATAACCAGAAAATTTTGTAATAACCGAGGTGACACTAGACAATATTACTGGACTGTAGCCTTTTTGACGTGGCAAGCTCCGATTGGATATCACTAGGTTCATGGCGCACGTGCATGCGACGTGCGCACCAAATTTTTTGTAAGCCGAACATGTTTCGGCCCATAGGGAGAAAAGGGAGAGGAAAAGCATGGGAATGCACCTTGTCTCTGCATCTTCCGCTCACAATAGCTGTAGGGAAGCACCTGGCAAGCTTTCTAACCGTGGTTCTCATCTGCGTTTCGAATGCAAACAACGCAAAAGCCGATGTGGTTGTTAGCGAAAAATCGGATCGAATGGCTCAAGATATGTTGAAATGGCCGAGCCGAGAGTGAAGAAGAGAGATGGAGGACCTTATGGGACATGAAAGCTTGATCCGGGTCATCGACTATCGGGGAGAGGGTCCCGTCGTAGTCCAGGAACATCACTATTTGTTTCCCTTGGGAGGCGTGGATTATTTGATCGAACATGTCCAGAGCCGAAGGATGCTGGAGCTGCTTTGGCAAAGCCGAAAAATAGATATGGTTAGATCAACCCGAAGGCCAATCACGTAGAATCATAGCAGGAAATCGAAAATGGAAAGACGAAGAAGAGCCAAACAAAAGTTGTGTTCTTGAGGCTCCACCATGCGATTTCTCTCTCTTTTTTTTTTTTTTTTGTCATTGCCGAGGTGACCGAGGCCGTGGCCGATGTGATATTAAGTACACGGCCGGCACGCATGGGCCTTTTTTTGTTTTCCCGATTCTTGGAGAAATAACAGCAAATAAACGAGAAGCATCCCGACCCTCCTTAGTTTGTAAGGGGATCGATCGAAGCCCAAAAACAACTCACCATCCAGGAACTGCTGTTGTCTTCAGTCAGAGAAGGCGGGGACTTCACATGGGTTGGAGAAGAAGCTTTCATCGAGTCGACCCAAGAGCTGATCCTCTGGGCACTGTTGACCTCGAGGTTCTTGAGCAGCTGGCTCATCTTGATGTACCCGCCGCTGCCGGGCACGACCGGCGGCTTCTGTGAAGAGGCGGGGTACATTGAGAGGGAAGCGGCGTACAAATCCGACATCATGTCAATCCCGTCGCCGGCGCCGCCGGCGCCAGCCACATTCTGTTTGGTCATCCCCATAATGCCTCTTCTTTTTTCTTTTAACAACAAAAGGAAAAACCACCTAACAAGTTCAGTAGGGACAGCCAAAACTGTGGAGAGACCCGAAGAGCTTTGCTTTGGATCCTACCTTGGGTAAAAGGACTAAAAGAGTGGATGGTTTTAAACCCTCTTGGAGTGCAAAAAAAGTTGCTCAATCCAGAGGCCCGGAAAGAGCAACAGCAAGCGGAACAAAGAGACTGAGGGGGAGAGAGAGAGAGAAGAGAGCAGAACAGAACAGAACAGAGCAGAGCAGAGCAAAGCAGAGAGAGCAGTGAGGGTGAGAGAGACGGAGGAACTTGAGGTGGATTTATAGTTGGAAGAAGACGCTATCCGACGAGAGAGGCCATGGCCCCCTCCCCCACCCACCCGGGCCACCCCAAACCCCTTAAAAAGTGGTGGGAACCCACTAAAAGTAAGGAGGGGCCCACAATGGGGAAAAAACACAAGAAGAAGAGAAATCCTTTTTGATGGGTAAGTCCCACTATTTCTCGTGGGGAAGGGGGACCTGGGTACTTCTCCATTGACCATGTCCCGCCGTTTTCCGACCGTCAACGTAACAGCCGCTTCCTCCTCCTCCTCTCCCGGACAGTTATTGCAAAGAACAACGATGTTTTGTGTTAATAATAGGGTTGTCCAATCGGGCCGGATAGACCGGTAACAGGACCGGACTGCCCGAAAATCGATTTGGTTCCCAGTTCTAACATGAACAAGTCCGATTTCCGGTTCCAAGTGAAAATCCATTGGGGAACCGGACCGATTTTGGAACCGATTCTCAGTTGCACTAAAAATAACATAATTTCTCTAGGTTGAGTTTAACTTTACATCGCCTCATTTGTTTCTTCTCAGTTTTTTTTGTCGCTTCTTTCATTATTCTCTGGAGCAATATTTTTATGGATGAATGGAGAATGGAGTTTAAAAATTTATTTGGGACACAGTTTTATAATTTATGCTTTATATTACATGTTTATGATTTTTATTATTTATAGTTGCACGTGGCCACATGTTTGAACTTTTCATCGTAAAAACAAAGTTTTGATTGTAATTATTGTCCAGTTAAAGAATTAGCAAACATTACTCTGGTAATATTTTAATAAGAACAGACGAGACGATCCCTATTTCTCAATCTATAGAAAGGAGATACCTGACTTCAAAACCCTGTGAAGGCACAAAATGTTCGTCCAAATATAATCAAAGTGTTAATCTAAATCTGTAGAACCACTGCCATTCATGAAGACGATTATGATTGTCATGAACAAAAAAAAAAAAAGTGTCCTCTTGTTAGCCCCAAAAAAAAGAAAAAAAGTTGATACTTCATATTAAAAGTTGGCATGATGAAATGCTAATGACTTTCGAACACAAGTATTGCATATCTAACGAACATTTTTATACTAGGATTTTCAAGTAGTTTGACTCTATCGCCACTCTCTAGCGACCAATTACTAAGTGGCCACGGTCTTCAGAGACTACAGCCCCCCCCTCACCACCTAACCACAATAAGCATCACCACCACCTTTCACGTGGACCTACCTCTCGATCTCTCTAGATCGACGAGTAAGGTGATGTGCAATAGTTTCAGTCTCCTGACAATGGAGATTGCAGCTACTGCTGTCGGCAATCGGCATTAAACGATCTCAAATTTTTGGGTCACCTGAGGTTGGCAATGTCGGATATGGGCTAGCAATCTTGGGTTTGAGGTCGTGCCGAGGAAAGAAAAGAGGATATCGAGACAACGTCCAGTTACCGGTCTATCCGAGCGAAAGGAAAAGGAGAAGAGGGGGGCGGAATAAGATTTGGACCGCATGGAATGCTCGCGGAGCAATACGTCAATTTTTTTCCGGAGATAATTCAATCCGTAAGTATGTTTTTCAAGATTCTTCAAGTATGAAATGTCTTAAAAACAAGTGAACAACTATCATAAATGTGCGTGTGAGTTGCGCTAGAGAAGTCTCACATTGGATAATTAATGCGGTGCTGAGCAGTTAATATATCCAAATCGGCTCATAACTCAATGACTTAAAGCTTTTGAGTAAAAGGCCACGGGCTCGAACTTGGGTTCCCTCTTGGCGATCTCCCCGGCGAAAGGTATCGGACTTTTGCTGCGTGCTCCCGACACTCTTCTCCCGTCGGATAAAAAACACATTCCTTAAAACTTTCTTATAGAAGAGGACACCCGGAGGCTTTGGGATTTGCTTTCTCCTTGAAACGACAAGTGGTTTTGATCACACAAAGCTGGCATGAGCCTTCCTGATTAATGTTTATATCAAAATGGTCCCCTCAATTCTGCAGGGGCTCTAAGAACGCCCCCTGTAAACACCAAGTAAAACAGCAGCACATCCAACCTAACCCCGGACATAACAAGCAAAACCGGCTACGATTTTATATTCTTTCTTTTGCTTATAGTCGTTAAAGTTCAATAATTGGATACCCCTCTTTTCGAGCTCTCGATTCATTACGGATTTCCCTTGATTAAAGTTCTGATTTGCGCACGAGTTCGCAAAAAAAAAAAAAAAAAAAAAAAGGATCTTGGAATGTGCCTCGGGCACACTACTGTCAACGGCCATGTATCCGTCGTCATCCTTGTAAGCAATTGCAACTGCCCGGGGAATTTATGACTTCTTTCCGTGGAAAAAAATCCGCCAAATGGACAAAGATATGTGAGAGCACGGAAGTGATGTTTTTCATGTATCGATTTTCGAAAATCATTCACCCCATGAAAAATGGAAGTCCTACAACTTGTCACGAGGGTGCAAATTTTATTTTTTTTTGTAAAGTAAGTATATATTGATATTGTCAAAGCGCTACGTACAAAGAAGTGGCCAAACACAAAATCTCGTACCTATTACGACACATAGGAGTGTCCTAAGGGGTGCAAAGGTGCAAGGTACTGCAAAATACATCAAGGGCCAACGCACACCAACCAGAATAGGCCAAACAATGGCCGAAGAAACAGCAGACCAAAATGGGTAGCAAAGCAAAGTGAACGCGCAGCAACCCGGGGGCCAACATAGACGGCCAAAGCAACGGAAAAAGTCAAAACGGCAGCCAAGCCAGAGAAAAACAATGAAAAATCGAACTAAACAGCAGCAAGGGGGTCATCAAAGATGGCAGGAGATATGCCACAATTCACTTGCAAACGTTTATTGTGGGGGGTGTCTTCAATGTGTCGTAAAGAGAGTCATTTGTCTCTCACTACCTTGAGGAGATGCTTGAGAATACCCGGCACGAATAAGGTCTTGTGCCTGAAAAGGATGTGATTTCTCTCCGTCCAGATAATATGGCATAAAGCCCCAAGGGAGAATTGGGCAAGTCGGTGGGGGAAGCTTCGACCACCAATGTGATGAATGGCCCAATGCAAGAAATCTTGCCAAGAGCGATTCCGCCACGACAAATTACATTTGGAAGCCCAAAATAAAGCCAGAGAACCCATGATGGCACACCCAAAGAACAAATGGTCAATGGAGTCTAGTCTAGACTGACAAAAGGCGCAAACTCCTTCAGTTATTCTGTGATGATTCGGTACAAATAACTGAGTTGGAAGGCGATTAAGCGTGACCAACCATAAGAAGAAAGCATGTCTAGGTGCCAAACTGTGATCCCATATGAGTGAATGCCAAGGAACAACCCACCCCTTGGCTCTAGTGACATCCCAAGCCGAAGAAACCGAGAAGTCACCTGATGAATTTCTTTGCCAAACCAGCCGATCCTCCCTCTCCTCTACAAAGGTGGGGGCCACGTCTGCCCAATCAGTGATGGTGTTCCACACATAAGACGGCTGCCACATCGAAGAATAAAAGGCTCTAACAGAGGCGTCCCGTGGAATACCAGAGCAAAAGATCTCCATATTTGTGAAAAGCTTGCATAGAGGACCTCGAGTGTGCCACATATCAAACCAGAATGAAGTCGTACGACCATTCCCAATCCTCCATTTGAAGTGCAGGTAGAAGTCCGGGCAAAGATCCAGTAATTTCTTCGAAGCCCAAGAATAGAAAGTAGGTTTAGAGGCCACCCAAAATTTTTAAAAAGGGTGTAATTGAGTCCTAATTTTTTTAAAAAGTGCAACAAAGTTCTAAGATTTAGAAGAACGTCCAATCGAGTCCTAAAACTTCCAAAATATGCAATCAAGACCCTTGTGACGGAAGTCCAATCGAATCCTAAAACTTTCAAAATGTGCAATCCAGCCCTAAAACTTGTGACGAAAGTCCAATCGAGTCCTAAGACTTTCAAAAGGTACAATCAAGTCATAAAACTTGTGACGAAAGTTGAATCGTGTCCTAAAACTTTTAAAAAGTGCAATCAAAAGAAAAACTTAATTTCACCAATTTGGCAAGTTTTATTACTTGATTGTATTTTTTTTTTATAGTTTTAAGACTCAATTGTGTTTTCGTCACAAGTTTTAAGACTTTCAACGCACTCATCTAAAAAAAAAAAAAATCGCCCTGCTCCGTGTTAAACTGTGATCGGTTATTGCGAAAATGGCACTATGTGTGGTTAAATAAGGATAATTTGCAAGTTATATAGACATGAAAAATAATTGTCCAGTACGAGTTAATAGCTGCGAGATAGGTCCAACCTAAATTTGACCCCGAAGATCGTAAGTACATACTAAAAATCCGGACGATCAAACGTAGCCTCTGTGGATTGTGTGATGGACGATCATTACAAATATTAACCTAATGAGAGATGAACAGAACCCCAAGAGTCCTTACCCCAAAAAAAAAAAAAAAAAAACAGAACCCCAAGAGCTTGTGAGGACTCCAAACTAGTACTATAAGTCTGAAGCAATACATCTGGTACAAAAACCAGGAGCTATCACACGTGTAATTTACCTAGAATTTTCCACACTGGGACAATTTGTTCTTGCTCTTTCCAAGCGAGTGCGAACGAGCCAGTTGTCCCGCCGTACGTGGGGCTTGATGTGCACGTCACATTGGTCATACACGAGAAGAGTTTTTAATTGGGTGAGGAATCAGTCCAAGACAGGCTTTGGCATGTTTGTGGTCAGAACACACCAGTTATCCTTTGTCACAAGCTTTTCTTTTGGTACAAAACAGGAATTCAGTGGACTGGTTAGGTTCAACCCTCTGACCTATGCATGTGTCTATGTCCCTAAACGGACGTAGTTAATGAGATTCGAACATACAGCCCGTGCCGCCCCCGCCCATATCGATTAGGCCGGCTCCGGCTGTATTTTTGCCTGTTGCCGGTAGAAAGCGGGAAGAGAATGTCGGAGAGAGACTCAAGCTCAGACTTGGACTCGTGAATGGCGAAATAATTGAAGATCAATTGGGTTGGCAAAGGAAGGACTAATTCATCATCTTCCCGCCCTTTGTTCCCTTCTCTGTATCTGGTCGGGGACTTACAATAATTTGATGGAATCATAACAGACGTTGGGATGGACCAAACATCATAATTTGTTCATTTCTTTTCCGTATTATATGTTCCTTTTTGTTCCAAGGTTTAAACCAGATTCCAAGTCTCATGTGTGAACGAGAACGAGAATGGGCGCTTATAATCGTTTGTCATTTTGCATTCTAGTGCAGCTTTTAATGCTATAGAAACCCTACAAATCAAAGCCACAGCAAAAATGTGAATCAGGAAGATTCCTTGGAGGGAGGAAATATTAAAATATTCATAAAATTGATTTTATAAGACCATGGAGGAGTTAATGCACCATGGAGTAATTAATGCAAGTTTGGTGTGATTATCATTACTATGTGTTATCATTACTAGGTGTCTTGGGTTTCATAGTAATTACATGTTGTGTCATCATTACTAGATGTCTTGTGTTTCATAGTAATTACATGTTGTCTTCATAGGAGTGTTTAGTTTTTGCTATAAATACTTGAGTGTGTTGTATTGTAAGACAAGCAAGAGAGAAGCCAAAGCAAGTGTTCTCCAATATACAGATTTTCTCCATCCATTTCGTGCCTCGCTTTTATTTACGAAAGGTCACCCACATTGTGTGTTTTCGGTTCCAACATTTGGTATCAGAGCTAGTATGGCATCTAGTAGTTCCGTTCAAATGCAGCTTCCAAAGTTGAAGGGAAAGAATTTCAACAACTGGGTTGTCCAGATGAAGGTTCTGTTCAAATCGCAAGATTTGTGGAATCTAGTTGAAAGTGGCTACAACGAAGTAGCCGATGCCGAAGCATTCGAGGCTTTGAGAAAGGAGGAAAAAGAATCTCTGGTGGAGTCCCGGAAGAAAGATCAGAAAGTATTATATGCGATTTTTCAAGCCGTGGAGGAAACGATATTTGAAAAAATATCGAGTGCCGAGACCGCGAAAGCTGCTTGGGATATCTTGCAGAAATCCTACAAATGCGATGATCGTGTCCGGCGGGTGCGGCTTCAGACTCTTCGAGGTGATTTCGAGTCTTTACGCATGAATGACTCGGAAACAATATCGGCATATTTTGATCGTGTGCAGGCCATCGTTAACCAATTAAGGGTTAATGGTGAAGAACTTCAAGATGTTCGTGTTGTAGAAAAAATCTTGAGGTCTTTGACCGAAAGATTTGACTACGTCGTCGCAGCGATCGAGGAAGGACAAGACGTATCAACTCTCACGTTGGAGCGGTTGATGGGTTCATTAGGCTCCCATGAGCAAAGAATGAACCAGAAGTCTACGGGTTCCGTTTCCGAGCAAGCATTGCAAAGCCGGGTCGCTCAACCAAACCGAGGAGGCTATCAAGGCGGTCGAGGTCGTGGAGGAGCTCGAGGTAGAGGTGAAAATTCAAATTTCACCAGAAAATTTAGAACGCCTGACAAATCAAAAGTCAAGTGTTTTAAGTGTAATAAATTCGGACATTATAAATCCGAGTGCCATGCAAAGGCGACGTACATGCCGGCGGAATATGCACATTCCACAAATGCTGAAGAGTACATGGTACTAGCATGTGCGAAGGATGATTCAACTATCGTGGATACCAACACATGGTATCTAGATACTGGGTGTAGCAACCATATGACCGGAAGAAAGGAGTTGTTCTCACAGCTGGATGAGACAAGCCGTGGCGAAGTCAACTTTGGGAATAAATCAAAAATTCCCGTGATGGGCAAAAGTAACATTAATATCAAATCCAAAGATGGTACTAATGTTGCTATTGCAGATGTTTACTTTGTGCCAGGACTTTTTTGGAATTTGCTAAGTGTTGGGCAACTTTCCGAAAAAGGCCACAAAGTTCACATTGAAAATGGAGTTTGCACAATCAGAGGTGTAAACAACAAGTTGATCACGACGGTACAAATGACGAAGAACCGGATGTTTCCCCTGACTCTTCAGACGAAGAATCTCTTGAGCTTTCAAGCGATGACGAAAGACAACAGCTGGTTGTGGCATCTTCGATTTGGGCATCTAAATTTTCGTGGAATGAAGCAATTGGTCCAGAAAAGGATGGTGACTGGCATGCCGTTGATTAACGATCCAGGGCGTCCTTGCGAAGGATGTCTCGTTGGAAAGCAGCACCGAGACTCTTTTCCAGTTGGAAAAGCCAGAAGAGCAAACCAACCGCTGGAGTTGGTACATACCGACATATGTGGCCCTGTTGAGGTGGAATCGTTTGGACAAAAAAGGTACATGCTAATTTTTGTCGACGATTTTAGTAGAAAAATATAGGTACACTTCTTGAGGGAAAAATCTGAAGCTTTTGGCAAGTTTAAAGAATTTAAAGTCTATGTTGAAAAACAAAGTGGCTTTAAATTGAAGGCGTTGAGATCGGATAGAGGTGGAGAATTTACCTCAAATGAATTTCACAAATATTGTAAAATTCATGGAATCAAACGTCAGTTGACTGCCAGCTATACTCCTCAGCAAAACGGTATAGCAGAAAGGAAAAACATGACAATTTTTGAAATGGCAAGAAGTATGCTGAAAGCTAAAGATTTGCCCAAGAAATTTTGGGCAGAAGCTGTTGCTTGTGCTGTATTTGTACTAAACAGGTGTCCAACAGTGAGTGTTCTTGGAAGAACTCCAGAAGAAGCTTGGAGTAGAAACAAACCAGATGTTTCGTTCCTACGAGTATTTGGGTGCATGGCATATCCCCATATACCAGACGAGCGAAGAAAAAAGATGGATGACAAAAGCGAGAAGTGCATCTTCATCGGCCACAGTGATACAACTAAAGGTTATAAGCTGTATAACCCGATCACTGAGAAAGTCATTATCAGCAGGGATGTCCAGTTTTTAGAAGATGAAGCCTGGGACTGGAATCAGAAGGGTGACCAGAAAAATATCACCATCGAAGATGAACAACTGGCGGGTGAGACAGAAACACCTCCATTATCTTCAACGAGTGATCCATCTTCCTCATCATCTTCAACTGGAGGTACATCTTCACCAACAGCAGTTTCAGAACCACAACTATGTCGTTCACAACGACTGAAGGAGACGCCAGCAAAATTCAGAGATTATGTGGTCACAAGAAATAGAAACAGTGATAGCGAAATCACTGATGAAACACTGGTAAACTTTTGTTTATTTGCTGATTGTGACCCTGTAACCTATGATGAAGCAGTTGTAGATGAAAGGTGGATTGAAGCAATGGATGAAGAAATTTACTCCATTGAGAAGAACGACACATGGGTGTTGACTTCTTTACCACCCGATAAAAAGCCTATTGGTGTCAAGTGGGTGTACAAGACAAAGTACAAACCCGACGGTCACGTGGACCGTTACAAGGCTAGACTGGTTGTAAAGGGCTACAAGCAGAAGCCAGGTATTGATTATTTTGAAGTATTTGCACCAGTTGCCCGGATGGATACTATTCGGATGATATTAGCACTTGCAGCTCAAAACCATTGGAGAATCCATCAAATGGATGTGAAATCATCATTTCTCAATGGTGTCCTTGAAGAGGAAGTATATGTGGAGCAACCACAGGGTTATGAGAAGAAAGGGCATGAAAATCAGTTTTACAGATTGAAGAAGGCTCTGTATGGATTAAAACAGGCACCACGTGCTTGGTACACACGTATCGACACATACATGTTGGAGCATGATTTTCAAAAGTGCCCTTATGAGCATACACTATATATCAAGTCAAATGCTATCGGTGACATCTTAATTGTGTGCATTTATGTTGATGACTTGATATTTACAGGGAGCTGTGAAAAAATGTTTGCTGAATTCAGGGAGGCTATGACTAGCCAGTTTGAGATGACTGATTTGGGACTGATGTCCTATTTTCTTGGTCTTGAAGTGAAGCAAACAGATGATGGCATATTTATTTCTCAGCAGAAATATGCTAATGATATTTTGAAGCGATTTAAAATGGAATCGCTGAAGCCAATCCGAACTCCCGTAGTAGAACGATTGGAGTTGAAGAAAGAAGGAACCGGTGAGCTGGTAAATCCCACTTATTTTAAAGGCATTGTTGGCAGCTTGAGATATTTGGTTTCTACAAGACCAGATATTACATATGGAGTGGGTATTATTAGCAGGTTCATGAAAAAACCCTACCAGTCACATTTGCAAGCAGCAAAGAGAATTTTACGGTATGTCAGTGGAACTCGTGATCATGGAATTTTATATTCTTATACTGACAACTTTGGTCTAGTGGGGTACACAGACAGTGATTAGGCAGGTGATACCGAGACTCGAAAAAGTACGTCGGGGTATGCTTTCTTTCTTAGATCAGGAGTATTCTCTTGGTCTTCCAAAAAGCAACAAGTTGTTGCTCTCTCGACAGCTGAAGCAGAATACATGGCATTAGCTTCAGCGGCTTGTCAGACGATATGGCTTCGTAGGATGCTGTATGAATTGATGCATGAACAAACGGGTCCTATTAAAATGATGTGTGACAATAAGTCGGCTATTGCATTAGCCAAGAATCCTGTATTTCATGGCAGGAGCAAGCACATCGACATCAAGTATCATTACATTCGTGAGCGAGTCAAAGATGGTGAAATCGATCTTAATTTTTGCAGATCAGAAGATCAGCTTGCAGATATTTTGACGAAACCCTTGAAGGCGGATTCGTTCGAAAAATTGAAGAAGATGCTTGGTATGGAAATCAATTTTAAGGGAGGCTATTAAAATATTCATAAAATTGATTTTATAAGACCATGGAGGAGTTAATGCACCATGGAGTAATTAATGCAAGTTTGGTGTGATTATCATTACTATGTGTTATCATTACTAGGTGTCTTGGGTTTCATAGTAATTACATGTTGTGTCATCATTACTAGGTGTCTTGTGTTTCATAGTAATTACATGTTGTCTTCATAGGAGTGTTTAGTTTTTGCTATAAATACTTGAGTGTGTTGTATTGTAAGACAAGCAAGAGAGAAGCCAAAGCAAGTGTTCTCCAATATACAGATTTTCTCCATCCATTTCGTGCCTCGCTTTTATTTACGAAAGGTCACCCACATTGTGTGTTTTCGGTTCCAACAGGAAAGAGAGGACTTTTCTCGAGTACTTTGTTCTCATTCACTCTCAGTCAGTCGTTCTCGTCTATGAAGCGATTGTTTCCGAGAAGAAACTAAACAGTGTTAGAAGCTAGTCGAGTTCCTACACCCGTTTATTTAAATAAATAAATAAATAAAGAAATGGTTACAAGCACTTAATTATGCGGTGATTGACTTGATTGACGAAGATGTCTTGCTCCAAAGTGCCCTAAAATCTATCAAAACAAGGACGTGCATAGATTTTGAATCTGTCATGAGTCGTGGGATTCTTCTTTATTTATTGCTTTAGCTTAGGAAATTGTGGATTCCGACAGCATTGAGTTCTCGTGTTGTTCAGAAATTTTCACATGCAGAGCTATGCTTTTTGGAAGCTCTTTGTCAGCTGGATGTCTTTCGGTACTTTTCTGGTTAATTTCCGAGTTTTGCGAGGCTGTGAGATCTTTCCTTTCATACTACACGAGTCAAAACAGGAGGTCTTGCCGTGCACAGATGGTGTGCGACTACTGGGTTTCGCCACGAGGCAAGAACAAAAACATGTAATAAAGTGAACAAAAAGTGTTGAGGAAACCATAATTTCTTCAATATTGAAAGTGATCATCCCGTGTTCCTCGGCTGATTCCACGCTTCTGATTTTGCTTTTTCAGGGTCTGTCTGGGTTATGTCTTTGAATGTCGACATCTACTACCAAAAAAGCAAATTGGCCAATTTTATTTTATTTATATCTTTTTCTTTTTCTTCTTTTTTTTTTCCCATGCAATTCTTCGTTGGGCTAGATAGTTCAGGAACATAATTTCGTATTTACGAGGAATCATTGAGGATCTATCGAGACTTTTGTTATTGCCCGATGTTGGAATTTTAGTGCTCTCCCCATGTTAATATGTCCCAAAAGTTTTTGTGTGAATGAAGTCCAATGCATGGCTGACGAGCATGTCAACCGAATATTTCTTTACTTAGTGAACATTATGTAAGGGTAATAACACGATTTTTTGGGCAGGAGTGAACCTCATATTGGATTGTGTTAAAAGTCCATTAGAAGAGTTTCTATCTCCCTCGAAGTTCCTATTTTCCAAGATCATGCATAGGGTTTTGCTAAGGTAACAGTGCTGTTACCCCCGCTTGTTTCTTTACGTGGCAACCGGCGGCCGGGACTGAGGAGGGATCCGTCGGCATTTACTTCACCAAAACAACTTCTAACCCTGATTTTATGAAAGGAAATAAGAACACATAATTTGCTCCAGGTATAGATCCCCAGATGAAAAGAAGCTTTTGAAATAATGGCGCGCGAACCGACAAAAGGAAGTTACTTGATAATGACAATTGGAGGTTTCATTTTTACTGTACTCATTTTGTTAACCATTCATATGATGATTCTCGTTGGCTGTCAAAAGGATGAATGATTTTTTCTTCCTTCGGATCCTACTAGCATGACAAAAACTTTCTGGCACGCAAACCAAAAGTTGTCCATTCAAATCCCATTGATTACGTACAAAATGTTCTAAATCAGAGTCACTTGTACCGGCCAAAGGTTTGGACTTAATTTCACGTGACCTGCAAGTATACCACGAGCGAGCTTTCATACAGTCGAATGTTTGAAACAGTTCATCTGGTTCAATGGACACATTCTCTATGACCGGTAGTTTTATCTGAAAAATATACATTGCAAGTAGTAGGGGATGCTTGTCTATGACGAACTCTCTTTGGAAAACCATTTATTTTCATATATATTTTTATTTTATATAATTATTTCTTTTCTCCCAATCCGTCTTGCTTTTATTTGATTTATTTTTAGGTTCATCGACCGCCGACTCCAACTAAGTTTGGATAAATGTGATGTTTATGTTGAATGGGCAACTGGACATAAATTTGCTTTTGAGAACCATCTGTTTTACATGTGCATAGTATTTGAAGAAACAAATTCAATGATATTCAAGAAAGAGAAAATCATGAGGAATTGACTACCAATTTTAGACGATGGATATCAGCCCATTTTTTTTTTAAATATCACGTAATCAAACGTTGAAAATTCGCATATTGTAAATAAAACTATTCAGATTTTGTAAAGTTTTGCGCTTATAATTGAAATTGGTAATTGTTCACATACTATTATAACTATGATATTTAAAAATTTATTGTTGCATTTAGATACAATAAAACTTCGTCAAACGCGGTCACAAAGTACTTGAAATTTTTGAAAATGTTGAAATATCAAATACTGAAGTGCACAATTGGTCCGTTTACGAAATCTTGAAGGGTGCGGTTACTGCTTTCTGTATTTTTTTTTTTAAAAAAATTCTATGACATTATCTCTTTGGTTCGATTCCCCATATGAGCACCTGTGATTTAAGTGGGGGGCCATGGCGGTGGGTTGCTGTGCTAGTCTCCCCCGAGGAATAGTCGAGTTGCGCGCAAACTGGCCCGGACACCTTGGTTATCAAACAAAAATATTGAATTGTTTCAACCAAAAAAAAAAAAACTACTGAATTGTACAATTGATTCGTTTTTAGAACTCAGAGAAAAAGTCTAAGTAATAAGGTTATACCGAAAATAGAAAACAATTATCCCATACGGGTGTCTTCTTATTATTGTTTTTTCTGTTGTTGTTAGTAACAGCTTTCTTGATATTGTTTCTTAGCTTGTGTCTAAAAACATTACCTTGACAAATTGTAAATGCTAATGCTGGTTTTCGACCCAGTATGACTCTAGGAACAAAAGATTACAACTTCATTTGTTTCGCAAAACATAAATATATTTTTTAAAAACGATCGCCTGTATCACTTACAAAATGAATGGTCACAAAATATTTACACCGTTGATGAAAATGTTTAGATATAATTTGTTATCAGTAATTTTATTGACAAATTATTTATACTTCGGAAATAAATGGAGTCACAGGAGAATTGGAACCAAAAATCTAGTATTACAGTCATAATTTTTTAGTATTTAAAATATATTAATAGAAATTAGAGAAGTAGATATTTGCTAGGACATATCATTGAACGTCTTGAAGAAAATAACTCTTAAAATTTGCAACAGGGTAGCATGTAGTTCGAGCATTAATCGTTTGATAAAGACAAGTCCTCTTGAATTGATCTTTGTCAGTTTCCACCACTTGGCAAAGACTTATTTGTCAATTCAAATTCATTCTCTTGGTCTTGCTCTCTGAGTTGCCTCTCTACCTTATTGGCTCAGTTGAAAACATCATTAAAGTCTACCATAGTTGGATTTCGACAATGTCGAGAATTTAATATCAAAAGATTTGGGTGAGTTTATGAAAATTAATTATATATATTATGAAAATTAATTATTAATTTTCATTCGTTTAGAAGTTAAGGGTAAGTGATTTCATTCCTTTTTAAAGGGAATTACATTTTCTCTCAATTTGAACTTGCTATTTTTAATACATGAAAAACGTTTTTGTTAGGATGCATGTGTGAGTTCTATTTGAAAATCTCACAATGGAGAATTGGTGTAGAGTATCTAATAATATATCCTAGTTGACTTATAACTCATTGACTTAAGCTTTTGAGTGAAGATGAGTCTAATTAGAAATGTTGACATGCTTGAAATTGTGCTTCCTCTTGGCGATCTTCCCAGATTAACGTATCAGGCTTCTGTTACACAATCCCTAACAAAGTGGTATCACATCTGTTGATTGATTAAGTGGGGGCTCCAAATTTGTTCCGATATTTGGTAGATGAAGTTGGGCGAACATTTCAGCCAATCGCATTGTGGTGTAACGACGCATGTCCAGTGGCAGACTTCATATCTTGACGTAGAAGGATACCTGGATTAATGGGGGAACAGGCTTAATACTAAGCTCACACGTAAGTGAGAGATTGTTAGTTGTATCAGAGAAATCCCGCATAAGATAATTACTATGGTGTAAAGCAGTTAATATATCATAGTTGGCTCATAACTCATTAGCTTAAATTTTTTAGTAAAGATGAGCCCAACTGTATATCTTAACGAGCACAGACTTAGGCTCTTTCTTGGCGATCTTCCCAGGTGAAGGTATCGAGCTTTTACTGCGTGCTCCCTAACAATTTTCCATAGATGAATTTAATTTTTGTTAGATAATTTTTCTTCAAACTGATTGACCTTTAGTTTGCTCTTTTGGGTTACCATCTAACACAGAAGCACGAGATGCCAAAGTTGGTTGTACTCTTCCACGGGAAACTTCTCTCTTTTGAAATTAGGTGACTTGTGAAATGAGTGGCATATAAGTTTCAAGCAGAAAAATATCATTCTGTAATTAGATCCATCAGCTTCCTTCTTGAGATTGTCCAATGCTTCGATTTTTTTTGCCAAATCGAATGTTTCTTTGATTTGATGTCTGCATTATGCTTTTAGTGGAAGATTCTTCTGATATGAAGCCAATCTAGTAACTCATCTGCATGCATCTAGCCTTTGAAATCAATAGTAACAACGTTCATGTTATGAAAACAAGTTCCGAAATAACAAAATTAACCAAAAATAAATAAATCAAATACCACATTTCACGGAGAGAGAAGTATAAGATTCCACTACAGATCAAGTGATAAAGCATATATTACAATCACACTCGAGTCACTCTAATATTCTTAGTGTTTTCTAGTCCCCAGTTACATCTAATAATTTTATACAGTGTTAACCCTCACAATTCCTTGCAAAATAGTATCTTAATGTCAAAAAAGAATTCACAAATATTACCCAAGAATTTTAATTGGTTTTAACACATTCAAATTGCATTAAAAAAGAGTTGGATACAATATAAAAAACCTACTCAAACCAAGAATCCAGTTTAGATTTGGTTTCCTTCATCGGCTCAAACTCATTGGAAATTTACAACAATCTCCACATTGGCTCGAAGTTTAATTTAAGCAAAAATTGCTTCATTGGAATCTGAACCTCGCTGGTACTCACCCTCAGCCTCTCATGGGTTTAGTCGCTACAAACATCTTCCAAATCCGAGACACGCTTGAAGTTTGCCATAATCGTGGACTTCATCTAGATACCAACTCCATTTGTACTGTAGCTACTCCACAAGGATTTAGAGACACAGCCTCCTCTATTGCAGATAAAGTAAAATAATCATTGCATCCATATCTATAGGGAGAACGAACACGCACATTGTCAAACTCAACAACTACAACAACTGTTGTCTCTCTATAGGCTGCACCTCAATACAAATACTATTACTGCGCTATTACCCATTATTTCAGGAGTTTCTGGTTGCAACTTCACCTTGAGCTGATAACCATCCAAATTTGTGTAAACTCTACTACAAACACTCTTACCCAAACATATTGGAGATTCATCATATGTACTATCGCAACGGACAATAGATGAACCTAATTCTGGGCATCACAATTCGAACCCTGATCACTTTGTGCATAGACTAGGAATATGACATTTCTTGCCTTTATATTGCGTTTACCATCACTAGCTCGAATATAACATGGACAAATAAATATTCTAAAAGAAGGATAATCAACGACATTTCTTAACCATAATTTTTCAAGAGTCCAACATCTAATCGTAGGTGATGAGGATATCTCCATTAGGTAGCTTGCCATATTGAATGTATCTGCTAGGAATTTCCTTGCCACTCCAATACTATAGAGTATTTTATTGAGTGCAGCGCAATGTCTTATCATGTTTTCTTTCAGAATAGTTTGTTTTCCATTCTATCAAACTTGTATCTCAACACAAACGCCCGAATCCTCCTCGAGTAGTCGTGTACGATTATTAGCATAAATCCAACACCTTTTCTCCAAGAAAATGCAACTACCTGCGAACATCCAAGTTAATTAACTTTGCAATTTTCGTGGTTTCTCTGACAGACATATTGCATTGAACTTTCCGTCATTTTCCTAAGTCAAAGCAATTACATATATTCAGTTCCTCAGCCACATATTAACATAACATATTCAGTTCACTTAGAACCTTCCGACTTTTTTCGCCAATGTGCCTAAACACATAAACATACGATTAAGATCTAGTCAATGACCTCACGATACAAGCATGCCTTCTACTTCTCACATTATTACCACCATAACATCGCACTTGTTGTTACTAATAAACACGTTACTAAATCGTATTATACTTCATTAAGAGTATAACTCAGACTCTAAAACGTAATAGATGATACTGACTTTTCATATCCATGCTAATATCAGTATCAAACAATAACATTCAGTAACTTATTTTCACATGTTGGACCTTATAACCAGTGGTATGCAAATATTAGGTCGGGTTACCATTAATAGTGATTTTAAGCAAAGGCTTTCAACTCCATTTCTTTTTAGGTCACCTTTATCACATATCTTAGTAGAACTTTTTGTAAAGGGATCGGTCTAGCCCAGTGTGGCTAGTTGAAACTGGTTCTACCAGTCCAATCTGACCGGCGGCTGGTACCACCCACCGAGGCCAATCCAAGCTTCTCCTCGCCCGTGAGCCATTTTTGGCATCCTCTCTGATAGTCTCAACAGGGTCAAGCCCAAGTCTCACCCGAACTGGTATTGAGTCGTGACTTACTCCTATAGTGCCGGTTTTGCATATTAAACATCTAAAAGGAAAGTTGAAATCGGATCATGCGTGTGCAAGTGTGACCGTGTGCAAAAGGACATTTACATATGATATTACACATGATATTGAGCATGGCGAAAAGTGAAGTTACTTACAAGAAAGTTTAACTACGAATTTGTTGTTGTTGCTCACGACAGCGAGCGTCATGTTGCCGCCCATTTCTTAGGGTTAGTAATTTCATTTATTGGGCTATTCCCCTATTCCTCTATTTTTCAAGAAATCAATAGCATGGCTACATCATCTACTCCCTTATTTGGTGTGCCATTTTTGTGGACGTCTCAAATTTTGTAGTCGATGTCGATTCATCATTTTTAACGTCTCTGATTCAAACCGAACATGAAGCTTTGGTTTCGTTCGGCTCCTTTATGGAAGATGGGTCAATTCTCAGATATAATACCTAAGATAGTAACTACTTCACCCAAATCTTTCATTTTAAAGTTTGAAGTTATATACTTCTTAGTCACATTGACTTCAATCATATTATTTCCAAAGATAAGAAAATCATCAACGTATAAGCAGACTAAAACTTCATGAATTTAGTATAAAAACACTTATCAACACTATTATACTTGAAATCATTGGGTAATATGATTGAATCAAGTTTCTCATGTCACGGCTTTGATGCTTGCTTAAGCCCATAAAGAGATTTAATCAAATTTAAATATTTCTCTCATTTTCTAGAAGAACAAAACTCTCTGATTGTTCCATATAAATTTTCTCATTTAAAAATCTCCATATAAGAAAGCAGTCTTGACATCCATTTGATGAATGCAATGTCATAAATGGATACTAAAGCTAAAATAATTCGAATAGACGTTATACGTGCTATAGGAGCATACATATAAAAATAATCTATTTCTTCTTTTCATCTATAACCCTTGGCTATTAATCTAGCTTTAAAAGCTTAGATAGAGCAATCAAAATTGCATTTTCTCCCGAAAACCCATTTACAGACAATATGTTTAGATCGTTTTGGTAAATTTGTCTACCAAAGGAATATATAGATACTATGTCTGGGAATAATATAGAGTTAACAAAGCAAGCTAGTTGACAATTGCTGGATGGATAAGCGTTGGGTTTTATTCGACTGAGTTTCGCTCGTAATGTAGCATTTAACGTTGTGAAAGAAATGACCATTGTAGGACTATTGAATGCTATGTACTTAAAAACCATTTGCAATCAATAAGATCTACTTGATGTGATGTTTTTTAGAGGTGAGTAAAAAAGACCGCTCAGACCGGGACCGATGGTCCGATTCCTGGTTTTAGGGGGATCCGGTCCGATCCTCGGTTCCTAAAATTAGAACTGGTGACCGGGCGGTCCAGTTACCAGTTCCAGGATCCAACTCCGGAATCGGACCGCCCGGTCTTAAAATAAAAGAAAAAAAAATATACCTCACATTTTAGTCGAACATTAGGGTTCCTTTTCCCTTTTTGCCAGACATATCTCTCGGTTATCTCCTCTTCTCTCGCCCATCTCTGTCTGTCTGCTCTGTGCCTTTGTCTCAAGCGTGCGAGCGCCTCTGCTCGACACCTCCAAAGGCTCCCCCCCCCCACACACACACACACACACACTCTCTCTCTCTCTCTCTCTCTCTCTCTCTCTCTCTCTCTCTCTCGATCCCTTAGTCGCGCTTGGTGAGTCTTTTTCTATGATGATTTGTGCGTCGATTCTTTTTTGCTCCTCCCTCTTTGCGATTGCTCCAATTCTTTTTGCTCTCTCGCTAGCGACATCTTCTTCTTCTTCTTTACTTACCCAACAGTGAATTCTATGGAATTAGGTCCTTTTTTTAACCCTCATTCAGTTTTGGTATAGGATGGGACATAGAACAGAAATGGATAGAGCTCATTGACTACTTCGTGAAGCAAGCTTCCTCTTTTTCCTTTCGCGACTTTCTGTGGAATTGGTCCTTCTCCGGGATTCTCTTCGTCCCCAACGTTCTCAAGGTATCGTCACTTTCTCTTTTCCCTTTTGCGATTTTTTGTGCTGTTTTTTCTAATCAATTGAGTGCTTGTTGCTTTGCTTTCCCTACTTTGTTCTTGTCTTGTCATGGTAGGAAATTTTGGTATTTACCTGGGAATTGTGATAGCAGAATTAGTTGGAAGGATATGGATGATTACCGGATCACATATGGATGGATTCGTGTAGTTCTATTAACAGAGGGTTAAAGTGGTTCGGCCTATTTTCTCGCGATGCTTGTGGGTTCGTTCTTTGAAGTTAACCACTGGCTGTTTCTTTAGTATATAACAGAGGGTAATATGTTTGATTTAGGTGGTCTACCTATATGTTAATGGAAGTGGACAAATCCATCGATGAAGTGATTTCGCCAATGGATTCGCTTGAACATGAAGGTGAAGAGTCTTCGAAGAGGAAATCGACACAAATAAGGTATCTCATGGTTGCTCAACTGATACTAGTAAACGAAAATCATTAAAAGCCTGGCTTCATTTTTGTAGAGGCAACAAAAATAAGAAGGGGAAAATTGCGGTGTTGTGCAAATATTGTAGCGCCATGTATTGATATTGTGTTAATAACGGTACTTTTGCTATGTTGAAGCACTCGAGTAGGTGCAATGTACTAGAATGTTTTTGAATCTTTTGTTCTCGATTTCCCCAAAATGGAGTGCACGATTGTGCTTGTGGTTGTGCAGAAGTTAAAAATATACATATACTGCCGAGCTATCAATTTGCCCAAAATATACACATCTGGTTTGTAGTCACAATGGAGTGCACATTTGGTTTATGTCAAATGCTCTCAAATATACATATACCGGTGGTTAGATTCCCTCTGAAAGCCATTTTTCTTATTGGATAGCAAAACTAATTGATTATTTTATTGGTTCCTTAGAACCGGACTGAAACCAAACCGGACCGATGGTCCGGTCCGGTTCTCAGTTCTCGGGGTGGCCGGTCCAGTCCACGGGTTCGAAAAATGGGAACTGGGACTATTGATCTGGTTCCCGGTTCTTGAGGGGAACCAAACCAGACCGGGAACTGCTCACCCCAAATTTTTGTTTCACTTAAAGATAGACGAAGCCCTATCTGTTGTAAAGCATGCGAGAATAAATGTTCTACAGATTCTGAAATTATTGAGAATAATTCTCAATTTCAAGATACGAATAACGCAAAACCCATAGAAATATACTTAGATTCTCATGAGAAATTAACAAACGATTTTGAAGACATAATTGAACACATGAGAAGCACTAGAGCAAGAAAAGCGAAGAATTTAGGTCCACACTTTATTAATCGTGCTTTTCTTGTTGAATGAAACAGAGATAATAACGTAATAAATAAATACCCACTAGTATTAAATTTAGAAGACGATCTTAAACGTTTTAGTGATATTATTACTTCTAGAGATGCTTGTTTTTGGATAATCTAGACCCATATTTGTGTGGTTTGGTCGCTGAAACCAACTCCATGAGGAGATTAACATATGATTTCATGATAAATCAAGCGATAAAATATATATTACAACCAAACTCGAGTCATTCTAACACTCAATATTTCTCAGCCCCTAATTATATATAATAATCTCACGCAGTGATTAGCCCTCACAATTTCTTATCAAGTAATCTCATAAAGGAATTCACAAATCTGTTGTATAGCATATCAATGCATTAAATTGACTTTTGTCATGAGGGTATGTACTTTGAGTTTATTATGCCTCGTTGTTGGAATACCGTTGTTAATGTTGTAATTAATTTCTCTAGGTCAAGAAACTTGACTTTTTATGAGGTTCGTGATATGATTTTGAATAAAGACATCCATAGAAGAGAATCTGGTAAATATGTGCCTACTATTTTAATAGGTGAAGGTAGAAGAAGAACTAATACTCATATTACAAGAGCTTGTGAACATGAATAGACAAAGTCAGTTTATAAATGGTGGTGTGATCAGTTGGAGTTATGGCAAAAGTAGATATATAAAAAAGGATGGCCTCAAGTTGAAGAATGAGAAATATAAGAGAATTAGAGTCGAGTCTTTTAAGGATATTGCTACAATTACTGATGACTTCTCGTATGGTAATGATTATGTCATGTCTAGCATTGAGGAATTGTTGTTTGATGGATGAATTATAGATTTTGGTTATTTGTCTCACGCTATATCAAAAAGAAACTAATTTACTACTTATGAGTGCACAAATAGTGGTATAGCACAATGGGAACAACATTAAGTGCGACGGTATGGTGGTAACAATGTGAGAAGTATAATGCATGATGGCATCGTAAGGTCATTGACTAGCTCTTAATTGTGTTTATATGTGTTTAGGCACATTGTTTTCCTCCCAAGGGCAGGTTCTTGTTGAGAATATCACAAATGTGGTGATTATTGAAAAATCTTCAATCTTGTTTTGATGATAACAAAAACAATCAAATGCTACTAATATGTGCATTGTATGAGTAATATAGGTTATACATGCACAAGTCGAAATGCAGATGATGCACCAGATACTTCTAAGATAAAGATCTTCTTTGCCAATGTCTGGAGTGCTTTGTCAATCTTTTGGGATTGATAGCCGATCTCTGAGGTGAACAAGTTATTGGGTGATGAAGATGTCTGCGAGCTGGAAGGATCTTCAGAAAAGGTGAACATTTGGAAGGACTTGGATCAAGGTGAACAAACCGAGAAGAACATAGATACTCGTGATGGCTTAGAGGTACAAAGATTGGGTGAACAGTGGATGGACCTGGTAATGGTGAACAAACCTAGAACTATGATGTTCGGTAAAGCTTGAAAGGACCGCGAAGATGAACAGCTTGGTGGAGTCGAAATTCCCAATATGCTTGGAAGGACCAAAAGAAAGATGGAGTCACTGGATTGTTATCGGAATAGATCTTTGGCAAAGAGGAGCTACTTTTTGTAGATCAAGATCGGGTGAACGGCATTAACAGACTAATAAAGATCTGGACGTCCTGATTATTGGTAAGGGATTGTGCAGATGTTTACTCCTGAAAGGTGACAGTTACTTGATCAACTGATCAGATCTTTGGTCTTGAAGAAAATATAGCTGATGCAAAGATTGTGGCGATATTAATGACCTGAGTTCAGCAAAGACTAGGCACAAATATGAAGATCTTGACGAGGATGAGTACAAGTCAAAGGTGAATAAGTGTTCATTATGACTTGGAGGTACCATAGTAGATCTTTCATCAAAGTGACGTCTTTGGAAGCTGAAATGCTCAAGAGGATCATTGGATAATTAATCACAAGCATCTGGTCGATTTTTCTATAAAGTGGACCAACGAACCCAAAGATCTAGTGAGACAATATTTATGTCGATATTGGTTCTGGTGATGTTTAAACAACAGACATGTGCGGATGCTTCGGTAGAAGTGAATATAGTCGTTGGTGGGAGAAAGATCTATAGAGAAAGATCAGGAAATCTATTAGGTGGATTATAGCCGTTGGCACTGTCAGCTTTTTTGGAATAGTGTTAGAACAACAGATGTTTTAAAACAGTGTCAGAAAACAACAGCTGCAGCAGTTCCAACGGCCCTCCAACGAGAAGAATGAAGTTGTCTATATAATGAAAGACCTTCTAGATTAAATGTTAGAGAGAGTGAGCATAATGTAAAATGCATACTTGCTATGAGTGAGGTTTCTCTTGCTGTATCTTGGCTCTCCCGAAAGATTTTATCTGGTAATCTTTATGTATGGTAATCTTGTAAGAGATCAAGTGTACAATGGTGAGAGCAGTATGTGAGTCATGATAGTGTGATCTATTGAAAAAGTAGTATTTGCTGTTTTTAACTTGTCTTGAAGATTACTAGTGAATTCCAGCCCATGTTGTGGCTGTTAGTCTTGAGAGTGGACGTAAGTTTGGGGATAAAGAAGACCACTATATATCTGTTTGCAAATCTTCTACCTCTTCTTTATCTTTCGTTAAGATCAACATCTATCAAATAGCAGCACGACCTAATGTCTTCATTGATGTTTGACCAGATGTTTGTTGTGTGCTTTGGTTTCTCGTAATCTTTATACATTTACGCACACAATCTGCTCACATTACTTCAAATATCTATTGTCCTGATGTTTATGATGCCTCTATAGATGCTTGCACTTCACTTGATCTTTTAGCCAGTCTTGCACACGTTCAGAAAATATTTTGTAAAACATATGCTTACCACATCTTCTTATATCACCTAATATGTTGTGTGCTCTTATTCCTCGTAATCTTCAAACACTTTAGCACACATTCTTTTCATGATAGTTCAAACATCTACTAACCTGATCTTTTTAATATCTCTGTAGATGTTTAATCCGTTGTTTGAAACTGAACTTGTTTTATTCCGCAAATGTTTTTCAAAGTTTTCAAATAACCTATTCACCCCCCTCTAGGTTGTATTGTTAGTCCTAATAGTCCTTACGCGTTACTCACCTGATAGAAACACCACTTCCCATCCGACTTCCATGTCGGTTCTACTCATGTTTACAATCAAATTTGCCACTTTAGCGGTCACTGCCAAATTGAATCATTGTAAATCTCTAATATGAGGGATATAAACCTTATGTCTCACCTCTATGATATACATGTAATTTTAGACTTGAAGACATGGGCAAATCGTCCGTAAAATCACATGTGATGCTAATTACATTGCTCTATTAATTGATATACATCAATGAATTAGCTCTGCATATACTTTATGTGGTAATGTACATATGAGTTAGCATCTATATTTTCGAAACCATAGAAAATACAAGAAAAAATGCAAAAATACACGTATAGAGTGTTTTTATGCATTTTTCCAACCATAAAAGATTCAAACATGTATCTTAACCAAAAAAAAAAAGATTCAAACATGTAACATGAATATAGTGTAGAGTAGGACAATACAACCACAACGATGTTTACTACGCTCTGAACATAGATGTTACGCACCTTCATGCGCCGCCTAAAAACTCGGTGCATAAGGGTCACGTGTTGCAAGTGCAATGCACGTGCGTGGCCCCTCATCCAGTTTTAAAAGCAATCCGATCGGTTTGCAAGTACAACTCCAGATTGGTCCAACCTGCTAGATCAATCAAAGACCAATGATTAGGTCGGGTCAACTAGGACACCTAACGCTGAAGAGGTCATACTGACGTCATTAAGTCAGCATTAACCGTTGATTGACAACGGTTGTGTCGCTTGGCGCTGAGGCGCGTGACAAGTATGCGTAGACTCATCTTTGGTGTGTATCGGTGCGTGCATCGCTATCTGGCGGCCTCTGACGGTGGGAGACCACTCAAAATGATCATAATTTAGAGACCTATCCAGCTATGTGGTCAGAAATAAATGATCGTCAATGATTGTTGCATGTCGACTCCGCTGTGGCGCTTGTAGGCACGTCCCTGGAGGGGTGTGACTACTTATTTTTCTCTTATTTATAAGAGAGGTCCGAATTTGTAATAAAAAAATAAATTTCATAGAACAAAAATTGCGAAAACATGCTGAAATAGAATGTATTTCAATTCTCTGTTAACATGGCTCTGATACAAAATATTAGCCATGATGTGGCACACTCAAGGATCACCAAAACCAGAATATAAAACACTTCATTATGGAAGAGAAAAATGGCATGCACCTTATTTAGAATCCATCGAAACTTAATCCGGAATGGCAACGATTCAGAACCTAAACAGTTCCCCTATATTCCATCTCCGAAGCACTGGACGAATGAGAGTGCTCTCATGAACGGGTACGTTCTTTTTTTATCTGAGTATATTTGTTCATCAATTCAGGATCTAACATGCAGGATATCTTCAATGCCATTAGGAGAAACATCAGTTTGTCTCTTCAAAGTGCGAAATTGTTGCCATCGAATTGATCCGGTTTCACCATATCATGATTTATGACTTTCATGGATTCAGACTGTTAGGATGTGCATGTGTGAGTTGTGTTAGAAGAGTCCCACATTGGAGAATTAATGTGGTGTTGAGAACTTAATATATCCAAATTGGCCCATAACTCATTAGCTTAAGTTTTTGAGTTAAGGTGGGTTTGACTAGATATGTTAACGGGCTCGGACATGGGCTTCATCTTGGATATCTCCCCGAAAGAAGGTATCGAACTTCTGCTGCGCACTCCCATCAAAAGGTATCAGAGCCGATGGTTGATGTCCCCCATGTGGATACTGAGTGGGCCCAAAGTTAGACTTTATGGTTATGAAGTTGGGCTATTTAACTTGAGATAAGTTGATGCAGAAGGATACCTGAATTAAGGGGGAGCAAATCTAACACTGGAGCTCATATGTGAGGGGGAGATTATTAGGATGTGCACGTGTGAGTTGTGTTAGAAGAGTCCCACATTAGAGAATTAATGTGGTGTTGAGCACTTAATATATCCAAGTTGGCCCACAACTCATTAGCTTAAGCTTTTGAGTTAAGGTGAGTTTGACTGGATATGTTAACGAGCTCGGACATGAGCTCCCTCTTGGATATCTCCCCGAAAGAAGGTATCGGACTTCTGCTGCGCACTCCCATCAAATGGTATCATTGTTGGTGTGAAGTCAAAATATATCAAAATATATTATTAAGATTTCTTTTTTGTCTTTTGTCCTTTCATTTTCTTCTAGGTTAAAAGATACACCTTATATATTATGGATTTATAGGTTGTAGCCGTCAGAAGATAGAAGAGCAGACAGAAAGCGCAAGAGCAGACAAAATACGCAAAGTAGCCAATAGAGAGAAAAAGAGAGAGAGAGAGAGGCCGTGACGGCATTCTTGAGTGTTCTCGTTTTCTTTTTCCTTCGATCTTGTGAGAAGATCGTCAGTTGTATTCTTACTTTTCTCGAAGTCTAGTGGATTGGCAGAGTCCTTCTGCTTGGAGACGTAGCCCAGGTTTGGGTGAACTTCGATAACAAATTCTCTGGTGTGTTCTTCTGATTTTGTTCTTTTATCGTTATATTATGCTAGTGTGGATTGTTTGTTTAAGTTATTTTTCTAAAATTGGGGCACGATTCCTATCAACTGGTATCAGAGCCCAGGTTGGCTAATCGAGAACATCGAGGATTTTTCAGTGGCGTTCGATTGAAAGCAAGTTGGTGTATAGGATAAAAAATGAAGCTGATGGTAGTATCAGATACAAGACGAGACTTGTAGTAAATGGCTTTTCTAAAAAAGAATGGATCGACTACTTCAGATATTTTCACCAGTAGTGAAGATGACATCAATTAGAGTATTGTTGAGTATAGTTGTAGTGGAGGATCTTCATCTCTAGCAGTTAGATGTAAAAACGGCTTTTTTGCATGGTGATCTAAATGAAGAGTTATACATGGCACTACCTAGAGATTTTGAAGTCAAAGGTAAAGAACACATGGTATGTCGCCTGAAGAAAAGCTTGTATGGCTTAAAGCAAGCTCCGCGACAATGGTATTTAAAGTTTGATGGTTTTATCGAAGAAAAAGGATTTGCACACTGTGAGGCTGATCATTGTGTTTATTTTCGAAAGTATAACGATGGTGATATTGTATATCTCTCTTTATATATTGATGACATGCTAGTGGCTAGTTCTAATATGAAGAGAATCGCAGAAGTAAAGAAGATGTTAGCAGCGCAATTTGCTATGAAAGACTTGGGAGATGCCAAGAAGATTTTAAGCATGAAATCATCAGGGACAGGAAAAATAAGAAATTATGGTTGTCGTAGGAAGACTATATGAACAAGGTATTGAAAAGATTCAACATGGACAAGGAAAAACTAGTTGTGACTCCTCTAGCAGGTCACTTCAAACTTTTCAAGGATATGTGTCCCAGTACTCAAGCTTTGAAAGAAGAGATGGCGGTAGTGCCGTATGCTTCAGCAGTTGGAAGTTTGATAAATGCTATGGTGAGCACGAGACCTGACATTGCACATGCAATGGGAGTTGTGAGTCGATATCCGCAGAACCCGAGAAAAGAGCATTGGAATGCAGTAAAATGGATATTGAGATATCTAGCAGGTACATCAAATTACTCTCTTTGTTATGGAGGTACATCTCTAGAATTGCAGGGTTATGTGGATGCAGATCACTCGGGTGATCGAGATAGTGGTAAAAGTACCACTGGATTTGTCTTTACAGTTGCAGGTACAGCAGTGAGTTAGGTATCTCAACTACAGAAAATAATGACTTTATCGACGACAGAAGCAGAGTATGTGGCAATCATGGAAGCCTATAAGGAAATCATGTGGTTACAAGATTATTTGGAGGAGCTACATTGAAAGCAGCCAGTGAGCACACTGTGGAGTGATAGTCAAAGTGCAGTCACTTAGCAAAGAATGCAGCTTATCACTCAAGGACTAGACATATCAAGAAGCGTTATCACTTCATCAGGTCAGCATTAAAAGATAACGAGTTAAAGCTATAGAAGGTTGATGGATCAAAGAATCCAGTTGACATGTTTACCAAGGTAGTAGACAGAGAGAAGCGTACTTTCTGTACTACTACTATTGGTATTACTCCATGTTAATTGATGAAGAGTATTGCAGAGGCACAAGTTTTAGTTGCTAGTTTTTGAAGAGGATGGATGCAAAGTTGATCAGATATATTTGTCTTCAAGTGGGAGATTGTTGGTGTGAAACCAAAATATATCAAAAGATATTATTAAGATTTCTTTTTTGTCTTTTGTCCTTTCATTTTCTTCTAAGTTAAAAGATACACCTTATATATTGGGGATTTATAGGTTGTACCCTTCAGAAGATAGAAGAGCAGACAGAAAGCGCAAGAGCAGGCAGAATACGTAAAGTAGCGAATATAGAGAAAAAGATAGAGAAAGAAGCCGTGACGGCATTATTAAGTGTTCTCGTTTTCTTTTTCCTTCGATCTTGTGGGAAGATCGTCAGTTGTATTCTTACTTTTCTCGAAAACTAATGGATTCACAGAGTGCCTCTACGCGGAGACGTAGCCCAGGTTTGGGTGAACTTCGATAACAAATTCTCTGGTGTGTTCTTCTGATTTTGTTCTTTTATTGTTATATTCTGCTAGTGTGGATTGTTTGTTTGAGTTATTTTATTGGAATTGGGGCACGATTCCTATCACAGACTCCATTGTTGTGTGAATAAATCCTTAAACTTATTAAAAAATTTAGCAAAGGCATGAACAACGAAATCGGACTTGTGGTAACACTCTCTTTAAGAATTTATTTACCACACAAAGTTGTTGTTGATTTTTTGTATATATCATTTAGGATACAGCAAAGTCTCGGTGAGAATGTCATATAACAATTCTGATATTTCTATAGGATCTCTCTAGGGAAATAATTGGAGAAGATGCCTGTATTTTGATTTTTTTTTAAAGTTCGTAAATGGGGAAGGCCGGTTAGAGCACACTCTCCGTAGTTGAAGCAGAATCGAGAACAGAGACCCCTCAGTACATTCCGCTCTCGCTCTCTCTGGGGATTCTTCTTCCGGCCCTTGCCTCTACTTAATGAATGAGAAACATTCATGAACTTATAGGGAATTTTTTTGAACATATACAACTTTTCGAAGATTTAGGAGTTATGTTCAAATAGACACGACCTTTCAAAGGTTAAGCAGTTATGTCTAAACATACACAATTCGAACACCTCTTCAGAGGTTGTAAGAGCCCTTTGTGAGCAATCTTGCTATTTCAATATGAGCTAGTGATAATTATTGATTAGTTCCAAATCTAGTCCACGTGCATTCACATCTTTTCGATATGGGAAAAGGCACCTCTTAGTTTGTTCTACAAACAAACTACCAACAATTATCATATTAGCTCTCCCAACGCCTTGATGGGTGCTTAAGCATTGTGGACGTTTATTTGGATCAAGTTGAGCTTAGACTTGTCTAAAGGAATGAATTCGGTCCACATATCCGTAGTATTTGCCATCAGAAGAAGCATCTTCAATGTCATATCCTCTTTTGACATGCTAAATCTAACTCACTGATTTCAGTCATAAATAAACTCGACTCTCCAATGATATCTCTTATTTTCATTGAACACCACATCAACCAGATGTATCATGTCAACATCGTTGACTAAGTCATTAGACGGCATCGCCTCTTCAGCTTCGTCTATCGATGTCATGTCAACCTCCACTTTCTCTCTAGATATAATTGGTACAACAGAACTTCATAATAGTGATCAAACAAATAAAAGCCCCAAATTAACTGTAGAAATCCTAATCTTAAATTCGATACCAATTGTTGTGAAAACAACTTGAAAGATAACGGATCTTGCAATTTTAGTCAAATGTGACAAGATCAATTACCAGAGAAATCAACGAGAACGATATATAATATTTGAGAACTACGTGATTTGGTTAGAGTGTAGATACTTACTCATTGGAAGAGCCAGCCCCCAAGAACTCCTCTATAAATCCGAAAAATTTAGCGTTTGTAACAGCTCGAGTGTTTCCCCTCCCTCGCCAATTACATCTCTCATAGAGAACGAACTTAGAAAAATCATAGAGAGAAAATTTGATATTCTTATTATTTACGTTGTTGTATCTGCTATCAAAGTATAATTTTATATGATATATCCAAAATAGCAACCCCTTTTAGAAAATCTATTCAAACTCAAGGCGTATTCCCAACAGTAGGGATGTTAAATCCTTATTGAAATTCTTTTATTGAAATACATCTCATCTCGCATAATATTCTGAAGGATATGATTCAATAAACAGAATGGATGAGTTTGATTTAATTAACAAATGATCACGACACATCATTAGCAAACAAGGTGTTGAGATTAATAATGCGGAAACGCTAGCGGATCTTGCAAATAAGTCGAGACGAAATTACCAGAGAAATTCCGAGGAACAATAAATGACACTAGA
Organism: Rhodomyrtus psidioides; assembly: GCA_021437785.1. Lineage (NCBI taxonomy): Eukaryota > Viridiplantae > Streptophyta > Magnoliopsida > Myrtales > Myrtaceae > Rhodomyrtus > Rhodomyrtus psidioides. The sequence goes on along the minus strand of JAILYB010000087.1, from coordinate 2,598,383 downwards.
TATTTACGTGGTTCGGTCTGAATATTAGTACCTACATCCACAGAGAGAGCCATCAATATAATCCACTATAATCGGAGAGTTAGATTTACAATCGCTCATGCACTCGAGTGTTTCTTGCACTTAGATTAAACACAAAGCAAACCCACAAGTAATATCTCACAATTTCTCACAGAATTCTTACCCAAAGATTCACAGAGTAAAAATCGATACTTGTCTTGTTTGCTCACGAAGCGGCTGAACCAAGAACGACGTTCCTCGTTCTCGTTCGTTCTTGTGCGGCACCAAGAAACCGTCCCCTGCTCGTGCGCTTTCGTTTGCTCATCTTCGCAGGCTTCTGTCCTTCGTGCGAAAGTCCCCCCTTCACTTCTGCGGTTCAATCAGGAAGCACCCACGGCCACTTTGATTTTTCTTCTTATATCTAACCTAGCCTCCTTTGGGCCCACAAGCAAAATATATTGATAGAATGAAATACGTAAGACCTTCTATCTTGTCCTGTAGTGATAGAGGCCTTTTTCTTTCTTTTTGATCTAAATCCCTCCTTGGCCCCTCACGATTTCTTTTGTACAGCCACAAAAGAAATCCCAACTAGTCTGCAGAAGATTTGACCGTGGGTCTATTTACCCAACCAAATAAAGATAAGAAACTCTCTGCATATATACACCAATATGCAACCCAAAGAAAAAATTCTTTAGATTTCTTTCTTATCCAACCGGTTCGAAACGGCTCAAACTCGGGACATTACCCAACAATCTCCATCTTGGCTCGATGTTTGAAGCCAAGTCATAGTACTCATTATCCATGCTGCTCTCCCAACGCCGCTACGAGCGCTCACTCTCTACAGACATCTATCAAACTCAAACAAAGCTTGAACTTATTTCGAGAAATGAAGACGATCCACATGTCCGCCGGATTCTTTACTGCAAGAAACTTATTTGCAGCTACATCCTCTCTTGACATGCTATTTCTGATGCAAAAATTTCCATCACCAATGAATTCGATTCTCTAGTGATATCTCTGACTTTTACTAAGCACCACATTAACCGAGAGTCCTATGTCAACATCACCACTTAAGCCATTAGACTGCCATGCCTCTTCAACTTTTTATGTTTCTAGTCTCAATCGCCAACGAAACTATAGTGTCTCCTAACGGCACTTTCCAACTCATAGCACAACTGACAAAAGTAAAGGCATAACTGCTCGGAATTCGACCATCTTTCAGGTTCCCTGCATGACATAGGTTCATAAACCTAGTTATCGTCATACTACTTGAACTACTATTATCCAAAATATAACCCAACGCCTGTCATCCCTGATAAAATCAGGAAGATCCACTTCACCTTATCACAATATATACCTGGATTAATCATATACATTTTCCTGACTGCATGTGATAAATCAAGCCTAGTACTATTCATGGTATAATTCAAACAACCAATAGTACTAGCATGTGAAGCATGGGATAATTGCTCCACCTACATCCAAGCACACCGTGATAGACTAGACAATTTATAATATGCAGAAACTGCGATACTTATAGAATTTCTTCCAGTAGTCTCTCTCTGTATCTCTATACATACTCAAAGTTGTCTCTACTGCACCTAAATTATCTATTTTAATACCTGCATATAACAGTCGCTCTATCTCATCCACCTCCGCTGACCACCTCGAAGCTTCATCATCTATGACCTCGAAACAACTGTCAACTACTCTGGAATCTAGTGAATCTGCATACTCTGTCACATCTACTGTACTCTGAACATCTATAGGCTCTACTTGAAGCTCCACCTGTTTTTGAACACCGTCCAGATCTTTCTCTTCAATTGATCCGTCACTCCTCTTTTGAAACAGAGCAGATTCATCAAAGGTAGCATCACTGCTGAACATAAAATCGGGTGAATCATCCTTTGTGCACCATAGCCTATATCCCTTCACCCCATGTGCATAGCCTAGGAATATACATTTCCTTGCCCTCGGCTCCAACGCGCCATCACTCACACAAGCATAAGCAGGGCAACCAAACACTTTCAATTCGGTGTAATCAGCAGACTTACCTGACCACGTTTCCTTAGGAGTTTTCTAGTCAATCTCTGGTGATGGTGATCTGTTCACTAACCAACAAACGGTATTAACTGCTTCAGCCCAGAAATCTTCATCTAATCCAACATTGGAGAGTAAAGAGCGAGCTCTCTTCAAGATAATTCTGTTCGCCAATTCTGCAACTCCGTTCAACTGTGGTGACTCGACAATAGTGTGGTCTCTCACCATACCTTCCTCTACGCAAAACTGACCAATCTCATTAAAACATAATTCTGACCCTTTATCAGTTCTCAGGCCCATGATCTTTCTTTCTATCTGCTTTACGATCATCGCCTTCCATAACTTGAACCGATCAAGCACTTCGCTCTTGTTCTTAGGAAGATAAATCCAGACTTTTCTTGAAACGTCATCAAGAAAAGACAATACAAACCTAGCACCTCCCATGGATGGAACTAAAGAGTGTCCCTATAAGTCTGAGTGTACGCAGCTTACAATCTCTGAGGTCCAGTGAATTACAGTATTGAACTTCACTCTTCGTTGACTAGCCATGTCGCAGTTATCACAAAAGTCCAGCTTCTCAATTTGATGACCTCCCAGTAGACCCTCTGACTTAGAGAAATCATCTCTCTCTCACCCATGTGTCCAAGTCTCACATGCCATAACTGTGTTGTATCCTCACCTGAAGTATTGGAGAATCTAGCAGACGAGCCGATCACTGTCTTTCCTTGGAGGAGATATAACCCGCAGTCTATATTCCCTCGCATCACGGTAAGCACACCTTGAGAGACCTTTATAACTCCACCTACAGTGGAAATTCGGTATCCGAACCTGTCAAGAGCACTCAATGAGATAAGGTTCTTTCTTAGTTTCGGGACATGCCTCACATCGATCAACATTCGCACCATTCCATTGTGCATCTTAATCTGAACTGTTCCGATCCCCACTACTTCACAAGAAGCACCATTTCCCATAAGTACCTTACCACCCTCCGTGCACTGATAAGTAGTAAACTAGTGTCTACAAGAAGTCACATGATAAGGAACATCCAGAATCAAGCACCCATTCATCACCTGATGAACTCGTGGAAACTGTTAACACATCATCGGCATCACTAGAACTATTATCTACTACAGTAACTATATTATTATCACCCGCAGACTCCACTTTAACTCCTTTACCCTTATACTTCGGACAGTCTCTCCTACAGTGCCGTACCAAATTACAGTGATAACATCGGCGGTTCCGACCATTGGACCTCGATCTAGAACGGCACATCCATTTGTTACCTCTAGACTCTCTATGTTCATCTCTACCACGGACCAACGAGCTTTGCACACTACCTTGCGCTAAGTTATCCTCTCGTAACTTCTTTTGCTACTCTTTAGATAATAAAGCCGACTTTACATTTTCCAAGGTAATCATAGTACGCCCCTGCAGTAATGAATCTATAAAGTGCTCAAAAGAATCTGGTAGAGGTGCTAACAATATCATACCTTATTTCTCATCAGGCAAGGCCTCATTGACGTTCTTCAAGTCTATCATGAGTTTGTTAAACTCATCTAAGTGGGCTCTGATAGATGTACCTTCAGCCATCCGAAACTGAAACATCATCTTCAACATAAACAAGCGATTGTTCAAACCTTTCATAGCATAGAGTGCCTGAAGCTTAGCCTACAATACTACAGCTTCCTTCTCCTCGACTATCTCTATTAACACCTCATTCGATAAGTGCAACCTAATTATACTTCTCGCCTTTCTGATTATCACGTCCTTTTCGGCATCTTCCATTGTTTCAGGCAACTTATCCTTGCCATCCAATGCCTCAGCCAAACCTTGAGTCGTTAATAACGCTTCCATCTTGAGACTCCATAACTCAAAGTTGTTCCTCCCATTAAATTTCTCAATCTCAAATTTCGCTCCAAACATAATTACGATAACAGAATTTCCAGACAATGATCAGACAAGAAAAAGCCCCAAATCAACTGTTGAAATTCTTACCGTAGCTCTGATGTGTGTTAGAGAAGTCCCATATCAAATAATTGATGTAGTACTGAGCAATTAATATACCCAAGTTGGCCAATAACTCATTGGCTTAAGTTTTTGAGTGAAGGTGGGTCCAACTGGATATGTTGACAAGCTCGGACTTAAGCTCCCTCTTGACTATCTCCCCAATGAAAAGTATCGAACTTCTGTTGTGTGCTCCCAACAAATGGTATCAGAGCCGATGGTTGATTGGTGGGCCTTCGATCTGTTCCGGTGAATATCTCAAAATGGAATTTGGTGATCGCAAGCCAACACGATTTATGGGCCGGTGGACGTTGTGGTGTAGCAACGGACCCGATGGGCGTTGATAAAGATTCAAGTTGAGATAAGTTGGTGCGGAAGGATACTCGGATTAAGGAGGAACAAATCTAACACTGGAGCTCACACGTGAGGGGGAGATTGTTAGGATGCACTTAGAGAAGTCCCACATCAGATAATTGATGTGGGACTGAATAATTAATATACTCAAGTTGGCCCATAACTCATTAGCTTAAGTTTTTGAGTGAGTCCAATTGGATATGTTGACAAGCTTGGACTTGGGCTTCCTCTTGACTATCTCCCCAATGAAAAGTATAGGACTTCCGCTGCGTGCTCCCAACACAAGGTTTAGTACACTTTCCTAGTACATGAGAATCTATCAAAGCAAAGACATGTATAGTAGGCATTTTACTAAAATTTATAAATTAGATAATGGATATGCTTATTGGCATGGAATGCGGAATCCATATTCTCTGTATTGGGTCTTAACTTCATTGGCTATCTTCAGTCTTAAAGTAGCCGTATGCCTGTTAAAGTGAACCTATTTGATGCTGCTGTTATGCAGAAAGTAATTGAAAAAGGAAAAAGTTAACTAGTGTTACGTAATGGTGCTGACGTGTAACTAACCCTGCTTAGATTAAACTCTCGAAACCAAATTATTTTACATGTAAATCATAGACTTGTGTAAAAAGAATTCTCCTGAGTATCAATGAAGCATTTGTTTTTTGTTTTTTTTTTGTAAGTACAATGAAGCATTTGTTGAGCATACTTAATTTGGAAAAGTACAATTTTTCAGAGCATTCGTTCCGCATGGCACAAAGACAATAAGTGTGTTGAAAATTATAGCAAGTTCTTTTGAGATATTCGTTGATCCTTTCCATTATCGATATCGGAATAGGTTTTGTCTGAGCAAATTATGGAGCTACTTTATTAATTGATGCCGTAACCAAGAAATAAATGTGTTGATGGAGAACTGACTACGGACCTCCCTTCGTTAGTATTTTAGCTCGGGGACCATCCTAGAAAAAGATGCCCCGGAGGACTTAATTAGGTAAACTGTCCCTGTCCCTGGTTTGATGCATGAACCCTCCGACATGCGCTGCAAGACTTTCGCACCAATGGAGAATCAGATGTAAGAATCTAATTGGTGCGCCTCCCAGCATCCATGCAGATTCCACTCACCACTTAAATATGTCTAAAAAAACTGTTTGAACGATATCTTTTGTGAGAAGTAAATCATCAATCATGCCAATTCCTCAAGTGTGTCATCACAAAATTTATTACGAAAACAAGCGATCAAACAACAATAAGCAGAATAAGAAAATAAATCGAACATCAAATGTACGTTATTTGATCGGTGAGCTACACCATGAGGAGGGGCACGTGATTCTACTCTAGCAAAACAACGAATATTTCAACCATATTTTTTAGTCGCTCAAACACTCGTAGTGTTTTTCAACTCTTAATAACATTAAATAACTCACAAAAGTTCTTAGTTTTTTCAGTTTTTTGCCAAACAATCTCTCAATATGAATACACAAATCTTACTAGAAGATTTATTGCCTTCAAAACACTTGCAAATTTTTCATGATGCAATTCGTGAGCATTCTGCGCAATTGATTGCTATGACCAAAATCTCCTCTTGTCTATTAGGACAAAAACCAAAAATTTCCTCTTATACATGGAATATTTGGATCTAAAATACAAAACTCAGTTTAGGAAAACCACTTAAATTAGGAGAACACTATTTTAAGGAAACTTACTTTACTGTCTCAGATTCGATATTACTCTCAGCAAAATTATACAACAATAGAATGTGATAATTAATCTCTTTACTTCTTTTGATGCTAAGACTTAAATGATGTCGTTATAATAAAAGAAAATAGGGAACGAAGCATAAAATCAGAGTTTTTAAATGCATATATGCAAAGAATGAAATAAGCCATTATGGAACCTGCTCCAGCAAAGAATTATGCCCCTCGTAATCTTAGGTAATTCAGCAACAAAACAAACTTCACACTAAGGACTTTCCAAGGCGAGGAATAGGAGGGCAATCGAGTTGACATAATTCAGTACTCGAGTTCAACTCCACTCGATTCGAGTTGATTATACAAGGCTTGGTACTCATATCGAACTTAATCTAGTTTGTTTTTTAGCTCAAGCTCGAATTGATTCTGAGTCAAGATATTTCAATCAAAACCTTGAAATTGAGTTTGAATTTCAAGAATGCACTATAATTGAATTTCAAATAAGACACTTGAGTGATCAAAATATAATTATTCGGTTACTTGATTGCACTTGCGAGCTACTTAGTCAAGTTTTGTCAAGTTTGAGCTCTAATAAAATTACGTGCTTGTGTTACTCGAACTTGAAAAGAACTAATCCAATTGAGTTGATGTGTTTGAGAGTCGAAATCGAGTATCTCATAAGTAGCCTTACTTACACTCCTAGAGTGGAATAGGTAAATGTGTATACTACCTGATATTTTTTGTGACGATACAATTTGATCCACATGAACCGAATTTCGAAAAGGAATACTGAAAGTGATGATCATTTGATGGTGAGACTAGTGTATAAATCACTTCACCAGTCTTCTCCCGACGATGAGGTGTCACGTATTTCTCCCTTTAAAGTATGGATGTCCTCGTCAATGTTGGGCCTAAAGCCGAGAGAACCACGCTAGGGCATGTCCGATGAAAGAAGTGGTCCTTGTTAATTCAAGAGGTAGCTCCGTTAATTTCACACTTTTCCCAAATGTGCCCTAGAGGCAACTTCGGTTGTGTTGAATATCATTCAACATAGCATTCAATTCAGCATTTCTGGTTAGTGAAGCCGCTCTGGTACCATTAGCAATGTATTGAGACGAAATTGTTAGAAATCGTCTACCTTACATTTGAGAACCCTCCTCTATTTATAGAGGACCTAATGCATAGGAAATAAACTGTTGTCTCTTCAGCTTGACATGGTTGATACACCCCTGCAAATTGAAAAGTGGAGCTTGTCTTGTGAAAGTTTAAAACGTGCTGTAGGAAGAGTTTTGTGAGAGCATTAACTAGTTGTCCAGCTGTGATTATTTCTATGGCGGGGTTGGGAGCTTCTTTACTAGAAACTTTGAAACCTTTTTCTTCAATTGAGGAGAGACAGAAGATATGGGACTTTCTTAAAGAGGGGCAACTCTGTCCTTTTGTGTGATTTCAAGTCTTTAAGAGAGAGGGAGAGAGAGAGAAAGCGCACTAAGAAATGAACCTAAAGTTAAAGCTGAGAAAAATGGTTGAGAGTGACAAGAGAGGGGAGAGAAAAGAATGTACAGTAGGAGAAGGAGGAGAAAAGGAGGAGTGAGACAGAGATATAGGTAAGCAGAATGAGAAGTGAAAAGAAGGAGGAGGAGAAGAAGCTTCATCCGAGCTTCATGTTCTTGAGGCGATGGTGGCGGCGGGATTCTCCAAAGCTTCTTCTTCTTGAGGCGAAGGTGACGGCAGGGTTCTCTAGGGCTATTTCGACCACCTTTGTAATAATAATAATAATAATAATAATAATAATAATAATAAAAGGACAGCTAGGATGGAAACAGGCGACGTGAGAGCCCTAGTTAAGTTTTGATGCCATGTTGAGACCAAATTGTTAGAAATCGTGTAGCTTACATTGGTGAACTCTCCATTATTTATAAGATAATTAATACATAAGAAATAACACAAATATTAAAGACATGGGAACTGCACAATTATTAAAGTCATGGAAACTAGAAAGTAATTAAATTCCTAGGAACTAGAAAGAAAATGTACTAATGACATGGAGACTTGCAATCCCGACTCTTGAGTTACTTCAGCCTAATAAAGTTGGTACCACACACCATCCAAACCAAACCTCAAAAGAGAAGTCAAAATTATGCGAATTTAAAAGGTATATATTGTATGTGGATCACTTCGCAAATCTTATCATAGCAGGCAATTTTTTTTTTTTGGTCACATTAACTCTTCATTCATTTTCGCAAAATACATGAGACAAACAAACCAGATAATTCCAAGACAGTAATAAGACAAGTTATCAGAATAAGAATAAAGGTCGCACGCTCAAAGAGCAGACAGATTTCCCGGAGCATGCTTGCTAGTGAAAACTGATTCAGTGATCGCCACCATACCTTGCGACTTTAGGTGCCGACAATTTTTGCTATTCTAGCTTGCAATCCTAGCAACATCACTCTTCAAAAGTAAACCGGTCCACCTAACCTCCCAAAACTGTGGTTAATATAGATCTAATTAATGCTTTGATAATCATCTAGGATGCTGGAATCAACTATCAATTTCAGTACTGATCCGAGATAATTGTCCAAAAAGTCCTAAAATTGTTATATTACGGTCAATTCAGTCCTAAAACCTTTTGATCATTTGTCAATTTGATCCTAAGTATTTCAACAGTGCCATTTTAGTCCTAATTCTTTTGATAATTTATCAATTTAGTTCTAAACCTTTTGACAATTTGTCAATACAGTCATCTCAATCAATTATTCAAATAATAAATTTTAGACTAAATTCACACGATTAAAAGGTTTAGAACTAAACTGTCACAAAATTTAGAACTAAATTAGCCCTATTCAAATGTTAATTATTAAACTGATGCCCTAAATTAAATTTGAAACTTTCTGGACATTTATTCCGAACTTATCCCCTAATCTTGGATGCTCTGCTAAACTGGGTTTTTTTTAATCAAATGATGGAAAAGGGTGGTTAAATAGGGTAATTCGACAAGGCTTTTGCCGTCTGACCAACAACGCAACTCCACGTATCTCCAGTTGAGTCACATTTGCAGAATCTCAAGCAACGTGTCGTGGTTAAACCACTGGTCCTCTGAGCAAGCAATGTCCGACACGTTACGAACGGTAGCCACGCACGTTGTTCTCCCACAGCGAGGCGACACCACACGTGTGAGCGAGATGCGTACTTTCGTGCTGCCGGCGACACGTGGCGCCAGGCGATTCCATTTCCGGCGATCCTTGGGGCCCACTACCAGCCAGATGCTTTGCCAACATGCCACAAGACGGTCTGCGGAATCTGGGAATGTGGTAAAAAGGCCCTCTCTCGCATGTGAGAACTGCCTAAAAGTTCTGACCAAAAAAAAAAAAAAATGCCTCCCAAGTTCTTTTAAAATAAATAATTGAAGAAAAATGATATAAATAATTTCTGAATCATACTCTAATATATATTGTGGTCCCTAAATTTATAATTTTTTAATGCGAACCAATACGCAATGTAATCCATGAACTTTTAGTTTGCTCAATCTAGACCCTGAAATTTTAGTACATGTTTAATTTAACCCCTAGATTATATGAAAAATGTTCAAATCTATCACCAATCTTGAATTAATTGAAGGATAAATTTAAATATTTTCATACATTTCAAGATCTAAATTGAACATGCATCAAAAGTTTAGGGACCGTATTAAACATATTAAAAATTGATGGGCCACATTGCATATTAGGTTAAACTTCAGGGATCACATTATACATTAACCAAAGTTTAGGAATCATTTGCGTGATTATCAATTGATTTTGCTATTTCAAATAAAATATTATTGGAAACACTTAGTATTGATTATATAGGCAGAAAGTGTCATATATTATCAGATATACTAATTCATGAAGCAAACATATTTGAACTCATTAGAGATATTAGTGTATGAACCAAAAGGGTGAGGGGTGTCGAGAGAACACAATAACACGAATGAGATACTAATATTACAAAATGCCTTACAACAAACAAAAAAACCTCCTCATATATTTATAGAAAATCTTCGCCCTTCCTAAGGACTTTTCTTCTTGCCCAAGCGAAGGAGGTTGCTTCTTGCCCAAGCCATGAAATTGGCTTCTTTCCCAAGTCAAGGAGTTTGAGAAGTCAAAAATTGAGAAGCAAAATCCAAACTTTCCTTTTCTAACTAAAAATTCAATTTTATTATTTTTAACAACCTCTCTTAAAATTGATTTTGGAAACCAACACCACCGTCTTCATTTTTTTCAAACGAATCTGCCTTCAATATTTTTATCAGAATATTTGTAATTTGGTCTTCGAACCTATAGAAATCAAGCTCAATCTAACCATCTTTGACTAGCTCACAGATAAAGTGATACTTGATATCGATGTGTTTGCTCCTGCATTGGAAAAAAAGGATTCTTGGCTAATGCAATTGTCAACTTGATATCGCACATCAATTTGGTAGGACCTTTTTGTTCATGCATCAATTCACAAAGCATACTATGAAGCCATATCCATTGACATGCTACCAAAGCTACTACATGTATTCTGCTCTAGCTGTCGAGAGTGCAACAACTTGTTACTTTTTCGAGGACCAAGAAATTACTCTTAATCCGATAAAGAATTGATACCCAGACATACTCTTTTGTTTTTCAATATCACTTGCCTAATCATCGTCGGTACACACCACTAAACTGAAATTGTCAGTGTAGGAATATACAATTTCACGAGTTTCACTAAAATATCATAGAATTCTTTTTACTGCCTCCAAATGAGATTGGTCCGGTATCTCCATAAATCGACTAATAATTCCCACACCATAAGCAATATCTGACATAGTAGAGGTGAAATATTTTAAACTGCAAACAATACTTTAAAATAAGTGGGATTTGCTAGCTCACCGATTCTTTCTTTCTTTAGTTACATCTGTTCTGCTATGAGAGTCTGAACTGATTTAAGCAATTCCATATTGAACATTGTAAAATATCATTAGCATATTTTTGGTGTGAAACAAATATACTATTATTTGTCTACTTCATTTCAAGTTCTTGAAAATATTACATGAATCCTAAGTCTATCATCTCGAACAGGCTAGTCATTGCCTCCCTCAACTTAGCACAAACATCTTTTCACAGTTTCTTATAAATATCAAGTCATCTACATAAAAACATGTGATGATGAGATCACTATTGCTATTTGACTTGATATACAATGCGTGCTCATATGGGCACTTTTGAAAACCATGCTTCAATAGGTACTTGTCAAACCTCGTGTACCAAGCTCAAGGTGCCTGTTTTAACCCATACATTGTCAAACCTCGTGTACCAAGCTCAAGGTGCCTGTTTTAACCCATACATTGCTTTCTTTAGCTTGTAAACTTGATTTTCCTGCCCTTTTCTTCTCATAACCCTGTGGTTGCTTCACGTAGATAGTCATCAAGAAAAACATTGAGAAATGCTAATTTCACATTCATTGGATGAATCTTCCAATGATTCTGAGTCGATAGTGCTAAAATCATTAAAATGGTATCCATTCGAGCCACTAGTGTAAATACATCAAAGTAATCAATACTTTGCTTTTGCTTATAGCCTTTCACGATCAATCTGGCCTTGTGATGGTCTACCCGACCACGAAGTTTGTAATTTTTCTTTTACACCCACTTGACACCAGCGAGCTTCTTTCTAGGAGGTAAAAAAGTTAGAACCCATATGTCATTCCATTCGATGGAGTAGATTTCTTCATCCATTGATTGGACCCACTTCTAATCTACAGATACATCATCATAGGATATGGGATCCATTCAGCAAATGAAAAAAAATTTAACATTGTTTCATCAGTGATCTTGTCACTGTCACCATTATCATCACTTGTGATCACATAATCCATGCATTTTACTTGTGTCTGCCTCGGTTGTTATGAACAACGAATGGACTATTATAAAACCATTGGTGGTGAAGAAGATGAACTACCAGGCGAAAATGATGGATCTTCAATGGAAGACTTGTTTGTCTCTCCCACATTAGTTCATCTTTGATGGTGATATTTGTAGGATCACCCTCCTGGTTCCAATCCTCGGCTTCATGCTAAAAAAAATTGGAAATCCCTACTGATAATTACCTTTTTTGTGACTAGATTATATAAGCTACAACCCTCAGTCACATCACGATAGCCAATGAAGATGCACTTCTGATTTTTGTCATATAACTTTTTTCTCCATTTGTCTGGCATGTGGGGATACACAATACACCCAAATACTCGTAGGAATGAAACATCTAGCTTGTTACCACTCCAAGCCTCTGTTAAGCTTCTTCCAAGAACACTCCTTGTTGTACATTTTTTTAGGACAAATACAACGCAAGCAATGATCTCTGCCCAATACTTCTTTGGTAAACCTTTAGCGTTTAGTATACTTCTTGCCATTTCAAAAATTATTATATTCTTTTTTTCCTATATACCATTTTGCTGAGGATTATAGCTAGTAGTCAATTAATGTTTCATTCCATGAATTTTACAATACTTGTCAAATTCATTAGAAAATTCTCCACCCCTATATGATCTCAATGTCTTTAGTTTAAAGCCACTATGTTTCTCAATATAGACTTTAACTTCTTTAGATTTTCCAAAATCTTTAGATTTTTCTCTAAAAAAATATACCCATAATTTTCTGTTAAAATAATTGACAAAAATTAATGTGTACTTTTTTTGTCCGATTAATTCTACCTCAACTAAGCCATAAATATCTGTATGTATTGGTTTGAGAGGTTCCTCGGCTCTTTTCGCTTTTCCAACTAGAAAGAATTCTCGATGTTGTTTCCTGATAAGACATCCTTCACATGAGTGGTCTAGACTATCTATTAAAAGCATTCCAGTTACATCTTTTTATGGACCAGTAATTTTAGTCCACGAAAAATTTACATGACCAAAACAAAGATGCGACAACCACTTGCTATCTATCTCCATCACTTAAAAACTCAACAAAGTCTTCGTCTGAAGAGACAGAGGGAATATTCGGCTCTTTGTCATATGCACCGCCGTGATCAACTTATTGGTCACTCCTCTAATGGTGCGAACTTCATTTTTAATGTTAACTTTGTGTCCTTTTTCGAAAAGTTGCCCAACATCAAACAAATTCCAGAAAATTCCTAGCAGGAGTAAACATTTGCAACCATTATATTAGTACCATATTGTGAATTGATATAAATATTACTTTTTCCCATCATGAGAATGTTTTATTTATTTTTGAAGTTGACTTCACCATGAACCGTTTCGTCTAGCTGCGAGAGTAGCTCCTTTCGACTGCTCATGTGATTGCTGTACTTGGTATCGAGGTATCAAATAGTGGTGTCTATGTTACTCGAGTCATTCATTTTGCATGCTAGTACCATGTTTTCATCAGTATCGATGACATGTACATGTTCTAGTTGCTCGTTCCTCATGTTTGCTCAACATTCGAATTTGTTAAATTTAAAACACTTGACCTTTGATTTATCACCTGTTTTATATCTTGTGGTAGAATTCTAATTTCCACCTCTACCTCGTCCACCTACATGACCTTGGGTACCATGATGGCCTCCTCAGTTTGAGTGAGCGAGCCCCAACTTTAGAGTGCTTGCTTGAGATACGAACCGATTGACTTTGGATTCATTGTTTGCTCATGCGAGCATAATGAAGCCATCAATTGGTCCAATGTTTGATATATCCTGGCTTTCTTGGATTGTCACAACAGCATAGTCAAATCTTTCAGTTAAAGACTTCAAGATTTTTTCTGCAACTCAAACATACATCTTGGAGTTCTTCGCCATTAATCCTCAATTGGTTAATGGTGGTTCGCACACGATCAAAGTACGATGAGATAGATTTAGAGTCGTTCATACATAAAAATTCAAAGCCACCTCAAAGTGTTTCAAGCCGAACTCGCTTCATGCGATCATCACTCTTGTAGGATTTTTATATAATATCCCTCGTTGCTATCGCGGTCTTAGCACTTGATATTTATCAAATATCGTATACTTGTAATCTTTCTTTTAGGACTATATCTGCGAATTCTTCTCATCCCTTTTCAAAATATTGAATTCTTCGGCATCAACAACTTCGGTGTAGCCAATCTCCATCAAGTTTCACAAACTTGTGATTTGAAAAGAACCTTCATTTGGACGAACCAATTGTTGAAACTCTTCCATTCAACTTTAGATGTTCCAATCAAATGGAATTGATTTACTAGCTCTAATACCAATTGTAAGAACCAAAATGGATGAGGAAAGTTTGGAGGGTTCGGTGTAGAGAGGACATAACAACACAAATGAGAGAATAATCTCTAAAAATGTCTTTGCTATGGCTTCGCTTAAAGAAAACAGAAGCTTAACTATAAGCTTTTTATACAAACTCACAATTCTCTATCTCTCTCACTCTTATGCTTAAGGATTCTATGGCTTACAACAAACGAAAAAACTTCCTCATGTATATATGGTAAAACTTCAACATTACTTCTTGTCTAAGATAAGGTCTTTGATTCTTGCCCAAGCCAATGAGTTTTAAAAGTAAAAAATAAAGAAGCAAAATCTAACTTTTTTTTTGTTTATAAACCAAAAAATCAATTTTATTATTTCTAACAATTAGTGGTTTTCTGGACTCTTAAATATTTCGGAGTTCGAACAGGATCAATTTTTGCTTAATTTTTATGGTGGAAAGTAGGGATATATATATATAGACACACACACACACACCTGAGTTTGAATGTTTTGACTCATAGACGTACCGAGCTTGATTAATTTTGAGAATAGTTCTAGTACTCAATCAAATTGAACTTTCACTTAAAAAACTAGACTCAAGTAGCCTAGATACCTAATCAAGTATATGTATTTTAAAATAGATTAATCAGAAATGCAAATGCAAATCAATCTGTAAATTTATAACTCTCCAATTTTAGTATAGTTTTGGCAATCAAGCTTGAATGCAAGCATAAGATCGAGTTTAAGTCGTTCTTTACCTAAAGTCTTTTAACTGTTAGATTCAGTGCACAATTGTAGTGAAGTAAAACAAGCGATAAAAAGAAAATTAAGACATGAGATTTTATCCTAGTTCACCTTTAAACTAGGGCTGTGTCCAATAGAGGATTTTACTATAATTAGCACATCGCATCTCTCGTTACATCACTCAATTACAAGCGAGAAAGAGTACATATAATAGTAGCTATTCATGAGCCAAAGCCCAAACTACTAATAAAAAATTACGGGATTAAATCGTAAAAGTCCGCCAATGTCTAGAGGGTGCTATTCATGAGCGGAACTGACGCGCTTTCCTGCCGTAGGGGAGTATAGACCATATCCCAACATTCTTCTACTTGGTGAATACTTCCGATCCTTCTTTAGACCTAACACAGTTATACACCATTCAAACTTTTCTGCACTCACTGCATTGATAAAAAAAAAATCTGCACTATTAACCTGTGTGTCAACTTTTTCTAGCACTACAACTTTCTAGTCTCTTCCTCTCGAATGAAGTGAAATTATATGTCGATGTGCTTTGTTCTTGCATGAAATGCAAGATTCTTAGCTAAAATATAACACTCAAGCTATCACACCCAAACTTCACATCTCCTTGTGTAAAGCCAAGCTCCTTACACAATCTGCGCATACAGATTACTTCTTTAGCAATATAAGTAAGAGACATGTACTCTGCCTCAGTAGTAGATAAAGCAATCGTACTCTCTCTCTTGTTCATCCAACTCACAACTCCTCCGAATAAGGAAATAACATAACCGCTGATCGACCTCTTGCTATCAATATTAACTTCCTAATCAACATTAACAAAATACTTCAATTCTAATCTTGCTGTCCCTTAGAGCTTTTCATGCTTTCATAACATAACTTAAAGTCAGACGTACTGCGAAGAAAACAAGGAACCTGCTTTGCTACTATCTAATGCTCTTTACCCAGGTTGGACATATATTTTCTTTATACTCACACTGCTTGCGCAATATCTGGATGAGTATACATCATGAAATACATTAAGTTCTCAACTGTACTTGCATGTGGAACTGCTGCCATCTCTCCAACTTTCTCTTCAGTTTTGGGACACTAGAGCATTGATAACTTGGAACTAGTAGACATAGGGGTCTTCACTAGTTTACAATCTTTCATGTTGAACTTCTTCAACACACTTTCAACATAATTCTTTTGACTGAGACACAACTTCCCATTCTCACGCTTCCTTTTTATCTACATGCCCAAGATGAAGTTTGCTGGGCCTAGATCTTTCATCTTAAATTATTTTTCTAACGTCCTTTCGCAGTACTAATTATTCTCATATTATTCCCAGCTAGCAGCATATCATCAACATATAAGGTTAAGATAACAAAATCATCATCTAACTTCTTCACATCAACAAAATCATCATCTAACCTCTTTGCTTTAGGCCATACAAAGATTTGTTCAATTTGCAAGAAAAATTTTATTTTTCTCTTACTACAAACCCATCTAGTTGCTTCATGTAAATATTCTCCTCCAAATCACCATGTAGGAATATTGCTTTTACATCAAGCTGCTCTACTTTTAGATTGTATGTAGTTGCTACATATAAGGCAAGTCTCATGGAATTTAATTTAGCAATAAGAGAGTGGTACTTCAACTTCAAACTCAGCAGTAGAATTTAAAATATCATCCTCCACATCAGGCTCATTAGCTTTAGAATATGAATTTTCAGTTTTAGCTTGTGTGGCCTCTATCTCTCCCTGTAAATCAACATCAAACTTAACCGTCGTTGGTTCTTCAGGAGCTTGTGAATCAATTTGGTTTATCATAAATTATTTGAATAAGACATCCATACTGTAGATAATACGTTTAGAATAAAAATTCCACAACTTATACTGTGACATTCTGAATTCCGACCCTCTTTGAGGCTATTGATTTGAAATGGGGTCTCGAAATTAGATATATGACAAAGAAGAATTTCAACATTGAAAAGAATTTGACGTCGTCTCATCGAAGGTGATTTATATTGAAAAAGTGGAATTTCGATCGGAAAGAGTAAAATTATCATTTTGCCCCTTGAGAACTAACCTTACCTTAAGAATGGAAGAAGAGCATTTTAGTCATTTGGATATCTCCATTGGCTGTCGAAATTTGGAGGGTATTTATGTCATTAGAGCCAAGATTTTTATTAGCAATTGGACAAGTGTCATTACTTGACGATTTAGCATTAATTAGAGACTATTCCACCTACCATTCTTCAAGTTAACCAAAGCGGGTTAAGGGAAGACCACACACACACACACACACACACACACACACACACACTCTCTCTCTCTCTCTCTCTCTCTCTCTCTCTCTCTCTCTCTCTCTCTCTCTCTCTCTCTCTCATTTTCCTCTTTTTTCCCTCTCGCCCAGAACACTGCCCAATCCCATCGCCGGCCACTGTTCCGGCCATAACTCCGTCGCCCGACATCGGATGGGGACGACCCACCCACCATTAGAAAGCCTATCCTCTTGCCGTTCTAAGGACATATTATACGCCCAATTTGGCCCATTCGTTTGTCCCGTAGAGCTGTTTGAAGGAGCAAAGGTCAGACTGGTCAAACTTGAACCCGCGAGCTTCAAATTGGGCTTCGAGCTTGTTATGACTTGATTCTTGGTAAGACCATCTATCAAGTCTTGTTAAGACATATATGATTGTGTTTGAGAGTTTGAGAATAGATTATATTGGGTATTAATGGCCGATCCCTTGCTGTATTGTTAGATTAAACCGAACCGGCTCTATATAGGGGATTTTCATGAGCTTGTTGCCCTTGCCGGAGGCTTCCCTTGCTTAGTTCTCAAGGCAAGAGACTTCACAAGCTTATATTAACATGTTAAGAGGTGGATGGTTAAGTTTGGTGTAGTTTAGAAGTGATTTAGTAGCTAAACTTTTGAGTGGTCCTCACTTTGATAGAATCTATCCGCAGGAAGGACAGCTTGAACCCGTGAGTTTCGTGCGGCTTCCTTGTCCAATTCCCATGGCACAAATCATTGGTAAGCCCTATAGAATCTTGCTTGACATGTTAAGGTAACTTGTGGTTGAATTTGGGAGTAGTATAAAGGAGTTTGATGGTTGAAATCTTGCGAAACTCCTAGGGATATAATCTTATTGCCTTCGACCAATAGTGGCACCTTGACATTTTAGGGATGCTTGACGCCTTATCTTGCTTGGATTTCGTTGGTAAGCTAGGATAAGACATGGTACTATGTATTGACAAGATGTATATGAATTAGAGTGAAGTTTAAATGATGTTTAATGGCCGGTTATGTGTGATTATCTCTAGGAGCATAAAACTGCCTTGTTCGGATAGATTGTGTTTGAAGGCTTGTGCGGCTATTTATTGGACCTTGCTAGCTTGAATAGCTAGGTAAGCGACCTATAAACCTTTATTTGAACGTTAGGGTACTAAAGGACGAAATTACGTAGAGAATTGGTGGTTTATGAGCCAATTGTGCTTGAAATGGACTTTGTGTCGATCGTGACTTACCTTAACCGAACTATGCTTGTTGCTCTTGAGTGACTTTATGATATTCAAGGCTAAGTTGGTTGAGTGGACATTCGGTGGGCATGTATACTTGTGTGGCCATGCGGCGTGAGGTTGCTTGATTACCAATTATGTGAGATCCGTGCTTGAATTAGCAAGGGAATGTCTTATTTGATTGATTGCCTTGATGTGCAATTTGTGCCTTGCATTTGTGAGTGTTCGGCCATGGATGCTTCTCATGATAAGAGATTAGCCTTTTGCTTAATTTAATTGTACTCAATCATGAAGTTATCTAAAGGATGAGTTTTGGCTTGTGAGCCTTTGATTAATGAGAATCATGATATGTGATGGCAATCCTTGATTGATCAAGTTATGAACCAATGGCATATCGAACCTTGATACATCAAAACACGAGGTCGATTGATATCATAATGCGTCAGAACGCGGGATAGACTTGAGACGTTTCGACACGAGTATTGAAATGGCTTTTGAAACCTGATGCGTCAGAATGCGGGTTTGCAAAATTGATTGAGCCTTGGAAATGAATTGGCTATTGAGCCCTTGGAAATGAATTGGTTATTGAGCCCTTGAAATATGATTGGCTATTGAGCCCTTGAGAAACGCATTGGCTAGTGAGCACTAGATTGATGAAATGACAAATCGAACCTTGATGCGTTAGAACGCGAGGTCTATTGATATCCTGATGTGTCAGAATGCGGAATAGACTTGAGACGTGTCGACATGAGTATTGAAATGGCATTTGGAACCTGATGTGTTAGAACGCGGGTTGCCAATCGAGATCTTGATTTAGCCTTATGCGTGTTGACGCGAGCTTGGCCATTGGAATTGGAAGTTGGGATGAAATTGAGATTACAGCCTCGCATATGAACTTAATGTTGTGCTAGTACGAAGCTTGGTCTTGATTTTGTGGAGGTCCTTGAGTTGTGTTTGTTTTGTGCCAATGGTGATGCCTTGTAATAGGGCATTGAATGCCATGTGTTAATTTTCTCGATGACCTATTGCTTGATCCTTTTTAAAAGTTGTCTGGAGGTACTAATGGCCTAGTTTAAGTTTAGGGCGAGCTTGCTGAGATTTATATCTCACCCTATCGTGGGATTAACATTTTTCAGGTCCGAAGTGATAGAATCATGTGATTGTCATGGAGTGACTTCGGAAGATATATTTTGAAGGACTTAGATATTGAGCTCTATCCGGATGTAAACCTTTGTAGCCTTTGGAAATCGATAATTTTGTATTGCCTGCTTGACCTTGCAGCCAGTTTGGCGAATAATGAGCAGAGTACTACCTTTAGTCCTAAGTCATTTTATTTTATTTATGTATGGAGTTGTTTCTCACTTCCACATGATTAAGCCACTTGGAGGTCTTTCAGGTTGGGGGCCGAAGGATCCTGGGTTTCACTGAAATAATAACGGCCTAGTGGGATATTCGCGAGCTCGTCGGGTTCGAGGCGTGACATCCTCGTTTGTTTGATATCAGAGCAAGGTTAGCTCAATCCAATTTGATTGAGACTTGGAGTGATAAGGAGCGATGACTTGAGGACGATTAGATAGTGAGACCCTCAGGATTAGGTATTGATTGCTGAATCTTGAGAAATATATGCTTGAATTTGTGTTGTATTCCAATGGCTCTAGTACCGATTTTAATGGATGACCTTGGGTGGCGTTATGATTGAGGTTCACAAGAAAGCAAGCACAAATTGAGGAGTCGTAAGCATTGATTTTAAGGTTGTAAATGTTTTTGAGGATAACAGAAATTTGCTTATGAACAGAGGGTTAGTTGGATTATATGACTGTGATTGTGGCTTGTCCATTTTTCCCGTAGAGAAGTTTGAATGGACAAAGGTCAGGCGGGTCAGTTTGAAATCCGATTTGAGGGAGAGCTCAATTTCGCCGGCTTAAAGAGCTCATTTGGTCCCCAAATTTAGGTGAGACCTATTTAACACCTAGATTAAGGGTTTAGCAAGATGAGATAGGAATTTTATTGGAGTTGAAATGGGTTTTAATGGTGAATTTTCGATGATCTTGCTGGAACAGTTCTGCGGCCCTACTGCCGATATGAGAACCGAACCCTTTGGAGGCTCTTGGAGGCGTCGCCTTGCCATGGAATGCTCGGTAAGGCCCTTAGAGAGGTAGTTTAATGTATTGGCAAGGAGATTGTGTGATGAATTGGAGTTTAGAGGTGTTTTAATGGCTGTATGGTACATTCTCCCTAGGATCGATTATTGCTCTGCACTGACCCGAGCAAACCAAACCATTTGGAGGTTCGTAGAAGCATCGCTTTGTTTCAAAATCCTTGGTAAGACATCTTAGAATGTAGTTTGACGTGTTGGTGGAGTGGTTATGTGATGGAATTGAATTTGGAAGAGTTTTTAATGGTCAAAATTTGAAATTTTCTTAGGGCCGTGCATTTGCTCTATTCTGGCAAGTTGATGACTGAGCTTGTCACGCCCTGCCGTCCTAAACAAGGACGCACATCCGCTCATGCCGTAAATTCTGTCCCAGGATACTCCTCTTTACGCGGCAAGAAATGAGACTCGCATGCGGAAGAGTAAAAGAAAATAAAGATACAACTCCATGCAAGATAACCTAAGTAAAACAAAGAATGAGACACGGGACAGGGAAAAGGTTATTTACATAACAAACGGGCGAGTTTATACAACTGAGGTCGACACTAACTAATACCACAAGCTAAGGTCGAGGAAGACAAAAGGGCGAACAAAAGACAACCACTAAGCCATACCAAAAAGATCGTCACCACCAAAAGACACCCTAAAAAGTCATGTGACGTTGAGCCCACTAAGTGGTACTAGTATCTTCGGCTCGACTCATGTCCTTTGCGGGATCGTAATCCGAGAAAGTCTCCGATCGTACTTCTATAGTGTCATCTTCCATGTTGTCTTCAAAGTCCGATATCTCAATCACTTTGATACTCTCCTCTCTAGCTGGGTTCTCCTCTGGAACGTTCTTCGAGCCTATCACAGAACCCTCTACCTCGATCTCATCTCGAGAAGGATGGCACCACGATGGAATTACGCGTCTTGGAACCTCGTGAGCCTTTAATGGACCAGTGGTAACTTCCCCAGCCCTCCTGAACCAAGCTTCAAAACGATGTGGCTTCCAGTCTTCCTCCCCCTCATCAACCCACACTACTGTACTATTCCTAATAAATACCGTACCTCGTCTATCTGGAAATTTCTCAAAATAAGCTGTCATCTCCTTCGGGTCACCAATACGAATAGGCAGCATCTTCAGGGCTTGGGATTTGGAAAAGAAGGATCCCACGACGAGGTGAGACTTACGTCTCAGCAAGCTAGCCTAACCCTACCTAGGCCATCCGTCCCACCAGACCAAAGCAAACATAGCAGCACAAGTAATTTACAAAAGCAAGACATGGCATTAACTTAAGGCATCGAGTCATGTTTTCATATACACCTCAATCAAGGCAACATAGCATAGAGTGACCAAGCTTTCGTACTAGCTTAACAATTATTTTCATCATAACGTGAATTAAAAGACATCAACTTCCTCTTTCGAGCCTCTAGAAACTAGCCCGCATTTAGATGCCTTAGGCTATCTCGATCAATAAACCCGCGTTCAGACGTATCAGGTTTAGCAGCTTATCACTAAGCTCATATCGACATGTCAAACTCATCCTGCGCATCAGGATGTACTTTCAATCACAACCCCGCGATAAAATCACCTCAGGGTGTACATAGCTCGCAACCCCGCGTTCAGACGCATCAGGGTGCCACCGGCCTCAAGCCCTCATCTCATCAAGATACTTGCCACCATTCATGTGTTCTCATAGTTCAATAGCCCATTTCCTCGAGAAATTTAATTCAACCCAAGAATCGTCACAACAAGCATTTCACCACATTTCCATCATGAGGAGTTTCTAGGCATTAGAACGTAAATCAATTACTTGCCAAAAACAAATGTGCTTTAACACAAAACGAAATTCAAGAGCCGGTGTCATACTACCACATAGGCAATCAAGGCACATCAACGAGCACATCATTCAAACATAACAAATCAATCATTTCATCGTTTCCTCAACGGAAACTGTCCAGTCGCGTCCAAATGTCCTCAAATAGGTTTAGGGTCGATTACCTTCGTCCAATTAGCAAGTTTCCACCAAAAATCCTTCGTCAAGCTCGGCTCCCAACCGATTTCTTCGCTGTCCAAAACAGGGCAGCAGAACGACTTAGCGACAATCCGACGTTTCAATCAATTTATTCAATCTGCCCCAATTTCACTCATCGTGAACCTCATTAACAACTCAAGGGACATTCTAGTATGTCCTAACAACACATTTAGAGATGGCGACATCACGAACAGCCCCCAACAGAACCGAATTACTCAGAATCAAAACAGGGCAAAACCGATTCTGCTCCTTTTTGCATAAACAGTCCATGAATTCCCCTTTTAGCTCAATTTATTATCAATTCCACTTGCTAAAACCTCAATCAACATGTTATATAGCCCCACGATGCATTTCGAAGCTAAATAACACTCCTAAGACCTCCGAACAGCTTACTTCATCTCAGTTCGTCCGGTGGACAGAATCTGCCCTTAAAAACTACCTCAATTAAACTATCGAAACTTAATCGAAACGTAACCAAATCAACGGCCCCAACTCAGTGAACTTAGTACTACATGTCATGTAACTTTCATAAAAATGTCGGAGCCAAATGAAGTCTTTAAGAGGTTGAACCATGGCCCTCTCTCAGTTAGCTCAGAATTTGTCCACTTTTCTTCCAAAAATCACCATAAATTAACCAGACCTCCAAATGATACAAAACCAACGGAAGCTTGTTAAGGACAGGTTAAACTAACCTATGGTGGTCGATGACTGGCCAAAAGGTTACCGGAGGTGGCGCTCGTACAGACCGAACGGGGCGGACAGAAGCTGGTCGGCTGAGCAGTTTTCTGCTCTTGGAGGAAAAACACAAAATGAAGGTGAAGAAGAAGATGGCTCACAAAATTTTGGGGGAAATGACAGCTGAAATGAGGTTTCATTCCACCAAGGTCAAAGTTCTAGAAGATTAGGTTAGTGGAAATTTAATGATCAACACCCAAGTAATGACACTTGTCCACATATCAATAATATCAAAGCTCCAATGACTAAATTGCCCCCCCTAAATTCGGCAGCCTCCATGGGGAAGAAGAAAATGTCAAATGACTAAAATGCCCTTCTCAATTCAATTAGGCAAGGTTAACTCTCCAAGGGCAAAATGGTCTTTTCAAACCTTTCGTCTGAAATTTCAGTTTTTCGATATTTACGTCCTCGATAAAATGGCGTCTAATCCATATCAAATGTGGTAATCTCTCATTTCCATTTTTGAATTCCGAGATCCTAATTCGTGATTGAAACTTCCGTCGATCGAAATTCCAGTTTGTCTCGAACTAACGGGCAGCTTTTACGGACGTCACGCGTATTGACTCTGTGATTCTCGTCACACTTAGGATAACTCAAACTATGGCAACTTTGGTTGTCATGTAATCGTAAGGGTCTATCGCTCGCCCCGACGGCAACAAATGTCACAAATCGATTTAGGAAAATTTCGCTAAGCATACTTTGGTTAAGCGGTATCACCCGCGTCTCAATCGTATAACATTAGCAATGTGTTCTTTAATCATTCTTGGATCGGCATCGGCTCTAAATACTCCATCGATGATCCTTATGGTCAAAGTGTCGTTTTCTAATTGAGTTTCCTAGGTCCACGTATCTCATCGCGCGTCAGCCTTTCCCTTTCGATTAATTAACTCGAGATTGATCAGATCCGAGCGAGACATAACTGAAATACTTATACATATTTCTTACAGTCAAAGGTCTCGGAATGACAGGAAAATCAGAATGTCACAGAGCTTGGTGGCTTATTTTGATTGGAATTTCTAGCTTGATTGAAGTGGTGAGCGGCCTCTAAACCTTTATTAGGACATTAGGGTTGTAATGGATGGATTTGAGGCTTAATTGATGAGTTTTGTGAAGTGAAATGTGCTGGAAATGATGGAGGCCGGATCCAACTCTAATAGCCGAATCTTGTGAGCCCGCCTTGGGGGTGAATTGGTGACTTTCACGGTTGAATTGGTGATGTGTGTGTTCGGTTGTTATGTATGCTTGCATGGTCATGTAGCCTTTGGCCCTTGTATGGCAATTGTGTGATGATATGCTTGAAATGACATGGGAACGAATGAGTTTATTAATTGTCGTGATGTGCAAGTTTATGCCATGCTCTATGCAATTCGGCTATGATGATTCTCTTGATGAAAGATTACTAGTTCCCCTGATTGAATTGTACTCGATCATGAGGTCGCTTAAAAGATGAGTTTGGCTTGTGAGCCTTTTGTGATGAGAATTATGTTATGAGATGGCAAGTTTAATGAAAGTGAGGCATGAGCCTAAGGGCCTATCGTACCTTGATGCGTCAGAACGTGAGGTAAGCTTGATACGTGTCGACATGAGCCTTGATATGGCATTTGAAACCTGATGCGTCAGAACGCGAGTTTGCAAAATTGGCTATTGAGCCCCTTGAAAGATGAATAGGCCAGTGAGCCCTTGATTCATGAGAATTGGCTATTGAGCCCTTGAGAATTGTATTGGCTAGTAAGCCCTAGATTGATGAAATGGCAAATCGAACCTTGATGCATCAAAATGCGAGGTCGATTGATATGCTGATGCGTCAGAATGCGGGATAGACTTGAGATGTGTCGACACGCGTATTGAAATAGCATTTGGAACCTGATGCGTCAGAATGCGAGATAGACTTGAGATGTGTCGACACGCTTATTGAAATAGCATTTGGAACCTGATGCGTCAGAACACGGGTTGCCAATCGAGATCTTGATTTAGCCTGATGCGTGTTGACGCGGGCTTGGCCATTGAAATTGGAAATTGTGATGAAATTGAGAATACACCCTCGCATATGAACTTAATGTTGTGCTAGTACGAAGCTTGGTCTTGATTTTATGGAGGTCCTTGAATTGCGTTTGTTTTATGCCGATTGTGATGACTTGTTATGATGCATTGAATGCCATGTGCTATTTTCTGGATGAGTTAGTACATGTTGTTTAAAAAAAAAAGATGTTTGGAAGTACTAATAGCCTAGTTTAGGTTTAGGGCGAGCTTGCTGATAGTTATATCTCACCCCGTCGTGGGATTAATATTTTTCAGGTCCTAGATGATGAAAACCCGAGCTTGACAAGGAGGAGTAAAAGAGGAAGTAATTGTAGGAAATGGATTTACCCTTTTTGTGACTTTAAGGATTTCATGTTGTCTTGAAGTTAGAATTGTAACTTTTGAACCTGTAATGAGTGTTTATGAGAAGACGTACCCTCTGTCCTAAATCATCTTGTATTAAATTTGTATGGAGATGTTTTATCACTTCCGTATGCTTGTATTATTTAAAAGTTTTGAATTGTTGGCCGATGAATCTTGGGTATCAACGAAACTTGAACGGCCTTCGAGGGATGTTCACGTGCCCGCCGGGTTCGGGGCGTGACATCCCCGTTTGTTTAGTATCAGGGCAAGGTCAGCTCGATCCAATTTGATTGAGATTTGGAGTGATAAGGAGCGATGACTTGAGGACAATTAGATAGTGAGACCTTTATGATTAATCATTGATTGCTGAATCTTGAGGATTATAAGCTTGAACTTGTGTTGTACTTTATTGGTTCTAGTATCGATTTTAATCGATGATTGTGACGTCCCCGACCCGACCCTCGATATCCGCTATAGGAAGTATAACCTCCTACGAGACTCTCGATCTCTTGAATCCATCCAAGAGCACTACGGTTTTATACCGTTTACTTTTTTCGAGACTATGTGAGGATCGTAAGTTGTGACGTTGCGGGGCAATGACATGTGGTGTCCCAGGAACACTGTCCTTGGATTCGACCCATAATCTTTTTCCACTCCTTTACTATTACTGTTTAGTTTTCTCTCTATTACGAATCACATGCGGAAGCAATTCCATTTAACACCTTTTTCGATCTATCGGGGAATAGAGACAACTTTTAACACAAGTCATGTGCTCCTCATATTCATTTCAATTCCTTGTATAAAATTTACATGGACTTTATGACATTTACATGGACTTTAGAAATCCCTCTATCTCGTATGCTTCATAGGCTTGGGAGACTACTTCAGTACTTGAGCCTCCCTAAAAATAGTACTTGGCTTCCAGAAACTCTTCCAGACCAGTCAGTCGTCTAGGGTTTGTGCACCATCCATCTTCATGCTATTGCTTTCTTATCAAAAGGATTCTCCTCCACGACATCAACACAAGCAATTTCTATGGACATGACTATACCAAACAAGAAGATGATATACTTGCCATCACCTACAAGTCTGAAAAGATAAGGGGTGAGATACAACTATCTCAGTAAGCGTATATCTAAACCAAACATAGGCAGCGAGCTAAAGGTACAAGCCATAACGCAAGCAACCATATCATATACGAATCGTTTCCGATTCCTTTTCATGCAAGCATACCTCTCCACTTTTCATATCATATCACACACATTTAAGGCCCTCTCACCCTTGCGGATGAGGCGTGTACACATCTTTTCATATCATATTATGTGGATCCACCCTATTCATATATGTGCAAGGCCCTCTCATTCTTGCGAACGAGGCATATAACATATCATGTTGTATCATATAATCTCACCACCAAGGGTAGCAAGACCAAGGAAAGTATGCATCATAACGGTCCAAGTTTCTAGAGGTGGCCCCCACGAGACTCGCGTTGTCGTGTGGCACTTAGTCCTTGACCAACATATCATATACTTTTCAAGCAAGCATTAGAGTAGCTAAAGCTTTCCACCCTAGATAAAGGTTAGATATCACTTACATCTTGTTGACGACCATAGATTACAAGCTTGTAAATTGCTCTGCGTGTCGATTCCTATGGAGGTTCGGTGATGGTGCCTCTTAAGGGCTTGGTGGCCGAATAAAGTGAGAGGGAGAGGAAGAGAGAATGGGCGTGACATAGGGAGAGAGATGAGGAAGCTATATCCGAAAATATGAGGGCCCTTTATATAGTGCTAAATTTCCTATTTTTCATTTATTTTAATTCCTACTTAGTCTCCAAGAAACGCTTAGGTGTCATGTGTTTGTCTTATTCTACTAATAATTTATCTCTCATTAAGCTAAGGACTAACCATAATGTGCCACATTGTCATACTCTAGATTATTCTATACACATGTCCATTTTCTATATTTTTCATTTTAATCTCTTGCTACTTATTGCCCAAGTCAAGCTTGGGTGTCTTGAATTTGTATTTTCCTTATTAATTATTACCTTCAAGAACCAAGGATAAATTGACACATTAGCCTTCTAGAGTTGTCTATTAATACACATGTCTCTTTTCTATTTTTCTATTTTCATGTCTTGCTCCCCAAGTTTTGCTAATCCATCACATGTTTCTAAACTTTGGCATGCTCTCCAAGCTCTATTAATTTTGTCACATGTTTCTAATTCTTGTCTTGCTCTCCAAGTTTTACCATGTGTCATCTTATCTTTATGCCACCTATGACTCTCTAGGCTCTAGAATTCCTTCTAGTTCACGCCTACTATAGGAATATTTTCATTTTCCTTATTTAAATTTTTTAATTTCCTTTTTCTAAATAGAATACTCTAGACATACTATTGCATTTTGTCACATGGCAAATCTAGAGTGTTCTAATACTTTAGGTCACTTTTTCTAATGCTATTTTGTCTTCATGGGCTTGGCTTGTTCCTCAAGCCAAAAATTACTTTCATTTCTTATTTTATTCTTGACTTGTTCCTCAAGTCGATTTTGTCCTATACACTTTCCACGTGTTGCTTTCTTATTCCGACTTGCTCATAAAGCCGGTTTCGTCTTCATATACTAGCTTATTTTCCAAGCCAACGATTTTTCTAATCTTATTTTATCCTTATGTGCCAACTTGTTCTCCAAGGAAATCCTTTATATTTAATAATGGAGAACATTTTGGACACTCTTTTCTTGATATACGTAATTGTTCTTATCATCTAGGGATTCGTGCTTTGACTTTTCAAAGCTTTGACTTGGTCAAAGATGATGCAGTCGGTGATGCAGTCAATTTTGTCTTTTTCTAAAAGTATAGAAAACCCTAGAAATTATACATTTTGGGAAGGTAAACTATATGGGCTCATTGGCATCTATATATTGGAAATTGGATTGAGCTCTGAACTTCTGATGGAGGTGCCACTACAAGAGCATGTTCGCATTTATCTCGATTTAAGGTCGGAATAACCCATTCCTTAATCGAGTATTCAATCGGAACACAACCGAGGGTGATCAGTCCGCGGCTCGTAATCCCACACGTTAAATTGCACAGCCGAGGGTGATCAGTCCGCGGCTGGCACATGCTTGGGTACGAAGTTCCATAATTGAGAACTAGCTCTTTTCTTGGCATCTACAGCTTTAGTCTATAGCTCGTTCCATGAGAGTACTTAAGGATTCCCTAAAATTTGGGATGTCACAATGATCATGAGTGGTGATATGATTGAGGCTCATAAGGAAGCAAATAGAAATCGAGGAGCTATAAGCAGGGATTATGATGTTGTAATTGTGTTTGAGGTTAATAGATGATTGCTTTTGAATAAAGTGGTTAGTAGGCTATATGATTATGATTATGGCTTGTCAATGACCCAACTTGAGAAATATGGTTGAGCATAGGCAATTGATCTTTGAGATGATCGTTTGTGGAATTAGAAGTCTTCTATTGATAAGAATTGATCTGGAAGTGAATGTGGTATGACAAGTAGTGAGGACGACCATGCAATGCATTTGTCTATGACATTAAAATGAAAGTCGAGGAATGTGCATGCATGGGCTTATCACTATCGGACTTAATAAACTGTCGCTTGGTATGCGACAAGCTGACGAGATACCTATAAACTGTAATGAAGCATGATATGAGACGCACGGAATGGGGCTTTCCCCGTAGATGTATGATTTGGGACAACCTGCAATGACTAGGTCTGATGAGGGCGGGGAGTGATTGCCGAGACAGAGAGGTCCGGACAAGGGCGGCTCCTGGCAGGCTTCTAAGATAACAAGGAGGCAGGAATGACCCAAATCATAACTTGAAAGGGAGAGTCTAGGTATAAAGTTAAGTCTTATTTTGGTTAAGAGATGTATTGCATTGAATTGATCCTCAAGGTGAATTTTTAAAAGTTGCATGGCATTTGTAATGGCGCATGTGATTGAAATATGGATTGGTGTCACCATGGGTGACTATAAGACCATAAAGCTTTATACTTAGCACCGAGTGTTGTTCCTGAATGCCTGGGTGTGAATGAATGTCTGGTTTTGATTGCATTGAGTTGTAGGTGTGACTATAATTGAGATAGTTTGTTATGTTCATGCTAGAGTGGCGGATGCCTCTAGACTTAAAGTATGAGCAACTAACTCATTGCATTGATGCCTTGAGTGCTTGTTTGATAGTTGTCAAGTCAAGGCTTGCCTAGTAGATGGGTGTTAATTGAGAATTTGATATGTGTTTGCTGCTTAAGGATGATTTGGAATCCTTGGATAATGGGCAATTAGTTAAAAGTTGCCTAAGAACCACTAGATGGTTATTTGCTGGTAATAGATGATGAGATGATCAGCTTGAGACTGCTAGACTCGAGTAGATGGATTAAGTCTTTAATTCTTAGAGGAAATTGTAGTGGTTCAAGTGGCATGAGAACCTAATAAGGTTGAATGACCAAAGTATGGTTACTAGAGGAGCATTTGACTCGAGTATGCAAGATATGAGAAGATTCAAGAACTGAGAGGAATCATGAGAATTGAGTAAAGAAGAGCAACTGGAGTATGAGTACTAAAAGAGCGTTTGGCTAGAGCTTGTGAATTGTATGAGACCCAAGAGTTGAAAGGGTCACGAGAATTTTGAATGAAAATGGAAAAATGATGGGTAGGCAAGCTCGAGAAAGAGCTGCCGTTGTTACCCTAGTAGCCAAGACTACTACTATTGATCGTGTTGCTAATGAAGTAAATGATAGAAATCATGTGAAAGGAGACAGAGAATGGAAATGAGAATCGTTCGATGGAAAGCTTATGGAACAATGAATAAGAGTGAGATTGACGAAGTTTGATGGAGAGAGTGAATTTGAAACTGCCTTCCTCTGGATTGGGGAATTTGTAAAAAAACCTTAGAGGTTTTGGGTACACTGAAAAAAGTGACCCTGGCAGTTATTATCCTTAAGAGGCTATCGAAGATGGGTAAAAAGCCACTAAATGAAGAGTTTTCCTTGAAGGTATAATATCTGCCTGGATTGCCTTGTCGAATTGGTTGGCAAGAGGTACATTTTTTAGGCTGCTTGAGAACAAAGGTTGCTTGAACTCTGATAACCTTGCAAGGACCTGAGAAAGGTCGATCAATATGAGATAGAGTTCTTAAGATTTCCTAAGTGTACTAAAGGTGATCAAGGACCCTTGAATGAGACGTGAAGTTCCTGAGTGGATTGAAATTTGGAAGCCTTATGGCTAATTGTTATTCCTGATTCTGAGAAACTGTAATGGATCCTAAGGAAAGAAGTGGATGGTCGGAAGAGGTGTAAGTAAAAGCATTGTCGCTCATGGATTACGAGTAAGGAAATGTTCATTATGGAACGTAGAATGTGCCTGCAAGGAATGGTCGTTACCTTGGCATAAGGCTTATGGTGATTAACCTTTTGCTATCGTGAAATATATTACAGAAAAGGGTTATGCCAGTTGTATGGCTTTGCTGATTAAAATAGGATTGATTGAGGTTGAATTGGAACCATTAGAAGTGACATTGCGAGTTATCACCCCTAAAGAATAAGGCGTTGTTCTTAAGGACGATTGGATCATGAGGCGGTCGTTGATGGAAAGGAAAGTGAATGGACTTGATAGTCCTAAGTACCCGCGATTTTAATAAATAGATAAGTAAGCAAAAAGGGTGCTTAAATTGTGACCGCGAGGTGATTTGATATAATCGATTCGAATATCCAAGGCGTGGATGTGTGGAGATTGAGGAAGAACCTCGACTCCTTGGAACCTTGTCACTTGAAGTGATTGAGTTTGTGGAAGAAGAATGTTAAGTATGGTGGCATCTGAATCCTGGAGTACAAACACCACTATTGGCACAGACTCCAAGATTGACGCCCTATAGAATAGGAAGGGCAAAGTGAATTTGAAATAAAATAACGCCACTAAAGTGTATAGTTTCATTCATAAGGTAAAAGACCCTAGTGTGGAAGGAAGAGAAAATTCTAATTGTCTTGGTGTTAGGGTTGAGCGTCTGGATTAAGGAGGAAGACGCAAGACTTGGATGATTTCTGGAAGTTAAAGTCCGAGAAACTGTCCTGTAGACAATGTTGAATTCTAGGATAATGTCGATGTTCAGTTGAATGGATGAAATTGGGATAAGGTCGCATTGGCTAGTTGTGAAACCTAACGGTTGAGACACCCATGCTTCTTGAGGAAAGAGTGAAAAAAATGAACAAAATGCTACCTGGTCGAAGTGGGGACCTATGAGAGCAAAGAGTCAAGGTTTGAGCTCCCAAGTGGATGGTACGAAGGATAGTTTGAACGATTCGACACCTGGTAGCAAGAAGTTGATAATAGTCGAATTGAGAATCCAACGAATAATTGGATTGATTGTTACCGCCTTGAGAGACGATGATTGGACTCATTTAAGGAGTCATGAGAAATATAAACAACCTTTGAGAGTATTTTATGGACCCTAAGGAAAACGTTCATTGTATATTAAGTGTGAAGAGAGCGAGTTGTGGGCTTGATAAGGTAAAATTCCTTAGTCGTGAAGTTTCTGGGAAATGAAATCCCTATGGAGCCCTTGAAGAATGGAATAAGTGATGAATTGTTTAAGGTCGATGCGAATTGGTAAAATTTGAAGTTTCCTAGAATTGATGGATCGTTATAGACGGATCGTGGGGAGATTCCCCACAAAAGCTATTCCATCGATAAAAAGGACTATGGCCGAGATGTAATGCGAATGAATGAAAGAACGTGAAAAGAGTTTTCAATGACTTTTAAGTTAAGTTAGTGACCACGCCGACAATGGCATTGCCGTTGGAATTTAAAAACTTATGAAGATCATAATGATGCGACGCGGGAAGGAAATTTGAGGCATAACAAGACAATCTGAGGTGGGCGTTGCATATACGTCGTGAGAGTAAAACCATATGAGTTGGAATGCCTAATTTATGATTGGAGTTGACTTGCAAATGTCCTTACGATGACGTTGGGGAAACAATACGTGCGTGGGGCAAGGTTTCAAGTCTATATATACCACGAGAACTTAAAGCATTAGTTTCCCGAGGGGCATTGAATGAAAGGCAACGCGGACGGGTGGAATTACTTAAGGATGTGGAAACGTTGTTGGTGTAGAGAGAGACCTCACAATTATGGGAACTCTAAGAGTTTAGTGTATTGATTGTCCCAAAGGGAACTAAAGGAAAGATCACGAGGAACGAAGATATTGATTGAAGATCATGACTGTGATACTTTTTATCGCTTAGGAAAAAGTGAGCTAAGTAGCAAATGCATATAATTGGAAATTTGTCATTTGACTAGTTTGATGGCTACCGAAGCGTCAAGCTTGAAGGTCGGAAAGGAATTGAGATGTTGCGATGAACAGACCCGGATATCTAAGGGGTCATGAAAATAAATAGAGCAGAGAAAAGATCCAGGCTTCCGAGTACTTGGGAAAGATACCTGAAAATTGAGAATAGAAACCTTGAAGTTCCATGGACGAGAGTTTGAGTCCAATATTGAAGAGGAACTTAAAGAAATGACATCATTGGAAATTCAAAGGGGGAAGCTATGGTATTCATTGAAATGGCACAAAGATGTGCCAAGACTTGCTTCAGTACTATCGATGGAATGGAATAAAAGTTGGGCTAGTCTAACATGTGGTTAAGCATTAGACATGCCGACAAAGAAGGGGCATGATGTTGGAGGTTGATCGATTACTATGATCATTGGAGATTTTCGAATGGAATCGAGAGCGAATTACTACGAAGGTAATCATGAACTTGTTTAAGGGTCGATAAAGCTATAACTCGATTTGGACAATAGAGGACAAGTGGATAAAACCCATGAATTCCTGCTGGTAAGAGAGGACGTTGGAAGACAGTGATACATCAAATAATATAGGCAGCGAAGAGTGCATTCTTGCGATGGTTTAGTAATGGCGGGGTAGGCAAACATCTTGAATTTAATACAACGTTTTGGAAAAGCCTTCCGTCAAGGAATTTGAAAAGCGAGATTGTAGTATGATAGACAAATCGAGAGGACGAATTGAATGCTCGAGGGTATACTACCGACAAATATTATGAATGTCGAAAGAGAATAGAGAAATGTGAACACCGATTGAGGATGAAAGGAAATGAGTTCCGAAGAATAAGAGCTGTCACTAGTAAGGACGTTTGTCACGCCCCGAACCCGGCGAGCACGCGACCATCCCACCTCCGCCATTACCTTTAATGATCTCTCAGGGACCAACGGCCAATGCTTAAAGGTCTATATGAAACATGCATGCGAAAGTGAGGACAACTCCATAAAAATAACTTTTCAAGATGACTTAGGACAAAAGAAATGGATACCCTTCTCATTAAAGACAAAGTTAGGTACAATTCTAACTACAAATAATATATAGTCTCTAAGGTCTCAATCAACTAAAATCTTCTCATCCTCCAAAAACTTCTTCCAATGCCAGTCCATGGCAAGCTCGAGTCTCCATCGTCTAGGACCTGAAAATGTTGTCCCACGATGGGGTGAGATATAAATCTCAGTAAGCTAAACCTAACCCTAAACTAGGCGATCAGTACCTCCAAACGTTTTGAAAAACATGGTATTTTGGAATTAAAATTTTTGGCATGGTAAAACGGGGTAATTTCCAAAATATGACATTTCAGTACTTTCAAAACAGCTTGACTCAGTCAAGAAAAATCATGATAACTCTAAGTTTCGTACAATGGCAGGGTTTTCATTCTGAAGCAAGCACTCGACGCTAATTAAAAAAAAAAACATAAGGCAACTTTCATCTCTTTCTCAAAAGTATCATTCCTTGAAATTTACAGAAAACACATTCTTTTCTCTCACGCCCCTTTCTAGGCCAATTTCAATTCATAAGGCAAATTTTCAAATATGAGGCATAATTAATTTTCTCACAAATTATTCTTTGATTTTCCCAGAAAACATAAAATTTCATATTCGCCCATCTTGGGCCGCCCATCTTGATTCAGTCTCCATATAACCCGTCGGTACATATGAGACTCTCGCGTCCGGACCTAGAGATGATTCGGTCACCATACGACTCTCGGCGCTCAATTTCAATTGAGATGAATCGTGTCAGTATAGGACTCTCTAGCCGTACGACCTCGGCAGGTCAAATGGGAGTAACTCCTCCCAATACATTGGCCAAATTTTATAATTCCTTGGCAATCCTACACGCTAGTGCACTTATAATTTTTCCCGGCGATCCCACACGCCATTAGCAATCGCACACGTCAGTGCACATATCATTTCCTCGGCGATCCTACACGCCATTTTATTCATAAACATTTCAATTATAGAAAGCCACAGATTTTCATTTAAAGAAAACAATTTACGCCTCAAAATTAATCATTCAAAAACAACTCATGAAATTCATTGTCAAAATAAGGCATTCGCTTCAAATATCCCTCAACTGGACAAAACACATTTCTCATTATGAAATTCTTAGTAAAACACAAGCATCATTCAGCTCAAATCGATCAAATCTCAAATTTGATCATTCACAATTTATCTCAAGACTCGATTGGTAAACCAATCCGCTTAATGCACTCATATCAATGAGAATTTCCACAAAGCATGCCGCATGGCCCAACCGCATGCCACAACCAGATTAAGGCTCCTCAGTTTAGCCTCGATTTCAAAATTTCTATGCCATAAAACCACTCAAGCTCAATGCATCAAAATAGGACAGATTTGGGTTTCCTCGCGTCTCTCACAAAATCAGTTCATAAAACCCTTCAATCCGACTCAAAACTCTATCCTTTAGTAACATAGCATCCTAATAAAGGTTTAGGCATAACTTACCTCAAGCCTAGGCCAAGCAATTTCCACAAAATGCGCGACACAACGTCGCGGCACCAAGCTGTCCATATTGGCCTTCCACGACCAGATTCAGTCCCAAATAAAATTGGTATTGCTCCATCGAATTTCTATGAAATAAAATTTCATAATCTTATACTTCAATGTCTTATGGACGCGTGGGCGAAAATGAAGCTCAATTCAGGTACCAGACGACTTAGAACTACTCATTTTAAAATCGATGCGCGTTAAGGACAGATTGGTCGGCATATCACGTTTTTCACCTCAATAGCCCTTAAAACTCTTTCAATCTCTATTCCACCGAGTTTACACCCTACAAACATATCAATTAACATCCTAGGGTGTCTTAATGATAAAATTATAACAAGGCGACACCTTTCACAACCCCCAAAGTGCTCGGTTGGCACAGTCCCTTAACAGAGCAGATTCGGTTCTGCTCCATGCCACATTAATCAGTCCATAAATCAATCTTAGGTTCCAATTTCTAATGAAATTAACTTGCCAATACCTTATTCTACAAGTCTAGGAATCTCATCGAGAGTTTTGAAGTGAAACAATCCCACAAAGCCTTCGAACCACTCGGTTTCCCTACGGTCTTCAAGCGGGCAAAATTTGTCCATAAAAGATCAAGGGATTTCATCCATTAAAACCCATCTCAACTCTCACAAATCCTCAATATCAACTTTCTAAACTCTTATACTATGAGTTTAGAGTGACTCACAGAAAATTTGGAGCAATTTGGAGTCCTGAAGCCCCTAAAAAATGATTCTCTCCAAAATCAGATCAGATTTTGACCTTTGCTCATTCAAACAGACCCACGGGACGGAATACTGGCCAAATTAAGTTTATAATACCTTGTTAGAACGGAAAGATGATAATATTTCATATGAAGGTGGTTTTACCTCAATCCAATAGTGGACGACAAAGTTATGGCCGGAACAGTGAAGCAGTTTTTGTCTGTCTGCGAGAGAGCTTCTCGGCCGAGAGAGGAAGAAGAAGAAAAATGAAAGAAATGGAAAAGAGGGAGAAGGGTGCACGGCTGAGCTGAGTTAGGGGAAGATGTCCATCAATTATTGGGGTAATTTTGACAAGATTACATTTAATGGCATTTAATGCTTGGTTTAATCAAAGGGTGACACATGGCAGTGGCTCCAATAATTGGCCATTTCACTTTTACTTTCATTGACCCTCATTTCCCTCCATTTTCGGCAGCTACATGGGAATCCAAAAAGACCAAAATGCCATTCTAGAAATTTTGAGGCAAGGGCAAGGCTTGAGGGGCAAAATGGTCATTTTGCACGTGTCGTCCGAAATTTTATTTTTCCAATCTAAATTACCCTCGATGAGGCGACGTCAAATTCAATTCAAATGTTGGAATTCCTCAATGTCCAATACCCAAATCTCGAGGACCAATTTCATGTCGAGCTCTCGTCGACTGTAATTCCAGTTTATCTCAAACTGACGGGCAACTCTCGCAGGCGCTACGTGTATCGACTTTAAGATTTCTCAAGTCAAGGCGATTTTGGTTGTCATGTGATTGTGATGGTTTATCATTAGCTTATGCGGTCTTGATCATCGGAATTCAATTTAGGAAATTCTCGCAAATTACACCTTGGTTAGGCGGAATCACTCACGTCTCAATATATAACGCTAGCAAGGCATTCCATGATCGTTCCTACATCGATTTCTGCTGGCCCAAAATATTCCCTCGACAATCCTTATGGTCAAAGCGCCATTTCTTATTCAATTTTCCCAAGTCCACGTACCCGACTCCGCGTTAGTATTTCCTTTTCGGTCTATTAACTCGAGAGTGATCAACTCCGAGCGAGTTACAACTGAGACACACCGATTGATACCTTTCATTCCACAGCCTCGAGAGGGGTCAGAATTCGGAATGCCACAACGTTATGCGAATGTTAAGTAACAGAATGAGCTAATTTGGAAAGTGAGGTAGCAGTGAGGCATCATTACCCCACAAGACTGGATGGTTGAAAGGTTGTAAATTTTGAGGACGAAATTTCTTTAAGGGGGGAAGAGTTGTGTCGTTCCAAATTTCGATCCTCTTTGACGCTAATGACATGAAATGTGGTCTCGAAATTGGAAATTATACAATGAGGAATTTCAACAATTGAAAGGAATTGGACGTCGCCTCATCGAAGTTAATTTACATTGGAAAAGTGAAATTTCGGACTGAAAGTGCGAAATTACCATTTTTCCCTCGATATTTAACCTTGCCTTAAGAAGCGACTAAGGGAAAATTAGCCATTTGGCATTTTCCCAATGGTGGCCGAAAAATCTAGGGGTACATTGATCTTTTGGAAGCAAGATATTAATTGATGCAAGACAAGTGTCATCATAAGATCAATTAGCATTAATGAATCATTATTTCACCTACCAATCAAACTTTGACCAAGTGAGGTTGAGCGAAGTCTTCTTCTCTTCCCTCTTCTTGGTGGACGACACTTTCTCTCTCCCCCTTCCTCTCTCTTCTTCTTCTTTTTCTTCTTCTTCCACTTCGGCACCTGACCAACTCACTGCTCAATTCCGACCACCTCCACTATTACGGCCATAGGTTCTTCTTCCGACATCAGATTGAGGTGAGTCTACCGCCATTGGAAAGCTTGTCGTCTTGTGGTTCTAAGAACATATTATGAGCCTAATTTGACCCGGCCATTTTTCCCGTAAAGCAGTTTGAATAGATGAAGGTCAAGCGGGACAGTTTGAAATCCGGTTTGAGGGAGAGCTCAATTTCGCCTACTTAAAGAGCTCATTTGGCTCCCAAGTTTTGATGAGACCTCATTAACACCTAGATCAAAGGTTTAGCAAGCTGAAATGAGAATTTTATTGGAGTTGAAATGGGTTTTTAATGGTGAATTTTGGGCGATCTTGTTGGAGCAGTTCTGCGCCCTTACTGCTGGTCTAAGAACCGAACACTTTGGAGGCTCTTGGAGGCGCCGCCTTGCTGTGGAATGCTCGATAAGGCCCTTAAAGACATAGTTTAATGTATTGACAAGGAGATTGTGTAATGAATTGGAGTTTAGAGGTGTTTTAATGGATGTATGGTACATTCTCCCTAGGACCGATTATTGCCCTGCATTGACTCGAGCAAACCAAACCATTTGGAGGTTCGTGGAAGCATCACCTTGTTTCAAAATCCTTGGTAAGACATCTTAGAATGTAATATGACATGTTGGTGAAGTGGTGGTGTGATGGAATTGAATTTGGAAGAGTTTTTAATGGTGAAATTGTGGAATTTTCTTAGGGCCGCGCAATTTGCTCTATTCTGGCCAGTTGAGGACTGAGCTTGGTGGCTTATTTTGATTGGAATTCCTAACTTGATTGAAGTGGTAAGCGACCTCTAAACCTTTATTAGGATATTAGGGTAGTAATGGATGGATTTGAGGCTTAATTGATGAGTTTTGTGAAGTGAAATGTGTTGAAAATGATGGAGGCCGGATGCAACTGTAATAGCCGAATCTTGTGAGTACGCCTTGGGGGTGAATTTGTGACTTTTACGGTTGAATTGGGATGTGTGTGTTCGGTTGTTATGTTTGCTTGCATGGCCATGTGGCCTTTGGCCCTTGTATAGAAATTGTGTGATAATATGCTTAAATGGCAAGGGAATGAATGAGTTTATTGATTACCGTGATGTGCAAGTTTATGCCATGCTCTATGCAATTCGGCCATGATGATCTCTTGATGAAAGGTTCCTAGTTCCCCTGATTGAATTGTACTCGATCATGAGGTCCCTTGAAAGATGAGTTTGGCTTGTGAGCCTTATGTGATGAGAATCATGTTATGAGTGGCAAGTTTGATGCATTATTCAGCATACTCCTCACTTCTCCATGAGATATCGATTAAGTCTCTTTGCACACCATTTTATTGACGTGAATACGGCATTGTTTTCTGCCTTGCGATGCCGTATTCAATAAACTCATTCATTCCCTTGCCATTTAAGCATATTATCACACAATTTCTATACAAGGGCCAAAGGCCACATGGCCATGCAAGCAAACATAACAACCGAACACACACATCCCAATTCAACCGTAAAAGTCACAAATTCAAATTGGTTACACACAATTGATCAACTTTTATTGAACAGAACTCTCATCCATTGTGAGTCCACAAAAATTTGATTTTCCTATCAAACTGATTCCCCACTGAGGCTTTGAATTCACGAAATTTTTCAAACACATCTTCTTTTCTTTGCAAGAAATATATCCACACATGTCTGAAAAAGTCATCATTAAAAGAAACATAATACCTTAATTATCCAAACGATGCTACAAGTGTAGGATTGAAGATGTTACTGTGGATTAAATCCAGAATCCCTTTCGCTCTCCCTCCTACGGATTTAAAAGATACATGATTCTGTTTTCGATATAGACAATGTATACAAAATTTGAAACCCATAGAAAAGCTTGGGATTCCATCTACCTTCTTCTTTGAATTAAGGGTCGCCAATAATTTCTCATCGATATGACCCAATCTCCGATGCCTCAACATCGTGAAATCTTCTTCCACCTGCTCTATGATATAGCTCTCACCACTAATCGTGTGCTTCATAGTAATTTTCATAGTTTTCTTTCCCGTTACCCTCTAGCAATCACCAAAGATCAACATGTTAGCTTGCATGAGTACTTATTACTTGTGAAAATAATCCCAGCATTTGCCATAGTTCCCACAGAAATAAGATTCTTGGTATGATTAGGAATATGCGTCACATCTAGAAGATTTTCAACTTCACCTTTTTGCGACCAACAATATCAAGTATCGTATCATCTCCCATTCGCACTGTACATCCTTGATGTGCGTCATGTAGAAAGACGCTCCAGTATCAATTATCCATGCTTCATGGTCAACCTAAGATGAGTTGCAAACAAGATACATGTATCCTGCGTTATTATCATCATACTTCTTTATACTAGATGATGGTGCCTCATCTCGCTTCTTTGGATCCATGCTTTTGCTTTTGCAATCCTTCTTCAAGTATTCAGCTTTTCTGCACTTTCAACACTTTATTTCATATTGATCTTAGCTTTTAGATCTTCCTCTAGACTTATTCCTAACACCAAATCTGGATTTAGATTGTTCACTACTCCTACCTCTCACGAAAAGAGCCTTATTCTTGCATTATCATATCATGCTTTTCTCATCTCCTCAGACAATAAAGAAGATACAACGTTCTTAAAGGACATCGCACTAACACTAGTGTCGATCGAAATAATTATATGTCTCATGAATTCGACGGTGAGCATAGCAAAATATATGCTTTATCTTCCTCATCCAGATTACAATTAATAGACGCAAGTTGCCCACAAATAGTATTAACTCATTCAAATGCGTAGAAAAAGAATCAATTTGTTCACGAGTGATTTACTCAATTTCGTCCAGAATCTTTCGTTGTCTTCTCAAAGGTCATGTTCACCAATATGTTATCAGCGAGACATAACCAGATCAAACTTTGCGCCTTCCGATCATTGCTGATGCACGACTTCAATTGATGGGATGCGGACACAACCTCCTCTTCCTATGCATTCTCCTTGGTAACTAGCTAGGTTTATCTTCTATGATCACGTACCGCATATCTCTATCCACAAGCAAAGTCTCTTCCATAACCCAAAAACCCTTTCATCCGAACTTCTCCATTTCAATTCACAATTAACTAGCCGACATCTTCCCAAGATTCAATTTTTCGAATCTCTCTTCACCAAGAAAACCTTGTTGTGGCTAGCGTTATCACCTAGAGGGGTGAATAGGTGATTATCGTACATTTTTAAAGATTTAATGTGGAATTCGATAAGCTCAGATCTCAGATAATCAAAACAGAGTTTATCATTGTGTGCGCTGAGCGTGCAGTTCTACTATCACAAGATATATAATAAGATCAGAGTAGAGATAGAGAAAAATGCACATAGGATTTGTAGTGGTTCGGCTTTGATTAAGCCTATGTCCACTTCTTCGACTATTAGCCAATCGATTGGATTCCACTAATAAACTGCTTGAGGTTACAACTTAGTAATCTCCCTTGAGATGCAGGATTCCACACTTAATGCTCAACACTATTGTGTACACCTCCTCACAATTACAATAGATGGATCACGAAGAATATATGATTTGAAGTATTCTCGATTTAAGAATTATGAACACTTTTCCGTCTTAACGACAATCTTGTTTTTCGTCAGCTTTGAGATTGTCACGTCCCGAACCCTGCGAGCACGTGCACATCCCAGGATCCTTCGGCCCACAACTCTTATAATCCATGAACACATGGAAGCGACACGCATCTCCGTTCACCAGTACAAATAAAATGACTTGGGACGGAACATGAGTACACTTATCGAATCCATTAATATACCTCAGAAGTTACAACCATCAAGTACCAAAGGGTCGATTTGATAAATCCACTAAGCAAAGTACAATCCCTAAGGCCACAAAAAAAGCCTCATTTATTTCTCAATTAAAGTTGTCTTCCAACTTCACTCCATAGCAAGCTCGGATTTCCATTAACTGAGACCTGAAAAATATTGGTCCCACGACGGAGTGAGATTTACATATCAGCAAGTGAAACCCAACCTAAACCAAACCACTAGTCCCACTAGATCACACAATAATGCATGAATGCAGGGAGTTCATCAAGCATTGGCATATAGCATCTCAATATCACTTTCATAAGGTACTTGATATAAAGAAAATCAACATCAAGCACATCACAACTATGAGACCCAAGCTTCACACATAGCATAGAACAAACATATAATTTCATAAGTCATCAAACTGACATTTATTTACTCATCACCAGGGCTCCAAGCCGCAATGTAATTTCACAGGGCACTCGGGCCAAATGATATCTCAGGGCATTCTAGCCAGGTGATATCTCAGGGCATTCTAACCAATTGATTTTTCAAGGCATTCAAGACAATTATTTCTCAGGGCATACTAGTCAGTTGATATCTCAGGGCATTCCAGCCATTTATTTCTCAAGGCATTCTAATAATTTATTTGCATCAGGGCTCTCTGGCCATGCAATCACAGGGGCATTCCAGCCATTTATTTCATATATTCTTTCTAGTCATTAAAACCACACGATATCAATCACCAAGCGTTTGGTCATACCATCGCGCTACACATTTCAATCATCTAGTAGCGTCCTAGGGTTCGAGTAAGGGTTTAGGAAACACTTACCTTGATTCGACTGCAAAGATCCTAACCAAATGATCCTTCTCAATCCCACAAGTGCACGGCCAACCAAGGTTCAGGCGCCGTCCTAGGAAATTTTATCAATTTCGGATCAAAAGCAATCGAACCTAACTTCCATTAAATCAATCTCTCAATAACCAATCAATTGACAAGCTATGGTGCCTTATCGATCAATCGAACACACGACGATGCCTCTACGAACCCTCAATACATTCGGTTCATACAACGATATATGGGACAAAATGTAACTCAGAGTTCCATGCACAAATTAGCCCTTAAATCACTTCTAACTCCCAATCCACTTCACATACTTCCCATTAACACCTCACATAACATCTTATGACGCCTCATGAGTCATTTTGAAGTAAAAATACCATTTAAATGACCCCAAACAAATTTAGTCCAAACAGGGCAGTAATAAAACAGAATCGGTTTTGGTTCAATCCGCACAAACAAGCCATAACTCCACTCTAGGTTCTAATTTCTCACGAAATAAGCTTGCTAACAACTTATTTTACATGTCTAGGAACCTCACCGAAAGTTTTGAAGCGAAACAATCCCACAAAGCCTTCGAATCACTCAGTTTGCCCACGATCCTCTCGTGGGCAGAATCTGTCCATGCAAGATCAAGTAGTTTCATCCATTAAATCCCATCTCAACTCCCACAAATCCTCAATCTTAGCTTTATAAACTCTTATACTATGAGTTGAGAGTGGCTCACCGAATATTTGGAGCCATTTGAAGCCTTGAAGCCCCCAAAAATGAATTCTCTCCAAAATCGGATCAGATTCTGACTTTTGCCCACTCAAATAGACCTATGGGAAGAAAAACTAGGCCAAATTGAGCTCATAATACTTTTTGGAACTGTAAAACAATAAGATTTTATATGGTGGTGGTTTTACCTCAATCAAATGTTAGACAAAAAAGTTATGGCCGGAACAGTGAAAAAGTTTTTGTCTGTTCGCGAGAGAGGTTCTCGGCCGAGAGAGAGGAAGGAGAATAAATGGAGAGGAATGGCGGAGAGAGGGAGTGCACGGCAGCTTAGGGGGGGGGAAATGATGCTTCCATGCAAATAATTGAGGCTTAGGTGACAAGATGAATTTTATGGGTATTAAATGCCAAAGCTTCCCCAAATGATGACACATGGCATGCTCCAATAATTGAACCACCAAGCTTTGACTTCTTTGACTCCATCCTCTCCCATTTTTGGCAGCATATAGAGGGGGTCTAAAATGACCATTTTGTCCTTCCATTTCTCTTAAGGCAAGAGTAAAAGGTTGATGGGTAAAACGGTAATTTGGTACTTTTCGTCCGAACCTTCGTTTTTCCTATTTTGAATGACCATCGACGAGGCGACGTCAAATTCTAATCCAATGTTGGAATTCTTCATTTTCAATTGCCAATTTCGAGCTTCCATTTCGTGATCAATCTCTCGTCAATTGTATTTTCAGTCTATCTCAAACTAATGGACGGCTTTTGCAGACATTACACATATCGACTCCGTGACTCTTGTCACACTTAGGATGACTTAGAATAAGACGTCTTTGATTGTCATGTAATTACGAGGGTTCATTACATGTTCCGACGGTCTCAATCGTCATTGTTCGATCTAGGAAAACTTCGCAAATTATACATTGGTTATATGGCATCACCCGCGCTCCAATTGTATAACACTA
Organism: Rhodomyrtus psidioides; assembly: GCA_021437785.1. NCBI lineage: Eukaryota > Viridiplantae > Streptophyta > Magnoliopsida > Myrtales > Myrtaceae > Rhodomyrtus > Rhodomyrtus psidioides. The sequence continues at coordinate 2,553,808 of JAILYB010000087.1, read as the reverse complement.
GCAATGGATTCTTAAATAGTTATCTGATCGGCCTTATTGGCTCTAAATGTTCTCTCAGCAATCCTTATGGTCAAAGAGTCATTTCCTTTTTCGAGTTTCCTATGTCCATGTACCTTGTATCGTGTTAGCCTTTCCCTTTTGGTTAGTCTTCTCAGGATTAATCAGATCCGAACGAAATATGACCGAAGTACATCGATAGATATTTCTCATTCAACAGTCTCAAACTGGAAGGAAATTCATAATGTCACAGAGATGCCTTTTATACTCATCCACCTCCAATCTAACCGTTGGAAGGCATTCAGAAGACATCTTTCCAAAACTTCCTGTTTGAACAAGACAATTACCAAAAGAAGATCTCGTAGCTGTTGAGGATTACGTAAGGAAAGTTTTCCCCGTTCGGATCAAATCGCCCATACGATTATGACCCTGGGTTTCCATAGATGAATTCCTTCAATAGGCAAGTTTCGTTCGTCTCCTAAGATCCGCTTCCTTAATTGATCTATATCCCTGAGAATCTTTAAGAACGATCTTGCTCGATTATGTCCGTTATAATGTATCAATTTAGTACATCTTGAAGTCCTCTTACTGCTCGTGAATACTCGTCTAAGATCTTGAGTATCATTCCAACGTCTGAGCTATCCCCGCTCAAGTCTAAGCTCGACACAACGTCTGAGTCCCTTAGAAATAACATCTAAGCTAAACTTTTTGTCAGATTCAATCCCGTGTACCCCTGCACTGAAGGATAATCTACAAAATAAGTATTCCACGGCATTATCTCGAACTTAAGAGTACTTGGAATGTTTTGTCAACTTCAAAATCATCTAGGGTTTTTCTCAACAATCTCCTTCTTTTTTATGATGACAAAACTATCCACAAAAGTATCAATTGTTTGAATAAAAATGTGTGAAATTATCATCTAGTTACTCTAGCAGAATCTTGCTAAAGGATAATTTTATCAACTAGTCCTTTGTACTTTTTGCAAGAGTAAGTTTTGAGATTCAAAAATTAATTTTGCAATATCATGAACGATTTCAAAACTTGTTGATTTATAAAAATTTAGAGTTTAAGCACTTATAAAAATTCATAGCATTGTAACATCAAGTGAATCTAAGGGATTTCAATAATTCTCAGTCACATGAATGATAATCTTGAGCTGCATGATAATTGAAAGCATAATACTTGTAATCTAGAGTTTATACTCAATGCTCATATAATCTTTTTCTAGTAACTACTCAGAACTTGTTGTTCTTTATTTAACCTGCTCAGATTATGAAAATTGTAGCACGTTTGACTCAACCTATTTGCAGTAAGAGATATGTGCACGTGCTCCGATTAAAGAAATGCTCAAAAGCTTAAAATAAAGAAATTGTTTACTTGTTCAATTTAAGAAAGAATTTCATTTCGCATTTCTGCTGAACATGGTTGTGTTCTCAATTTTCCAATCTGTCAACCTGTAAACTTGTATATACTTTTTCTTGTGCTTATCCTATTTGTACTTGTAGCGCATAGCTTTCACAAGAGAATCATAGCATTCACAGCATAAATAGCACAATACATTCACAGCTTCTAGTGCATAGCATTCACAGTACAACAATACGATAAATTCACAGCTTGTCTATTGCTTAACTTCTCCTATTTCAGATATATCATTCATAGTATATATCACAGTGTTAAATACTTTTGTAACTTCTCCCCCCTTTTTGTCATCAACATAAAAGGGTCAAAAGAAATTACAATGCATAGTGATAACATAACATTGATCATGGCAACCATTAATCACATATTATAAGCACTAAGGGTAGTACTGAGAACTTCTAACTTATATCTAATAACAGTTTAGTTCTAAGTAAATAGTATTACTTCCCCTTTGTTAAACAATCATGCAAGGATTGAATGTAGCTCAAAAATAAATCAAGATCCAACATCTAGAATTGTAACATTCAACTACATATCCAAAAAGCCAAAAAAAAATTAAAAACATTTGAATAACATTAAAGTGGATGTGGCTGATAAATATTGTGCACTCGTCTAATAATAATAAGTCAACAATCAAATTATGAGCAGAATAATTATATGTGAAGACATAACCAAATCCTTAACAGAATCAAGTGTGATAATATAATATTTGCCTAAGCAAATTTTATTTAGGAGTAGTTGACCTAGGTAGGATAGGAATTTAGGATTTAGCTTGAGGGATTTTTGGAGGATTCAGAATAAAACTGAAATACAATAGATTTGGACATTTAAGATAACTTCAAATTGAGCTCTTCTTCCATCTGGTCCATCTTCTTTTCAACCTGCTCAAGCTCTAGGCACGTGAGATGACATTTCTTCCACATGTCTTCATTTAAACTCCAACTTTTCAAACTCAGCTCCTCCTTGAACTGATTTATGTCAATGTTGAAGTCTGTTCTGAATTTCCTCAAGTTATCCTTGTATTCTCCTTGTTTGAACAAAATGTCTCACAGTTTGTCTATTTATAAGATTTCTTCTTTCTTCTTTGAATCCCAGCAATCACACATCTCTCTTTGTCTCTTGACATTTTCTTTCTGCCTAATTTCTTCATCTATTTCGTCATTCATCTGTGCTGAGAGTTTCTCGAGAGCATGTATTACAGGTACGATGTAACTAAGGTCAAGCTGATTTTCTTGAACTAGGAACCTGGCGTACTCTGCTCTAGCCATATCCTGCTCTTTTTCCTTGCAAAATTTTATGAGATTTGGAATACTAAAATCATTCAGGAGGGGGTCAATACTGTGTTGGGCTTCTTTTTCCTTTAATGAGGCGTTCTCCAACTCTTCTTCAGTTGACTTGGATGCAAATTCAACGACATCCTCCTTAGTTACAAGCCATAATTCATTATCAAATCTTTCACATATTTTTTGTTGTTTCCTTGTTCTTTAGCCTTTAGAACAGCGTTTCTAACAGCCCTTGCAAGTTTTATTTTTCTCTCAAGATAAAAAGCAGCTTTTTCAGCAGTAATAGATTTTACCAGGATAGTAAGCCGTTCAGATTCTTACTTCACTTGATTTGAATGTTGATGGACTGATGTGGATAGTGCGAAATCTTGAGGGAATTTCATCAAGACTAATTTTGAAAAATTCTTCTAATTTTGGTTGATAACTTCCTTGAAATTGTTCATTATTTTCCCTATGTGATCTACTTTGAGAAAGATCAAACCAGCCTTTTCTGATAGGTTATTCATTAACCCTTTGAATTCATCTGCCATCTTCCCTCTCAATTCCCCTGTTTCCTGAAAGAGTATCTTCTATAATTCATGAGTTTGATGTTTTAACTCATTCTGAAAAGTACATGATATCTTTCAGTAATTTTGAGTCCGTATTCAGGCTCATTTCTTCCTTTTCATCTTCTTCAGACTTAGTTTCCATATGCTTCCCCTGAGAACTAGCTCTTTTGATCAGCTGAAGTCCCTCTTCAGTACTATCTTCTCTGTTTTCTTGCAGAAAAGCATGATACTCTTCTATCATTTCGTTGTGATAGATGTCTTCTTCTTCTATTCTGGCTTTTGATTCATCCTCTCTGTATTTTTGAACTTTCACCGTGAACTCCTCAATAGTAAGATGATTTTCATTTTCTAGGTCACGCAGAGTAATTCTTAGTTTGTCAAAAGATTTCTTTGAGGCATCAAAATTGTTGAAAGCCACGAGAAATGGTAGAAAGAGTTGTGGAAAGGAGTATTGCTTTAGAGAAATATAGAAACGTAAATGCGTCTACTTCTGTTGAGAGGAGTTTAAGTATCAGGGTTATTTGAATTTGTTTGGAAGTTAGGTATCTTCAAGAGATATGATTGAATTAATTTTGGAAAGTAAATATTCAATCAACACAATCAATTCAATCAATTAAATCAATTAGATCTAATCAATCAAGGCAATCAGCACAATCTACACAATCACAATATTTGCAGAATATTTATAGAGATTGTGATGGTGCGTACCTTATTTGTTGCCAAAAATATGACTACTTACACGTCAAAAATTTGAATGATCAAACATTTATCATTTCCACTCAAAAGATGTCATCTTCAGATGATGTTTTAAATTCTGAGTTCCTTGTAGTCATTGAGCTTCTTCAGATGAAGCTTTGACACTTCTTTGCTCCTTTCAGATGTTGCAATATGCTCAAAAGCAATTTTTCTGTCTCAATAACAGCTCAAATATGCATAATAGCAATACCCAATTCTTGTATGATATATTCAAATGTGTTCTTATCAAGTGGCTTGGTGAATATGTTAGCTAATTCATGCTTTAAATCAACAAATTGAATGCTAACATCACCATTATGCACACGATCACGAATAAAATTATGTTTAATTTCAATATGCTTACCTCGTGAGTGTAGAATTGGATTCTTGGTAAGGTTGATGGCACTTGTGTTGTCACATTTGATTTTCACGTTATGAGCTTGAACATCAAAGTCCTTCAATTGTTGCTTCATCCATAGGATTTGAGCACAACAGCTTTCTAATGCAACATACTCAGTTTCTGCTGTTGATAGAGCCACAATATTTTGCTTATTGGAGAATCAAGACATTAGCATTGATCTTAGAAGTTGGCATGTGCCTGAAGCACTTTTTCTATCTAGATTACAACCTGCAAGATCGGCATTTGAATAGCCATGTAATATAAGATCTGTCGTCTTAGGATACCACAATCCTAGATTATGATTAGTTCCTATCTATTTGATGATTGTTTTGATTGTAATAAGATGTGATTCCTTAGGATCTGATTGAAATGTAGCACACATGCACACACTAAAAATTATGTCAGGTCTAAAAGCAGTAAGATATAGTAATGAATCGATCGTGCTCATGTACAGCTTCTAATCAACCCGTTTTTCATGTTCATCCTTGTCTAGCTTGGATAAAGAAGATATTGATGATTCAGTTTTCTTGCAATTTTCTTGACCAAACTTCTTTATCAATTCAAGAGCATATTTTTCTTGGTGTATGAATGTACCTTGTTTAGTCTGTTTGACTTGCATTCCTAGGAAGAATGTAAGTTCTCCCATCATGCTTATCTCAAATTCATTATGCATGATCTGAGAGAATTTCTTGCAAAATTTTTCGTTAGATGATCCAAATATAATATTATCTATATATATCTAAATAAGTAAGATTTCATTACATTCTCTTTTGATAAATAAAGCTATATCAACTTTACCTTTATCAAAACCTTTATCGGTAAGGAAATTACTTAACCTTTCATACCAAGCTCGCAGTGCTTGCTTGAGTCTATAAAGGGCTTTCTTCAGTCTGTACACACGATTTGAGTTCTTAGGATCTTCAAAGCTTGGAGGTTGTTCAACATAGACTTCCTCCTTGATGTAACCATTCAAGAATGCACTTTTGACATCCATTTGATATAGCTTGAAGTCATGATACCAAGCATAAGCAAGTAGTTGCCTGATTGATTCCAATCTTGCTACTGGAGCATATGTCTCATCATAGTCGATTCCTTCTTCTTGTGAATAACCCTTGGCAACGAGTCATGCTTTGTTTCTGGCTGCTTTGCCTTTGTCATCCATTTTGTTTCTAAAAATTCATTTGGTTCCAATAACAGAATGATCTTTTGGCCTGGGTACCAGTTCCTAAACTTCACTAAATTTGAACTGATATAGCTCTTGTTGCATAGCTTCAATCCAGCTTTCAACTTCAAGAGCTTCCTCAATCCCTTGGGTTCTATTTCAGAGACCAGAACAAATGCATTTATGGCATTTTTTAAGCTTGGATCTGGTTTTGATCCCTTCATCAATGTTTCCAATGACTTGATTTGTAGGATGACTAGATTTGTATTTCCAGTTCTTCTTTGATTTTTCATGTTCATCCTCAGTTGATTCCTCAGCATTTGAAACTTCAGAACTTGAGACTTACTAATATTCTACCATGTTCTGAGGTGATTCGTTTGGTTCTACACTCTCAGAAGATGGGTTTTGCTCATTTTGCACTACACCTCTAGTGTCTATCATCTTAGTAGTGTATTTATCTTCAAACTTCACATTCATTGATTCTTCAACTGTTTGAGAGTTCTTGTTGAAAACTCAGTAAGCTTTGCTTGATGTAGAATATCCAAGAATATTCTTTCGTCTGATATTTCATCAAACTTACCTAGTCGAAGAATATAGCATTTGTACCAAAATATATTAAAATATGAAATATTTGGTTTCTTTCCTTCGTAAAGCTCATAGGGGGTTTTCTTAATTAATGGTATGAGAAAGAATTGATTTATGATATAGCAAGCAGTAAAAACTGCTTCAGCCCAAAAATAGGATGGAGCTTTGTTTTCAATCAAAAGAGTTCGCGCCATTTCCTATAAAAAAAAAACTCCATTTTATTGTGGAGTGTGTGGAGATGAAAAATTATGTTGAAAATCATTTTGATCACAAAACTCTGTAAAATGTTGATTTTCAAATTCCCCTCCATGATCTGTTTAGATGTTTGAAATTGAGTACCCTTTTTCATTTTGAACTTTCTAAGAAAAGATTTCAAAGTGTGAAAATGCATCACTCTTATGTGTAAGAAATAATACCCAAGTGGATATGGTGTAATCATCAACAATAACTAAGCAATATTTCTTACCTCCAATATTCTGAGTTCGTGTAGGTCCGAAGATATCCATATGTAATAGCTGCAGAGCATGGTTAGTAGAAACTTCATTTATAGACTTGTAAGAATTTCTTACTTGTTTGCCAAGTGTGTAAGCTTTACAGTGCTTAGTTCTTTCAAATTTAGCATTTGGGAGTCTTCCCACTAGCTTCTTTTTAGAGAGCTTTGAGATTTGCTTGAAGCTTATGTGTCCCAGCTTCTTGTGCCAAAGTTCTGGATCGTCTTTGACACATATAAGACATTTTTCTTCCTTAGACGATGTGTCCAAAAGGTACATATTACCATGTCTTCGTCCAGTGAACGAAAATTCATTGTCTTGGCTTGTACCCAAACACTTATTTTCTGCAAAAGAAACTTTATATCCAATATCGCATAATTGACTTATACTAATAAGATTGAAATTCAAATCTTTGACCAATGAAACATTATTAATATGAAGGTTGCCAGTCTTCATGGTTCCTTTACCAATAATTGTTCCTTTTTTATTGCCACTAAAGGAAACATTTCCACCATCGAACATTTCAAAATTGATAAAAGTTGTTGCATCTCCAGTCATGTGTCTAGAGCATCTATTATCAAGGTACCATTTTTTTTTCCTTCTCATTGGTACCTGGAATAATCAATTAAACTCAAATTTTCTTTGGTACCCAAATCTATTTGGATCCTTTGGGGTTAGCAAAATTTGCATATCTAAGAATATCTCGAGTTGGCCTTTTGATCCTAGACCAGTAGTTTTTAGAATGTCTTGAAACGCCACAATTTGAGCATATAGACAAATTCTGTCCTTTAGACTTTGCAAACTGCTTTCTAAAATGACCCTTATAAAAATCCTTAGTAGGCTTTTTCCTAAGTCTTTCCTTCACTTCCTATAAGCTACTTCCTTTTAAAAATGATCCTTATAAGCTACTTCTTTTTTCAATTCAGAAAATCTTTTGAAAGTAGCTTTATATTCTAAAGATAGCTCATCTATATATGTAGATACATTAGAAGAAATTTTAAATGAGTTACCTCGGGATCATCATCTGAGTCTGCCATGAGATAAATGTTTGCGTATTCCTTATCACTTTCACATTCGGTATTGCTCCAAGTCTCTGTTTCAGGGCTTTCTTAGATCTTTCATCCTTGCCTTTCTTTTTTAACAGAGGACAATTTGATTTAATGTGGCATCTCTTTTTGCATTTGTAATAGATGACTTCTTGGCTTTCATTTTTGGTCTCAGATGATCTTTTCTGATCATATCGTCTCAGATCATTCTTGTCTTTGAAATTTTTGCCTTTCTTTGCCATTCTTTTAAATATTCTGACCATGAGTGCTAATTCCTCATCGTCTTCATTTTTAGAATATGAATATCAGAATCAGCATTAGATTTCAAAGCAATGGATTTCTTACCTTTTGACGTGGTTTTTTCATTGATTCTTTCTTCCTCATAGGATTGAAGAGTTTCAATGAGCTCGTCCATAGAAAAAGGTGATATCCTTTGAGTCTCTCGAATGGATGTTTTGTCATTGTCCCATTCCTTCGTGAGAGCTCTTAGCAGTTTATTGACTCTCATCGGTCCAGGCACTGGTTGCCCATGGTATGTAAGACCATTCGCTATTTCAATGAATGTATTGAACATTTGTTTCACAGTTTCTCCGGGCTTCATTCTGAATGCTTCATACTAGTCTAGAAGAAAGTTGACTTTAGTCTCCTTGACTCTGTCCGTTCCTTCATATGTAACGTTGAGCTTGTCCTAGATCTCTTTTGACGAGGAACAATCTGCAATACGTTTATATTCAGTAGGAGATAAAGCGCTATAAAATGAGTAAATAGCCTTTGCATCAAGAGCATCTCTCTTGGCAATTTCAATGGCTGATAAAGTGATAGTTGGCGTTGAATTGTTATCCTCTGCGTTTGATCTACTTGTTACACTTGCATTCGGATTCACTCCTCGTTGTATAACATCTCAAATATGGGGATCCTAGCATCTAATATATGCCTTGAATTTATTTTGTCAGTCGTTGTACTCATTCTCTTCAAAATATGGTGGCATGTTGTTGATTCCACCTTCGATCCATATGGGAGAGAAATTAGTAGCCATAAAAATCGTTAGCTCAGAAGTAAAAATCCTTCACAATATATGGGCATCAGACTCTGATACCAATTGTTGTGGCTAGCATTACACTTGGGGGGTTAATAGGTGATTATCGTGCAATTTTAAAGATTTAATGCGGAATTCGAATTGCACAAACGTGAAGCTCAAATCTTAGATAATCAAAACAGAATATATCATTGTGTGCGTTGAGCGTACAGTTCTACTATCACAAGATATATAATTAGATCAGAGTTGAGATAGAGAAAACTGCACAGAGGATTAATAGTAGTTCGGCTTTAGTTAAGCCTACGTCCATTTCTTCGTCTATCAGCTAATCAGCTGGATTTCACTAGTAAACTGCTTTAGGTTACAACTTAGTGATCTCCCTTGAGACGCAAGATTCCACACCTAAAGCTCAACACTCTTGTGGACACCTCCTCACAATTACAATGGATGGATCGCGAAGAATATATGATTTGAAATACTTTCGATCTAAGAATTATGAACATTTTTCCCTCTTAATGTCAATCGTATTTCTCTTCAGCTTTAATATGTCTTTTATACTCCTCCATCTCCAATCTAACCGTTGTAAGGCATCCAGAAGAGGTCTTTCCAAAACTTCCCGTTTAGACAAGACAATTACCAAAAGAAGATATCGTAGCCGTTGAGGATTGCCAAATGAAAGTCTTCTCCGTTCGGATCAAATCCCCTATACAATTATTCTTAGGTTTCCATAGATGAATTCCTTTAATAGGCAAGTTTCGTTCGTCTCCTAAGATCCGCGTCCTTAATTGATCTCTATTCTTGAGAATATTTAAGAACGACCTAGCTCGATTGTGTCCGTTGTAATATATCAATTAAGCACGTCTTGAAGTCCTCTTCAAGTTCTGATTACTGCTCATGAATACTTCTCTAAAATTTTGAGCATCATTCCAACGTCTGAGCTATCCCCGCTCAACGTCTAAGCTCGACACAGCATCTGAGTCACTCAGAAATAATATCTGAGCTAAACCTTTTGTCAGATTCAATACTGTGCATCCCCGTACTGAAGGACAATCTACAAAACAAGTATTCCATGACATTATCTCAAAACTTAAGAGTACTTGGATTGTGTTGTCAACTTCAAAATCATCTAGGGATTTTTCTCAACAACCCTAACCTCAAACATTGCTATGTTAGGTCGGTGCATAACCGCAGCGAAGTAAAACGAGCGAGAAAGAGAAAATTGAGACACGAAATTTTATCATGGTTCACCCTTAAACTAGGGCTACGTCCAATAAAGAATTCAACTATAATTACCATCTCCCGCCTCTCGTTACATCACTCAATTATAAGTGAAAAAGATTATATATAGTTGTAGCTATTCATAAGCCCAAGCCCAAACTACTAATGAAAAATTACAGGCTTAATTTGTAAAAGTCTGCTGGTGTCCATATGAAGCTATTTACGAGCAGGGCCCACGTGCTTTCCTGCCGCAGGGGAGTATGAATCACATCCCAACATTGACAACTCAAATAAGATCAAATGGAGTTCAATATTAAAAAATCAAGTTTGATCGAACTTTGAATGCATGGTGCGTCTCGACTCTAATAATATAGTGTCTCGAGTCGATTCGACTCGATTATATCATCATGGGTGGAAAGAGCTACCAATCACGAGAGGCGCACAAGGTGCTTACCACAATATGTGTTTTTGTTTCGTTCTTGAATCATGTAGTTTTCTTTTGGAAAATAAAGTCGATAGCTTTCAGCTTTATTGAAGTGTGTGGTGACCACTCAATTTAATTTTGTCCTCATGAACGGTCGATAATCATAATCTATATTGATAAAACATACGTTATTAGAAAATAGAAAAATAATGTGCATCGACATATATTGTGCTATAAGAAAGTATCGAGCAATAACATAGAGAATTGGGTTATTTCCATCCCAATTTGGAATGAAACTATGTATTCTTGTTTAAAATGACAAATATGTTCTTTTTCCCTCAATACTCGATTAAGTAGGTTACTTACCTACACATTTTGTTCAAAGTGGCAAATATATCCTTTTATAGTTGTTGCTTTCCTTCACGGTTTCATTTTCCTTCTATCCTATTCTCTTCCTCTTGTTGTGATTAGGGTGAGCGATTTTAGGTCGGTCCAGGTTTCACCTGAAACCTACATGTTGGAACTGATTTTTCAATTTTTTGGAACCTGAAACCTACCCTTTCATAGGTTCCAAGCTAGGTTCCATATGTATTTTTTAGTTGAACATTTCACGTAAAATGTGAAGATTAATGATAAGGTGTTCTGAGGAAGATCGCTACAGCAAAGAACATGATAGACATTATTGAAACATATGCATACATATACGCATCGGATTAAACTGAATTGCATGTCCTAGATCAAACTTGAATCACTGATCGATGAAGTATATCACGTACAACGAACATAAATCGATAGCCACAGATTCAGAGCTCCCGTCACAGATGAGATGACGATCCGAATCCATCAATCGGTCGTCCATTGAGAGAGTTTTTCTAGAAAGTTCATTTTTATAGAGGGTTTTTTCTTACAATTAGCAAGAACGACGTACGTTCTGGAGAAGAGAAGTCATATCTTCTCTCTCTTTCTCTTTCTTTTAGAATAGGAAACTAAACTAATTAATTGCAATCAATTATCACAATTAAAGTAATTAGTCAATTTAGCCCTTAATAGGCGTAAATTTCCAACAATTATAATAAAGCATGTTCCTTTGGCAAAGCTGACTTGGTGGAGCTCCATTGACATCTGCTGAGAATGAGTGCCCATCCGGGCATTGGAGCTAGTATCGATAATGAGCATTGTTTCTTTGTTGCCAATATTGAGCCAATGTGGAGAATTGTTATTTTTGTTGTTCAATTTCATGCCGAATACAATGTTTTAAAGTTTGGATCAAAGTTTGAAAGTAAGTATTTATGAGAGACATGTTTGGTAAAGTTCGATCATTCTTTAGAATGAAAATCAACGCACGGGAAGTGCCCTTGAAACCATGTTAGTCCAGTAGTCTGGCCACACTTAGGCCTGTCTGCTGTAGTAACTCAAAATTATGTCTAGTCATTGGGTGAAAGGATACAAGAAGTGCTATAATTTGTGTGCGATACTCACTTTAGTGTCAAAACTTTTCGCCTATTCACTCAAATGCTAAATCAGATAAATTTTGGCCAAATTGATTTCATGAAATTTAGAGTTAAATTTTTAATATGATGTGGCATATTTGTTAAAAGGTTCAGTCCACATGGGCTTCCATGTAGACTTCTAAATGAATCTAAAAATTAAAAAATTTAAATTTACAAATATCTAAAAATTAATTTTTAAGTACAAATTTAATACAAAATTTATTTAAGTTAAATTTCAAAATAAGCTAAAAATTAGGAGAGAGAGAGAGAGAGAGAGAGAGAGAGAGAGAGAGAAAACTAGGTGGTGAGGGCTTGCATAGCCCTCGCCCCCACCATCCCACCATCACCGGTGAGGGTACGGGATGGCGAGCGGGGTTCTCTAGGCTTTGACCAAGGGCCGATGATCCCTGCCGACTATAGGCAATGGACTGCAGGCCCCTGTCTAGGTTTGGCTAAGGGCAAGCGACCCTCGCTCGATTTTGGGGAAGGCCGCAACCCCCGCTCAGATCATGGTGAAGGCCTGTAGGTGCTCAACTACGGTCAGTGTGTGTTGCCAACAACAGGTCGGGGCTCGGCGGCGAGGGCTGTGCAAGCTCTCTTCGACTGGTTCTCAGTTATTCATTTTTTTTTAAATTTAGCATATTTTAAAATTTAATTTAAAGAATTTTTTTGTGAATTTTTAGCTTTTTATCTATTAATCTAGCTACGCTTGTATTTTTAAATTTTTTTTTGAACTTTTATCTTTTGTTATTGCTTACTAGAACTCCGACGAGTCACATCGGCTTAAGATAATAATGAAAAAAAAAATACCACGTCAGATTTTTGGCCAAACCGATCGGAGTTGATGCGTAAGTGATTGTTCTTCAAAAAAGTTAACACTTAAGTGATCTGAAAAAAAAAAAATTCGCACTAAAGTGGGAGTCTTACACAAGTTTTGACACTTCTTGTGTCATTTTACCCTCGGCATTGTCTGAGTTGGCTAATGGGTTTTGGGAAACATGTGAGCGATTAAACAATTCGATTGTCATTTTGAATTCTTCGATTGATTAGTGGATTATTTCCAGTTAACTTTTCTTATGGAGCAGGAAGCGATTCTCATACTTAACCACATGAATCTATTGTGTTCTTATTGATTTCTCTAATCATTTCGTCCTCTCGCATTTTGATATAGAATTGCACGGTCCGTTTGTTTCTGCGTTATTTCACAGCATTAGAGATGGTGGAAATCCCATCTCATCAAAAGATAATTTCGAAATTCTTCACATGCCCTTTTTACTTTTTTTTATAAGTAAATCAATCATTCCACACATGGAGTTTGTTCTGTCTAGTCGTATAAATTATCATAAGATAAAGCACAAATCTCCTAAGATTGCGGGATTATTCTCATCATGAGGTCCACTTTATTCACTGATTCTCCATATTATCGATGTTAATCAAAGTGCACAACACGCAATTGCCTCATCCAAAATGATTTAGAAACGTAGCTTGGAACTTGTTTTAGTCTTTCCAAAGTTCTTCCAGCTCGGAAGACTACCGTTTCAAGTTCGTAGAAAACCAACATTGTGTTGGAGTTCAACACCAAATATGTGGCATGTTGGCAGACCTTCTGATTCTTCCTTGGACGGTGGAGAACCAAAAGTTTGACTTGGAAGGTAGCCTTCCATTTGGTCATTAAAAGTGGACGGTAGCACACCTTTCACATTTCACATTTGTAGCACACCTTCAAAGTTAGGCAAGTTAGGCAACATTTGTTTTTACACTTGAAGGTCAACAAATTGATGCTTTGTTAGGCATGGAAACTCTCTATAAATAGAGATGTCTTGAAGGCATTTGTGATATGCCATAGTTGTATTTGTGTGGTGTTAGAACATAGAGAGCAAGAGAGTTAGAGAGTTGTGATTTTTGTATCTCAAGCTTAGGAAAGCTTGTATGTGTGTTTTGTTTGTGTAAAAGCCTTAGCAAGGCTATTTTGAATATCACTCTCATTTTACAAAAACTCTCTCGCCTTGAAACCACCAAACTTCCGCAAAGAACCATCCGGGTTTCTACATTTGGTATCAGAGCCACGGTGTCGAAGGATCGTGCCGGAACCTAGGCGGTCAAGAATCCAATCGCGGAGACCGAGAACCTAGAGTGGACGATCGAGGATCGTGAACCCGGAGATAGCTATGGCATCCACAAGTTCCGTTCAAATGCAACTTCCAAAGTTGAATGGGAGGAATTTCAACAACTGGTCCGTCCAGATGAAGGTTCTATTCAAATCACAGGATTTGTGGAACCTGGTTGAAAGTGGCTACGACGAAGTAGCCGATGGCGAAGCATTCGAGGCTTTGAGAAAGAAGGAGAAAGAATCTCTGGTGGAGTCCCGAAAGAAAGATCAAAAGGCATTGTATACGATCTTTCAAGCTGTGGAAGAAATGATATTTGAAAAAATATCATGCGCGGAGACGGCGAAAGCTGCCTGGGATATCTTGCAGAAATCCTACAAAGGCGATGATCGTGTCCGGCGGGTGCGGCTTCAAACTCTTCGAGGTGATTTCGAGTCTTTACGCATGAATGACTCGGAAACAATATCGGCATATTTTGATCGTGTGCAGGCCATCGTTAACCAATTGAGGGTTAATGGTGAAGAACTTCAAGATGTTCGTGTTGTAGAAAAAATCTTGAGGTCTTTGACCGAAAGATTTGACTACGTCGTCGCAGCGATCGAGGAAGGACAAGACGTATCAACTCTCACGTTGGAGCGGTTGTTGGGTTCATTAGGCTCCCATGAGCAAAGAATGAACCAGAAGTCTACTGGTTCCGTTCCCGAGCAAGCATTGCAAAGTCGGGTCGCTCAACCAAACCGAGGAGGCTATCAAGGCGATCGAGGTCGCGGAGGAGGCCGAGGAAGATGTGAAAATTCGAGTTTCATCAGAAAGTATAAAGCACGTGATAAATCAAAGGTAAGGTGCTTTAAGTGTAATAAGTTTGGACATTACAAATCCGAATGTCAAGAAAAGACGACGGAATATGCACATACCGTCGATAATGCTGAAGATATGGTTCTCGCATGTACCATAGATTATGGTAGTTCCATCTTTTGTAATAAAAGATGTTCCAAGAATCATAGAAGGAGCAATGTTGGTAAGTATGACAAACAGTCAAAAGGACATCGAAACTGGCAGAGACGATCAGCAACGAGAAGCTCTCAGCCAGGGGGAGCTCATCGAGATCATGATAAGAACAACAGGAAGCGTAGCGGACGGTGCTACATATGTGGGAAAGTAGGTCACTTTGCTAGAGTCTGTTGGTTCAAACAGGTAAAAGAAAAAGACATGTCTTTTACCATGAAAGAGCACGGGGGTAAAGAAGAATTGAGTCTTCAAGCAACTGTTGCAACAGAGGTTCAAGAAGAACTCGCAACCACGAGGATCATCGAGGCAGATAATGCGATAGCTACTGAGATGTCTCCGAAGAAGAGCAAGTCAAGTGAAAACTCAAAGAAGCAAGTTGAAACTTCAACAAGCAGAAGTGAGAAGGAGCTGCTGGGGATATTGAAAGCAAGGGATGAAATGCTGAAGCAAAAGAATGAGGAGCTCAAGATCAAAGAAAGAGAGCACGAGAAGCTCCGACACGAGCTCAAGAAATTGCAAAAGTTTAAGAAGTATTACCCAGAGAAAAAGATCCCAAGGCGCAAGGATCATTGGAAGAGGGTAGAGAAAAAGTCCTACAAAAGAAAGGATCGAGATGCCTCTACCGAAGTGCTTCAGATGGAGTTGAATAAATTGAATGGTGAAATGAAAACCGTCAATAAGAGGTTTGAAACTCTCGCAACTACGGAGACTGCAAAGAAAGGAAAAGTGATCGACGCGCAAGTTCGAATGGCGTTGACAAAGTCCAAGCTTCGCAAAGCTCAGTCAGAAATTGCAGTTGTAGAACCAACCGAGGAAGATGAATATCAGATGTTATAGGGTGAAGAATATTTGGTGTTGAGGGGGAGTGTTGGAGTTCAACACCAAATATGTGGCATGTTGGCAGACCTTCTGATTCTTCCTTGGACGGTGGAGAACCAAAAGTTTGACTTGGAAGGTAGCCTTCCATTTGGTCATTAAAAGTGGACGGTAGCACACCTTTCACATTTCACATTTGTAGCACACCTTCAAAGTTAGGCAAGTTAGGCAACATTTGTTTTTACACTTGAAGGTCAACAAATTGATGCTTTGTTAGGCATGGAAACTCTCTATAAATAGAGATGTCTTGAAGGCATTTGTGATATGCCATAGTTGTATTTGTGTGGTGTTAGAACATAGAGAGCAAGAGAGTTAGAGAGTTGTGATTTTTGTATCTCAAGCTTAGGAAAGCTTGTATGTGTGTTTTGTTTGTGTAAAAGCCTTAGCAAGGCTATTTTGAATATCACTCTCATTTTACAAAAACTCTCTCGCCTTGAAACCACCAAACTTCCGCAAAGAACCATCCGGGTTTCTACACATTGGACCTCTTTTGTTCTATAATAAACTAGCAAGTTGGCCATTAGGGAACAAAGTGTGGGGTTGTGGTTCATATTTCCGATCAACAAGAAAGCACGTTGTCCCGCTCTATTTCGTTATGGTTTATAATGCTATATATTATTGTATTTGCTTATAATTGAGTGATGTAACAGAAATGTGCGAAGTGTTAATCATAGTTGAATCATCTGCTGGATGAAACCCTAGTTTAAAGAGTGAATTAATATAAAACTTGTATCTCGATTTCTCTTTTTCGCTATTACGTTCTATTTCATTATAAATGTGCGTCGATTCTTGACACTAAGAACATCCTTTTGAATATAAAATTCGAACTCTTATGTTCAATAGTTAATTGGCCATTTGGTCACTGGAGAACGAAGGGATCTTAAAAGTGTGCTTTGAGATCTTCTCATGAGATATATTAAAAGAAAAATAGTAAAGCAGCTCGAATCGAAAAAGCTTAACAGATATGAACACACACGTTAACAGATTTTATTACTTGCTTTAATGCTCTTTAAATCGCATTCGCTCATTAACTTATCATCGCTTTATCAATTGTTTATATTTCCCTTTAAATATTGGTCGGAAAATATCTCAAAAGCAAGTACGAGGCTTGGTCAGTACCCTTGCGCGTTCATAGTGGCCTCCCGAACCCACTTAATACCGTTTTACTGTAATATATGAAGTCCGAGATAATTAATGCCAACAGCCATTTTTTTTAGGGTTGTCCAAACTTTGCACAAGTGCGATAACTGTATGATTCAGGTCGCTGTCGAGTTCGGAAGCTTAGACATTGGTGGAACTTTGGAAATCCACTAAGTGATCTTTTCCGCAAAAGTGGCTTAGTTAATCTAAAATTCCGAACCTCATTGACAAATAAAGGTATACATTCACGTACATCTATCTCATGCAAAGTCTTACGCAATCCATCTCATAAATAAGTTGGTTTAAGAATGGCGCGTGGAACTTGACGAAGGGGATCTTCACCCCCAAAATAAACTGAGCAGAACTTGCTTCGGGTACCAAAAAATTGAAGGTGTTAGCTGCGATTAATATTACATGAATAACACGTCGACCACATAGACAAACGGTTTGAGATACTTCAACAGGGAGACTCTAAATACATGTGGCGGTGAAAAGGTCACAATATTTCTCTCCTTTTATGATAGGTACAGTCTCTTTCTATTTTTGACAATCTATATTTAACTTATCCAAATGATAGAGGCAACGACCACGGAACTATATCAATTATTGATGGGAGATTTCATTAATTTTTGTACGCCGTTGCATGGGAATGTACTGAGTCTCTGTAGCGTCTCCATATGTCTGTGTACATGAGCCAAAGTACACATATAGATCACGTTTCAAGTATTCGAAACCGCCCCTTTTGATACTAGGTTGTAATAATTTGATAAAATGAGAACACGTGAATTTACTTGATTGGATCGATGTGATCAAGTTAAACATAAGATATTAGACTTACTGAGATTATGTTGTTGCCTATGAATTAGTTTGAGTGAGTTCAACTGAGAAAAGGCCCCATCTGACATGTCATGCTCAAATACACATCAAAGAATCAATTCAAATCATATGTAGAAAGGGCAAATAAACTAGTCTATGGTTTTCCATTTTATGCAAACTCCACGACGTTATTACATGTCAAAACTAGGTTTATAGCAATCTCCTTCACGCCATGCGCCAAACAAAGGTACATGTGCTGTTCACAAAGCAAGCCCCAATTGGTGCCATCAAATTCATCTAGTCATTCAAGATTCACAAAAGGTCGCTTTCATCATCATCACCAGCATCGCCGCCATCACCAATGATTACAGCATGATCGTCAAGCTCATCTTCACCTTATCTCGGAAGTATAAAAATAGTCGGCAAAGCCATCCAATTGCTGCCAACACTTGGCTATATCTTTTGCTTTTCTAGGTAATACTCCAAACTATATCTTCAGATTTCAAAGCTCGATCCCAATTCCATGTCTTGATGACTCTCCAACCTTCCATGTGTTCAGCCTTTTTATCTCCATTGCCTCGGGCATTTGAATCTGTGGACTCTAAGGCAGCTTATCGCCAGACCCCAAAAGCAATATATTGAAAAAGTACCACTTTTTGGATAAAAAAGTCACCTCTTTTGTCTTTGGTAAATCTCTTTAATCATCTCTTAACCGAAACAGTTGGTGATGTGAAGTGGCGTGGTGTGGTGGAGCCTTCCTACTAAGGTCCAGGTCGGCAAGATGGACTTCCACGTGCGCTGGATCAATATCACGATGTTCTTTTTATCAAAAGAATAATAATCAAGATCCCAAAACCATCATTTAAATCTAATTGGCACTTACCTTTATCTAAAGTTGGAAAAACCCATTGCGAGTTGTAAAGTGTAAAAGTCATTATCTGATTTGATCCATTTCCAAGCATTGATTATCCCTAACTTGATTATCATGTTGTGTGCCATGTAAAATTAGTCTTAGTCTTCCTCCTACCGTTAGTATACCGTTGGTCTTAGTCTTGTCATAGCGAGTAACATCAATTGGGATTACGTAGACATGACCGGTTCCGCGAAACCGCTGGTTCCGGTTCAGGAACCGGCGGTTCCGGGCCGGTTCCCGGTTCTAGTTCCGGTTCCGCATCCGAAATTTTAATTTTATTTTTAAAATAATAAAATAAAATAAATAAATTATAAATTATAATCAAATTGTACATTGTAATAAAATTTAGAAAAAAAAAAACAGAGAGAATCAATGGGCTTGAACTTAATGAATTATCATTAAACGCATACATATCTTCTTGGGGATAGAAGAATCAAAGCCCATGTAGTTCTCTTACCTTTGATAACCCACAACTTACCTCATCGTCAATCGTCGCTAGCCGTTGTGGTGGTGGTAGTATCTCCACAGTCATCACTGAAGAATTCGTGTTCTCGATCCAGCTCTTGTTGGGGAAATCTAGCCTTTGTCCAATCATCGATACAAGCTTGATACTCCACACTTTCCGGACTTAATCTTGAACGGCGGGAGTCTAAAATTAATCATCCAGCACTAAATGCTTGTTCAACTGCCACTGTTGAAGAAGGGGTCGCTAATATTTGTTTCGCGATGAGGGAGAGAACTAGAAATTGAGTTGAATGGTTCTTCCACCACTCAAGAATCTTGAAATCTGCGTTGTGTTCGGAATCACTAAACTCAAAGAAATTCTTAAATAGTTTTCTAATTCGGAAATACTACATGTTGATGTCCCTTTCTTCTTCTTTTTTGCCTACTCTTGAGCATTTTATACCATTTACTAAGTAATGAAATACCCACATCGCTTTCTGAGACACTATGTTGGGCAGATCCACATCCATTGTCACTTAAACTATATCTATTACAAAATTCATTATATAATGCTACTATAGCTTCTTCAACCTCTACTTGTATAATTGAAATATTTATTACTTTATCCAAATGTAAACAATCATAATAATAAGCATTCAGATAATCTAATAAACCATCTAATTTCGTACGTGGATCGAAAATAATATCAACTAAATAGACAAGAGGAATGTTCAAATAATAATGCAACCATTTTTCTCGCATTACTAAAATACTCGAAACTAATTTAGTATCTTTTTCATATGCATTAAAAATATTAGCAATATTAACACACTCTATTAAAAATAAATATGTAGCAGGATAATAAATACCAGATAAAGTTTTAGTAGCATCATTAAAAATTTTCAAACAATCTAATTTTTTTTTTTGCAAAGGTCCCAATGTTGCGAGAGTAAAGCAATATCGGGAACATTATTTGAAATAAAGGAACATAATAAATCTTTGTAATCAAAAGTTTGTAGAAGCATCTCGTAGGTAGAATTCCAACGAGTCGGAACATCTTTTGAAAACCTTTTTGCCTTTCTCCCATTTCTTTACAAAATTTTTCCCACGCTTTCATAAGTTGAGGGCGGCTCCATAAAAATCTAATTGCACTATTTATTGCGTGGAGAGAAGTCACAAGATATGACAAGCACATCTAATGTGAGCAAATTATCAGCCAAAAGAGGGTTTACACATTTTTTCTAACTCGAAAATGGAAGCAGTATTTGCGGCGGCATTATCAAAACCAATTGAAAAAACTTTATTAATCAAATCATATTCTTCTAAAACTTGCCTAATTATTCCATAAATATTATGGGCCGTATGCCTTTCAGGAAAAACTCGAAATGCAAGAAGTCTTTTTTGAATAACCCAATCATCACCTATCCAATGGCATGTGACACCCATATAAGAATTAATATTTCAAGAATCACTCCAAATATCACTACATATATGTACACGTCCTTTGAATTCTTCAAAAAAATATTTTCAAATCATTTTTTCGATATTTATAAACTCGTTTAAGTTCGCGTTTAAGAGTAGTTTTCGGAACAGATGGTGCTTGCGGAACCAGCGCAGTTTTTACCAAATATCTAAAATTAAATTTTTTACCAGTATTAAACGGAGCATGCTCAAGGGAAACATATTCATCTGATGTTTATTTATAGCTGATGTTTATTTATAAAGTACATCAGTGAAACGGAATAAAGGATGAGGGTTAGGATTGGCGAACCCGGAAATTTGTTGTTGGCTATTGTCGATCCCCGCTTGCGTTGGATGTTTTTTCGTCAGATGCCGACGAAATGTTCCATAACCATCTCCTTTACCAAGTTTGTATTTTTACGGACAATATTTACAGCTTATATCAAACTTACCTTCGTTTTCATTCCATACTTTGTCGAAGTGTAGCCATAAGTCGGATTCTCGGCTCTTCTGTCCCGTCTCCTTTGGTATCGACGATTCTTCTACACCAGTGGCAGTGGTAGTATGAGGATAAAGACTTTCTTGCGTAACGATGTGCTCGACGTTGGGATTAGAAATATCTTCGTCTTCCCAACATGCATATTCACGAGGATCATATTCATGAACAAGAAAATCGGATTCTCCCATTCCCATTGGGCTCTTTCCCTTTTTAGTATTTCTGCTTCCACTTGCCATTTTTGAGAGAATTGATCGAAAAGTTGATTCAAAGAATTGAGACGGAATTGAGAGAGAATATCGGATCGAGAGAATTTGACTTGACAGTTGAGAATATTGGAGAGAATTGAGAGAAATTGTGAGAAAAATAAAGAGAAATTGTGAGGTTTTTATAGTGTTTTTTTTAGGAATTTGCAACGGCCAAAATGGCCTTTGCAAATCCCAATGGGGGCCCACTGCCCCACCCCCAAGGCCCCCCCCCTTTTTTTTATTATCGGTTCGGAACCGCAGGCCCGATCAACGGGCCGGTTCTGGACCCACGGGCCCAAATGGCCATGTCTAGGATTACGTGAAAGAATGTATTGAGAAAGTGAAGTGCTAGGGATTGTCAAATTTCATTATAAAATTATGTGAATTAGGTACAACCGAGCAGGATATGCGTGAGGCCCTAGACAAGATATCTTCTCACTTGCAAATTACTGCTTGCACTTGCTACTCCTCAGTCAAAATATGGCATGCATCATACAGTTCACTTGTCATGTTTGACACGTTCAAAAGTCGTTTCATAAGTCATTTGAAGATCATACAGTTCAAAAGTCGTTTCATATTCTGCCCACAAGGTATTATTAGTGATCTATCTCAATTTGATGACCAATATCTAACCAAACTTAGTGTTTAATGCCTCCCACTTGACTTTGACATTTTCATAAATGCCTAAACTCATGCATAAAACCATTTTTCATGCTACTCAGCAATTTAATGCGAGTAATAGAGTTCGTTCTTTTCCATGCATCAAATGTCGGCTGTGCAGTATTTTCATCTTCAGGTTTTCCATAACTAGGTTAAGAGCTTCAAATGCTTCTTGCTCTTTATAGCACAAACTGAATTTCCATATTCCAGTTTTCATAATTTTCGCCATCCAATTTCTCCTTTGTTTCGCTAAACGCGTAGCCGTTGTTTTTTAACACGAAGTTCTATAGATATGCATTCACGAACCATTGATGCCTAACATTTATGCATTTATTTTACACTAACTAATTATATTAATGAATAATTTCACATAAGCCCTCAGATTCAAAAGTTCACTATGTTCTCAATCATCGTCCAAAAATCCTCACTTGAAATTACCATTAATATAATTATTTATGTAAAATTGAGTTCACTTAAGTTACTAAAACTTTATAGAACTCCGCACTCGAATAAAGATCATAAATCAAATAATGATATTGATATTTTGTAATTATTAACATGGCATAACATGATTTGAACTATACATACATGCTTTACACATCAAATCATACTCAGATTACAGGATACATGCCATCAATGAATTCTTTACACAATATGGCTATCTACATGTAAGCCAATTTTTTTTTTTATACTTGAAAAACGCCCCAAAATACATGTATCATGGGCTTTCATATGCATTTTCATAATTTTAAATTCATCAAACATATCCAAATAATATATCAAATCGAATATAATTTCGATACGAACGCAACTGTACCTCGTACGCCCCAAACGGAGCTCATATGCATCCACACGAGCCGGTCAAAGTTTCTATTTTGACTAGACAACGCTTGGTCAATGGGGACAAAAATGTAATTTCTCAAAAAAAAGACCGAATTTTAATTTTTTAAAAAGTCCGGGGATCGAATCGCAATTTTAAAAAATTTTGGGGACCAAATTGTAATTTTTAGAAAGTTCGGGGACCAAATTGTAATTTTGAGATAGTTCAGGACTAAGTTGCAATTTCCAGAAAGTTTGGGGATCAAATTACAATTTTCCAAAAGTCCGAGGACTAAAAAACAATTTTTTGAAAATTCAGTCAACGGTCAACGGCCAATGTTGACCGGGGAAACAGGTCGGGTCAAATCGGGTTCGGACAAAATCGAATCGGGTTTGGATTATCCTGAACCGGTTCTGGAATAGTGTTAAACTGGGTTTGGGATAGGGATAAATCGGGTTTGGGACTGTTTGTCAACGGGCACGCGTTGCTTACGTGCGAGCGTGCGCCCACGCGCATCGGACCTCTCCGGTGCGTGTGGTGCGTGCGCCTCCGTCCGGCCTCCTCCGGCAACGTGCCACCCCTAAAAAATCTCGTCTTGAACATACGGACCGGATGGTATATTCAAATCCAATTTTCGTTGAACAAAATTTCACGAAAAAGTCTCGAAACATCACTGCGTCAGGAACCCGATCCCGTGGCAGCGCGTGTTGCTCTTGCAACTTCATTCGTCGTCGTCTCGCGATGGGCGACCACTCAAAATTTTTGTCTTGCCAAGCCCGTTCTAACCATACATTCAAAAATGATTTTTGTCACACGAAAAAATCACAAACATGTCGTGAACAATACCGATGAAAAATGATTTTTCGCGCTAATTCGGCCACGAAACTCAAACAATCAGGAAACAAGAACGATTTTGCTATGATACCACTGATGGATATTTCATACAAAATTGATAATCAAGATCTATAATTGAAGTGGAATTAAATAGATCTGCATATCTATAAACACGAAGTGCGGATTGCATACATACGTCAATCAAACCGTCGTACACATCAATTGTACTGGATCATCAAGCCCTGAGATCAAACTTGAATCACTGATTGGAGAAGTATATCACGCAAAACAAACATATCTCAATAGCCACAGATAAAGAGCTCCCATTGCAGACGATAAACAATCCGAATCCATCGATCAGGCGTCCTTGAAGAGAGTTTTTTCATGGAGTTTTTTGGGAGAGTTTTTGTGTAGGTTTCAAGAACGACAAACGTTCTGTCAAAACTGAAGAGACTCTCTCTTTCTTTTTAGAATAGGAAACAAACTTAATTGATTCCAATCAATTATAATGGAAATAAGGCAATTAACCAATTAAGCCAATTTAGCCCTTAATGGGCGCCATATTCCAGTAGAGATCATCAAAATTATTGTCATTATCATTATTCTTGTGGTTATTGTGATTAGTCAAATTATCAAGACGATTATATTAGTTTTCAATTTCAAAATTATGAATATCATTATAATCAAGATAATCCACGGTGAAAAATAGTGAACTTGAAGGTCTTTGTTCTCAAACTCTAGAGTGTTGTTGCATTACCCTATTGAATTTAGAAGATCAAATAAAGAATCCGCAAGAATGCAAATTTGAAATGAAGTCTAAAATATAAGGCATTAAAGGATATTTTTTTTTTGGTCGAAAAAGGAGTTTAAAGAGCACAAAGAGGATTGAAAATTTTGATTAAAAGTGAAAGATTTGATGCTTAAAACATGTCATTATATTTATACTAAAGTGATTGAGATACTTCAACCAACTAGTTTAGGTGAATCTGTTTAAGCTACATTTGGTCGTTTGAATTTTTAACCAAGATATGATATAAATTTTATTGATTTTTCTATATCATATTTATATCATATCCACTATTTGGTAAATCACAATAATAATTCCGAATACCTTCATGTCATATCTTATTCATTACTTGGTATGAACAACATCAATGTAGATGACCTGAAAAATGCACACACAAAAAGATGATAAGAACCTCTTATAAATCACTGTTAAAGAAATCACAAATGCATAAATGGAGATAACATCCATCAACTGCTCCATGATTAGCGTAAACAACAAAGGAACTCATTGCAGCATTCTAAAGGCTCAGGTTCAATTTTAACAAGATATGTAAACGAGCTCCAGCAACATCAATGAGGTAGATCAACCAGCAAATGCCAAACCTAGTAAAAAAAAACATGATCTTCCAACTTATTGTTCCGGAAAGTATAGTGCTACAACTATCTTACCACTTTCGCGAAGCTTCAACGTGAACCACAGAGCTACAGAGGAGAAGAAGCTTCGAGTTTAAATTTGTTCATTTAAGATATTTTTATTATTTTTTCCTCATTTATTATTGCCTTTTTATTTCCTTCCATCACTCCTCAATAGAGATTTTCTTTTTTGGGTACAAACCTTAATAGAGATTTCATTAGATACAAACTATACCGATGAACCTAAAATGCTAATACACCCAAAATATCTGACAATATAAATATTAAATAGGAATAAATAAAAATGAAAATCTTGTAATTTTTGTTTTTGAATTTTTTAGACTATATTTCTAAAATATTATATATGTTAAGTTATTATTTAAAAATTATGAATTTAAGAAGTTTGTTATTCGAGAAAAATAGCCTTTATGTTATGAAAATAAGATATCCTATCCACTTTATTCTACCTCCCTCATGTAATGTTTTATCAGACCTATATCCCTCTTATATCCGATCTTATTATGTCTTTGGCAGGAACCAAACATAAGATATGATGAAATTTATCCTCTCAGAGTGAAAGGAATGCTATTAATATTGTGGAGGGGCAGAATTTCCATGTTCCTGACTGTCATTTTTAGTCATTTCCCCATATGTGTGTATGTGTGTGTGTATATATATGTGTGTGTGTGTGTGTGTGTGTATCTATTTTTTTTTTATCTTTGTTTATTTATTTTTACATATTTATCTTTTTTCCCTCGATCGGTCTTACTTTTATTTTATGTATCTTTGAGGGTTCATCGACCACCGACCCCAACTAGTTTGGGATAAAGGCGTCGTTGATGTTGATGTATGTGTGTTTTATCTTGGCTACAAAAGTAAAGCTTCCTAAGTGTTTTTCTATGTCTTTCCCCTCACAAGTTCCATCAACATTTACAGAAGTTTTAAGATTATATAACCAAGCTTTAGCTGATATTAGATCTCAATTTAGAATTGACTCTAAAGATATGGAAATTTGAAATGACTTGCCAAACTGTATAAGTATTGATTCGACATTCATTGTCAAGAATTTATTACCTTAAATGGATTAGATTGCTGCATGTGGAGACTTGAAAACTTTTGAAGGGAAGATCACAGTGGCGTCTCAATATGAGTACGGACGCTTGTCAATTTGGAGATGATGCATTACTTGGTTCGTTGGAAAGGCCATTCAAGAAACTGGTCGGAGTCGAGTTTCTTTTGGTAAAGGAGATTGATACAAGACTAGAATATTCCGACCCCCTTAAAGTTGATTATTAAATTTAGTCATTTGGCAATGTTTAGGATTCAGAATATATACTTTTATGCAGTACTCTTATTTATAGTTATTTTCCTAGTGAAGGTTTGCCTATAATGTAGGCAAGAGATTAGGATATTCTCCGGAAAATCTTAGTTTTACTAATTTGCCATCTCATAGTCTAACTATATATTTTTACTACATATTGTATCCGACTCATATACTACCAACCATATCGGTTTGGAGAGTCAAGATTTCAACTTTAAAAAAGTCTTCTTATGATGGCTAGCCTGTCAGCATAGGGAGCCTGCACATGAAAAGCGGAAAGATGTTAGAAATTTCAACCTAAAAGCTTATGCTGATAGGTGGAGGGAGATCACATAAATATAAAAAGCATACAATACACATTTATAATCGATATGGGAGAACAACAACTTCAACAGAAATGACTGCTTTTGTTTGAGTTGGCTCAATATTTATTATCATACATCATCAAATTGGGCTCAGTTGTGGAATTGGAATGTTCCGCCACTTACCTCCAGCATGATGTAAATTCTAAAAGTTCAATTTGATTAAAACTCAATTTCTCCTCATCAAATTGAAGTTCTTATTTGAAACGCATGGAGAAACAAATCAAAATCAAAATATTCTCTACGATGTATACCTAAGAAATGTTTTAGGGGCAGATAGAGAAGGCCTTGTTTGGTTTAGCATTTGGTAAAGAGACTTTGAGAAAACACAAATACCGTTGAGCTAAATGCCTTTTCCAAAATGTAAGTAGTGTTTGGTAAAATGTATTTTAAAAAACATATTGGAAAACAATTTTGACGTAAATGTTGTTTGGTGAAAAATGAATTTTGTAAAATATTTATACTTTTTGAAAAAAAAAAAGCGGCGATCGGAAGCGGCAACGACAGTGGCAGCGGCAGCGGCGAGAGTGGCGATCGGAAGCAACAGGCAGCGATGGGGGACAACCGATGGGCGGTGGCAGGTGGCAGCGACAACGGGTGGCAGGAAGCAAAGGTGACAAAGTTAAAAAAAAAAAAAAAGATGCATTTCGCAAACGTCTTTTAGTAAGGTACTTTGGGCTAAATGACTTTAGAGAGCATTTGAGATGCAATTGCAACTCTCCAAAGTGAGTTAAAAAAGTAGTCACACACCATTTGCATTTGACCAAGAGATTTTAGAGCCTCAATACTCATCTCAAATCCTGAATCAAACTATAATTGCATTGGTGAAGCTCTAAGAAAGCATGCCAGCTCACAACAATTGAAGTGGTGGTTGGGAGATTGTGCAATTGGCCCAATCGAATAAAAGAATGAATGCCCAATGTACAAGAATTTTAGAATCCCAAACCCATTGTAACCGAAGTTGTTGGTCAGAAGTGCAACGAACATTGGAAAACTTCAAGTCAATCAAGAATCTAAAAAGTCATCAGTTCAAGAACATTGTAGAGTGGCCTTCTTGGGCTGGCCTTCCACGAAAGAGCATTAATTCGTTTTTTACTTTCTCGAGCTCTGGAACATTGTCTGTCAGAGAATCAATGGTCGCCCAGTTGGTGATGATTCCGCTTTTGGACTCGGTATTCTGTTTTTTACTATTATTCATAAGTTCATGTTCAAATTGGAGACTGACTTGAAATAAACTAATCAAATGCATTTTTGGGGCATGTTGTTCCATTTTGACCAATACATATAGTGCCTTGATCTACTTGAGAAGCTTGAATATACGCAAGACAAATCAAGAATCTCCGAAAGGTGAAATGTAGATCCCCTTGACCGTGTTAAGGAGAGCAATGAAGGTATATAATTTTCATGCCAACCAATCCTCACCTTAAAGTTTACGGATTAAGTGAGATTGATCCGGTTTAACCTGTTTTGACCCAGCGTAGAATTTTATTATTATTATTATTTGGGTGCTTGAATCATAGTTAAAAAGTTTGGAATATTTTAATGTCAAAATTGCGAGAGAATATTCAATCTTGTTAATTAAGATACGTGTAATATACTGAAGAAATATAGTTTAACGAACCTCATATATAAAATGAATGAATCAAAATACTTGCTAAATGATGTCATAGATTTACAATCGGTGGTTAAATGCCGCTATCACTCAATTAACTACTTACAAATTATCATATTACTTAGAAAACTAATTTACGGAGACAAGTTTTAGTATCTGGTCCACTCGTTTTAACCCAACTTAACTTTAGATATACAAGTATCTTCTCTTTTGCTTGAATTCATAGTTGGAAATTTGGAATAGTCAAAATTACAAAATATTCAGGCTTGATAAATAACCTAAAAGTAATATCGTAAAGAAATATAGTTAGTTTTCTAGGGTTACGAATATGGCACGTCCAAGGATCGCCATAACCAGAATTAGAAACACTACACGACAACCGAAAAGGGATTAGCCACCTGATTTTGAATCAATCGAACTCAATATGGAACGGCAATGATTCAAAACTCAAGTACTTCTCCTTTATCTCCTTTTCAAAACATTGGTTGCATGAGAGCGCCCCCACGAACGGGTGCGTTCTTCCTTTATTTGAGTTCGTTTGTGCATCAGAAGGTTAGATGAGGGACCTGAGCGTTGTTTATAGAGATTTCGGCCACATGCCCTCTCATCACGAGCCGGGCCCAACTTAGCCCACACTAGCCAAACCCATATTCCACTGGTTAAGAATCCTTATAACTTACCTTATTAGACCAACCCTGTAAAATGGTAAATATTAATTTCAATTAATACAAGCCCACGTTAGGAAGCTCTTACAACTTTTTGTAAGAGTCAATGTCTATTTCCAATATTGTCCTTACCAAGATCCACATAGTTATAATCATAAAACTTGATATACTCTTTAACAAAAAGGCCCACTTTATCACTTTAAACGTACATATACATACATGCTGTGTGGTTTTCGGAATTTCCCACTATCATGGAAGTTAGAAGTAAAACCAGACATGCCAAGCTCATCGATACAAATTGTCCAATTTTCAATTCTGCAAGTATATGCTCACATGTGAGATGAGCTTGGTCAAAAGCTAATGATTCTCGCTCTTTAGAGAAAGAGAAAGGTCAAGTGGAATCTCACATGGTGTGTGTTTGTGGCACAAAATCTACTTTGATGGGATCACTTATGGTTCTAAGCCCCTATTTCGTCGCACGGAATATGTCCGTAGATGACATAAGCAAGAGAATTTTATTTTCTTTCGCATCCATTGGGTTCAAGTATCTTGAACGATTAGTAGAATCGATGCAAAGGCAAATGACGGTTGCCGTCTCCTTACTTTTCACGAGATTTATGATATCAGTGAGATATTCGATGGACCTCTAAAGGATATTTTCTATAATAACTTTCAACTGTTTGTTGATTTTTGGCGATTCACATCAAAGTAATGAGCAAATCCGGGATTTACTCACCCCAGAATTAACATCCACAAATATTTTCTGGTATATGCTTTTTTTCCAGAAGAACTTTGGTTAAAAGTCCACTGAAAAGACCGATCATCAATAATTTAAGGATGTGGACTGGGGATAACTAAAAACAGAATGAGAATAAAATGTCACTAAGTTCTGATGAATAATTATTCGAAACAATTGAGAATCTATCTTTGCCCAAAGAGGCGATGGGAGTCTGCTTCAAATGATTTTCCCTTGGAGTGGTTAATGCTCTTTTAACTGGTGGCCCATAGAGTTGGGCTTTTTCTTTATGTTGGGTTTGCTGGATAAATCAAATCTATTTCCAGGCCATTACTCTGGACCTAATGAGGGACAATATCCCGTTGGACTCATTACAAGGCCCAAAATTGAATTACGGGATGAGTTGTTCCAGGTTTCGTCGGAATCGGTTCCCCATTGGTTTTGGAATTTGAAATCTATCTCATCATAGGTTCTAGAGACACGCGGGAACAGGACGACTTCCTTTTTATATGTTTCATTTTTATTTATGCAAAACGAAAGTGAATGCAGTAAAAAAAAAATTATTTGTCAAGAGCAATAATCCATAAAACATGCACATGTAAAATAAAATAAAGAGAAAAAAGTGAAAAACATGTAACTTAAAATCTAAATGATGGAATTTCAGTCATCAATCATCCATGAAATATTACTCAAACTTCTAACCACCTAAAATAAAAAGAAAGCCAAATTATATAATAAGAAAGCCAAGGAGTATAATGCGAAGCCAAAGTTCATAAGTCAATTTTTTTCCATAGTTTTGGTCGTTTCCTGTTCGGTTCCCCCGGGAACCAAGAGCCGAACCACATAGTGCAACCTAAAAAACCTTGAACCGGATCGGTTTCCACTGATCTAGTTCTCCGATTCTCGATTCTACCTTGAAACAATACTCATTCGTGCTCATTTCTTTGCGTAAGTCAAAGGATCTCATACCGACTAGAGTCGTCATCAATCAATTTAGCTATACCAAGGTTGAATAACTATCCGCAGCCGCGCAAGCATGCTAAGTGCTAAGTGGGCTTAATAATCGCGCAATTACACGCGGATATGATGGGGTCTAGCTCACTTGCTCACTTCTTTTTATTTGAAAGACTATAGTAGTCTTCTAACTAATAAAAAGACTTGCTCTCTACATTCCATACTATATGAGATGCAAAGAAGGCACTATTTTATTTTGTTTTTCAAACAAATATCAACATTAGCTTCTTACGATACCCTTTTGGTAATTGTAGCCTAGTTTTTGTTATGACCTGAATCATTCACCAATTAATTTCTAAAGCATGCACCATGTAATTTTTTTTTTTTATTTCTTTCAGAATCTTGAAATGTCACGAAAACACTTATTTGCGTAGTTATTGATTAACTAGGGATATCTTCCTCGAGTGTAGCAGAGTGACTCCCATTTATGTGTGAAAGTATGTACGTAAAAGCCAATCGAAATGGAAAATGCAATCATCCACCACAATAAACACATGCACAAAGACATGATAAATTGGATGCAAGACCGGAAGAAGACTTGACATAAAATAGCAATTATCACATGCAACATGATATTACAAATAAAATGAAAGACATTCTATGAAAGGAGATGACATGACAATAATCGCATGCAACACGACATGACCAACTAGATATAATTCATGACGATGAGATGGCATTGGACGTAACAATGAGATGACATGACATGGCAATAACCACATACAACATGATATGGCAATAATCACATGCAACATCTGTTGACACTTAAATTTTGATTTTTAGAAATTCATCCATTTAAGCATAAAATGAGAGTTTATCATAATTCTCGCAAAAATAAATTCTCAAGCATTGCATATTTATTTTCTATCATATCATTCGCATTTAGTGTCAAAGATGAGTCCATTGATTTTAATTTTGACAGCGGTCGGACCAAACTCAGCTTGAGATTTTCGCCTATGGCTATAGAGTGTGTCGAAATTTGTTCACCATGATTTTGGACTCAATTCGATTTCAAATCAACCTGTTTTTGCTCATTAAAATTTGTAGGGCTTTTAATTAATTAATTGAAGCCCGATTTGAATTCAAGATTATACAGTTAAGCACATAAGGCAATGAAAATCGGATAGCCTAATGGCACCTCCATAGCTGAAGATATTCATCAGGACTATCATGATCAGAATTTTTAATCCGACGATCAACAATGAATCTTACCTTGACTAGAATTAGGGTTCCTTATTGCCTATAAATAGAGCCTTATGGCCTAGGGTTCGACTAGGCCATTCCATTGAAAAACATGCGGCATTATTCGAGGCCACAAAAAATTCTTATATGGCATTCATTCTCGGAAAAAAGCAGGCTAGAGAGGGTGAGCAAAAGTAGCAAAGGATTTCTTCTTCTTAGGGGGCCATCATCGAGGAAAAGGAGAGCTATTGGAGGCCACACAATTTCAATACACGGCAGAATTTGAGAGGATCCTTCGATCTAGGCATGGAGACAAGAAAACTTCTCGGCCACAACAGAGGATCCTAGAGGAACATTCAACAAACTGCATCAACGGATCACATCCCGGCTTTCTATCTTTGCCCTCCGCAGTAGCGTGAACCCATCACTCCCCGTCAGTCCTCCCACGACAACGTTGCTGATCCTTCCATCGACGAGTGACCACAACTTTCCATCGGTGAAGGAGTTGCTGTACCGAACTTCACGCTGACGCAGCCGTAATCCTAGCGAAATCTAGCTGCTGCAACAGCCCTTGATCGACTTGACTTAATTTCAGCATTTTTATTTTTTGGTTACCGATGTCGTCCTTGTGGTGAAGTCCTCGTGGGTTCCCTGTCAACACAGAACCCAAGCATGGATTCCATACGGGAGAGAGAAAACATAAAGGGAGAGGCTGGTTTTCTATGAGATTCTTCTAGATGACACATGTTACTAGTGTTGCACCTTGAATCCCGTTGTCCAGCCAAGTGTTATAACTGCTCGTGCCTTTATTTCTGCTGTTGTCATGATGCGCTTTTGCCTCAAATTGCACTAAGTTTTTATCTCGCAAATTACTAGTTTTACATGAA
The DNA here is from genome assembly GCA_021437785.1 of Rhodomyrtus psidioides. NCBI lineage: Eukaryota > Viridiplantae > Streptophyta > Magnoliopsida > Myrtales > Myrtaceae > Rhodomyrtus > Rhodomyrtus psidioides. Next base: position 2,520,952 of record JAILYB010000087.1, on the reverse strand, counting down.
GCTTCCCTGCAGCATCTCGACGTCAATTCCAGCGAGTAGCGAATGACTACCCCAATGTGAGACACAACATGGACATAAACCCCCATGAGCCAGCCATAAAAAACCGTGAACATCGCCACAAGTCAGCCGCTGCTCCGTTCCAGTCCAAGTAGCTGTCCAGGCGTCTTTTGTTGCTGTTCAAGGCAAATTCATGATGCTGTTTGGCGCCAAATTCGCTACTGTTCGGGTTGTTTTTTTGGGCATTTTCTAGCAGATCTACTTGGCAACCATCAAGGAGTCCAAGGTGCCTAGTAATTCTCTGCATCCACGTTTTTTTTTTTTTTTTTTTATATATATAACATTCGGTGGTCAAACGGTTCAGCAAGTTCTTGTAGTCGAAAGGATATCAAACCAGGCTACGTTTGATTCTAGCTTCTCCATTGTGAGCCTGTTTGCATTGGTGAAATTATCTCAAGTAGCTATTCTCCAAGAACACACTCTACGGCTTGGAGTCTCGTTCCTTTTCGCAGTACACACTGTGACCGTATTCAATCTCCTCGCCCCTAGTCAAGGGACGTTTGTTCGTGAGCCATAATCGCAAGCCGCCGGTTCCATCCAAAATCAGTCCAATCTTCAAGTTTGGTGTGCAAATTTTGGAACGAAGTTTGATTTAGGAAATTGCATATCGCAATACAAGGTAAAATTCTATCTTTGGATATCAATGTTATCTTGTTTTCATAATTTGACTTGTTTGAATTATTTGAGCATATCTACGTTGTTCTGATTGCCTAATTCGGATTGTCGAAATTTGATGCGAGTTGTGTATATCTCACATATATTTTTTTCGAAACTAAGTTATCCGAAAATTTTAAGCAAGTTCGTTGATATTGTGCATATTTGGCATATCTGGTGGATGATATTTGAGTAATTGGAATCGCAATGATATCAGAAAATTCTGAGCATATCAGATAAGATCTTAACTCAATTGGAACTTCCAAATATATCTTTAAAATCTTGGGTAATTATTTGAAATTTATTTCAAATCTCAAGGAATAATTTTCTAAGATTAAAAGATATAATCCTTCGTTGATAGGAAGATCACTTAATTTTAATTCAAATATTCTTATAATCTACCTTGAGTATAATACATAATCCTCATGTGCCTTGTCTCTCGGAATATGTGCAATGTGACGACTATCTAACTTCACCCTCGAGGTACGACGTCATCTACACATCAATTTGTCTAATCTATCCCATAACTTTGGGACCGAACCGACAAATTCCATAGTTCACTATCTGACCCGACCCCTAGGGTACGACGTGAATAAATTACCTTCTGACCCGACCTCTAGGCTATGAAGTGAATTCATCGGAACATTCGGAATGTAAGGTGTATTATGCTCAAGGTTTATTATATCTTTATTTGATTCATTTTTTCATAAAAATTATTAAAAAAAAATCACAAAAAAAAAATCATCTTGTCATAGTCTTAATTGAATTTTTCGGAAATCATATTTCAAAGGTGACTTTTAATATAAATTGGATTTTAATTAATCAATTTGTGCTAATTGTCGAACCAATTCATCGAAAACCAAAAATTCATTAAAGGTCATGACATTTCATTTGCATTCATATTTTCGCATGTCATCTAATCACATTTGCATGCCATGCATTTAATAAAAAAATCCAAAAAAATAAATAAATTGCACCTTGAACTTCAAGTGAAATCAATGGAATTGGCCAATCAAGAAAAGTTTTCACCAAAATGGTACCGAAATGGTGTTAATTGAAAAATTAACATAATCAAGTCCCCGCACCTAAATCTCTGGTTAGCAAAAAATAAAGTATTCTCTCATACTTTATTTAGGTATCTAATCTACCTACCAAAAAATATTAGTGGATGCTCCTAATTTAAATCATTTGACTGAAACCTAAGTTGTGAATTGATAGAACTTGGGAGAGCTCGGACTAGGTTAGTTAATTTATTTAATTAATCTGGTAATCCATTAACCCGAAATTCAAATCGAATTTTAGGTCGCGACAACATCACATGGATGCAAGACATGATGTGACAATGTGGTAATTACATACATCGCAATTTACACAACAATAACAACAAATGCGTTCTATTGAATTCCCATTGTAACGAACAAATTTCATATCTAAATAATTATTATGACGGCCTAATCGCAGGCCTATTTCTAGTGACATTTCGGTAGCATAACGACGTATTCTAGATTCTATCCACTAAATAAACACGACCACATCCTGGCAAGCAATTTCATGAAAATGAAGACAATGGAGTCAAGACTTACCTTAAACTACGAGAATTTTGGTACCTACACGAAAAAGAAAAACACGCCAAAACAAGAGAAGTATGAGAACAAAACTCCAATTGGGGAATATTTTAAGAATAGAAAGGCAAGGCAGAGATTCACCATGAGATGAAATGGATGGGTAAAGGGCCTATTGATAGGCCGTTACAAGTTGAGGCTCGCTCTTACAAGGCCGCTACCTCCTTTGTCGAACATCCAATTTGCTTGATTCTAATGCTCCCTAAACGCTTGTATTTAAGCTAAGTTTGATCGTCCAGATTTCTAGTTGGGATAAGATTGGATATGATATGATAAGAAATCCAAGAATTTAATCATATCTTATCTCCTATTTGGTGAACTACGAATATAAAGTCAAAAATCGTTACAACATATCATATCCATTATGTGGTAGAAGCTAGATATCAATATACTTCAATTGCTTGGGATTGTGAATTTATGGTTTTAAATTTCTTGAGAAATGAAAAAAAAAAACCAAACCTTTATTTCCAAAAAAAAAAAAATCCAAACCTTGTTTTAGGGTTAGTGGAAAGTTGTAAAAATATCAAACTGAGGAACAATTACGACACAAATTTTGGGTGTAGTTCATCAATGTTGTCGTGTCTAGTTTTGTCCTCATTGCATGTTCATCGTTGTAATGGAGCTCATGCCTTTTCTCCTGTACCAGGATGTTTATGAGGCCGTGCAGAAGGCTGGGGATAATGAATAAATCAGAAGTCAAAGCCTTCGCAATGTTGTAGACCACAGACATCCTCAAAGGCACCTTGAAACTTCTATAATGTGGAGGAACTCAACATGATTCCCCTCATCAAATTAGAACAATGGTCTTATCAACCAATGAAGTAGCTGAACATGGATGTCTATGGCTTGAAATATTTGCCAGAGAAGTTGCTCGTTGCCATTAGAAAGGCGGCTCGTCACAACTGGAGAGGCGGCTGGGTGTGGCGAAGAAGTGGATGGGCCGTGGCAAAGAGGGATGGTTTTGAACGACAGATAAGAAAAATTCTATCTGACTCTATCCCATCCCTTCCCCTAGGATAATTTTATTTCCCTATATCTCTCTTATATCCTGTCCCGGATAACTACCAAACACACGATAGGATAAAACATATCTTATTTTGAATTTTATCTGGACGATCAAACGCAGCCTAGAGATTTCCAACGAGCCTAAGTTATATGAAATTGCAAAATAATATACTTGAGATTTTTTACCCACACCAAGTCTTTGTTGAGATTTGTTGAGATGTGATACATACTTCTTTTAAAAACGATCACTTTAGTGCCAAGTCCGATGAGCAACGTTAGCTCAAATAATAATAAAAAAAAATACACGTGTTGGATTTTCGGGAGCCACGTCAGCTTAAATCGGAGTTGGCAGTAAAATGATCGTTTTAAAAAGAAATTGGCACTTAAGTGATCGAAGTTACTTAAACTTAGTGCTAAAGTGATCGATTTGAAAGTTTTGACACTAAAGTGAGCGTTGTACCCAACTTATGGCACTTGGGAAGCACTTAAGCCAAGGTATACATATTTTTGTATGACCCCACCTCCAGGGACAATTTTGGGCAATGGGAACTTTTTCAGGTATTAGAAAATTTAACTGAAGCTTGACCAGCGGTTACTTCGTTATCTGACATCTATTCAACATGGTTTTTGTTTACGTATGTTAAGGAATGTAGTTAATATGTAACGGACAATTCAAAATTCCAATTTTGAATTAGTCCATTAGTGTAGCAATATTCTATAGTTAATACTGTAACATCTGTAGTTAATACTGTAATGGACTAGTTTTTGAATTAGTCCATTGATGTATTTATATTATGTGATTAATGTCGTAATGGACAATTCAAAATATTTTGAATTAGTCCTTCTATAAAAACTCTATAAATACAAACGTTATCCTAATGTTAAGGACAAACGAAATTCATTCTCAAACCTTGAGTATATTTCTTACATGGTAACAGATGACCGGTCGGATCCTTGAATAACATAGGCATATTTATTCTTTCTCTACCATTTTCTCACCTCTCCTACTCACAATGTCATTTTCCACCTCCACTTCGGCTGTGCAAACCACCTTAGCCTCAAACTTTATGGTGATAATTTGTTATTGTAGAAAACTCAATTATTTCCATTGCTTCACCCATATGGATTCCCCTATTACAGCACCAAACCCTGCATATGATGAATGGACTTGAAAAGACTAACTTGTTCTTAGTTGGATGATTTCTTCTCTTTCACCTAATGTCCTATCATATGTGGTTGGATTAGATACCGATGCTGATGTCTGGAAGGCTCTACAAACTGCCTTCGGATCCCTATCGCATACAAGCATTCTTCAGCTTCATATGCAACTCTAGAATACATCTAAATGTGACAAATTTGTCTCAACTTATTTTCGCGAGGTAAAGTACATTTTAGATCAATTAGTTGCTGCCAATCGCCCTCCAGGGAATGAAAAATTAGTCTGTTACAATATTAACTACAGACGTTACAGTATTAACTATATAATATTGCTAGATTAATGGACTAATTCAAAAGTAGAATTTTGAATTGTTCACAGCACCAAACCCTGCATACTATTACAGCACCAAACCCTGCATATGATGAATGGACTTGAAAAGACTAACTTGTTCTTAGTTGGATGATTTCTTCTCTTTCACCTAATGTCCTATCATATGTGGTTGGATTAGATACCGATGCTGATGTCTGGAAGGCTCTACAAACTGCCTTCGGATCCCTATCGCATACAAGCATTCTTCAGCTTCATATGCAACTCTAGAATACATCTAAAGGTGACAAATTTGTCTCAACTTATTTTCGCGAGGTAAAGTACATTTTAGATCAATTAGTTGCTGCCAATCGCCCTCCAGGGAATGAAAAATTAGTCTGTTACAATATTAACTACAGACGTTACAGTATTAACTATATAATATTGCTAGATTAATGGACTAATTCAAAAGTAGAATTTTGAATTGTTCACATATTAACCACATTCCTTAACAGGCACCCGCAAATTGAAGGTAGTCTTTTGGATGATCTTCTACTTAGATTTGAGCAGATCATGGAGACACCATGTAAGAGGCTTGATGAAGATATCCGCTATTTGGTCACATGTGGATATGAAGCGAACCTCAAGTTTGTGTTGTGACACTAAATGGCGGACAAAGTGAAAATCAATCAAGAAATGCTTTATTCTAGCATGGAAAAGTGGATTCACCGTAAGATACGTTTCTCCTAGGTTGTCGCACCAAAGGATATGGTAAGCCACTTGAGGATGCCAGTTTATACAGGAGCACTCTAGGAGCTCTTCAATATGCCACCCCCACTCGACTAGATATCTCCTATGCAGTAAATAAAGTCTGTCGGCTCTTGAAAAAACCACCAAAAGATCATTGGAGTGTGGTGAAACACATTCTACACTACTTAAAGGAAACCATTTTGCATGGACTCCATGCATACAGTGATATAGATTAGGTAGGTTGCCCCGTTGACAGACGATCTATAGGAGGTTATGCAATTTATATGGGCCAAAATCTGATTTCTTGTTCAGCCAAGAAGCAAAATACCATTGTACGTTCCTTCACTAAATCCGAGTATCGGGCATTGGCAAATGCCACGGTAGAAGTGGTATGGCTATAATCATTGTTACAAGAATTGGGCATCTCTCAATCAAAACCCTTATCCTTTGGTGCGACAAACTAGAAGCAACGTATCTTATAGTGAATCCACTTTTCCATGTTAGAACAAAGCATATCAAGAATGATTTTCACTTTGTCTGCCATTTAGAGTCACAACGCAAACTTGAGGTTCGCTTCATAACCACATGTGACCAAATAGCAGATATCTTCGCCAAGCCGCTTACACGGTGTCACCATGATTTGCTCAAATCCAAGTTGAAGATCATTCAAAACACCACCTTCAACTTGCGGGGGCCTATTAAGGAATGTAGTTAATATGTAACGGACAATTCAAAATTCTAATTTTGAATTAGTCCATTAGTGTAGCAATATTCTATAGTTAGTTAATATTGTAATGTCTACAGTTAATACTGTAACGAATTAATTTTTTAATTAGTCCATTAATGTATTTATATTCTGTGATTAATGTTGTAACGGATAACTCAAAATACTTTGAATTAGTCATTCTAGAAAAACTCTATAAATACAAATGATATCCTAGTATTAAGGACATGCGAATTTCATTCTCAAACCTTGAGTGTATTTCTTACAATGTCGGAGTACTATCACAAATTTCCTGCCTCTGGAAAGCAACGGGCCATCGATTTTCAAGGGCAAATATTAATCATCGAATTCAAGTGTCAATACGGGTGTCAAAAGACTTATTTTGATAGGCGGAATCCATTTTTGAGTGCAAGTTAACCTTTGGTTTGCTCTTAATTAACCAGAGATCAAACTTAATGATCTTTTAAAAATTGGGAAAAAAGTTGTGGTGTCAACGAACACAATGAGAAAATAGTGTTGGATCTAGCAATATCACCTAGAGAAGGGTGAATAGGTGATTCTAAAACTAATTGAAATTTATTGCAAAATTAAACAATTTCAATTTACGATTAGAATAAGGAACAATATAATAACGTGCAGATAATCTAAACGTAAAAGTAAGATTTTAGTGTAGAGAAGAGTTCATGCTGAGTTTATAGTGGTTCGGCTTGTTAAGGCTACGTTCACTCTCCCACGATGACAGCCGATCTGCTAGATTTCACTAGAATGTTTCAATGGAGGTTACAAGAGATGAAGAACATTCAGTCGCTCTCACAAAACCTCATAATGAAAGAAATTTAGATCTCTCGGAACAAAATTGTGAATCTAAACAACTTTGGCACTTTTGAATTTCTAGTTCTCTACTTCCTTCGCAGGTCACCATGATTCTTCTTTTATACTCCTTTGCTTCCAAACTAACTGTTGGATAATCCATCAAAGGATCGCTCTTCAATCTTTGATTGGACGTATTCAATCGTGATTGAATGAGACCGTTTCTGAGAAGATATGTTAACCGTTGAAGTAAAATCTCCACCCTTCTGATTCAGTCGCCCATACAACCAAATCTTCAGTTTCCAAAAGTAGAGTGTATTCAAATAAGTCACAAGATTTATTCTTGGAAGGTAATACTCAATCGTAGATTTCCTCCTGATTTGATTGAAAGAATATCTTGTCAATCAAATATCACAAACTTCCATAAATGAACTTGCCTTAATCGGAAGCCTATCATTCGTGGGTCTTCAGAATCTGTCTATAGGAATCACAAAATCTGACCAGTAGTCAGAAGCAATCTTCAGAAGTGAAGATTCTGAATCCAAACCGATAATCTTGAACCGTGATACTAAGTTTTAATAAAGTCCTTCCGACATGTCATATTGCTCTTCAGACAAATACGCCTTCAGTTGTAATCATGCTCCATCTAATCATCTTCAGAAGTACTTCCATCCGAACGACTTCAAAAGCACCTATATGACTACTTCTCCTTGAGTCTAAATGCTAGAAATGGATCAATACAAACTTATGTTCACTTGTTCATTCTGCAATTAGCACATTGAAAACATTACATAAATTCTATCAAAATAAGGATAGTTTTGTCATAATCAAATACTTAGAAAGATACTCAGAGAAAAGGTTTCCACAACAATCTCCATCCTTTTGATGATGACAAAACTTCTTCGATATTATAAAGACTTTATGAAAACGAATTTGGTTAAAGAGTATAAGTACAAAGGATCTTCACAATGATATGAGTTATAAGTAACATGTGAATTTCCAACAAGTATAGAATGGAAGAATATCACCAGAATGTCTCGAATAATACTTCAGACTGATTTCTTCTCTGCATCCTGCGAGAACAAATAGAAACAGAGGCTTCTCTCCCCATTTTTGTCATCAACAAGAAGTAGGAAATAAATATTATTGCTTTAACTTATCATCCCATGAGAACGACTTAATAAGAATAATATTAAGCAGACACTGTCCAATTTGAATAAAAAACATCATAAGAAAGATTTGATGAAGAAATTCAGTCTTAAATAGACAGCGGTGGATGTGATTTTGAAGAAGAAGGAACATTCTCAGGCTCTTTTGCAGCCTCCTTTTCAGACTCTTTAATGTATTCTCTTCCTACTTTGAGTGCATAGTCTCTAACTGCCTGGAGGTGAGGGAAATCCTGAACTATCTTCTCATCACGAATTAAAGTGTACGTTTGCATGCTAGCTATTTTAGCACAGAACATTCTCCCATAAAGATCAAGAGACATCTCAAGATTTTTAATCTTCTTTTCGAAACCCCTCATCTGTTGTACAAACATTGTATAAAGATCAAGAATTAAAGTGTCCATTGTATCCATTCTCTGGACTACTAGCTGTTAGAGTTTCTCGATCTGCTTTTGAACTCCAAACTGAGATGCTTTTGTTTTCAAAAGCTCTGCAATGAAAGTATTTAGAGTCTCAATAGGATCCATCTTTTTGGAGGGTTGATCACTTGGACTCTCTACATATGCTTTCCCCTTCCTTGCAAACTCTAGAACTTTCCTCAGCTGTTTTCTCCCCCTCACTCTAAGGCTGTTCTTCTAAATCTAGCAATGTTTGCTCCCCTTGAGCAATAACTTCCTATCCCTTTTCCTTATCTCCTGCACCACTATCCATTTCCTCCAGCTGGATAGTCTATTCCTTTAGAACTCCTTCTGAGCATTTGTTTCTTCAGGGAAGTTTTGATTCTCTTGAGCAGTTTCATCAGCTACTACCATCTTTTCAATCTCTTGTTCTTGAGCAATATGCTCGGCATAACTTATGTCTCTAGCTTCTCTTGCTAAACAATCTGCATTCCACATTTGCATGTAAACCTCTTGAGCAAGCTTGACTTCTCTTTCTACTCTTTAAGCAGAAGTTTCAGTCTCTTCTCCCTCTACATGAGTCTCATAGAGGCCCTCTTCTTTGTCATCAGGTCCTCATGCTCATGCTGACTTACAGCATTTCCATCTGCTTCATTTACATCTTCATCACTCTCAGAAGGAAGTGAAATTGTAGCTTTTGAATCCGATACTTCACTATCAGGTTCATCCTCTGGAAATTCCTCATTATCTGAGGAGTCCACTAATCTTCCTTTGATGGCCAATGTCTTTCTCCTCATGAACTACCTCTGAATTCCTATTTCTCCACCCATTTGCAGTTAACTTAAAACCCAGCTTCTTCAGCATGGATTCTCCCGCAATCATCATATGTCCTTAATTCTTCAGAAAAGCTGTAGGAATATTAATCTTATGGAAGTTCAAGATTCTGAAAATCAATCCTATATAAGGGAGTTGTCCCTTACTCTTTTGAATTGTCCTGTACATATGAAGCAAAATAGTATGTGCAAAGGAAATTTTCTTTCCATTCAGCATAGCCCACATTAATTTAGCTTCATACTTGGAGATATCCATTTTTGAAGCAGCCTTTGGTCTCAAGCTTTCAATAACAACTTTATGCATAACAATATGTTTCAGTGGGAAGTCATTATAAGCTATGTGAGCTTTTGACTCTCTTGAAAAGCTTACCTTCCTATTAAGGAAACCATAGGCCTCCTCAGATGAAACATCCAGGGGTGTGAAATCCATCCCATCAACACCCATCAAAACTGCAAGATCTCTGACATGCATATAGTACTGATCTTTGCCAATAGTATAGAAAAAGAAGTTGAAGTTTCTGAAATGAAGATTTGAATAAAAGTAGGCGGCCAGATTAGGAAAGACATTTCTTCTATGAATTGTAAAATCTTCCAATTTAATCTATTTAAGATGATGGCGAATATGAATTTTTACCCTATCAAAGTACTTCAGATCAAAGACTCTATGTGGTATAACACCTATTGTCCTCATATTCTCGAATCTTTGCTTGTGACTTTGACTGACGAGCAGAGGATCTTGAAATTACTTGTCCAATGTAAAACCCCTGACCTTTTTAAAGTCATTAAACAAGACATCATCATCATCATTAGCCTTCCCTTTAGAATCGCTTGCACTTTCTCCACTCCTTATCACTACACCATTAGAAGGAGTCATTTTTAGAGTTGACGCACTTGAGGCCACAACTTTTTCTTTACCCTTACGAGAAACAGATTTAGGGATTTGTATAGCAATGGGTTTAACACTGCATAGGTAGATTTACGAAAGCCAGAAGTTCCTCTTCATCAGCAAATTTGTGAATTTTCAGGAACATCTTAACATTTGCTTCATTTCCTTCGATTTCTCTAATATTGTCATAAAGGAGCTTAACAAAAAAGGCGAGAGAGTCTCTTTTTCATCAAATTCGGAGATAGACAAACCTTTTTGTCTTCGAAGGGCTTCTCTCTGCACATCATGTTCAGAATCTGAAACTTCAATAGGAGTTGTTTCGCAAGATCACACCCTTTTCAACATCTGTGTAGGCTTCTTTCCTTGACTTTCGCAGTCAACATGGGATTTCCTTGCAATGGAGGATGATTTCGGAGCCATTGGATGAAAAAGTTTGAATCTTTGAGAGAAATAGTTGTAGACGAAGAGGGATTTTTTAGAGCAAAAGATTTTAAGAATTTGTTTAGGGTTCGTAAGAAGTGTTGGAGGTTTTAGAAACAAATGAAACGGTTTGTTCTTTTATAAAAAATTTTAAAGCGGTTATTTTTGAAAATAAAATCAATTTTAATATTTCAAATAAAGATAATATATCTTTAATATATCAATCAGATCAATCAAATATAACTTAGAGATATTTGTGAAAATTACCTTAAATATTTAAAAAAACTGACCTTTGATCTATTAACTTTCCTTTCTGAATGTTTCCTTCTGAACCTTTTGAACGGTTCCCTCTAACCGGTTCCTTCTGAACAAGTTTCCTTCTGAACCTTTTGCCTCAGAGCCTGTTTTGAACAAAATATACTCAAGACAGAGGATTAATAATAGCTAATTCATTTCTAATAAAATTAAAAGCTTCTTTATTCAGGGTTTAGTAAAAATATCTGCAAGCTGATTTTTTGTATCAACATATTGAATATGGACATCCCCATTCTAAACATGGTCACGTGTGAAGTGATGTTTGATCTCAATATGTTTTGCTCTCGAGCGCATAATAGGATTCTTGGTGAGATTTATGACACTTGTATTATCACATTTGATCTCCACATTTGTATCTTCAACACCATAATCCTTTAGTTGTTGCTCCAACCAAAGAATCTGAGGATAACAACGTCCTAGATATACATATTCTGCTTTAGCTGTAATGAGTGCAACTGTGCTATGCTTTTTGAAATACCGTGATATGAGCATATTCCCCATAAGTTGACAAGTTCCAGAAGTGCTCTTTCTGTCAATTTTACAGCCAGCAAGATCTACATCTGAATACCCTTTCAAAATGAAATCAGAATCTTTAGAATACCAAAGATCATAATTGGGATGAGTTCCAATGTATCAAATAATCCTTTTGATAGTTGAGAGATGCGATTCTTTTGGATTAGATTGAAATCTGGCACACAAACAGACACTAAATAGAATATCTGGTTTTGAAGCTATGAGATAAAGTAGTGATCCAATCATACTGCGGTATAGCTTAGGATCAACTTCCTTTCCATTTTCATCTTTATCAAGTTTGGAAGAATGAGACATAGGTGTTTCTATCTTCTTGCAATTTTCCAGACCAAACTTCTTTACAATCTCCAGTGTATATTTTCTTGATGAATAAAGTTTCACTTTTTGACTGATGAATCTGAAGTCCAAGAAAAAATCTTAACTCTCCCATCATACTCATTTTGAATTCATCACGCATCACTTTAGAGAAATTCTTGCATAGATGTTCATTAGAATAACCAAAAATAATATCATCAACATAAATTTGAACAAGTAGGATATCTTTACCTTGCTTCTGAATGAAAAGAGTAGTATTTACATTACCTTTGACAAACTTTTTGTTTAGACAAAAAGCTACATAACCTTTCATACCAAGCATGTGGTGCTAGCTTCAATCTATAAAGTTCTTTTCTCAAGGCATAAACAATGTCTTTTCTTCTGGGTTCTTCAAAATCAGATGGTTGTTCAACATAAATTTCTTCTTTGATGTATCTAGTTAAAAATACACTTTTCACGTCCATCTGAAAGAGTTTAAAGTCATTGTAACAAGCATAAGCAAGAAGTAGCCTTATGGCTTCTAACCTGACAACTGGTGCACAAGTTTCATCATAGTCTATTCCTTCTTCTTGATAATAGACTTTAGCCACCAGCCTCACTTTGTTTCTAACTACTTTCCCTTTATCATCCAGTTTATTTCTAAATACCTATTTAGTTCCAATTACTGGACGATTCTTGGGCCTAAGAACTAGTTCCCAAACATTGTTGATTTTGAACTGATGAAGCTTTTCCTGCATTGCATTGATCCAGTTTTCATCTGCTAGAGCTTCTTCAATACCTTTAGGTTCCACCTCAAAGACAAGAGCTATATTACTCATTGCTTGTTTGAACTTTGATCTTGTCTTGATACCATCATCTAGACTTCCCATGATAAGTTCCTTTGGATGACTGAATTTGTATTTCCAATTTTTGTTGAATCGATCTTATGAAGATTCCTCAGATTCAACCTGTACTACTTATGAACTATCTCCATTGTAATGAATTTCCTTCTGAGTAGCTTCAGAAGCAACATTTCCTTCTGAATCTTGCTTCTCTTATGATTATTCCTATGAATTTGAAATTTGTGGAAGAATTGGAGCTTCACTGCATTCAGATTAATCATCATGTAGACTTTCATCAAACTTTCATTGATTCCTCAACAACTAGAGAATTTTTGTTGTAGACCTTGTAGGCTTTGCTTGTTGTTGAGTAGCCTAGGAAAATTCCTTCATATGATTTTTCATCAAACTTACCAACACGATATTAGCATTCTTCAAGATAAAACATTTACAACCAAACACACGAAAGAAAGCAACATCAGGTTTTCTTCCTTTGAAAAGTTTTTTTTGGGTAAGGTATCTTCCTTTGAAAAAGTTCATAAGGGGTTTTCTCAAGAATTGGTTTAAGAGAAATATGATTTAGAATGTAGCAAGCTGTGGAAACTGCTTCTGCTTAAAAGTGAGAAGCAATTTTACTTTCAATCAGAAAAGTTCTAGTCATTTCTTGTAAAAGCGATTTTTCCTCTCTACTACCCCATTTTGTTGAGGAGAATAAGGAGTAGAAAAATTATGCTGAATTCCAAAATCATCATAAAATCTGAAAAACTTTGATTTTCAAATTCTCTCCCATGATCTGCTTTATGCAAGAAATAGTATAGCCCTTTTCATTATGAATTCTTTTAGCAAATTTTGAAAATAAAGAAAAAGCATCATTTTTGTGAGAAAAGAATAACACCCATGTGTATCTAGAAAAATCATCAACAATCACCAGACAATATTTCTTACCTCTAAGACTTAAGGTTCAGTTGCGACAAAAAATATCTATATGAAGTAGCTGCAGAGTTCGTTCAGATGAAAGTTGGTTTATTGACTTAAAAGAGATTCTTACCTGCTTACCTAATGTGTAAGCATGACAAAGACCTCTTTTTTCAAACTTTGTTTGTGGTAGCCCTCGAATAAGCTTGTCACGCCCCGCTCACAAAAACGTGCAAGCGCGACCATCCTAAATCGTGCTTTTAATTCCCAAGATTCACAAACGGCACGAAAAACATGAGTAAAAGAGCAAGCATAAACAAAAGAAAACTCCTTTCGTACGCCAAAAGTGGAAGCCTGGATAACGAATTCATAAAACAACTGAAAACATTACATGACGTTCATACAAAAGAGCAGAACTACTACAACAACTGACGTCGGGGTTGGTCGGGACTTCCTCTCAAAAATACCACTGTACTTAAGTCCCCGAAAGACTACAAGCCAATGAGGGTAGCAACCCAAAAGACGAAAATCAAAGACGGGAAACCCCTAGGTCGAACTACTAGACCCATCGGTCGCATCTGCGTCCTCGGTAGGCTCATAATCCGAAAAAGTCTCGGAGTGCACATCTATGGTGTCATCCATCTCGTCATCCTCCAGCTCGTCCTCTGAGGCCTCTATCACAATCACCTCCACTGTGTCCTCCTTAGGCGTGGTCCTCTCTGGCACACTTCTTGAACCCGCCACTGATACCTCTACCTCAATAGAATCCCGGATGGGATGACACCAGCTCGGGATTACTCATCGTGGCACCTTCGTAGGCTTCAGCGGACCAGTCATGACGTCACCTACCCTACAGAACCAAGCTTCGAACCTATGTGGTTTCCAATCTATACCTCCCTCGTCTACCCGCACGACTGTACACTTTCTCATGAAAACAGTACCCCGACCGTCAGGAAACTCATCAAAATATGCAGTCATCTCCTTGGGGTCACCTAGCCTGGTCGGCATCATTATCTCGTCTAGGATCTGAAAAGTAAGGTCCCGCGACGGGGTGAGATTTACATCTCAGTAAGACATGTCCTAATCCTAGGTTAGGCCAACCGTACACTTAGGCAAATGCAATTATGAACAAAAGCACAAACAACCACAGGAAATGTTCAGCAGTCATAAATTAACACATGAATATCGACGAGCATCAAATCATATAATCGTGGCATCAACTCATCTTTCAAGTGAAGCATGCATTGCAAAATCAAGTCACGCCTTTCCTTTCCGTTCCAACTTCCACTATATTCACGCCTGCGTCTTAAACGCCTTAGGCCCGGTCCGCGTAATTACGCCTCAGACCATCCCATTGACACACCCGCGTAAACGCATTAGGGTACCACTCAACGCAACCCCGCATCTCAACACCTCAGGGTGCCACAAGTTTCTCAAGCATGCCAAGACTCACTTCCAGTCAAGACTTCATGATCGAATATAAGATCATACATTGAGCTAGCAATCTAGAGCATGCGAGACAGTCAATTTTAACAATCAAGAGTGGCAATCAGTCCATGGCATAAATATGCAACAAGCATTCAAGTCATCAACATTTCACGAAAGTGCACATTACACAACCACACATAGCTCACCATAAACTGGCATAACACCCAACGAATTCACCCAATTGAGTCCAATCCTCCTAACCAAGGTTTAGGGACTCCTTACCTTAGGCTTAACTTAACACAAATCGCCTTCCAAACGCCTCAAAGGTTCGGCCCCAAAGAGTCCAAAACAGGGCAGCCGTACACCTATTAAAAATTTCGCCAATTCATCAATTTTCTTTCGTCCAAACATCGAATCACTTAGTATAAACCTTAATGACATATCGATGGACAATCCAACACATCACTACGAAGAATTTAGAGCTCAAACCACCAAGGACAGCCCTTCTAGGTTCGGTATGCACAGAACCGAAACAAGGCATTTTCAGTTCTGTGCATATCTCACTTCAACAGCCCATAATTCAACCCAATGCCTCATTTTATTCAGTAAAATACTTGCCAACAGCTCAATCTACAAGTTGGGAAGCCTCACCGAAAATTTGAGACCAATGCGATATCAAATGGTCCACGAACGGCGCCGATCTTCCTAGGCTCTCCATCGATCAGTTTCTGACCTCCAAACACAGCAACAAATTGACATCAAAACTCCATCGTTCTTGGCTCAAATTTTTACTACAACTCCATATTTGTGTGCCCTAGGTGTCCACAAAGTTTGAACGAAAAACTCTAACGATTCGAGGTCATACGGGGTCTAAACAGCAGCTTATCTCCAGCTGCAACGTTTTTCGTCGACCCCGGGAAGAATGACTGGACGGGGCTCCTCGGTGGGTCAATCGTCGAGCTTCAAGTTGGGATGGTTCGGCAAGAGGATGAAGAGGACGGTGGTGGTCGGCGCGACAGTTGGAAGTCGTCGACGGTGGCGCTCGAGCAGTGCGAAATCGGCGGCCGGGACTGGTCGGGCGTGAGGGCTCTCGACGTGAACGAAGAAGATGGCAGATGGAGGAGGGATGTTCGGCCAAGGGAGCTGAAGATGGAGTCCCCACTCAAATTTGGATGGTCAACAAGAAGAATGGTAGGTTAAAAGTGGAACATTAATTACCAAAACCTAATCTAATGACACTTGTCCATATGTCAATCAAAGCTTCATCCAATGGTCAATAATTCTTCTAATTTTCGGCAGCCTAGAGGGGGTGTCAAAGACCAAAATGCCCTTATCCATTTATTTAGAAAGAGCCAAAACTTGAGGGGCAAAACGATAACTTCTCCCCCGCCGTCCGAAATGTTGTTTTTTCGATTTAAAATTTCCTTCGACGAGGCGACGTCCAATGAAATAAAATGTTGGAATTCTAAATTTTCCATTTCCTAATTTCAAAACTCATCTCTAGGTCATTTCTCTGACGAATGAAATTTCAAGCTATCCCGAACTGATGGGCGGCTTTTGCTGACGTTATGCGTATCGACTATGTGATTTTCATCACACTTAGGACTCGACAGTTCATGATGACTTTGGTTGTCATGTAATTGCGAGGGTCTATTACTAGTCCCGACGGTCTCGATCGTCATCGTTCGATTTAGGAAAATTTTGCAAATTATACATTGGCTAACGGTATCGCCCGTGTCTCAATCGTATGACGCTCGCAATGTATTTCTTAATCGTTCTTAGATCGACCCTTAATGGTTCTAAATATTCCCTTGACAATCCTTATGGTCAGAGTGCCATTTCCTGTTTGAGTTCCTTAGGTCCACGTACCTTGTCTTGCGTTAGCTTTTCCCTAATGGTCGGTTAACTCGAGATTGATCAAATCCGAGCGAGATAAGACTGAATTACATCGCTAGATACATTCTCAGTAAAAAGTTTCGAAACAACAGGAAAACCAGAATGTCACAAAGCTTCTTTGTAAAAAGCTTTGAAATATGCTTCATACAAATATGGCCTAACTTTCTGTGCCATAGTTCAGATTCATCCTTAATATAAATAAGATATTTCACATCTTCAGAATTAACATCTAGAAGATAGATATTTCCATGTCTTTGACCAGTAAAGCTCCGCTTCTTGTCTTTGCTCACATCTTTGCACTTTAAATCTTGAAAGCAAATTTCATAACCAGAATCACAGAGTTGACTTACAGAGATGAGATTGTAGTTTAGGCTTTTGACTAATAAAACATCATTCACTGTCAGATTTCCAATTTTCACAGTTCCTCTTCCAATAATCTTTCATTTATTACTTCCTCCAAAATATACACTTCTACCATTGTATTCTAATAAAGAAATAAACATTTCTGGATCACCAGTCATGTAACTCGAGCATCCACTATCCAGAAATCATTTGTTCTTCATTCTTTTTGGAACCTGCAAAAGACAAACAGCTCATTGTTTCTTTGGTACCCTTGCTTTCTTGGGTCCTTCAGTGTTAGTAGAATCTGATGACCTTCTTTTAACAGATCTTCAGATTTTCTTACAATAATCCTTGACATGACTAGGATCACCACAATTCACATAAGGTTGACGTATTTAAGATCTTGTGAATTGCCTTTGAAAATGCTGTCTATATGTAGATGTAGAAGGTTTTCAAAATTTTCTTTCTTTGATTATAGGAAAACAATTTTTAAGATCGCTTTCATTTTTGAAACCCAAACCAGATTTGTCATTGAAAGGAATTTGTCTTGAAATAATGTTATCTAAAGTTTTTGAACTTTATGGGAATCTTTTAGAAATGTTTTCAATCTCAACTTTTAGAATATCATGGTTTTCTTTCGAAATAGAATCATGGTTTTCTTTCAATTGATTACATTCTTGTTGTAAGAAATCAATTTTATCCTTTTGAGAAGCATTTTGCTGCTTTAAAGAAGATATTTCCCTTTTCAAAATAGAAATATTTTTAAGAGTTTCTTTATAGTTTTTGCACAGTTCATCAATATACTCAGTTACTTCATCAGGAAGTTCAGATAAATATACCTCAGTTTTTGAGTTTGAGCTAGATTCTGATTCTGAATCCGAATTGGCCATTAAACATATGCTTGCATAGTCATCTTCACTATCATCAGAATTGCTTAACGTTTCTGCCTTTAAAGCCTTTTTGTACTTCTCATACTTGATTTTGTCCCTTTTCAGAATAGGACAATTTGCCTTGATGTGTCCTGCCTTCTTGCAATGAAAACATGTCTCATCTTTGCTTTCTTGTACATCACTGCTTGATAACTTCTGATCACTCTTCTTGAATGACTTCTTTCCCTTAAATTTTTTGCCCTTTCGAGTCATCTTTCTAAATTTATTCACCATAAGTGCTAACTCTTCATCATCTTCGTCTTCATCATCTGTATCAGACAAATTTTGAACAATTTCAAATTTCAAAGCTATTGACTTCTTACCTTTTGGATCTCCTTTCTTGTTGGCACGTTCTATCTCATAAGATTGCAATGTCCCAACAAGCTCTTCTACAGGGAGTGGTCTGATTGTTTGACATTCTTGGATAGAAGGTTTGATGTAATTACATTCATCTGTGAGACCTCTAAGTATCTTCATAACTTATATTGGTTCTGCGATAGGAGTACCTTGTCTTGCAAGACCACTTGCCGGAATTTGAAATCTGTCGATCATATCTACAATGGATTCATCTGGAAAGCTTCATAATCACTCAGTAGAATACTAAGATTTGTTTCCTTCACTTTGTTTGTTCCTTGAAAGGTGATATGAAGTCTATCCCATATAGCTTTGGCAGATTCCTCTTCTGATACATTATTGTACAGAGGAGTTGACAAAGCACAGAATAATACATTAACATCTTTGAAATCCAAGCCTCGTCTTTTAGCTCTTTCTGTATCATACATTGTTGGAGTAGGAGTTGTTTCATTTCCAGTGGATGCAATTGCAGTAGTAGCATGCATAACACCATTACTGACAACATCCTACATTAGATCATCATAAGCCTTGAAAATCACTTCATTTTGTTGCTCCACATGTTATAATACTTTCCATCAAAATATGGTGGTTTGTTAGCAAAATGCGAGTCACCTGTTCCTGAGAAATTATTGCTAAACATGATAGATCGTTAACTCAAAAGTTAACAAAAAACACTTCAAAGATAAAAGTAACCTGCTCTGATACTAATTGTTGGATCTACCAATATCACCTAGAGGGGGGTGAATAGGGGATTCTAAAACTAATTGAAATTTATTGCAAAATTAAACAATTTCATTTTACGATCATAATAAGGAACATTACAATAATGTGCAGATAATCTAAACGCAAAAGTAAGAGTTTAGAATAGAGTAGAGTGCACACTGAGTTTCTAGTGGTTTAGCTTGTTAGGCCTACATCCACTCTCCCACGATGACAGCCGATCGGCTGGATTTCACTAGAATGTTTCAATGGAGGTTACAAGCGATAAAGAACATTCAATCGCTCTTACAAAACCTCACAGTGAAAGAAATTTAGATCTCTCATAACAAAATTGCGAATCTGAACAACTCTGGTACTTTTGAATTTCTGGTTCTCGACTTCCTTCACATGTCACCATGATTATTCTTTTATACTCCTTTGCTTCTAAACTAGCCGTTGGATAATCCATCAAAGGATCGCTCTTTAATTTTTTACTGAACGTCATCAATTGTGATTGAATAAGATTGTATTTGAGAAGATATGTTAACCGTTGAAGTAAAATCTGTACCCTTCTGATTCGGTCGCCCATACAACCAAACCTTCAGTTTCCAAAAGTAGAGTATATTCAAATAAGTCACAAGATTTATTCTTGGAAGGTAATATCCAATCGTAGATTTCCTCCTGATTTGATTGAAGGAATATCTTGTCAATCAAATATCACAAACTTCCATAAAAGAACTTGCCTTAATAAGAAACCTGCCATTCGTAGGTCTTCAAAATCTATCTATAGGAAATCACATAATCTAACCCGTATTCAGAAGCAGTCTTCAGAAGTGAAGATTCTAAATCTGAACAGATAATCTTGAACCGTGATACTGAGTTTTAATAAAGTCCATCTGACACGTCATATTGCTCTTCAGACGAATACGCCTTTAGCTGTAATCATTTTCCATCTGATTATCTTCAGAAGCACTTACATCTGAACATCTTTAGTAGCACTTCCATATGAACGACTTCAGAAGCACCTATATGACTACTCCTCCTTGAGTCTAAATGTCAGAAATGGATCAATATAAACTTTTGTTCACTTGTTCATTCTGCAATTAGAACATTGAAAACATTACACATATTCTATCAAAATAAGGATAGTTTTGTCAAAATCCAAATACTCAAAGGGAAGGTTTCCACAACAAATAACATGACGTGATAATGACATGGCGAGAAAATGATAAATTTGGAATTCGGACATAATGAAAAAGCAATGAGACATGGCGTAGCATGGAAAATTCAAAATTCAGATATGTTGAGAAAATGGCTTGACATGGCAACCACATAGTAAATTCAAACATAAAGAAAATGACACGACTGTCGCGACCCGTCCGAAAGCGGACGCGGCTAATGGATTACCGATCGCGGATCTTGGATCGGCGCGGGCCCTCCCAGGCCCATACCAAATCGCGGCGGGAGTATTTTTCAGAAGGATTCGACGATAAGAGTCGATCGCTTTCGACCTTAGTGTGGTCGTGGTGGCATGTGCAACTTGTGCATGCATTTGGAGTCGCCACCGGTCTTTCTTGGAGGGTAGACCGGAAACCTTACTGATCGATTGGGAGAGATCGATCAGTTCTACGGAACCAGAGTTTTTGGGTTCGGGGACTTGGTTACGCTGGTGTCGTTACCAACGCCCTTTCGGTACCTAACGCGAGTGATTTTCCTAACTAGGATTTCATGCAGGCGCAATTTTGGGTGAGGTAAGTCTGACTTTGCACATTAACCAGTTTAACATGCTCACGTAATCATAATAAATAAATAGATGTCAATCACATAAACATCTATCCTACGTGGTGATCATGGAATTATGATTTAATGGGTCTCGAGCCAATGAGACCACATTTAATCATTTTAATATTTTAATAACGGAGAGCCG
The DNA here is from genome assembly GCA_021437785.1 of Rhodomyrtus psidioides. Taxonomy (NCBI): domain Eukaryota; kingdom Viridiplantae; phylum Streptophyta; class Magnoliopsida; order Myrtales; family Myrtaceae; genus Rhodomyrtus; species Rhodomyrtus psidioides. Next base: position 2,499,693 of record JAILYB010000087.1, on the reverse strand, counting down.
CTCTTCGCTTCTTCTTGGTTTCTTGAACTCTTCAAGAATTGGGCCCCAAAGAGCTCGCCGACTTAAAAGGCTCCCCCACGTAATCCTCGTAGCATTTACATCAACAATTGACTATGCTAAAAATAAAGATTACATGAAAAATAAAAGGAGTACGCAGCCTCCATTTAATAATTACAACCCCAAATATATAAATAATCATCATACATTCATATATACATCAATCACATTGATTAGGGATTTTTCCATGATCACCACCCTTCCACGTAAGTAATAAATTCACAATTTAAAACTTAGGAAGACACAATAAAAATTCTACGTTGAATCATATTCAGAATTTTTACGTAAAATAAGATAGCCATAAATTTTCGATTCAAAATTGATTTAGTCTCAATTTTTGCTACGTTGATTAATTTATCATATAAAAACAATCAACCTCCATTAGCCATGTAAGACGAACAATTCGTTAATACATATTGGCTATAGTATTGCAAAAATTGCAAAAATCAATTAAATGCACGAAAACGCCTAAGGATTGGCTCTGATACCACTGTTGGGATCCACGTAACACGTAGCGGAAATAAATAACAACCCATACATGTATCTCCAGAGGCGTACTTCGTGCATTTCAATCGAAAAAAAAATCACAAAGCCTCAAAGGGAGTAAATAGATTACCTCTCGTAGCGTGCTTGAACGGAGGTGTCGGTTCGATGTTCTTCGATCTCAGCCTCCACAAGTGTTAGGCATCTAGTTCGGACGCACCACCAATTGACGAACGGGGAGACGACTAATAACTCCACAACAATTGTGCTAGCAATATGCGGAATCAATATTCCGAACTTAGTATATTTTGCTCACTCAAGATGATGAGAATATAGAGAGTGTTTGTGTTCTTCTCTCTAAGCTCTCAAAAATTTGCACACTCTACAAAATGTCTCCCCCTTCAACCTCAAAACTCTTGCCATCCTTTTATAGCCAAAAATACCTTCCAATAAATTGTATTTAAAAATAGCACTAACAATTATAAATTCTATCTAAAAATAGCACTCACAAATAAATGACATTTAAAAATAGCACTAACAATAGCACTCACAATTTATAATACAAAAATGCTATTTAAAAATAGCACTAACAATAGCACTCACAATTTATAATACAAAAATGCTATTTAAAAATAGCACTAACAATTATAAATTCTATCTAATAATAGCACTCACAATTTATGATAAATAAATGACATTTAAAAATAGCACTAACAATAGCACTCACAATTTATGATAAATAAATGTCATTTAAAAATAGCACTAACAATAGCACTCACAATTTATAATACAAAAATGCTATTTAAAAATAGCACTAACAATAGCACTCACAATACAAAAATGCTAAAAAAAAGGCACTAACAAAGGTGTTAAAAATAATAACCATTATTATTATTACAAGAGTTAAAGAGGTTACCAAACAGTACAAATATGCATAACGTATAAATACGTATGACGTATAAATACGTAGATCATATGTATACATCCGTGAAACCGGGGACTAATTGAAAGAAAAATGTGCAATTAAGCCCTTTTGGTAAAAATTGATTAAATTGGAGGGCAAATTGACCTAATTGCACTTTAAGACTTTAGAATCCAATGTCATAGCTTATAAAAAGTGAGAATTGAAGACTAAAAGACTCGAAAATGATTTTTTTTAGACTCGGTTCGGGTTTATGTTTGTGAAGGAACATAGTGACCCGAGCCGAATTTTTGAGATTTAAAGTGACACACTTGAAGAGGAAATTAAAACAAAATTATTGAATATTTTTGGGTATTTTTCTGACCACGAATGGTATTTTTCTGATTTTTTTGGGTATTTTTATAATTAAATAAACTCGAAAAATATTGAAAATACCGAAAAATATTTTTTGTTCAAAATTGGTTCCTAAGGTTAAACCAAGGCTTCCAAAGTTGATTTTGTGATTTTATGACCTTTTTTGATATTTTTAATTAATTTTAAAGAATAAAAATCACAATAATAAATGGTAAAAAAAATCAGGTGTCAACAGCTGCCCCTCTTTGAGAGGAATCTCGTTAGAGGTTTCTCTCAAAGATAAGGTGGCACCTGATTCCTAACCGACTCAACTGGGAAAATAAGAGAAGAAATGTTATGACATCGGATCCTTAAGCCTATTGATAAAAGCTCAAATCAATCCCCGGTTTGCTCTAACAATTTGAACATGGGCCGGAGTGAGAGAGGCTTACCTGAAGCTCACCTGTCGGATGCTGCCGGTTGCGACGACTTGCAAGAAGATGCCTAGGACTCGTCATTCAGAATATCCTAGGGAGATTAAGCTCTAACCTGTATGGTAGGTCATACCATGATGGGATTCCTAATTGGTAGGAACCTAAGGAAGGCGCATCCCACGCTTTGGAATTTGCCAAGGATTTTGATCCGTATGGTGGATCAGACCTTTGTGTTGATCCTTACTGCGATATTTATCAATGAGTTGACCCTTATGGCGGTTTCTACCATATGTGACCCTTCAGGCGGTTTCTACCATTAATGTGATCCTTCAGGCGGTTTCTACCTTGGTTTGACCCTTCAGGCGGTTTCTACCTTGAGTTGACCCTTCAGGCGGTTTCTACCTTGGTTTGACCCTTCAGGCGGTTTCTACCTTGTGTTGGCCCTTCAGGCGGTATCTACCATGTGTTGACCCTTCAGGCGGTATCTACCTTGTGTTGACCCTTCAAGCGGTATCTACCTTTGATTTGACCCTTCAGGCGGTATCTACCATATTTTGACCCTTCAGGCGGTATCTACCTTGATTTGACCCTTCAGGCGGTATCTACCTTCATTTGACCCTTCAGGCGGTATCTACCTTGATTTGACCCTTCAGGCGGTATCTACCTTATTTTGACCCTTCAGGCGGTATCTACCTTGATTTGACCCTTCAGGCGGTATCTACCTTCATTTGACCCTTCAGGCGGTATCTACCTTGATTTGACCATTCAGGCGGTATCTACCTTATTTTGACCCTTCAGGCGGTATCTACCTTGATTTGACCCTTCAGGCGGTATCTACCTTCATTTGACCCTTCAGGCGGTATCTACCTTGATTTGACCCTTCAGGCGGTATCTACCTTATTTTGACCCTTCAGGCGGTATCTACCTTGATTTGACCCTTCAGGCGGTATCTACCTTCATTTGACCCTTCAGGCGGTATCTACCTTGATTTGACCCTTCAGGCGGTATCTACCTTATTTTGACCCTTCAGGCGGTATCTACCTTGATTTGACCCTTCAGGCGGTATCTACCTTCATTTGACCCTTCAGGCGGTATCTACCTTTGTTTGACCCTTCAGGCGGTGTCTACCATCAGTTTTGACTTTGAAAAGGGGTCTCATGACGAGGGTTCTCCACGTCCGATGAGACTGCCTAAATGAAAATGGGTCTCATGACGAGGGTTCTCCACGTCCGATGAGACTACCTGAATTTTGAAAAGGGGTCTCATGACGAGGGTTCTCCACGTCCGATGAGACTGCTTGATTTTTGAAAAGGGGTCTCATGACGAGGGTTCTCCACGTCCGATGAGACTGCCTAAATGAAAAGGGGTCTCATGACGAGGGTTCTCCACGTCCGATGAGACTACCTGAATTTTGAAAAGGGGTCTCATGACGAGGGTTCTCCACGTCCAATGAGACTGTCTGATTTTGAAAAGGATTTTTTTTAAGGGTTTCTCTTCCCCAAGAAAATATTGGTAATCTTTGAGAAGACAGCAATTGTCCAATTGACAAAATTTTATGACTTAAGCTTTAGTCATGAGATGTGCATTTTGATGCTGGAGGTTATCCAAAACATTTTTGCAACATGCAAATGTGATCACAAATCCCTTGTATGGAAAATCTGGATCAACAGTTTGAAAATTTCCAAAAAGAGTTTGCTCAAAACATCAATTGGAATATTTCTCGACAAGGAGGCCATCTCACCTGTTTTGAGGTGATGATTTTTAGGGGATGCACTCAATTCCCTACTGACCTGTGCCTAGGTTTTAGGCTCATTCGCAGCGCATACATTTTGATCGGTCGGGAGGTCTTCCACGGGACCGTAATGTTGGGCTTGGATATTGGTTTTCAAGGGGGACCCGCTTTGGAGTCGAGGCCATCGAATGAAAATCTTCACCATCTGCTCCGGGTTTACAAGTCAAGAACCCTGCAAAATGAGAAAGAAAGAGTCTTGCTCGTACTTCTTCGAGCTAAGCTATATGTTAACCCAAGTGTCTTAGTCAGAGAAGACTGTTTCAGGGTTGTAACATTGGTAGGATTGGGGACCGAAAAAGGCTTGTTTTTGGCCCAGAAATCACGAAGGATTTGACATTGGTGATCATTGCCAATTTGTCACATGTCTTTTCCATTCTGCATCTTCCATTTTTGAGGTGTGCAACCGCTTTTGAGGTGTGCACAAGTCCTTTAGAGAACGTCTCTTGTGGTATTAAGAGATTGACAATTCTGTCCGTGTTTTTGCACCACGGCTGACATCATTTGGGGAGCAGTCTTCTTGATCTGACTCCTTTATGGGTTTTTCTCTCTTCCCAACTAGGCTTTATTGGGGATCAATCAAACAGTTTTCACGAGCATCGGCCTTGCTTTTACCAGGCACTTTGCTTTTTCTTGATGCTGGAGATTTTTTTCTTTGTTGAAATCCCGCCTTTTATTTTCCTTTGGAACTACGATGTTCAGAAAATTGTGCTAGATATACAACTTGAATCATAGCACATTTAAACGCCGATATGAGATTTTTCTATAAATCCCATCTCTTGATTTCTTCCGTTCTTGGAGTGATGCAGTTTCCATCTTGAAACATCCCATGATCACCAACAGGGGTTTATGAAATGAATTTGCAGGCTCAACTTGGCTGTGCAAAGGATATGGTGTGTGGGATAGAGAAATGAATGCTTCTCGTCATCCTATGGCACTTGGATTACCATATAAACAACACACAAAGATTGATGTTAGTCCGAGCAAGAAAATTTCTAACCATTTTCTCCTGATACCGCTGGACTCACCTCCATTTTGCCCCGATGTGGGGTGGTTCTTGACAGGGTTAAGAATGAAAACCGTCGTTCAAAGGGTTTATCAACGGTCACCTGTAGTGTTTGAGGGATATGAAACGAATGCCTCCGTCATCCCAACCCATGTAATCGTTGCGAATAATCCCTACTTCCGTAGGTCCAGATTTTGCTATCTGATCCGCTCCACTTCTCTCCAGTGTGTGTAGGACGTGTTTGGACTAGGCTTTGCCTCTTTTCTTTTGAGAAAACGTCCTTTTAAAAGTTTTGAACTTTTGATTGGAAAAAATCTCTTTCATTTTCTCCAAAAATTTTACCCGTCAAGGGGATTTTATGATGCACCATGCATGTTCTTATTCATGTTCAGATAACCTCCTGTTTTAAGACATGAATGCCAATGAAGTTTGAATTCTATGTCTTTTCTAGACATTAGATTCTGAAAGCTTTTCTTTTTCTCTCTGTTTTTTATTTAACATCTTCAATGGATTGGGGAAAGGGATACTTACCTGTCCCCCGCGGCTGGAGATCCTGAAAATGCGGAAGAAACATGTTATTGTACGTTCACGAATTTTTCAAAAAATTAGAACGATACAATTTACCCTTGGTCATGTATTCTAACGGGTAATACATGGGATGTGAAAACCTGTTCGTCTGTAAGGCGATTCCCCTGTCAAGGATAAATAACGAGTATCAATTCATATTCTCAAATTCAAGACAAATTGGAACGATACAACTTTACTCTTGGTTCTCATCCCGTTCTGATATTGCATATTGATATGAACAACAGCTATCAAATCCGCCTATCCATTCTTGGAGTGTTTGCAACATCAATGGTTCATCTGCCCCCAGTTAGGCAACGTCTGTTCTGTTATTCGAACAAATGGCTCCTTGAGTGATTTATCCACGTTTATCACCTGAGAAGGGAAAGAAATGAGACATTACTTCGGTATTCGATTGAAGATCGTTTAGGAACGATACATCGTTTTACCAAATAGGTGGCTTCGCGGCCAAACGTATTTCATATTGAAGGGGTAGATCCCATTATACTCCGCGGGTGATAGTCATTGTTCGGGGAACTTGCTCCACGGATTAAACGATTAATCCACGGCCCTCGGCTTGAAGATGCTCAAAGGGTGATGTTGACACTCACGCGCAATTAGTTCTAGACATTAATGAAAGATGTTCCCGTGGGAACCTTACAGTGCGATCAACAACATATTCAATAGGAGTGTTCCACCCCTTTCGTCTAAGCATTTTTCATCGAGTAACCATGCCTTGCATCAGACGTTTGGTCACCTGCCTTGCGTCACCACTGCGATGGCCCTCCGGCTCCAAATTGATCGAGCCAAAGATTGAACTCATCGCCAAGGAAATTGCTCGGGTCTTCGAGCCATTGATGTTCAAGTTGGGTATCAACAATTGTTGGGGGCAGATTTCCTTCATCGCCTTCATTGTGAGGAACTGGAGTCTTTGAGCTGGAACCTTCATCATTGCCCTGTTGGGGTCGAGACATACATTCCTGAAGAGTATTGATCCAAGTGTCCAGCTCCTCCTCAAGGAAATCGCCTGTTCTTTCTAGCCTTTGGTGCCCAGATTGGCTGTCGTCGACTGCAGGCGAGGGATTCCTCTCTTTGCTCTCGCCGTGAGCAACTTGACCCCTCGAATTGGAACTTCCTCCAATGACCGGCAGGTTTATATGTGCACTCTCTACCAATGCCAGATCCGCTTCAGGGACAGCATTAATGACCGAATCGCGCTCAAACTGAGGAATCCCTATGTGCTGGAACTGCGGTATATACTCTTGAGGAGTATTGAGATAGCTCGGCGGAGCATTCTGATTTGGGTTAGAGGAGTCGCTGACACGACTGCTGGTCCCGTCATTGCTGAAACACGGTTGGGTGCTCTCGGCTCTCCAATCATCGTGGTTGTAACTCTGCCCGGCACTTGAGCTCCAACTGGCTTTATGATGGTTTAACGATATCCTTCCATCCCTTAGCAATCTCCTATAGTACTTGAGGTGAGACTCGACGTTAATTCTAGAGAGCCCCGGCACATTCATAATCTCGAGTATGCGTAGTGGGCTAGCCGAATCAACTCCCAGCTCTCGAATTGCATCAACAAATTTGGTGTGAAGTTCATAGGTCCAGTAAAACCTTGTTCTCTTATCACCCAAAATATCGTCAATACTTCGGTAGCTATTCTCTACGGGATCTAGTCGTTTCAAAAGTTGTCCAGGGAGGGACTCACCGACTTTGGATTGGCTGGCTGTGACAGCGAGTTCGTCATTGAGAGAACTCCCCCTGTGATGATTCATATCCCATTTCTCAGAGGATGTTGGTGTTGATCCTATGGTGTTGACTTGCTCATGCAGATCTCCGGCGATATCTGGTTGTGTCGGAAAATGCTGTGGAGAATACGGTAACAGCTGAGCGTTATTCGTCAACAGGGACGGTTCATCGAGGAACACCTCGCCGAGGACAACAGGATTACCACAATTAAGGCAGGTGGCCTTGGTCAGAGCTTCCTTATATCTCGCGCTTTCAGCTTGAAGCTTCTCATTCTCCTCCTTCAGGACCAGTAACTCATGGTCTGCGTATTGCTGTTTCACCCGGGTTCGTTTGTTGGCGAACCAAAACTTGACCTTCGAAAGCTCCAATCCTATTTTTCGGCTCAACTCCATTTTCTGTTGTCTGCTTGGAGTGGGGCATTCATTGAAGAAAGCTTCGAGCTCTCGGATTTGGCCTGGAGTGTGGCGTTGTAGTTGCTTCCTTTTCCGACTCCGGTCATCATTGTATACTCCTTCTTCGTAGCTGAAACCTAGAATTTCATCGCTGGAGGAGTCAGTCTCTATGGCCTTCGGGCAGGATTCAGCTCCAGGATCTTCAAAGTCTCCCAGCAGTTCGTGCTCAGAAATGTCCAGGTCGGGCGTTTCTAGCAGATGGGAATAACTTTTAAACATGATGGATCGGGGTATCTCGGGCTGATCTAGTTCACTCAGCTTTCTCAATTCGCTCTTACGTGTTTGTTCACTCTAGAAATTTTCTCAAGTGATTGTGCGTGTCCTGGAACCATCCTTCAGGCTGCATATGAAGACCAGCAAGCAAGCGCTCCTCCCGAGATCCTGCAATTACTCATCGTCTGTATTCCCCTTTCTTTTTCCTCGTGATAGGATCACAAACTCTCTTGCATTGATTCGGTTTCATCGAGTATTGCGCTCGTCCCCTAGTTCAGTCTTCAAAGTGGTGGGTCTACAATCTTTCGGCGCCTTTTATGATTTGCTAGGCCCGAGAACGTGGGGAGCCGCGGTGGACCCGCAATTAATGACTCCGTTTAATTCATTTAGCTCCATGGGAATTAACGCTATGATCTTCTCTCAACCCATTTTCATCGTTCAAACGAAAGTGGCATTTTCCCTGTGCATGCTGTTACTCTTCATTTCAGCATCCCGGGCGCTTGGTGAGGAATGAGTTCGTGGCCACTCAAAATTTTAAAGACCGTCTCTGGTTTCAGACTTAATCTAACAAGGGATCATCACAACTGAGCATGACGATGTTCGTCGATAGCGTTGGTTTAACTATAGTCATTAAAGAAAAATGTTCCCGTAGGAACTTTACAACGATAAAATGAGTGATCTACTCGTGAACGTGTTCTTCTTTCTATGGGTGTTCTTAGTGACCGACCCATCGTGCCCCGAGTCAGGTGCTAGATCATGGCTGTCCAAGCATGCCAGCTTCCCACTGATTGAACAAGGCATCGAGCCCCTCATCGAAGAAATCGTCTGTCGTGGGTTGACCAGCGGCAGGCAGAGCACCAGCCGACTGCTGCTCGAATGGAGGAGTTCGCACTCGCTGTACTTGTGACACGCGCTCTTGAGAAATGTTGAAATGGCCCGGGCGGACATTCTGATCAGCTTTCAGTTTGCCGGTGGTCGGGTTGCTAGCTTGATTGATGCTTAGATTTGGCCGGGTATCTCTTGATGCCTGAGCATTACAATAGCGGTCGCCCCTAGCTTTTGAGCTCGAGACGGATTCCTCCCGGTTTAGCTCCGCTCGACGTTGTTTTAATAGCTTTCTATAGGCAGCAAGGTGATTCCTGACCAGCTCCTTACTAAGCCCCGGTACATTCATGGCCTTAAATATGCGCGTCGGAGTTGCTGAGTCGATCCCCATTTGGTGAACCACGTCTAGGAATCTGGAATGCAATTCAGGGGGCCAAGCGAACCTCCTCTTATTGTGGCCCAAAATTGCATCGATGGCTTGACGACTGATTAACTCATCTCCAGCAGGACCCGACCCTATCGAAAATTGTTGTGCATGAGGCTGATATGCTTTGAGCTGGTCGGCGGTAACATCCAGCTCCTTGAAACTGTAACTCCAATCAAAGCGATGCAAATCCCATCCCCCAGGAGGCATTTGTATCATCTTCGTAGGATCATCCTGCTCATGCGTGACTCCGGCAAAATCTGGTTGAGCAGGAGATGCCCCGAGGGAGTAGGGTGGTAAATGAACGTCTTCAATCATCGCGTGAGGCTTATCGGGGAATATCTTACCGAGGGCGACGAGGTTATCGCAATGAGGGCAAACGGTAATATTGAGAGCTTTTTCATACCTCATGTTTTCTGTTCGCAGCTTTTGGTTTTCTTCCTTTAAAATCTCGACCACCTGACGTTTGCGTTGAGCCTTCGATTTGGATCTCCTATTTTGAAACCAAAACTGGATCCTCGACTGATTAATCCCCAACTCCCGGCTCAATTCAATTCTCCACTTCTTTTTCATGTAATGGCTTTTACTGAAAAGGGTTTCCAGCATTTGGGTTTCCTCCTGAGAGTATTGGTGAGGACGTCTTCTTTTCCCGAGTTGAACATCGTGGATGTCGTTGTCGTCGTCGCCGTGATCTTGATTTCCGTTGCCAGAAGTGTTGGGCTCCATGGTTTTGGCGTTAGACTTGATCTTGGAATCTTCGAGATCCCTCTGTAGTTCAATTTCTGAGATTTTTGAGTCAGTCGCCTCTAGCAGCTGACAATAACCTCTTAAATATGTTGGATTGAGAAATGTTTGATTGGTTCTTGCCCACTCAGAGTTCTCCACTCTCTCATGTATGCTCACTCCCTATAAAGTTTTCTTCGAGTGACTTCGTATGTTCAGGAGACGCTCTTCAAGCATCATTAGGCAAACGTTCCCCCTCAAGACTTTGAATTTCTCGCTTAGCTTTTCAATCGTGATGGAACTGCCAAATCCTGTTAGGGCTCTCTTCGATAGTTGCGCTTACCTCCCACCTAACTCTAATAATGGTGATCCCGACAAATCTTTTACATCTTTTAATTGATGAGCCGGAAATCGCGGACTGAAACGAATCCAATGGTTCTCGTGAGGGGACCTCCTGCTTTACCCCCTAACTGGGCTCCACCGGCATTATTACTGAGACCCTTCATCATCCCCGAGTTGCTATAAAATGAGGAATTAATGTATGGAAGGTTAACGTTCTCGCATAATCAGCTTCTTCCTTCTAATCTCTCTGTCAAACTCGTCTTATTCTCAAGCCAACCCAACGCAAATGGCCTCCTCTCCCGTACGCACTTTTTCAACTGATGTCTTGGCCCAGTGGGAAAAGCTTTATAACCTACTGGGTCGCGGTTACGCACACATAACCGATCATTCTGCGACCGAGGATGAAATCCGTGTCCTGCTCGAGGACCTTGATACCACTTCTCTCGAAGGTACTACACTGGGGAGGGAATATAGAATTTTCCCGACTCTCTTTGCACACTCCTTAGAGGCCTACCGTGCTGCTAATCGGGAGGTTCTCGTGGCTCGCGTCTTGCGAGCTCGTTATGAGGATCGATCTGATCATTTGGTGCTGACCAACTATCTGGCCGATAGTTACAAAAAGGCCGTCGAGTTTGCTAATGAGCGGGTCGCGACGTTGCTTCGCGAGAGGAGAAATCTGGTGGAGCAATTGGCCCTATCCCTGACCACCGGCGAGCATGACCGCCGCAATGTCCTGTTGAGGCTTCAGAGCGACTGGCAGGAAGAACGGCTCGACAAAATAACCGCGGACATAGCTCGTGGGAATGGACTGGTTCGAGACCTGGAAACAATCGCCGAAGAACATGAGGCCAAGGTCGCCGAAGTTAAGGGAGAATGCAAAAGTCTTCTCCTCAGGCTTGCCGACCATGACATGCGGAGTTGGGAGTATGAGCAGAGCATTAATAACATGGAGGGTCAGTTGGGCTCCTTCGTGTCGTTAATTAGGGCTCACTTCGGCTTTACTTTTCTACCCCGAATTGTATGACCTGCTTTTGAAAACCCTCCACTGAGCAAAATAAATGAGAACTCTTGTGTGTGTGTTTTAACTTCTGTATGGTTCATTTCTTCGAGCATCCGAACATCTTCAACTTGGGTGAGCCGAACCATAATATCAGTAAGCCGAGCAAATATGTCCTGATTTTATAACTCGCTCATGATCAGATGAGATAATAGCCTTTGACTTGTCCAGGAAAAGATTTCTCTCTATTACCTATTTTTTTACCTGCAAATAAAAAGACAGAATCAGAAGGAATAATTTGAAAAAGAAATCAAAAACCCCTTTCAATCCTATGCTTGCCCATGATTAATAAGGACAAGAACTTTTACAAGGGTTTTAATCTTGCGCGAAAAGTTTTTATCAATATTCCTCGAAAGAAAGCATACTATTGAAAGGAATGTAATTCACAATAATCGCTTTTGATCAATTTCGAGAGGAACGAATTACTCAAAAGTGCGAGGCATAATAACGTGTTTTAAATTTAATTGAAGATACGGCATCCAAATCAAGGCCGTTTTGTTAAGAACGAGAGTAATTTGGACATCTATCTCGTCATTAAATTCAAAACAACGCCGATATTCTCGATCAATTATCGTGGATTACCAACGACGTAAAACATGCATGGACCAATTCAAGTGTATAATTCCTTCTAGCGAAATTGGGGTTGGATTACCCTATATGACCAAAAAGGTCGTGCAAGATTTCCAATTTTAATTTTCTCTAAAGGAATTATAAACTTGACTTGGGAGTATTCGGATGATTAGAGAAAATGCCACTATCACATTCCCATGACCTGTCAAAAGAAATACAACCAAGTTCCATCTAAATGTATACACCAATAGATCCCTAATACAATCACTCTAAGGGGTGAGATAGAGAAAGCCTCGATAAAAGTAAACCCTATACAAGAGGACTAGCAATGGAAAATGAAACAAAGGAATGTGATCCTAACGTTTAAGGATGCCCCAAGCTCAATCTGTGACTTCCGGATCACTTGCCCCAACTCGTCATCTTCATTGGACGATATCTCAATAATGTCCATAGTAGGCTCCTTTGTTGCTCACTCGGTGCTTGTCATGGGATATCATCCTCTTCGTCTTCTATCAAGGACGTTTGGGAAAAACACACACATCTATCCTTGAAATGGCATTTAATCTAATCACCAGAATGCAATGAATGAAATGCCTATATTTATATGAACTGTAATAGATTCGAGGTATAGAGAGTCTTACCAACCAAACTCGTCGACTTATGTGCGGTTTTAGGTGTACCAACCGCCCAAAGACATGCGCATGAGACAAGTTATGGTGAACTTCTAAAAATCAGAGGGTTTGGCACCTAAGGTTAAGGTTCCCACTTCGAGTTCTAGAAAGAGCCGATTCCATTGCACAGCTATCGTTGCATTGGGACTCGATCCATAGTTCGAAGCGAGCGGAATTGAAAAGTGGATTACCCCGCGTTTTTCCTCACGGAGATTCCATTTTCAATTCCTTCTATTGTGTTCCTATAGGCGACGCCCGGGGTTTTAGGCGCGGTTGTGTGTGTCCACGTGTTGTGATCATCACAATGCAATTCATGCATAGCAGTTTATCAATCAGCACTTCAAATCATCCACACAACATACATTCCTACGCCCAACCTGCATAAGACAATGTTAATCACGGACTACACCCCTTATTTCTCCAATCTGCAAAAACATATAACACCTATCGTAAGCGGACTTACCTCACCTTCACGAGCGCCTGCATGGTTAGAAAAATCACTCAACGTTTTAATTACGGCCTAAGTCCACTTGGGGTCTAGAACCATAGGTTCTAGAACACAGTATCCCCAGCGGAGTCGCCAGCTGTCGCGACCCGTCCAAAAGCGGACGCGGCTAATGGATTACCGATCGCGGATCTTGGATCGGCGCGGGCCCTCCCAGGCCCATACCAAATCGCGGCGGGAGTATTTTTCAGAAGGATTCGACGATAAGAGTCGATCGCTTTCGACCTTAGTGTGGTCGTGGTGGCATGTGCAACTTGTGCATGCATTTGGAGTCGCCACCGGTCTTTCTTGGAGGGTAGACCGGAAACCTTACTGATCGATTGGGAGAGATCGATCAGTTCTACGGAACCAGAGTTTTTGGGTTCGGGGACTTGGTTACGCTGGTGTCGTTACCAACGCCCTTTCGGTACCTAACGCGAGTGATTTTCCTAACTAGGATTTCATGCAGGCGCAATTTTGGGTGAGGTAAGTCTGACTTTGCACATTAACCAGTTTAACATGCTCACGTAATCATAATAAATAAATAGATGTCAATCACATAAACATCTATCCTACGTGGTGATCATGGAATTATGATTTAATGGGTCTCGAGCCAATGAGACCACATTTAATCATTTTAATATTTTAATAACGGAGAGCCGCTCTTCGCTTCTTCTTGGTTTCTTGAACTCTTCAAGAATTGGGCCCCAAAGAGCTCGCCGACTTAAAAGGCTCCCCCACGTAATCCTCGTAGCATTTACATCAACAATTGACTATGCTAAAAATAAAGATTACATGAAAAATAAAAGGAGTACGCAGCCTCCATTTAATAATTACAACCCCAAATATATAAATAATCATCATACATTCATATATACATCAATCACATTGATTAGGGATTTTTCCATGATCACCACCCTTCCACGTAAGTAATAAATTCACAATTTAAAACTTAGGAAGACACAATAAAAATTCTACGTTGAATCATATTCATAATTTTTACGTAAAATAAGATAGCCATAAATTTTCGATTCAAAATTGATTTAGTCTCAATTTTTGCTACGTTGATTAATTTATCATATAAAAACAATCAACCTCCATTAGCCATGTAAGACGAACAATTCGTTAATACATATTGGCCATAGTATTGCAAAAATTGCAAAAATCAATTAAATGCACGAAAACGCCTAAGGATTGGCTCTGATACCACTGTTGGGATCCACGTAACACGTAGCGGAAATAAATAACAACCCATACATGTATCTCCAGAGGCGTACTTCGTGCATTTCAATCGAAAAAAAAATCACAAAGCCTCAAAGGGAGTAAATAGATTACCTCTCGTAGCGTGCTTGAACGGAGGTGTCGGTTCGATGTTCTTCGATCTCAGCCTCCACAAGTGTTAGGCATCTAGTTCGGACGCACCACCAATTGACGAACGGGGAGACGACTAATAACTCCACAACAATTGTGCTAGCAATATGCGGAATCAATATTCCGAACTTAGTATATTTTGCTCACTCAAGATGATGAGAATATAGAGAGTGTTTGTGTTCTTCTCTCTAAGCTCTCAAAAATTTGCACACTCTACAAAATGTCTCCCCCTTCAACCTCAAAACTCTTGCCATCCTTTTATAGCCAAAAATACCTTCCAATAAATTGTATTTAAAAATAGCACTAACAATTATAAATTCTATCTAAAAATAGCACTCACAAATAAATGACATTTAAAAATAGCACTAACAATAGCACTCACAATTTATAATACAAAAATGCTATTTAAAAATAGCACTAACAATAGCACTCACAATTTATAATACAAAAATGCTATTTAAAAATAGCACTAACAATTATAAATTCTATCTAATAATAGCACTCACAATTTATGATAAATAAATGACATTTAAAAATAGCACTAACAATAGCACTCACAATTTATGATAAATAAATGTCATTTAAAAATAGCACTAACAATAGCACTCACAATTTATAATACAAAAATGCTATTTAAAAATAGCACTAACAATAGCACTCACAATACAAAAATGCTAAAAAAAAGGCACTAACAAAGGTGTTAAAAATAATAACCATTATTATTATTACAAGAGTTAAAGAGGTTACCAAACAGTACAAATATGCATAACGTATAAATACGTATGACGTATAAATACGTAGATCATACGTATACATCCGTGAAACCGGGGACTAATTGAAAGAAAAATGTGCAATTAAGCCCTTTTGGTAAAAATTGATTAAATTGGAGGGCAAATTGACCTAATTGCACTTTAAGACTTTAGAATCCAATGTCATAGCTTATAAAAAGTGAGAATTGAAGAATAAAAGACTCGAAAATGATTTTTTTTAGACTCGGTTCGGGTTTATGTTTGTGAAGGAACATAGTGACCCGAGCCGAATTTTTGAGATTTAAAGTGACACACTTGAAGAGGAAATTAAAACAAAATTATTGAATATTTTTGGGTATTTTTCTGACCACGAATGGTATTTTTCTGATTTTTTTGGGTATTTTTATAATTAAATAAACTCGAAAAATATTGAAAATACCGAAAAATATTTTTTGTTCAAAATTGGTTCCTAAGGTTAAACCAAGGCTTCCAAAGTTGATTTTGTGATTTTATGACCTTTTTTGATATTTTTAATTAATTTTAAAGAATAAAAATCACAATAATAAATGGTAAAAAAAATCAGGTGTCAACAACGACATGGCAAATTTGAAATTCAAATATGATAAGAAAATGACATGGCATGGCAATGATCCCCGATTCAAAATTCAGATGTAGTACGAAAAAATGACATGACATGGTGAATTCAAAATTAAAATATAATGGGTTAAGTACTGTCAAAACTTGTGTACGGCACTCATTTTAGTGCCAAAACTTCGAAACGATCACTTAAGTGCCATTTTTTTATAAAAAAAAACGATTACTTTAGTGCCAAAACTTTCAAAACATCACTTAAATGCTAACTTTTTTAAAACAAAAAAAAATTACTTAAGTAGCAACTTCTTTTAAAAACGATCACTTCAATCCCAACTTCGATGAGCCACATTAGCTCAAATAATAATAAAAAATAGCACGTGTCGGATTTTCGGCGAGCTACGTCAGCTTAAATAGGAGTTGACACTAAAGTGATCGTTTTTAAAAGTAGTTGGCACTTAAGGTGATGCATGATAATACTTCTCGCCCGAGAAGTGCTTCTGGCAGGGAAATAGATTTTTCAGCTTTTGCTTTGCAGTAGAAGTGGAATTTTCAACTTCTGCTTCAGAAGTTTATTTATGATAGAGAAATGCGTTTGATAACGATTAAAAAAGACAATCTTCGAAACAATACTAAAAAAATGTTCGATGGCAGCAACGGTCGCGGCGGTGGCCGGTCGGTCGCCCTGAGAATGACTTCTCGACCCGAGAAGTAAAAAATATTTACTTTTGAAAATCAACAAAAAATCTTGTCATAAATAAAAAAATCTTGTCATAAGTAGAAAATCATACCATAAGTCAATTTTTTTACCAAATGGCTTTCTACTTCAGATTGAGTTTTATCAAACGCATTTCCCTGCCATAATGACTTTTGGTAGGGAAATGAAAAAAAAGAAGTGTTATCATGCACCACCTAAGTAATCATTTTTTTTTAAAGTTGGCACTTAAGTGATCGTTTTGAAAGTTTTAGCACTAAAATGTGCATCGTACACAATTAATGGCACTTGAGGTGTACTTAAGCTATTTAATGAGAAACATGACATGGCAAATTCAAAAGTTGAACATAAAGAGAAAATGACATGCAATGGTGACGACATGGAAAATTAAGAATTTAGAAACAATGAGAAATAAGATGACATAGCAACCACATGACAAATTCGTAACCACATGCCTAATGGGAAAATGACATGGCCAATCAACGTCTATCAATTTCGAATTTGAAAAATAATGAGAAAATGACATATTAAATTTGAAATCAAGACGTAAAGAGAAAATGACATGGAAATCAAAATTCATATATCATGAAAAAAATGACATGACACAGCAACCACATGGCAAATTCCAAAATTGGGACATAATGAGATGGCAATACTCAAATTCAACCTAACGTGGAAAAACAATGACATAATCCCCAAGAATAATCACGGGCGACATGACGTTCTAGATATGGTGAGAAATGATGATGATCACAAGCAACAATGACGAAATGATAATGATCAAAAGCTACATAACATGACAATAATCACAAATAACGTGACATGGATAATTACGAGCAATGTTATATGAAATAAACTTGATGAAGAAATAATGACAATAATCATATACAGAAGTGCAGTAGATGCAGAGAAAAGTCTGCTTAATCTTCTGTCTTGCCGCTATCCACCACCGTGGCGCCAGTCGCTAGAGAAGAAATAAAATAAAAATATTTTTAATAATAAAATTATTTTTGAATAAAATTATTTTAAAAATTCAAAAACAATTCCAAAAAATCATTAACAAATAGGAAAAAAATTCAGTTGATTTTTTATTGCATGAAAGTCTTTTAGTTATATTGTTTTTACTTTATTTAATTTTTTATTTGATGTGAAGTTTTTATCAGGTAACTTATGCATGTGAAGAGCTTAAAAATTGTTAAATGAGTTATATAAGTTGTCTTAGAATATTAGTATGATTTGATAATATGGATCGGCTGCAAGTCGGGTTGGGTATGGGTCATTGAATATAGGTTAAAACAAATTAGACGGGTCAATATGGGTTGAATATATTCGATCCGACCCAAACCCCACCCGACCCACCCATTTGACGCCTCTAGCGACATGATGGTCAAATGACGAAATAATATGACAACAATCACAAGCGATGCGACATGAAAAAAGTAATGATTAAATAATACATGTACACATGGCAAATATGATGTCAAAATAACATGACAATAATCACATGCAACGTGACATGATAATGAGATCTGAAACATGAAAATATGCAATTTGCACTACATGACGAGTCATTTTCATTCAATTTAAGGCTTTACTTGAACCTTGTAACTTTTACTGAGAGATACATTTCTTCTTTACATCAGGTCAAGGTTGCTATTCAATTCAGAATAGTCATTAAAAAACCAAGAAAAACGCAAAATTTTAACAAAACAACGTATTCTAAGGGCTTGCATGGCAACCATTCTGTTTCAAAAAAGTGATTATGATTAAAATGACTTTTTATAATTTTGTTCCCTGGGTGAATTTTAGAGAATCAAAATGCGTTTGGCAACTAAATAAAATTTTGGTTCTTTAAATAGAAATGTGATTGGTAAATGCACATAATTTCTGTTCCCGGGAACAATTATTCTTCCCAATTTTTGTCATTTAAGTCAAATAATTACATAGTTACTTTGTGAAATTTCATCCTACATTTCAAATTAATCTAAGATTAATTCATATTGATTGTCTTATATAATATATTTCATAATAAATATCAAGAATCATAACAAGTCATTTTCGCCATTTATTGAGATTTCATCCAACTCTTTTGTGCGAGCGGATAACCAACATGAGCGACACCATCATTTCTACAAGAAAAATGCACTGCACTATCCTGCAATGGTGTGTATTTTTTGTTCAAGGAAACCAAATCTTATTCTTAATTTATCCAAAACTTAATAACAAGAGCTTGCTAAGTGTTCATGCTAGTTATTTTTGTCTTTTTCCAGAATTTTATAAAATTAGACTAAGTCTAAAGTATATAAACTCAAATCAAAATCAATGAAATCAAGTACACAATCAAGGAATCATGACATTGATGAATCGCATCATAAAACTCTAACGAAGCCCTAAGGGTTTAGAAAAATATGGTTGATTTAATTTCAAAGGTGCTTATGATTTTTCTAAAGAAGAACAAAATTTATGAAATCTAGGAAATTTGTGCCCAAATTTATGAAAATGAGGTCAAACTAGTCTAATGTAAGCTTTTTCTATTTTAGGGATTTTTTAAATTTCTTGTGATTTTTTAGAAATTTTTCCAAATTTTTTCAATTTTTTTATTTTATTTTTATTATCTTATTTTTTTAAAAAAAATTAGACCTTGTTGTTCTGTTTTAGGTTGAGGGAAAAGTTACTTCATTCTATTTTGTGATTATCAAAAGTGATTCTTTTTTTTCAGAACCAACTTTTTTTGTTCTTGTTTTTGCTCTAAAACTGATTCTGATTCTCTAAAACTGATTCTAAGAACATAATCAAAATATGTGACATTCCGAATTTCGACTCTCTTCGAGGCTAAGACATGGAATGGGGTCTCGAAATTGGACTTAGGACAATGAAGAATACCCACAATTGGGAGAGATTGGACGTCGCCTTATCAAGGGTAATTTATATTGGAAAAGTGAAATTTCGGACGAAAAGTGTGAAATTACCATTTTACCCCTAGATGATTAACCTTGCTTTAAGAAGCGACCAAGGAAATTTTGGTCTTTTGTCATTTCCCCATGTGGCCGAATTTATGAGGGTAAAGTTGTCATTTGAGCCAAGATATTATGTGGATTGTGCAAAGTGTCATTACTAGATGTATTAGCATTAATTGGGGACTATTCCACCTACCATTCTTCAAGTTGACTAAGTGAGATTAAGGTGAAGTCTCTCTCTCTCTCTCTCTCTCTCTCTCTCTCTCTCTCTCTCTCCTCACTTCATTTTCGGCAGCCACTCCTCCTCCTCTCCCTTTTCTCTTTCTTCTTCTTCTCTTCTTTGGCCGAGAGAGAGAGCTCGCTTGACAAGCACGCTGCCCTGTCCGACCACTTCCACTATTCCGGCCATAACTTCTTCGTCCTACATTGGATTGAGGTGAACTACCTACCATTAGAATGCTTATTGTTTTGTGGTTCTAAAGACATATTATAAGCCTAATTTGGCCAAACCGTTTTTCCCGTAGAGCAATTTGAAGAGGGAAAGGTCAGGTTGATCAGTTTTGGAACCCAATTAGAGAGAGAGCTCCCTTGCGCCGATCTCGAGGACTCTTTTGGCACCGAACTCACGGTAAGACCTCCCCAACACCTAGCTTAAGGGTTTATCAATCTGAGATTAAGAGTTGGTTGGATTTTAGATGAGTTTAATGAATGAAATCTTGTGGTTTTGTAAGGGCAGAATCTGCCACCCCTGTTGATCGTGAGGAACCGAACCACTTGGGAGCTCATTGAGGTGTCGCCTTGCTCCAAATTTCATGGTAAGACCTCTAGGGATGTAGATTGGTATGTTGACGAGTTGGTTGTGTGATGGAATGAGGTTTAGAAGGGTTATAATGGTTGATCTTGTGCAAACTTCCCTAGGACTGCACTACCCTACACTGGTCAGATTAGGATCCGAAGGTTGTTGCGATTCTTGGAAGAGTTCGTTTGCTTAATTAGCTTGGTGAGTGGAATCTAACTCTTCATTAGGGTGTTAGATTACTAATAGGTGACTTGTGGCTGCATTGAAAGTGTTTAATGGTCTGATTTGGGATGAAATGCATAAGAGACCCGAGAGCCATGAGAATCTGTCTTCGGCGCGCACTAAGTTTAAGACGAATCGTTCTAGGTCGTCCGATGTCCAAATTGAGCTCCGTTTTCTCTCACACGTTCGTAAGACCATAGAGGACAAGACTCTATAGGTAGATTTCTCAAAAAGTTACTAGAGAAATGTCAGTTTATTTGGTAATGAATCTGGTTGTGGAGGCCAAGATGGACAATTTGGTGTCGCGACGTTGCGTCGCCCATTTCATGGAATTGCTTAGTCTAGGCTCGAGGTAAGTTGATCATAACCCTCTATTAGGATGTTAGGTTACTAAGAGATAAATTAAAGTTCGATTCATAAAGATTTATGGGCTGTTTTGATATGATATATATGGAATCAAAACATGATCGGTTCGAATTATGAAGTGGCTGACTTTCCTTGATCGAAGTCATGTTGTTGTGCCAAGAGAATGTTGAATCGATGCTTAAATTGGCAAGAGAGTGCCTTGTTTGATGGAATGCCTTGATATGTAAGTTAGGACTTGTATTGTGTGGATTGGCCACGAATGATTATCCTGTTAAAAGACAAATCGATTGTTGAGACGAGTCATACTCGATCATGAAGTCATTTAGAGAAACGAGTTGGCTATTGAGCCTTGAGATGTGACTTGGCTATTGAGCCTTGAGATTTGATTTGGCTATTGAGCCTTGAGATGTAATTTGGTTATGGAGCCTTGAGAAGTGAATTGGCTATTGAGCCCTTGAGAAATATATTGGCTTGTGAGCCCTTGTTTAGTAAGAAACATGATAAGTAATGGCAAATCGAATCTTCATGCGGCAGAACGCGAGGTTGATTGGTATCCTGATGCGTCAGAACACGGGATAGCCTTGTTACGTGTCGACATGAGTATTGAAATGGCATTTGAAACCTGATACGTCCGAACGCGTGTTGCCAATTGAAATTAAGACCTAGGAACCGTTTCTACGGGGGGTCTGGCCAATTGAAATTAAGATATGGGAGCCGTTTCTACGGGGGGTCCTGCCTGGTGCAATGTGATAGCCTGATGCGTTATGATGCAGGCCTTGATTTATTGAGTTGAGGTATATAATGTGACATACTCTATATGAGTATGTGTTATGTGAAATACCTAGAGTACGAAGCTGGGTCTTGATGACATGACTGACCTTGAATGGTGATTGTATAACGCCACTTGTGATACTTCATTATAATGCATTGTGTGTCACACGTTACTATCTTGGTGAGCTTTTGCCTGATTCTTTTTTAAAGGATGTCTGGAGGTACTGACAACTTAGTTTATAGTTAGGCTTAACTTACTAAGATTTATATCTCACCCTATCGTGGGATTAACATTTTTCAGGTCCTCGACGATGGAAATCCGAAGTTACCATGGATTGGTATTCGAGGAAGTCATTGGAAGAAAATGGATATTGACCTTTTCGTAACTTTAGGGATTGCTTATTATTTTGGAGTTAGAATTGTACTTGACTTTGGAAGCTTGAAAGGAGAAGTGTACTCTTTCGTCCTAAGTCATCTTATTTTAATTATGTATGTAATTTTTTTGTCGCTTCCGTATGCTTGTATCATTTGGAAGTTTTATATTGTTGGCCAATGGATTCTAGGTATCATCCGTGTTGAAAATCTGTCTCGAGTTTGAGCTCGCGAACGAAATCCGAGTAAATATATAATGGAATATTTCCGGACGTCATCGTAGAAATCATATTTCCTTTTTGGTATTATCCAGTTTCGATCAAGAACGGAAAGTTATTCTATGGTGAAGTCTGATGCAATATTCACATGGTGGGGTCCAAGATTTGTTGCACTTTGACCATGCAAGACAACAGGAAGAGGAAAGTTAAGTAGAGAAAGAAATCTTTTTTAATATAATTGGATAGTACAAATATTATATTTCCTTCCTCCTGAGTACCACGTTGGAGGAAAAGGTCAACATGGACTCTCCATTTAAATATTACCTTCACGCTGGATTGGTGGCTTGAGGTTTTTGGCAGAGTACGACTCTAGCCTTGAAGCGCCACCGATTTTGTGAGTGCTTGGTCTCCTCATAATTGGAGAGGAGTTTTTTTTTGTCTTTTCATGCGTCCATGTCCAAGAAACGGAAAGGAAGCAAGGGTGTTCTTGAAGCCAAACGTCGTCTGCAAATTGCATCTACCGAAGAACCACAGGTGTTGATAGTCGATAGAAAATCTTGAGATTTGTAATTCCTTTGCAAAATTGAGAGATTATTTCGTTAGGAATTTGGAGCTAAACACTGTGTGCATTCTTGAATATAATTGGGGCTGGGAAACACCAATAGTGTGTTTGTGTAACTCGAGTGGATTGTAATCTCCGTGTATCGTTCGTTCTATAGTGGAATTCGTTGCTACTCTCCCCATGGACGTAGGTCTTTATGACCGAACCACGTACATCTGGTGTCCGTTTTACTTTGCTCGTTCTGTCTATTTTATTGTTCGATCGCTTGTTTCGCGCAACAATTGGTATCAGAGCTAGGCTTACTTGAGTTGAAGCGAATCAATGGCGACAGAAGAAGCTAAAGGGAAAATCGACAAATTTGAGGGAAAGGACTTTGGTTACTGGAAGATGCAGATAGAAGATTATTTATATCAGATGAAGCTGCACGAGCCCCTGTCTAGGAAGAAACCAGAAACGATGAAGCAACCCGTTTGGGAATTGCTGGATAAACGAGCGATGGGTGTTATTCGGCTGACGTTGGCTCGTAACGTCGCGTTTAATATTGTCAAGGAGAAGACCACTGCGGGTTTGATGAAAGCCTTGTCGGACATGTGCGAGAAGCCCTCTGCTATCAACAAGGTCTATTTGATGCGATGTCTGTTTAACTTGAAGATGAGCGAAGGTACATCAGTTGCTAATCATATCAATGAATTCAATGTGATCGTTAGTCAATTGAGTTCAGTTGGGATTGACTTTGAATATGACGTACGTGCTTTGATTCTATTATCCTCATTGCCTGATAGTTGGAATACTACTGTTACTGCTGTTAGTAATTCTTCTGGGTCAACTAATTTGACGTTTGATGGGATTCGAGATTTAATTCCGAGTGAAGATATCCGTAAAAGAGAATCTAGTGAATCTGTATCTGCTGCTTTAGTAGGTGAAAGAGGAAGAACTAGTGCTCGTGTTAGCAAAAGTAGTATGAACATGAATAGACACAGTCAGCCTAGGACTGGCGTTATGTCTGTTGGAACTGTGGCAAGAGAGGGGATCTTAAGAAGAAACTATTTTAAGCTGAAAAATGAAAGAGCTAAGGGTATTGGAGTTGAATCTGCGGATGATGTTGCAGCTGTAAGTGAAAATTCTGATGGTGTCGATTGTGCATTGTCTGTCACTGAGAATTCGTCATTTGGTGGATGGATTATGGATTCTGATTGTTCTTTTCATGCTACACCAAACATGAACTGGTTTACTTCTTATCAATGCATAGATATTAGTAAAGTGCAGTTGAGAAACAACGTTGAATGCGATATTGTGGGTGTTGGTGATGTTAAAATCAGAATGTATGATGGTATTGTGAGGACATTGACTGGGGTAAGACATGTTCTAGAATTGAAAAAGAACTTAATTTCTTTGGGTACTCTAGATTCAGCTGGATGCAGATATTCTTCACGAGGTGGAGTTCTGAAAATTGTTCGAGGTGCTCTGGTGATAATGAAAGGAATTAAGCATGGCGGCCTGTATAAACTTCAAGGTGAGACATTGATAAGTTTCGCTCCTAAGACGTCGACATATGTTCGAGAGTCTAATGGCTACTCGAGGAAGGCTTGGGTGTTTGTGCGGAAGCACATGTTTGATGTTGTTGTCAGGAATACGCGGTCAAGAGCTTTGATCGGAACGGAGACTGGTAAGTTGATCAAGCATGTGCGAACTGACAGTAGCATGGATTCCTGCTCGAAGCTGGTAAATAAATTCTGCATGAAAAAGAGCATAGTGAAACACCGCACTAGTGCTAGTAAACCACAACCGTTTACAGAATTGATGAGCAAAGCATTATTAGAGACAGCCCTTGAAAGGATCTCTAGTGCTGGTATGGCTGAGAGAATTCCAGCGGATGCGCTTAGTATGGCGAGCTACGTGGTAAATAGATCCACATCGACTACGATCGGATATCAAACGCTCGAAGAAGTGTGGTCAGGTAATGTTGCTGATGATTCTATTTTTAGAATGTCTAGTTGCCCGTGTTATTATCGAGTAAGTGATGGTAAGCTCGATGTGAGGGCAAGGTGCATATTCCATGGCTATGCACAAGGTGAGCGGGGCTATCAGTTGTGGTGCTCGAATATAAATTCACCGGTTTGCTGCAGAGAAGTTACTTTTGACAAGTCTCCAGTACTTCTGGCTAGGAGTGATTGTGGCAGTGCTTATACGGATCTAGACAGTCTTCAGCTTGAGGTGGAGTTGCAACCAGAAACTATTGAGGTAGCATATACTAGCGAGGTAATTGACACAGATGGTGCTTATAGAGAGGTGGAGCCTATAGAGCCAACAGTTGTTGTAACTGCTAAAATTGGCAAGGTACGTATTCAGTCTCCTGATAGATATGGATGCAACGGTGATTTTGCTTTATCTGTGGTTAAGGAGCTTGTGTCAAAAAGTCCTTGTGGAGTAGTTAAAGGTGCATGTTCAGTTGGTGTTCTGATGAAGACCTCGATTATGACGAAGTTCAAACACGGCTTGAACTTGGATGATATCTATGGCAGTTGAGCCCATTGGGGGTGTTGGGAGAGTAGCATATGAGGTTCGGATTTTAACGAAGCGATTGTGATTAGGCTCAAACACGAGTCAAGGTGGAGATTGTTGAAAATATGTCTCGAGTTTGAGCTCGCGAACGAAATCCGAGTAAATATATAATGGAATATTTCCGGACGTCATCGTAGAAATCATATTTCCTTTTTGGTATCATCCAGTTTCAATCAAGAACGGAAAGTTATTCCATGGTGAAGTCTGATGCAATATTCACATGGTGGGGTCCAAGATTTGTTGCACTTTGACCGTGCAAGACAACAGGAAGAGGAAAGTCAAGTAGAGAAAGAAATCTTTTTTTAATATAGTTGGATAGTACAAATATTATATTTCCTTCCTCCTGAGTACCATGTTGGAGGAAAAGGTCAACATGGACTCTCCATTTAAATATTACCTTCACGCTAGATTGGTGGCTTGAGGTTTTTGGCAGAGTACGACTCTAGCCTTGAAGCGCCACCGATTTTGTGAGTGCTTGGTCTCCTCAGAATTGCAGAGGAGTTTTTTTTTTGTCTTTTCGTGCGTCCATGTCCAGGAAACGGAAAGGAAGCGAGGGTGTTCTTGAAGCCAAACGTCGTCTACAAATTGCATCTACCGAAGAACCACAAGTGTTGATAGTCGATAGAAAATCTTGAGATTTGTAATTCCTTTGCGAAATTGAGAGATTATTTCATTAGGAATTGGGAGCTAAACACTGTGTGCGTTCTTGAATGTAATTGGGGTTGGGAAACACCAAGAGTGTGTTTGTGTAACTCAAGTGGATTGTAATATCCGTGTATCGTTCGTTCTATAGTGGAATTCGTTGCTACTCTCCTCGTAGACGTAGGTCTTTACGACTGAACCACGTACATCTGGTGTCCGTTTTACTTTGCTCGTTCTGTCTATTTTATTGTTCGATCGCTTGTTCCGCGCAATAATCTGAATGGAAAACAGCCTGGTGGGATGTTCGTGTGTCCGCGGGTTCGAGGCGTGACAAAATCAAAATCATTTATATTCTCATCTTTTTCTATTCTAGGAACAGAATTAAAGAACCAAAATGATTGTCATGCAGGCCCTAAGACTAGAAATTTCCATCGTTACGACAGCCTAGAAAGATTCTTTTCTTCTTTCTAAATGGGCAGCACAAGAAACAATTCTCGAGAGGAAGGCAAGGTAAAGACTCACAATCTACTCAATCAAAGGAAAATGGGGGTATTTATTGGACGTGGTAGTCAAACCTCCTCAGTTCTCTCGACTAACGAGACTTCTGATCCAGTGTGGTATTTATTGGACGTAGTAGTCATTCGATTGCTCGGCCAACCACTGAAGTCAAGCTGCTGTTAATCGTCTCTTGGGGGCTCGAGTGCTCATATATTCACTCCAAGAAGATGCAGGCTGTCGACCCTGTGCACATGGCATCAGACTTCTTCCCATACAGACTAATCATTGCACGACTTTTAAGGGATTTCTCCTGCACAGCTAGCGCATACCGCGGTACGACGTCATTCCCCTAGAAAGAAAGCATCATGCAGATGGGGCCTGATATGCAGGTCGATGGAAGTCATGGCACTCAAGATCAACCCAGAAGACTATGTTCATGAGTCCCAACAGGGCCAAGTCATGCAAACTCCTACCAAGTGAGTCCTCTTCGCAAAATGCTCATCAAGAGTCCGCAGAAGCACATCCAATTCAGCATTGTCCCATGGGATGTAGTTGAGGGTTTAGCTGGTAACTCAGCACCACCAGATCTAGAGACGTTGGCTGGTAGCAGTGTATGTCCGTCGTTCGGGATCCTAGCAACACGAATAGAGCATGTAGTGCTATAATCAGAAAATCAAGCAAGATCTCATTCAAGCTTCTTTTGCTGATGCCAAGGTGCTAGCTCGCGCTGGAAGAAGCTCAAACCCGAAAACTTCAGTCAGCCTCCTGAAAATTCTGCAGCAGCGTACGCATAGCAAGCCACGGAAGTGCCTAAAAAGCAGCTCAAAGAAAGGTACTGAAGTACTAAAAGCAGGTCCAAGTACAACAGGATAAGAGGGATGTCGAGCCAGCTCATTTGGGTTAATTTTGGCCATCGATGACCATGGTCAACGTGCCGAAGAAATCTCTTCAAAAGAATTCCGTTCGAGCTTTGGACGATGGGACTGGTTTCAGGTCCTCAGTATTGGGAGTGCGCAGCGGAAGTCCAATACTTTTTCTTGGGGAGATCACCAAGAGGAAGCCCAACTCTAAGCCCATCAATATATCCAGTTGGACCCACCTTCACTCAAAAGTTTAAGTCAATAAGTTATGGACCAACTTGAAAATATTAACTGTTCCACACCACATTACTAATATGGGACTCCTCTAACACAACTCACACGTGCACCATAACAATCTTCCCATCACGTGTGAGCTCTAGTGTTAGGTTTGCTCCCCTTTAATACAGGTGTCCTTCCGCACCAGCTTATCTCAATTTGAATCTCCATCAATGCCCATCGAGCCCCCGTTGCTACACCGCAACGTCCACCGGCCAAGAAACCCCGTTGGACGTCAGATTCATTCTTTGAGATTCATCTCAACTTCAATCTCCATCAATGCCCATTGGGCCCGCGCTGCTACACCATAACGTCTACCGACCTAGAAACTGCATTGACCATCAGATTCTTTCCTTGAGATATTCGCCAAACATCAATACATATTAGGAGTGGGCCACCAATCAACCATCGACTCTGATACCATTTGTTGGAAGCATGCAACGGAAGTCCAATACTTTCACCTAGGGTGATCGCTAAGAGGAAGACAAGTCCGAGCCCATCAATATATCCAGTTGGATCCACCTTCACTTAAAAACTTAAACTAATGAGTTATTGGCCAACTTGGATATATTAATTGCTCTACACCACATTGTCAATGTGGGACTCCTTTAACACAACTCACACGTTCATCCTAACATTTGTTGGGTGCACGCAGCAAAAGTCCCATACTTTCATCTAGGGAGATCGCCAAGAGGGAATCCAAGTCCAAGCCCGTCAATATATCCAGTTGAACCCACATTCACTGCAAAACTTAAGCCAATGAGTTATGGGTGGGTCCAACTGGATATATTGACTAGTTCGGACTTGGGCTCCCTCTTGGCGATCTCCCAGAAATAACGTATCGGACTTTCGCTGCGCACTCTCAACAAATGGTACTAAGCGTAATGAGCCATGAAAAGATTTGAACACAGGACCTCCTGCTCTGATACCATGTAAAAGTTGATGGGACCACAGCCAACTGCTCTAAAAGCTTAAGTTATTAGAAGAAAATGTGGTTTAATATCTATATATTCCAACACTCCCCATCATGCTTAGTCTGATCTTTTGCCTAGTACTAAGCGTAGATAAATTCATTAGGGAGGCAAATAGGGGGCTGAAAAGATTTAAACTCAGGACCTCTTGCTCTGATACCATAAAATATTTTGTGGGACCACTTACCAACTGCTCTAAAAGTATAAGCTATTAGAGCAGTTGGCAGTGGCCCTGGTATTGGGTGGTCTTGGGCTTCTCTCAACTCCAAAGCTAACTCAAAGGGTGAGGTTTTCCCTCACACTATAAACCGACCAGCAGCCCCTTCCACAACCGATGTGAAACAATCTCAATAATCTCCCCCTCACACATCGGGCCATGGGTCAGAGTGAGCGACAACTCGTATCTCTCCCATGTGACTGTCGGGTCCAGACTTGTTGATAATCTAGGCTCTAATATCATGAAAGATTTGGCGGGGCCACTGTCAACTGCTCTAAAAGCTTAAGCTTAAGCAACAACCTGTATCTTATCTTTTTCATCAAGATGTTCCAAACGATAATACCAAAGAGTAGCTAAATTACCTATAGCCACCGTAGTTGCAACCATATCATTGATATTGTCTCTTTGGAGAAGGTAAAATGTACATATACGCTTTCCCTTTGCTACTACTCTTACCCCTAAGGTTATCTTCCACTCTCCGCATCCAAAAGGTTTTACTATGCCTTCTTGGTCAAGTTTTCTAGTTGAAAATAGATTTTTCTTCAACTCGAAAATATATCTAGTTTCACACAAAATTAGACATCCACCGCCTAAGATGTTCAAAATCACAGCTCCTTTTCCTACAATCGGATACATATGGCCGTTTCCCACAACCACTTGCCAAAAATCTCCACTGCATAATCAACAAATATATTTCTTTGCGAGGTACAATGAAAAGAAGCACCATAGTCAAGAAACCGCTTATCTATAACCAAAGTCAAACCCTGCAGATAAACAAAAGTTCTCTAACAAAGGTTCATAGCTTACCACGTTAGCTCCTTAATTCTCATCTCGCAACTTCTTTTTGTAGGCTTCACATTGAAATCTATGATATCTCGTCTGATGACAAAACCATCACTTATATTTTGTAACCTCTCTCTTCCCTCCGGATAGTGACCTACCACGTCCGCTGAATTTTCATCTACTTTTATTTTTTCTACGATTCTCCGTTGCTAGTGCCGTTGACGATGTAGATGCCGAAAACTTATCTCCACCTGAGACTTTTCTTCGCATATCTTCATCCATGATACTACTCACAGCATCATACAGAGTCAAATCATCATTCATGGTGCTCGAAATTCCCTGCACCGCAATGTTGTAGTTTTCCGGAAGAGAACATAGAAATAATAAAGCTTGTAACTTCATATCCAAATTTATGCCTGTAGATTCTAACCGACTCGTAACCTGTGTAAAACTATTAATATACTCTGCAACAAAACTTCTGTCAGATAATTTCATATTAACCAACTTCTTTAGCAAAAATATCTAATTCGATATGGATGGCTTCTCATAAATATTCGTTAAAATATCCATGGCTTCTTTTGCAGTCTTTATTTTCGCGATGTGATATCTTGTCTTTTTCGTCAAGCCTAGACGTATTGCACCTAACGCCTTTTGATCAAGAATTTTCCATCCTGATTTTGCTGTCGGATCTACTTCCGGAAGTTCAGATTTCTAACCCTGAAGGAATGCATAGAGATCTTTCTGATAAAGATAATCTTCTATTTGGAGTTTCCACTATCTGAAATTTTACCCATCAAACTTATCGATTCTGATTTTATCTTCTGACATACCGTCTGCTTTCAATTGAATGCCATCGAAAAACCCTCGATGTTCTCGATCAGCCAACCTAGCCTCTAATACTAGTTGATAGGAATGGAACACCAATTCCAGAAAAATAACACAAGCAAACAATCCACACTAGCAGAATATAATAATAAAAGAATAAAATCAGAAGAACACACCAAATAATTTGTTATCAAAGTTCATCCAAACCTGGGCTACGTCTCAGCACAGAGGCACTCTGCGAATCCACTAGTCTTCGAGAAAAGTAGGAATACAACTGATGATCTTCTCAATAGATCGAATGGAAATGAAAGTGAGAACTCTCAAGAATGTTGTCACTGCCTCTCTTTTTCTTTTTCTCTCTATTCGCTACTTTGCGTTTTCTATCTACTCTTTTATCTTCTGATAGCTACAATCTCTATATCCATAATATATGAGGTGTATCTTTTAACCTAGAAGAAAAGAAATGACAAAAGACCAAAAAAAACGCTTAATGATATATTTTGGCTTCCCATGCCAACACTCAGGGATAGGACACCGTGCAATTGGAAGGGGCAGTCCGTTGATGTCCCTCAAGTCATGGAGCGTGCAACATTCAGGCATTACCTAAGCTTCAAGGCTGAAGATGAAAATGACATCAATCACAACATGGAGATTGATCAACCAGAAAATCATCGAGGTAGGAATTTCGAAATCTTAAATAGTCTTGGTTTTCCTAAATCATGATGATGTAACTGTCAGCAAGATGGTCGTAGACCATACCACAGCAATCAATGTTTATGTTGCCATTATGCATGTTGCGAGCTCTATCACATGTTGCTGGTCAAAGACCGGTCTTCGAGGCAATATATGATTATCACATGACCTTTTTCTTCATGGTCCACATAACTGCATCGTTCAATGCTTTAATCAAATAATACTTCTCTTTATATCCAGTCAATATATGGGGAGATCGCCAATAGGGAGCTCAAGTCCGAGCCCGTCAATATATCTAGTTGGACCCATATTCACTCAAAAGCTTAAGCCAATGAGTTATTGACCAATTTGGATATATATATATATATATTAACTGCTCCACACCACATTAATTCTCTAATACAACTCACACGTGCATCCTAACCATCTCCCCCTCACGTGAATCTAAGTATCATTCCACACAAACTTATCTTAACTTGAATCTTCATCAGCACTCATCGTGTTTGCGTTGCTATACCACAACATCCACCATCCCGGAAACCGCGTTAGCCACCAGATTCCTTCTTTGAGATCCATCTCAATTTGAATCTCTAATGTAGAACAATTGGCGCATAATTATTTTGAACAACGTGATCGACAGAAATCAGGGTGATTTCACTGATCGAGATGTTACCAAATTCGGGAAGTACCCGATAGTACTTTATCTTACCGAATCTCCCATTTACTGATTGCGATTTTCAGAATGTTGCAGACGACTTACCGACCTTCGATTTACCGAATTGTGATTATATTTAGTTTCAATATTCGTTTTGGGATATCTTTAGATTTGATTTGCAATATTTGATTTGTATTTCGTTTGATTAGCTTTGGTTTGATATGTTTAATGTTATATTTATGAAATTCTAATTCATTAAGGAGTTCTATCTATATAAAGGACGTCCGCCCTTTGTAATCTTCATGAATTATCCTATCAAATTTTTGTATACATTTTGGAAACATTTTTCAGTTATCGCTTCTCTGCGTCATTTGCTATCAAAACAAGGTTTTTCCTGCGATAATGTCTCATAACATGAATTGAAATACCTCCGTAGCTGAGGGCCATGCCAATGAACCTATTACACGAGAGGAGTTTACGCAATTTGTTAAAGAAACTAGAAAAGCTCGGCAAGATAGCCAACGGATGATGCAAGAATTGCTTGCCGCAATCCAACAGTTGTCAAAAAACCCGAACCCTAACCCCAGCGTTCTTTTGGCCGAGCATATTCTTGTCGTTCGTGTCCAAGAAGTAGCTATGGAACGAAGGGAAAATCCCCAACAAAGACGTCAAGACTATGTTGAGGATTCTGAAGAAAAAGAAGAAAAGGAATTCCATGACGTACCTGTTCGTGGATGACGCTGACATAGGGGATCCCAAGATGAGTATGTTAGTGGAGGTCGCCGACATGGAGGATACCGACGAGATCCCAAACAATATTAGTTGAAAGCTGATCTCCCTACCTTCAATGGCAACTTGAACTTCAAGGACTTTCTAGATTGGCTCTCGAAGGTTGAGAAATTCTTTGATGCCAAGGAGATCGAGGAGGACCGCCAAGTAAAGCTCGTGGCGTATAAGTTGAAGGACGGTTCATCAACCTAGTGGGAACAGACACAAATAATTCGACACCGACAAGGAAAGCGGCCCATTCGAACTTGGAACCTGTCGCGACCCTCACGTAAGGTGAGGGCTAATGGGCCGTCCAATGGGTCTGATCGGGCGTGGGCCTCTCCCAATGTCCATTACCCAAATCGCAACGGAGGAATACGTAGTAGACCTTTAGTGTGGTCTAATGACATGTGATACATGTACATGTCAAGGAGTTGCCACCAATCGTTTTGTGGAAGGTACGATTGGAAACCCTATCGAGTAGTTAGGAGTATTCTATTCGATTCTGCAAAAACTAGAGAAATGTGATCGGAGACTTAATTACGCCAACTATCAGAGTTGACGCCCTTTCGGTACCTAAGTTGGCTGATTTATCTGACCTAAGATTTGATACAGATGAGTGAGATGCGAATCCTAAATCTATGAGTTCATGCAGATGAGAATGACTACCCTAGCACTCACAATCAATAAAAATAAATGCACAGATCAAAGATCCAACACATGCGAATAAAACACATGAATATAGAGTGGCATACCTAGCAAGGCCCTATTAGCTTAGAGAAGTGTCAATCAAAGCTCAGGAGTGATCTAGACATTATTTTCTCATGAGGGCAAAATCGTAATTTTTGAAGAAATTTAGGATAATTTGCCCTAAAAGGGGAAAAATTGTCATTTTAGAAGAGTTCTGGAATCAAAAGAGGTTGAAAATAGGATTGGTCATTAAACCAAACAATTCCCATTTTTCGAAAATTTCAGAATTTTTCTAGAATTTTGGAAGCGATTTACCCTTTGAGGGATAAAATCGTCATTTCAGTAGAAGACGAGAAGTGAAAATTCTAAACATAAGGTTTGGTCAACCACCAGACCTAAAATCCTAATTTTGAGCAATTTCCACAACTCGATTAGAGTAGGAAAGACGACTTACCCTTTGAGGGGCAAAATCGTCATTTTCGAAAAAAATGATGAGATTCAAAAATCCAAGTAGAAGAATTGATCACCTAACTGACCCTAATCCTTATCTTGGCATTTTCGACATATCTTATATACAAAGCGGGGACGATTTACCCCTAAAGGGTAAAATTGATAATTTCTAGAAGAACGGATAAGAAATCCCAAAAATAGGATTGACCAACTGTCTGTGGTAATTCCTCAATATTTGGAAATTTTTAAAGTGTCTAGGAATTTTTTTACAATTTTCTTACATTTTTTTTAGAATTTTTTAAGATTTTCTAACATTTTTTTAGAATTTTCTATGAATTTTCTTATTATTTTTTAATTTTTTTGATTTTTTTCTTAAAAAAAATGATTCGGACCGGGTACATGACCCTGACCCAAACCCGCGCAGATCGACCCCCAAAACGGCGTTGTTCCATTTTATTTTTTAATTTTATTATTCGAACTTAATCCGACGGTTTCTATTGAACCACGTGGCTATTCCACAGCCGGTGAATAGGTCGACTAAAACCTATGGCTCAAATCAAAAGCCGACTACTCCTTAACTGTTAGATTTGATTATTTAAACCTACGGCCACGATTAAAAGATTTGACTCAATCTGGACTGTTCATCCATACTAACCTAAACTACGCCGCTTAGCCACTAACCTAAACGACACCGTTTCATCCTGTTTTGATTTTCTAATTATAAAATTATTTTCGAATATTCCTAATTACTAATCAAACGGCCATTAAAAATAGGACACGATTAATCTAGACTGTCCGATCTAAACTGACTCAGCCTAAGCAAACTATTGTTCCTGACTAGGCTATACACCTAGAGGGGGTGAATAGTATATTTAATCAAATTTCGACAAATAATGCAGAATTGAAAATATTGAGTTCGATAGAGGCACAGGTATTAGCAGAGTCACGCAGTGCTTCTACCAGACAGTAAATAGATGCGAGATTAGAGAAGAAGCAATGCACACAAGATTATAGTGGTTCGGCTTTAGGAAGGCTACGTCCACTCTCCCACACTAACAGCCTACTGGCTGGATTCCACTAAGTAATCAAGTAAGAGATTATAGAAAAATGTGATTGCTTGAACACAAGCACTTCAACAGAAGCGAGCTATGCCTCTACCGTGGCTTTCCACTCTACACACTTGACTCTATATAACATCTCTCACAAGATCTTACTTTAAGCACGGATAGATAATTGAAACAGATGACGCTCTCTTGATATATGAGTGTTGATCTCTTGATCTCTCTTCCATCTTTTCGAACTTGGTGGTCTTTATATACTCCTCAACTTCCAAGCTTCCCGCTGGACAGAATCACCCGAAGATCAATCTCCAAAACTAGCCATTGGTTGATTGTTGAATAAAAATCATGAGTCTTTGAGGTAAGAGCAATCAGAGATTTGAGAGGATTTGCTCGTCCATACAATCAAATCCTTAACTCCATAAATCAACCTTCTAATAAGTGAAATTATCTCAATGTGATTGCCAATCAATCAACAGTTCTCATATGAAAAGTAATGAGAATATCTTTGTTATTGATGATCAATCAATTTAACTTAGGAACGCAATCCAAACCAGATAATTGACCGTTAGTGGAGAAATTTAATCTGCGAATATATACAAGAATAATATTGATTAAACAATGAGGATAAATCAAAGATCAAAATATATCTCATCATGATTTTCGAATCAGTGTGCCTATGCCACGAAATCTGCCTGCTTCTATCAAAATAAAAGCGTTAAGCACATTATATATAAAAGGTGTATAGATATATTTATAGTAAATCCTCAAAGTATAAATCAAAGTCTTTTCAATAAAGTATGTGAGTTTTGTTTCCTTCAAAATCAAATATAATATTCCTAACAATCTCTCCCTATTTTGATGGAGACAAAACCTTTCAAGAAATATCTAACTTTGAAAAGATTTTGATGAAAAGATACTTGTGCAAATTTTTTTTTTTTAAACAGTCTTGCACAAAAACACAAGTACTATAACATAGGCATAAAGTAATCGAATTTCTTGCTACAATGCATCTGCTTGAACTTCTTTGCATTCTCCTCCTTTACGAACATAAGTATTAAAGGCATTAGCATAGAAATTGAAAAAATCGCTTACTACGATGCCTTTGCTTGAACTTCTTGCTTTCTCCCCCTTTTTGTCAACATCATAAATAGACATAAACAATACTAAGGATAGATAAATTCAATATCATCATCAAGTATTATTTAATCAATGGAAAAACACACCAGCATAAAGTACTTAAAGTTTCAAGCATAATGAAAAACACACCATCAAGTCAGTAAAACATGCCAAAAAGTCTTTAAAAATAACATAATAAAAATGAAGTTCTTTTTGAGGACTTTTAAGATGAAAGTGCTAAAGTGGATGGTTATTTTGTGATATCGCAAGGAATCTTGACCGGAGGATATGAAGATATGTTTCCTTGTCTTATGTCAAGAACCTATGTGAGCTTCTGCATTCCTTCAATAGAACCAGACATTGTATACCATTTCATCTTTCACTCATGCTTATCCAGCTTTCATGTATTGATCAACGGACTCCCCCTGAGTTCTAACTCTTTCCATAAATTCACTAGAATCCTTCAACCAATAAGATGTAATCAAATTCTCTTCCACATGCTTCTTTTTCCAAGAAGGTGTTTTGAGTTTCAACTTCCCTTTCTTTGCCATACTCTTCATTTGTAACTTTTTTGCCCAGCTTCTATTCTGGTATTCTCATTTGCTACTCCTCTAGCAACGGTAACAATATCTTTTTCTTTAGCCTTAGCCTGAGCTTCTGCCTTATACAATGCTTCTTTCTCAGCTCGTGCCTTTGCATCTACTCAGCTTTGGTGTTAGCTTCTGCCATAACCTTTGCTTTCACTCTTGGTACTTTAGATTTCTTTCTCCTTCTTTCCAAGACTGTTCTCTCTTTTGTTATCTCATAGAGATCTTCAATTCTCAAAGATCTCCTTCAGATTTGGATTCTATTGGAAAGTTTGAAATGATTTGGTAGAAAAAGTTCGAATCTTTGAACGAGAGAGAAATAGAAGAGGTTTTTTGAACAAAGGATTTGATTTTGAAAACTAGTCCGAGATTTTAGGGATTTGAAATAAAACCACAACGGACAGTTGTTTTAAGAAATAAAGTAAGAGATAAAATATTTTAGAACAAAATCTTCAATCAATCGGATATTCAATCAACAAGACAATCAAATTAATCAAGGATATTTGATTTTGAGACATAGGGGAAAGAGAAAAATGTAATTAAGGCAGTTTTTGAATAAATTAGAAATCCGTCCAAAAATTAAGAGATTTTGAAAGAGAACTACAATAGTTATTTTTGGAAATAATATCTCATAAAATCGCATTACAAAATCGCATAATCAATCAATCAGTCAATCAATCAAATCAATTAGACAATCGGGTATATTTGAAAAATATTGATATGCGTACCTGATTTCCTTCCAAATATAATCTCTCGAACAACAGATACTTACTTGATACGTTTTTTAATAGAGTCACTTGCTTTGATAGAACCACATGCGTATGGTAGAACCATTTATTCTGCTTCTGCTACTGTACTATGATTCCGATTTCATCTGAGTCTTGAGTAGCCACTGTTTAGGTACCACTCGTTCTTCTTCTTCTTTGGTACCTACAAAGAATAAGCAGATTCATGCTTTCTTTGGTACCCAGATTTTCTTGGGTCCTTTCACGTTAGTTAACTCTACCATTCTTAAGATAATTCCTCTGGTTGGTCTCCAAACTTTAGGACAATCGTCTTTGAAATGATTTTTATCTCCACAATTTGAACACTTGAAGAATTCGTGGCCAACAAATTTTACAAACTGTTTTTGAAAACTTCTTTTGTAAGAATTCCTCGGTGGTCTTTGTTTTCGTCTTTCCTTGAAATTTGGAAAATCATTTTATAAAATAGTTTTTTTTTTCCAAACCAAGACCACTTTTGTTGTAATAAAGAATTCGAATGGAATGAATATGTTCCAATGTTTTTTAACCAAGGGAAAATATTTTTTGCAAATAGCTGAAATTTGAGATTTGTTAGCTTCATTTTCCTTTATAATAGAATCACGGTTTTCTTAAATATCCAGAATATCCTTTTTGAGAATATCACGATTTTCTTGAACTTCCAAAACTTCCCTTTTGAGAAAATCATGCTTTTCTTTCAAATCAAAAATTTCCTTTTGAAGAAAATCAATCTTTTCTCTTTTAGAAAGATCCTGTTGCCTTAAACTCAAATTCTCTTTTTTCAACTCAGAGATTTTCTTAAGATCAACTTTATAATCCAAAAATAACTCATCAATTTAATCAGACACATCATCAGGGCTTTCATTAAAACTTATCTCTGTTTCATCTTCAGAATCTGATTTGGCCATTAAGCAAATGGTGGCACGTTTTTCCTCATCGCTATCTTCGCACTCTGTGTCGCTCCATGTTTCAGCTTTCAACGCTTTCTTTTTCTTTTCAAATCTCCCTTTGTTTTTCTTCAGGAGTGGACAATTTATCTTGATATGTCCACATTTTCTGCACTCAAAATAAAATATTTCCTTACCTTCTTCGTTATCGCTAGAATTCTCATGTTCCTTGAACTGTCGTCTCCCTTTGAAGTTTCTTCTTTTTCTAACCATTTTTCTGAACTTCCTCACCATCTCGGCTAATTCTTCATCATCTTTGTCTTCCTCTGAATCTGCATCAGTTGAATAATGTACTTTTGATTTCAAAGCAATTTCTTTTTCACCGTTGAAGCCATCTTCATCATTCAATCGTTCGGATTCATAAGATGTCAATGTTCCCACAAGTTCATCAACAGTTAGAGGCGAGATCCTTGAGGTCTCCCAAATTGTAGTCTTGATATTTCTCCATTCCTTTGTCAATTCTCTTAGAATTTTGTTGACTCTCTCGGTTTGAGAGATCTGCTTGCCGTAATAGGTTAATCCATTCACGATATCTGTAAACCTGTTAATCATATCATAAACAGATTCATCAAATCTCATTTTGAAGGATTCATATTTTCTAAGGAGAATGTTTGTCTTTGTTTCCTTGACTCTATCAGTCCCTTCATGAGTAACCTGCAAACTCTCCCAGATTTCATTTGCTGTTTCACATGAGCAAATACGATTATATTGAGATGGAGATACAACACAATAGAAAGAATAGATTGCTTTTGAATCCAAAGCTTCTCTTTTGGAGATTTCTGTGGCACTATGCTTTGGTTCTTCTTTGCCACTTTCTTTTAACGAAGAGATTGTTGGATTTGCTCCTTTTTGCACGACATCCCTCATTAGTGGATCTGTAGATTTGATGAATGCTTTCATCTTGTTCTTCCAGATGTTGTAGTCTCTTCCATCAAAGTATGGGGTCATGTGTTGCTTTGGCCTTCCACAATACATGCTCCAAGAATGCTAGCCATTGAAGATCGTTAGCTTAGAAGTATACACTTCCAAAAACAAGCCTTAGGCTCTGATACCAATTGTTGTTCCTAGCTAGGCTATACACATAGAGCGGGTGAATAGATGTATTTAATCAAACTTCGACAAATAATGCGGAATTGAAAATATTGAGTTCGACAGAGGCACATGTATTAGCAAAATCACACAGTGCTTCTACCAGACAGTAAATAGATGCGAGATTAGAGAAGAAGCAATGCACACAAGATTATAGTGGTTCGGCTTTGGGAAGCCTACGTCCACTCTCCCACACTAACAGCCTACTAGCTGGATTCCACTAAATAATCAAGTAAGAGATTATAGAAAGACGTGATTGCTTGTATACAAGCACTTCAACAGAAGCGAGCTATGCCTCTACCCAGGCTTTCCACTCTACACACTTGACTCTGTATAACACATCTCACAAGATCTTACTTTAAGCACATATAGATAATTGAAACAGATAAAGCTCTCATGATATATATGTATTGATCTCTTGATCTCTCTTCCATCTTTTCGAACTTGGTGGTCTTTGTATACTCCTCATCTTCCATGCTTCCCGCTGGACAGAATCACCCGAGGATTAATCTCCAAAACTAGTCGTTGGTTGATTGTTGAATAAAGATCACTAGTCTTTGAGCTAAGAGCAATCAGAGATTTGAGAGGATTTGCTCGCCCATACAATCAAATCCTTAACTCCATAAATCAAGCTTCTAATAAGAGAAATTATCTAAAGGTGATTGTCAATCAATCAAGAGTCCTCATATGGAAAGTAATGAGAATATCTTTGTTATTGATGGTCAATCAATTTAACTTAGGAACGCAATCCAAACCAGATAATTGACCGTTAGTGGGGAAATTTAATCTGCGAATATATACAAGAATAATATTGATTAAACAATGAGGATAAATCAAAGATCAAAATATATCTCATCATGATTTTCGAATCAGTGTGCCTCTGCTACGAAATCTGCCCGCTTCTATCAAAATAAAAGCGTTAAGCACATTATATATAAAAGGTGTAAAGATATATTTATAGTAAATCCTCAAAATATAAATCAAAGTCTTTTCAATAAAGTATGTGAGTTTTGTTTTCTTCAAAATCAAATATAATATTCCTAACACAAACTAACGGCCGAGCCACCATAGCACCTACGTGGACCAATCATAGAACGCCACCTAGACCTTTGACTCGTTGACTCTGCCACGTCGGGTTCGTCTTCAACCTCTCGACCCCAACGAAATGGACAGCCGAGACTTCTCCGACGCGATGGACGACTAAACCTAGACCGATTGACGCGAAATCAATGCCATTCGACTCGTCTACTCCTCTAGTTTCATATATGTCAGAATTGAAGCATTTCATCCATGGAATTAAGCACAAGCAAGCTCGAACCACTACGGGTATAACTACTCCAATCATGCGATTCATGGCATTTCAGGTCATTTCATCAACACAGAAGCATCATAAGAGGTTCAGAACACTTACCTCAAGCTCCGATTGAGCCCGCACGTTCTAGATTTGGCTAGGCGACATTGAACAGTGTTCGACAATGAAGGTTGAGTTTAGAGACTAGATTTGAAGTATCCAGACAAGGTCGATGCAAAATGATAATGCAATGATGGTCAGTGATGCTTAAAGAGTAAAACGTCCACTCTAACTCGAAGAATTATGATCGGAATCGAGTTCCGCCATTAAAGCACAGTGAGAAAACTCAAAGATTGAACTCACCTATTTCGGAATGATAGGCGGCGTGGCAAGTCCCGATCGACTCCTGCTACTTCAGGCGTGCTTCTGATGACCTTTGTTGGCTTCGGTTTGGCCGGAGACGGCCTAACCAGTGCCGTGAATTCGAGCTCGAATTCTCAATGGCGGGGACCGAAGAATGAGCACTATGTCTCTCGTTCTCTCTCTCTCTAGATTCTGTTCATCTCCCTTAATAGAATGGACTCCCCTTTTCTAGAAAGCCTGTTCAGGCTATATCCCCCATTTTTCAAAATTACCGCGAACAAAAGGGGATTAAACGACCCTAAATGGCACGTGATTAGGCGTGCCATTTGGTCCAAACGGCGTCAGGGATGTTAGGCATTCCATCCAGCTCTGTTTGGTCTTCCGGTAAGTCTCACTCCGCGCGAATTTTGCACGGATTCGAGCTGAGTGTGGCTTCATTGACTTTTTGGCAACTCCGAAGCTTGACCGGTCAATTATTCTCTCCTCCGGCAATGTCGGATGGTGCCATCGGTACCAATCGACAAGGAAGGGTGAGGGCAATAATACGCCCACCAATGCTCCTTCAATTATAGTCAATTGGTCGATCAATTTTGGTGTCAAAATTCTAGCTGGTACATTTCACTTGCACGGGAATCCTAAGGTTGAAGATGACACTGTAGCGGACCGGTTCGATTGGTCCGATCGGTTAGAACCGGTCCGACTCCATTTTTTGCAAAATTAACCAAAATTCATGGGGGATTTTCACAATTAAGCCACAGAATCAAACTTAGGACATGAGTATCATCTAAAAATGTGCTTTTACCCAAAAGTTCTAACCAATTTCTATGAAAATCCTAAATTTTCATTTAATTGCAATTCGGAAAATTGTCCAATTGAGGGCTTAAACAGTCAAATTGGACCAAACCACCTATGCCAATCGACTCATAATGATGAAAAACATTGGGTAGTGACTTCAATTTGTAAATTTTTCCCTTGAATTAAAAGTAATTTCAATTATGCCCAAATTCAAGGACTAAATTGCAATAAAATGTGCAATTTTATCCAAATTATGCAATTAAACCATTTTCTCGAACAATTGGATCAAATTGCATATAAATACAATCAGATTGGATGACAAAACTCTCAAAATGCCAAAAATTATAAATTAAAAGACTCTATTGACATTTTTTACCAAATTTCATCATATATGTAATCAAAGGAACATATACAATTGAACTTGGATTTTGATTTTTTATGATGTCAAAAAGATAAGGGATTTTAAATAATAATATTGCCTATTTTTCATATTTTTGTGACCTCGAATGCTATTTTTCTTGAATTTTCATGTATTTTCTATTTTCTAAAAATATTAAAAAATGTGAAAATATGAAAAATTATTTTTTGGTCAAAAATGGTTCCTTAAGCTTGGCAAGGCTACCAAAGTTGATTTTGTATTTTTTTCAACTTTTTATGGATTTTTTTATGAATTTTCTAAAGAATAAACTGAAAATGAATAATCCAAAATCCGGTGTCAACAGCTGCCCCTCTTTGAGAGAAATCTCGTGAGAGGTTTCTCTCAAAGATAAGTGACACCTGAGTCCGGATTGACTCAACTGGGGAAGAGAAAAAATGAATCTTGACACCCAATCTTTATTGTCCTACCAATGTATGTTATTCTCTTTCTGTTCCAGATAATATGAAAGAACAAGAGTAGAGAGGCCCACCTGCTATTTACCTGTTGTTTACCTGCTTGATGCTCGTGTGGCATACGCGATGTATGGCGGATTCGAGTGAATACTTAGGGACTCATCTCTTGAGCATCCTAAGGCGGTTAAGTTCTAGCCTGTATGGTAGGCCAAATCAGAATGAGATTTCTATATAACAAGAACCTAAGGATGATGCACCCGTTCTTTAGGGATTGTCGAAGGTTTTGATTCGTATGGTGGATCAGACCATGAATAGGACTCCTATCTGCCAGGAACCTATGGATGACGCACACATTCTTTGGGGTTTGTCGGAGACTAAACTTCCTATCTATCATGAACCTAAAGGTGACGCGCACGTTCTTTGGGGTTTGTCAAAGATAGGCTTCCTATCTATCAATAACCTAAAGGTGACGAACCCGTTCTTTGGGGTTTGTCGGAAACTAGGCTTCCTATCCGTCAGAAACCTAAAGGTGACGTACCCGTTCTTTGGGGCTTGTCATAAGCTTGCCCACTATAAGGCTTACCTAGGAAAATGGTTCGTCTCATCCTTGAAGACTAACCATGTATTCGAGAAATGGTTACCTAACAAAAGGGTTACCTATCCGAGGATCTGGAC
This sequence comes from Rhodomyrtus psidioides, assembly GCA_021437785.1. Lineage (NCBI taxonomy): Eukaryota > Viridiplantae > Streptophyta > Magnoliopsida > Myrtales > Myrtaceae > Rhodomyrtus > Rhodomyrtus psidioides. The sequence goes on along the minus strand of JAILYB010000087.1, from coordinate 2,456,496 downwards.
GAAAACACTATATCCCAGGATGACATGTCCCACTTCTCGGGACTCATCTGAAAATTTTCAAAAGGTCAACCTAGCACTTGGTTTACCTATGGAATGGCTGATCCTATATCGTAAGGAATCAATATGGGTCTATACAAAGGAGGTATGCCTAACTCTTAGGTTTACCAAAGAGACTATTATGGGGTTTAGGGGTTGCCTATAACCTTACAGAAAGTCGATTCTGAATATTGTCCTTTCAACATGTGAGGTGCCATTCTGCGATCTGGGGACTCCAGGTATTCTGCAGAAAGCTCAAACCTAAATAAACTTTTATAACATTTTTCTGGGATTTAGGGTTACCTGAAATCTCACAGAAAGACGATTCTGAAGATTGTCCTTTCGAAATGTAAGGTGCCATTCTAGGATCTAAGGATTCCAGGTATCCTGCAGAAAGCTCAAACCTACAAAAAATTTTATAACATTTTTTTAGGATGTAGGGGTTACTTGAAATCTCACAGAAAGACGATTCTGAAGATTGTCCTTTCGACATGTGAGGTGCTATTTTGGGATCTGGGGACTCTAGGCATCCTGCAGAAAACTCAAACCTACAAAAACTTTTATAATATTTTTCTGGGATTTAGGGGTTACCTGAAATCTCACAGAAAATAAGCTTGGAAACTCTTTCTTGTTAAGCAAGGTATTCTTCCGGGACCTGGGGCCATGAGTCTTATAGAAGTTTAAACCTAAGAGTTCATTCCTCATCAGAAAGGTATCAGTAATCTCGAGGCAATGATAGTTATGATGCAAGCAAAGCTTTACTTTAGGCTATGCAATCATGCAAAATGACTTATGATGTTGGAGGTTATCCAAGATATCTTGAAGCATGCAAATATTATCAGAAATCCCTATAGGAAAAATATGAATCAATTTGAAATTTCCAACAAAGCTTGTTTAAAGTATTCTATTAGAATGTCTTCGTCAAAGAGGGCTTCTCACTAATTCTTCAACTTTAGTCTTTTATAAAGAAAGCACTCGAATTTCCTAATAACCTGCTCCTGGGTTTTCGGGGCCATTCACAGCACATACAATTCAATTAATCGGGAGGTCTTTACGGGACCATAATGTTAGGCTTAGACATGGTTCCAAACAAAGGGGGACTCGCTCTCTGAGTCATGTCTTTTGAATGAAAATTTTCTTCATCTGTTCCGGGTTTACAAGTCAAGAACCTTACAAAATGAGAAAGAAATAATCTTGCTCGTACCTCTTCGAGCTAAGGTACACGTTAACCTAGGCGTCTTAATCGGAAAAGACTGCGAAGGGTTGTAACGTTGGTAGGATTGAGGACCAAAAAAGGTTTGTTTTTTTTTTTCCAAAATCGTGAAGGGTTTGACATTGGTGATCATTGCCGATCAGTCCTCTGTTTTGTCCCTTGTTGATGATTCTTCAAAGAACATCTTGAGTCTTCTGAGAATGCCACGCGTTTTGAGAATGGATCTAATCTTTGAAGGACATTGTTTGTCCTTTAGGTAGTTGGCTACGATTCCATTTGAGGAGTAGCCTTTTGCTGTATAATTCTTGAGGAATCTTCTTTATTTCATAATTCGTCGGGGGCTGAGATATTCAGTAATCTCTTGGTGCCCTCAAAATCATTCTTATGATTTTCCAGCATTTTGGTGAGGGTCAGCACTGCTCTTGTCGGGCATCTTATCTCTTTCTAATGCATATAGATTCGGCTTTTTCTCTCTTTCAATCCCGCCTTTTCCTTTTCTTTTTAGGAACCAGGATCTTTGATGATCATGTAAGGTATGTGACTTGAGTCTCATCCTATCTGAACATTTTACTTTGGAATTCTCATGCAACTCCCTCTTCTTGAACTTTCATATTCATGAGTGTCTTTGCCGCCTTCAACTTGGGGTTGTGCAATGATCACCAACGAGGGTACATGAAACGAATATGTAGGCTCAAATTGGCTATGCAATGGGTATAAGTGTATATGATAGAGAAATGAACGTCTTTTCATCATCCTATGGCTCTTGGATCAATGCATATCAACACACGAAGATTGATGTTAGTCCGAGCAAAAAGATTTCCAACCATTTACCTTCCAATATTGCTGGACATGCTTCTATATGACCCCGATGTGGGGTGGTTCTTGATAGGGTTGAGAAATGAAAACCACCATTCAAAGGGGTTGTAAATTATCACATGTTGTGTTTATGATAAAGGAACGAACGCCTCCGTCATCTCAATCCATGTAATCGATGTGAATAGCCCTTACAACCATGGGTTCAGGCTCTTCTATCCTTACACTCCTCTTATCTCTTCGGTGTGTATGGGATGTGTTTGGATTAGGCTCGCCTCTTATATGAAGAAGCATTCCTGCTAGATAGCTTAAACAACTCTGTTTTGGAAAAATCATTTCGTTTTTCTCCATACATTTTGCTCCACTGGGAATTTAATGATGCATCATGTATGTTTCAATCATGCTTGGATAACATCTGATCCTAACATGTATGCAATAAGTGCTATCAATGAGGAATTCATCTTTTGAGAGCATGGTTCATTCTTGAGTTTGACCACATGAGTGCTCATCTTTGATTCTTTCTCTCTTACAAGAGGGTGAGAAATTTTATAGTACTTCTATATTTCTGTCTTTTATCTTCATCAGGCATTCATGTATAAAGAGAATAAAAATTCCAGTGAGTGAAGAATATTTTAACAATTGATGAAACATATACATATCACTTGGTTCTATGCGTCAGGGACCATTCTGGTCTTGGTTCCATTTGAACGAGTTTGACTCTAGGTTCATTTCCTGGAATCCTGCAAAATAGAACACATATTATGTATGTGTGGATGCATGATATGCTATGTAATGACCGCTATGGCGACTCAGATCGTTTCGGAGAAAACCAAGCGATCATCATCTGATTTTATTTTTAAGGATAATACTTCTTCACAGCATCTAAATTTACAGGATATCCCAATTCCTCTCCTTCAGAATTTACAAGAATTAATGCCCCACCCATAAGGACTTTCTTGACAACATAAGGCCTTCGTAATTCGGGGTAAACTTGCTTCCTGTATGAGCAGCGTTCGGCAGAGTCTTCTTTACTACTAGGTCATCCATCTTGAAACTTCTTAGTTTGACTTTCCGGTTAGAAGACTTAGCTACCCTTCTCTGGTAACTCTGACGATGATAGATTACTCTAAGACGATTCTCGTCTACCAGATTCAACTTTTCATATCTATGTTCGATCCACTATGCCTCAGAGATCTTAACTTCTGACAATATTCTCAAAGATAGAATCTCAATTTCCACAGGCAGGATGGCTTCCATCCCATATACCAGAGCGTAAGGGGTTACCCCTGTTGAAGTCCTGATCTGCCATTAAGGCAAAGGGTAGTCTTTCATACCAATCCTTGTAATTCTCGGCAGTCTTAGCCAAAATCTCCTTGATATTCTTGTTTGCTGCTTCTACTGCTCCATTCATTTGTGGACGGTAAGGGGAAGAATTAATATGTTGAATACCAAAGTGATCCAGCAGATCATTGGCAATCTTATTATTTAAATTGGACTCACTATCCGTGATAATCGCCTGAGCAGTACCATATCGAGAAATTATGTCTCTCTTGATAAACCTTGTGTCGCGACCCGTCCGAAAGCGGACGCGGCTAATGGATTACCGATCGCGGGTCTTGGATCGGCGCGAGCCCTCCCAGGCCCATACCAAATCGCGGCGGGAGTATTTTTCAGAAGGATTCGACGATAAGAGTCGATCGCTTTCGACCTTCGGTGTGGTCGTGGTGGCATGTGCAACTTGTGCATGCATTTGGAGTCGCCACCGGTCTTTCTCGGAGGATAGACCGGAAACTTTACTGACCGATTGGGAGAGGTCGATCAGTTCTGCGGAACTAGAGATTTTGGGGTTCGGGGACTTGGTTACGCTGGTGTCGTTACCAACGCCCTTTCGGTACCTAACGCGAGTGATTTTCCTAATTAGGATTTCATGCATGCGCAATTTTAGGTGAGGTAGGCTTGATTCAGGGTTTCATGCAGATTGGAAGATTGTTCCTATCAATCACAATCAATTTAAATGAAAGCGCAATCAAGTACATAAATAAATCGCACCAATGCACATCAATTCAAATTAATGGCTTCCTAATATAGCCATAAGGGTTTAGGGAAGATGTGATTTCGGACCAGGGGTAAAATGGGAAGATTTGGGGACGATTAGCCCGAAGGGCAAAATCGTCAATTTTGGAAGGTTTGGATACCGAATTACCCAAAATATTCCATGGCCAATTGATTGTGGCCATTTCCCATTTTTGAGAATTTTTTGGAATTTCTTGATTTTTCTTCAATTTTTGGAAGACAATTCGCCCAAAGGGCGAAATCGTCATTTTAAGAAGGTGCGGGTCCAAAACACCCGGAATGAGTCTTGGCCAGCTGATTGTGGCCATTTCCTATTTTTTGGGATTTTCCTGGATTTGTTTTATAATTTGTTTGGAAGACGGTTTGCCGGAAGGGCAAAACCGTCATTTTTGGAAAGATCGGGGGTTAAAAGACCCGAAACAGGTCATGGCCAGTTGAATGTGGCCATTTCCTATTTTCTGGAATTTTTTAGAATTTTTCTGAATTTCCCGAATTTTTTTTGAATTTTCTATGATTATATATATTTTTTTAATAATTTTTGAATTTTTTTTATTATTAAAATAATAATATAAAAAAATTTTATCCGGACGGGGTCGGATGACCCGGCCCACGCCCAAACCCGGATCGACCAAAACGACGACGTTTTTGATGTTTTGAAGGTTTTTCTATTTTTTTATTGATTTTTTTATTATACCCGAAAATCAAAACCCTCCGACGGACCAGATCGTGCCACGTGGCTGATTCTGGAGCATCCGATCTTTGGGCATGATCAGACGACTCTCAGAGCGCCACGTGGCGAATTCTTGATCATCGGATCTATTTTTTTTATTAATACGAAAATCATTTATTAATTTCTGAAAATCATTTTTTCATTTAAAAATCCCAGATCGCGACACGTGGCGAAGCCACAGCCGTCCGATCTGGGCTTTGATTTATTCGGCCCGGGGCCCGCCAACGCTGACGTGGCTGCCCACGTGGCACGCCACGTCAGCTTTGACCGCTGACCGTTGACCGTTGACCGCCGGCGACTTCGCCGGAGAAGACGATGAATAGTGATTTTTCCGGCCAAAGTCGCCGGAGGAGCGAAACCGACGTAAAAACGGCGGTTTCAACTCGCGATTTTCATGCTAAATCCATCTACAACGAACCCAAGATCAAATGGAATCCTTTCATGGCATAAACAAACTCGGGAGACGACCAAATTAGCCCTCACCGAACCGGTGCCGGCGAGCTCACGTGCAGAAAATTTTTTCGATGAAGTTCCGTTCTAATCCTTTGAAAGGCATACAATGGTGGTCTAGAAGCTTACCTACGTTTGTTCGAGGCTCGGCGACCACCGTGAACCTCCCCGTCGAGCTCCCGATCCGTGGCGCGGCCGGCAAAGCTCCGGGCTCGTTTTCGCCAAATTTTAATGCACAAATAAAGGGAAGTCGGGCTTAGAGGGAGTACCAATGAAGTTCTATGACAAAATTTGCAAGAAATACGACTCGGGGAGGCCCGACCGAGACTCCAAAAATGCGACGTTCATTTTGGCATTTCGTCGAGCATGTAGTATGCGTGTATGGAACGGTGGTCGGAGAGATATACCGACCTTTTTGAAGCTCACCGACGGCCACCGAGCTCCGGGGATGATCTATGGGTGTCGCTGAAAATCCGGAGCTCTCCGTTTTTGGCTCGTCTTCGCCCAAAACCAATGGTCGATGGAATGATGGCTATTCCATTTTGCCAATCTCTTTCGGAAAGCTCTACGTCCCGCTAGCAAGAACCTCCCCTTTTCCGCCGAAAGGAGACACCTTTTGTCTCTTCATTCTCTTCCTTCCATTTTTTATTCCTTCTTTCTTTCCCCTTTTTTTTTTTGGATGAAGACCCCATCTCCCTTCTTGTCGTGAAGCACATGAAGAAAACGGCTAATAGAGAGACCCCTCCAAAAAAGAGAGGCCATCTCCTTTTTTATTATTTTCTTTCTTTGCCTTATGATGGTGTACGCATTAGTCATCCACCTTTCTTGCATGTGCTTATTTCTTTTGTCTGCCACTTCTCCATTTGGTATCATCTTTTAGTCTTCTCAATGTCCTTCACTTGTTTTCTTTTTTAATTTCACTTGACATGGCCGACCCCCTCATTTAAGCAAGGACAAGAATGCTCCATTTATATCCCATTGGGTGCCTGCCATTTCCTCTCTTCAAGATGATGTCCATTATTTTATGGAGGAAGTGTCCAAATGGCCCATCATGTACGATTCCCTAAAGCACGATTAGGAGCAAACTTCCGAAGCGCACTATTGACTCATCATCCTCATTTTTTAATCCCATAATGATCGATTTTTTTTTCTCGATTCGGGTTTATGTTTGTGAAGGAACATAGTGACCCAAACCGTATTTTTCAAGATTTAAAGTGACAAGCTTGAATAGTAAATTAAAACAAAATTATTGAATATTTTTGTGTATTTTTCTGACCACGAATGGTATCTTTCTGATTTTTTTTTGGTATTTTTAATAATTAAATAAATTCGAAAAATTATTAAAAATTACGAAAAATATTTTTTGTTCAAAATTGGTTCTTGAGGCTAAGCCAAGGCTTCCAAAGTTGATATTGTGATTTTATGACCTTTTTTGATATTTTTAATTAATTTTAAATGATAAAAATCACAATAATAAATGGTCAAAAATCAGGTGTCAACAGCTGCCCCTCTTTGAGAGGAATCTCGTTAGAGGTTTCTCTCAAAGACAAGGTGGCACCTGAATCTTAACCGACTCGACTGGGGAAAAGAAATGCTATGACATCGGACCCTTAAGTCTTTTGATGAATGCCCAAATTAATCACCGGTTTATTCTAACAATTTGAACATGGGCCGGAGTGAGAGAGGCTTACCTGAAGCTCACCTGTTGGATGCTGCCGGTTGCGACAACTTTCAAGAAGATGCCTAGGACTTGTCACAGAAAATCCTAGGGAGATTAAGCTCTGACCTGTATGGTAGGTCATACCATTATGGGATTCCTAACTGGTAGGAACCTAAGGAAGGCGCATCCCACGCTTGAGGATTTGCCAGTGATTTTAATCCGTATGGTGGATCGGACCTTTGTGTTGATCTTTAAGTACCTCGTGTTGACCCTTATGGCGGTTTCTACCATGAATTGATCCTTCAGGCGGTTTCTACCTTGGTTTTGACCCTTCGGGCGGTATCTACCCTGAGTTGACCCTTCAGGCGGTATCTACCTTGTGTTGACCCTTCAGGCGGTATCTACCTTGAGTTGATCCTTCATGCGATTTCTACCATCTGCTGACCCTTCAGGCGGTTTCTACCTTGTGTTGACCCTTCAGGCGGTATCTACCATTGATTTGACCCTTCAGGCGGTATCTACCTTGATTTGACCCTTCAGGCGGTATCTACCTTTGATTTGACCCTTCAGGCGGTATCTACCTTGATTTGACCCTTCAGGCAGTATCTACCTTTGATTTGACCCTTCAGGCGGTATCTACCTTGATTTGACCCTTCAGGCGGTATCTACCTTTGTTTTGGTTTGAAAAGGGGTCTCATGACGAGGGTTCTCCACGTCCGATGAGACTGTTTGATATTTTTGAAAAAGGGATCCTAGGACGAGGGTTCTCCACGTCAAGCTAGGACTGTTTGATATTTTTGAAAAGGGGTCCTAGGACGAGGGTTCTCCACGTCAAGCTAGGACTGCTTGATTTTTGAAAAGGGGTCACATGACGAGGGTTCTCCACGTCCGATGAGATTGTTTGATATTTTTGAAAAAGGGATCCTAGGACGAGGGTTCTCCACGTCAAGCTAGGACTGTTTGATATTTTTGAAAATGGGTCCTAGGACGAAGGTTCTCCACGTCAAGCTAGGACTGCTTGATTTTTGAAAAGGGGTCTCATGACGAGGGTTCTCCACGTCCGATGAGACTGCCTAAATTTTTGAAAAAGGGATCACATCCTCACCCCTTCTTTTGAAAGATCCCGAAATTTGTCGGGAATTCAGTTTTGAAGCAGTGAAAGATTTTATTTTGACAAAGCCTCGCTTTAGTCTGTTGAGGCGACATTCTGGGAGCTGGATTCTCCAGGTATCCTGCAGAAAATTCAAACCTGTATGCTCCACTCCATGGAGCAAATATTTTTCTGGGATTCGGGGTTTCCAAGAATCCTGCAGAAGTTTGAGCTTGAAAGATTTTTCTTCACCAAGAAAACGTTAGTAATCTTTGGGAAGGCCACGGCTGTCCATTTGACAAAAACCGTATGACTTAAGTTTTAATTGTGAAATGTGCATTTTGATGCTGGAGGTTATCCAAAACATTCTTGCAACATGCAAATGTGATCACAAATCCCTTGTACGGAAAATCTGGATCAATAGTTTGAAAATTCCAAAAAGAGTTTGTTCAAAACATCAATTGGAATATTTCTCGACAATGAGGTCTTCTCACTTGTTTTGAGATAGTGGTTTTTATAGGGGATGCACTCAATTCCCCACCAACCTCTGCCTAGGTTTTAGGCTCATTCGCAGCGCATACATTTTGATCGGTCGGGAGGTCTTCCACGGGACCGTAATGTCGGGCTTGGTTATTAATCTTCAAGGGGGACTCACTTTTGAGTCAAGGTCATTGAATGAAAGTCTTCACCATTTGCTCCGGGTTTACAAGTCGAGAACCCTGCAAAACGAGAAAGAAATAGTCTTGCTCGTACTTCTTCGAGCTAAGCTATATGTTAACCCAAGTGTCTTAGTCAGAGAAGACTGTTTCAGGGTTATGATGTTGGTTGGGTTGGGGACCGAAAAAGGCTTGTTTTTGGCCCAGAATTTATGAGGGGTTTGACATTGGCGATCATTGCTGATTTGCCTCCTGTCATTTCCTTTCTGCATCTTTAGTCTTTGAGGTGCACAACAGATTTTGAGGTGTGCGCCAGCTCTTTAGAGAGCGTCTCTTGTGGTATTAAGAGGTTGACAACTCTTTTTGTGTTTTTGCTTCACGGCTGACATCATTTGGGGGAGCAGTCTTCTTGATCTGACTCCATTAGGGGTTTTTCCCTCTTCTTTTCCCTACCAGGTTTCTTTAGGGATCGATCAAATTGTTCACTCGAGCATCGGCCTCGCTTTTACCAGGCACTTTGCTTTTTCTTGATGCTGGGGATTTCTTTAATCCCTTGTCGCAAGTGGGATGCTTGGCAATTGTGCTAGATATATGACTTGGCTCTTAGCACGCTTGAGTATCAACTTAGTAGTTTCTTCGTAAACCCTAAGTCTTGAACTTCTCCGCTCCTGAAGTGATTTGCCTTTGTTTTGGAACTTGCAATGATCACCAATGGGTTTATGAAATGAATTTGCAGGCTCAACTTGGCTGTGCAAATGATAGTGTGTGGGATAGAGAAATGAACGCTTCTCGTCATCCTATGGCACTTGGATTACCATATAAACAACACAAAGATTGATGTTAGTCCGAGCAAGAAAATTTCTACCCATTTTCTCCTGATGCTGCCGGACTTACTCTCTTCTTACCCCGATGTGGGATGGTTCTTGACAGGGCTGAGAATGAAAACCGCCGTTCGAAGGGGTTGTCAATGGTCACCTGTAGTATTTGGGGATATGAAACGAATGCCTCCGTCATCCCAATCTATGTAATTGTTGCGAATAATCCCTACTTCCGTAGGTCCAGATTTCACTATCTGATCCGCTCCACTTCTCTCTCAAGTGTGTATAGGACGTATTTGGACTAGGCTTTGCCTCTCGTCTTTTGAGAAAACGTCCTTTTGAAAGCTTTGAATAACTTTTGATTGGAAAAGATCTCTTTCATTTTCTCCAAAAAAATTTACCCGTCAAGGGGGGTTTTGCGATGCACAATGCATGTTCTTATTCATGTTTAGACAACCTCCTGTTTTAAAACATGAATGCCAATGAAGTTTGAGTTCTATGTCATTTCTAGACATTAGACTCTGAAAGCTTTTCTTTTTCTCTATGTTTTTTTTATTTAACATCTTCAATGGATCAGGGAAAGGGATACTTACCTGTCCCCCGCGGCTGGAGATCCCTGAAAATGCGGAAGAAACATGTTATTGTACGTTCACGGATTTTTCAAAAAAATTAGAACGATACAATTTATCCTTGGTCATGTATTCCAACGGGTAATACATGGGATGTGAAAACCCGTTTTGCCTTGATGGTGAGCCCCTGTCAACAACAAACAACAAGTGTCAGTTTGCGTTCCAAAATTCAAGACAAATTGGAACGATACCGCCTCGTCCTTGCTTGGCGTTTTCATTTGAAAATAAACGCGCGGCTTGCAGAAATTGGCCATCTATATTGTGGCCACGATCCCTCCGTTTGGTTGGCGATGAATCATTCTCAAGGATTTGCCCCAGAGGAGATCCATTTGTATTTTTGGACGCATTCCAGCGCCACTCTTCAGAGTTCCTTTTATTCAAGGAAAAAGAAATTTTTATCAGAACGCATGTCAAAGCATGAAGTGTGGAAGCGATACTTTTTACCCTCCACTAGGTCTTATAATCAAAGATCATTTCCTGGACTCCTGACTTCCAAGGTCAATAATTTTATTCGCCTCCTCGTTGGCGAGTTCTTTTCTTTTGAGGCTTTCGGTGCCAACGACTTCCTGTTAAATGAGTAAAAACTCATGTTAGGGATGTGGTCTTTGAAGACCAAATTGGAACGATACAAGGTTACCGTTCACCCATATTCGTATCTTGGGGTTTGATTCTGATGTGGACGACTCTGCGATCGCGTCCATTGACTTTGCCGGAGAAGATACATCTTTCTTTGTCCAGCGCAAAATTGATTCACCTGCCCCAGTTAGGCATGATTTATCACAGCTAGGTAACGCTTGCCTTGGCAACATGCCTTAGCAATTTCCGTGTTTGTTGGCAATTTTCGATCCAATTTGGAGAAGTCCATGCACCTGCACATGAAGAGATAGGCATAGGTCTTTATCAGACTTCATTTGGATTTTTTTTTTTTTTTTTTTAGGAAAGAGATACTCCCTTCGAGGTTTTGTCCTTCCAACATTTGAAGGAACGATGCTTTTTAAATATTTTGCCCCAGTTAGGCTTGTCTTGATGTTTGTCATCTCTGGGTTTGATAACCTTGGTCTGATGTGCCTTCATGGGGCTTATGAGAGTTTGCCCTCGGCCAATGAGTGATTCGCCTGGGCTGGTTGATTTATTTGTAGGCAGTTTGATCATGTCGCCTTGACGCCTTCGGGCTATTTGACATCCGCAAGCTTAGGTTTACTCGTGATTGAGTACTTCAACAACCTGCGCGATGAAAGGAGTGAAAGAGTCAATCACCGCGTAAGGAGCTTTAATTGAAACGATTACGGATTTACTATCCCCGCTCTGGTCACTTCTGGCGTCCAAGATGCTGGAAATTTTTCAATGGGCCCGTTCATTCTCGTCGTCGCCTGCAAGAATGAGAAACCATATCAACTCGTGAACCAGTCAATCCGATTTGGAACGGATACAACTTTTTCGATTTAGGGAGAGCCAATCCTAATTAGGTTGCTCCTCCTTCATAATTTGATTCAATTTGTCATTGCAATCCCAATGGGTGACATCTACTGAAGGCACGTTTCTTTTCGTCTTATAGGGAAGACAAATTTTCCTTCGTTTGTCTTTGACCATCTTATCCTGTAGACAAAAGACATAAAGGTCCCCGTCAGGTATAATATTCGAAGGGCTTATTGGAACGATTACAGTTTCACCATCGTTCCATGATCATCTTGGATGGGGACATTTTTGACAAACGTGTGCCATGTAAAACATGTCCCTCGTGTCTATCCACAAATGGATTTTCCTTCTCTACCTGTTTTTCACCTGAGAGGAAAAGATAGGAAATATTATGCCGGTATCTGATTGAAAATCAATTAGGAACGACACGTCTTTACACTTGACCCGGCTGCCCCGGTCAAAAAGCATTTGCCCTCATTAGTTGACTCTCCAGGGTGGTCCAGCGCTTTTCCATGCCATCCTGGTTCATTTAAAGTCGCGACTGATTCTTCACACAAGTCTTTGGATTTTGATCCATAAGCGGCGCTGAATGACCTTTTGGTTTCGAGGTGTACCAATCATTCACATACATGCGCATGAGACCAGTAAGGTTTGACTTCTAAGAATCAAGATAGGGTTTGGAACCTAAGGCCAAGGCTCCCATCTCGAGTTCTAGAAAGAGCAGATTCCATTGCACAACTGTCGTTGCATTGGGGCTCGATCCATAGTTCAAAATGAGCGGAATTGAAAAGTGGATTACCCCGTGTTTTTCCTCACGGAGATTCCATTTTCAATCCATTCTATTATTTTCCTATAGGCGGCGCCTGGGGTTTTAGGCGCGGTTGTGTGTGTCCATGTGTCGTGATCATCACAATGCAAGTCATGCACAACAGTTTATCAATCAGCGCTTCAAATCATCCACAAAACATACATTCCTACGCCAACCTGCATAAGACAATGTTAATCACGGACTACACCCCTTATTTCTCCAATCTGCAAAAACATATAACACCTATCATGAGCGGACTTACCTCACCTTCAAGAGCGCCTGCAAGGTTAGAAAAATCACTCAGCGTTTTAATTACGGCCTAAGTCCACTTAGGGTCTAGAATCATTGGTTCTAGAACAGGTCCCCAGCGGAGTCGCCAGCTGTCGCGACCTGTCCGAAAGCGGACGCGGCTAATGGATTACCGATCGCTGGTCTTGGATCGGCGCGAGCCCTCCCAGGCCCATACCAAATCGCGGCGGGAGTATTTTTCAGAAGGATTCGACGATAAGAGTCGATCGCTTTCGACCTTCGGTGTGGTCGTGGTGGCATGTGCAACTTGTGCATGCATTTGGAGTCGCCACCGGTCTTTCTCGGAGGATAGACCGGAAACCTTACTGACCGATTGGGAGAGGTCGATCAGTTCTGCGGAACTAGAGATTTTGGGGTTCGGGGACTTGGTTACGCTGGTGTCGTTACCAACGCCCTTTCGGTACCTAACGCGAGTGATTTTCCTAATTAGGATTTCATGCATGCGCAATTTTAGGTGAGGTAGGCTTGATTCAGGGTTTCATGCAGATTGGAAGATTGTTCCTATCAATCACAATCAATTTAAATGAAAGCGCAATCAAGTACATAAATAAATCGCACCAATGCACATCAATTCAAATTAATGGCTTCCTAATATAGCCATAAGGGTTTAGGGAAGATGTGATTTCGGACCAGGGGTAAAATGGGAAGATTTGGGGACGATTAGCCCGAAGGGCAAAATCGTCAATTTTGGAAGGTTTGGATACCGAATTACCCAAAATATTCCATGCCAATTGATTGTGGCCATTTCCCATTTTTGAGAATTTTTTGGAATTTCTTGATTTTTCTTCAATTTTTGGAAGACAATTCGCCCAAAGGGCGAAATCGTCATTTTAAGAAGGTGCGGGTTCAAAACACCCGGAATGAGTCTTGGCCAGCTGATTGTGGCCATTTCCTATTTTTTGGGATTTTCCTGGATTTGTTTTATAATTTGTTTGGAAGACGGTTTGCCGGAAGGGCAAAACCGTCATTTTTGAAAAGATCGGGGGTTAAAAGACCCGAAACAGGTCATGGCCAGTTGAATGTGGCCATTTCCTATTTTCTGGAATTTTTTAGAATTTTTCTGAATTTCCCGAATTTTTTTTGAATTTTCTATGATTATATATTTTTTTTAATAATTTTTGAATTTTTTTTATTATTAAAATAATAATATAAAAAAAAAAAATTATCCGGACCGGGTCGGATGACCCGGCCCACGCCCAAACCCGGATCGACCAAAACGACGACGTTTTTGATGTTTTGAAGGTTTTTCTATTTTTTTATTGATTTTTTTATTATACCCGAAAATCAAAACCCTCCGACGGACCAGATCGTGCCACGTGGCTGATTCTGGAGCATCCGATCTTTGGGCATGATCAGACGACTCTCAGAGCGCCACGTGGCGAATTCTTGATCATCGGATCTATTTTTTTTATTAATACGAAAATCATTTATTAATTTCTGAAAATCATTTTTTCATTTAAAAATCCCAGATCGCGACACGTGGCGAAGCCACAGCCGTCCGATCTGGGCTTTGATTTATTCGGCCCGGGGCCCGCCAACGCTGACGTGGCTGCCCACGTGGCACGCCACGTCAGCTTTGACCGCTGACCGTTGACCGTTGACCGCCGGCGACTTCGCCGGAGAAGACGATGAATAGTGATTTTTCCGGCCAAAGTCGCCGGAGGAGCGAAACCGACGTAAAAACGGCGGTTTCAACTCGTGATTTTCATGCTAAATCCATCTACAACGAACCCAAGATCAAATGGAATCCTTTCATGGCATAAACAAACTCGGGAGACGACCAAATTAGCCCTCACCGAACCGGTGCCGGCGAGCCCACGTGCAGAAAATTTTTTCGATGAAGTTCCGTTCTAATCCTTTGAAAGGCATACAATGGTGGTCTAGAAGCTTACCTACGTTTGTTCGAGGCTCGGCGACCACCGTGAACCTCCCCGTCGAGCTCCCGATCCGTGGCGCGGCCGGCAAAGCTCCGGGCTCGTTTTCGCCAAATTTTAATGCACAAATAAAGGGAAGTCGGGCTTAGAGGGAGTACCAATGAAGTTCTATGACAAAATTTGCAAGAAATACGACTCGGGGAGGCCCGACCGAGACTCCAAAAATGCGACGTTCATTTTGGCATTTCGTCGAGCATGTAGTATGCGTGTATGGAACGGTGGTCGGAGAGATATACCGACCTTTTTGAAGCTCACCGACGGCCACCGAGCTCCGGGGATGATCTATGGGTGTCGCTGAAAATCCGGAGCTCTCCGTTTTTGGCTCGTCTTCGCCCAAAACCAATGGTCGATGGAATGATGGCTATTCCATTTTGCCAATCTCTTTCGGAAAGCTCTACGTCCCGCTAGCAAGAACCTCCCCTTTTCCGCCGAAAGGAGACACCTTTTGTCTCTTCATTCTCTTCCTTCCATTTTTTATTCCTTCTTTCTTTCCCCCTTTTTTTTTTGGATGAAGACCCCATCTCCCTTCTTGTCGTGAAGCACATGAAGAAAACGGCTAATAGAGAGACCCCTCCAAAAAAGAGAGGCCATCTCCTTTTTTATTATTTTCTTTCTTTGCCTTATGATGGTGTACGCATTAGTCATCCACCTTTCTTGCATGTGCTTATTTCTTTTGTCTGCCACTTCTCCATTTGGTATCATCTTTTAGTCTTCTCAATGTCCTTCACTTGTTTTCTTTTTTAATTTCACTTGACATGGCCGACCCCCTCATCTAAGCAAGGACAAGAATGCTCCATTTATATCCCATTGGGTGCCTGCCATTTCCTCTCTTCAAGATGATGTCCATTATTTTATGGAGGAAGTGTCCAAATGGCCCATCATGTACGATTCCCTAAAGCACGATTAGGAGCAAACTTCCGAAGCGCACTATTGACTCATCATCCTCATTTTTTAATCCCATAATGATCGATTTTTTTTTCTCGATTCGGGTTTATGTTTGTGAAGGAACATAGTGACCCAAACCGTATTTTTCAAGATTTAAAGTGACAAGCTTGAATAGGAAATTAAAACAAAATTATTGAATATTTTTGTGTATTTTTCTGACCACGAATGGTATCTTTCTGATTTTTTTTTGGTATTTTTAATAATTAAATAAATTCGAAAAATTATTAAAAATTACGAAAAATATTTTTTGTTCAAAATTGGTTCTTGAGGCTAAGCCAAGGCTTCCAAAGTTGATATTGTGATTTTATGACCTTTTTTGATATTTTTAATTAATTTTAAATGATAAAAATCACAATAATAAATGGTCAAAAATCAGGTGTCAACACCTTGCTACACTTTTTGTAATGACATTTGTGTAGAAATTGCCCTTTATCCACTTCGTAAAGTAATCAATTGCAACTAGGATGAAGCGATGACCATTCGAAGCTGCTGGGTTGATCGGCCATATCATGTCGTTCCCCCATGTAGAAAAAGGCCAGG
This sequence comes from Rhodomyrtus psidioides, assembly GCA_021437785.1. Classification (NCBI taxonomy): domain Eukaryota; kingdom Viridiplantae; phylum Streptophyta; class Magnoliopsida; order Myrtales; family Myrtaceae; genus Rhodomyrtus; species Rhodomyrtus psidioides. Next base: position 2,440,376 of record JAILYB010000087.1, on the reverse strand, counting down.
CTTCGGACATCTGGTGGAGCACATTTGAGGGCGCATTAATCTTATCGTCGTATACTTGGCATTGGTGGCATGACCTAACATGTTGACTACAATCTAATTCAATGGTCATCCAATAATAACCAAGCCGCATGATCTTTTTTACGAGGAAATGGCCGTTCATGTGTGGCTCGCATATACCTTCATGGATCTCCTTCATGAGAGTAGTTGCTTCTTTAGTATCTACGCACCATAACAAGGTGGAATCAAATTATCTTTTGTACAAAGTTTGTCCACTAAGGAAGAATTTGATAGCCACTTTGGCTATATATCTTCGATCTTCGACTTGATGCCCTTCAAGAAACTCCCCTTTCAAGAGATAATTCTTGATATCATAGTACCACGGTTCTCCGTCGAATTCTTCCTCGACCAACATGCAATAGACTGGTTCCCTAATTATGCCAATCCTTAGTGGCTCCATTTCCAATCCATTAGTTATTTGTAACATTGAAGCCAACGTAGCCAACGCATCTACGAACTGGTTCTGCGCTCTTGGCAAGTATTCGAATGACACTTCTTCAAACTTAAGTGTCAACTCTTCATGGTACTCATGATAAGGGATGAGCTTTGCGTCTTTTATTTTCCACTCTCCTTCTGTCTGAAAGATAATGAGCATAGAATCTCCACAAACCTGCAGTCTAGGTACCTCCAGAGTCTCCACAAACCTGCAGTCTAGGTACCTCCATGGAGATGGCTAATTGAAAGCCTAGAATGCACGCCTCGTATTTTGAAATATTATTGGTACAGGGGAAAGCCAATTTTGCTATAACCGGATAATGTTGACCTTCAGGGGATATTAGCACTGCCCCTGTGCCAGCTCCTGACAGGTTGACAGCACCGTCGAAATACATAACACATTTATCTTCTGTCAAATTCAGCACTTGATCTTCCGCTTTTGTCTCTCCAGAGGATGTAAAATTTTGAGAATTTTTCGCCAACATGTGAGCTTTTGCCCTCCCTTTCACGGACTTTTGAGGATAACTCTTGATGTCAAATTCAGACAACATCACTTGCCACTTGGCTAACCTCCTAATCAAAGCAGGCTTCTTTAGGAGATATTTGATTGGGTCATTTTCTATCACCAGTTGAATATGGTGGCGTAGGGTGTACTGCCTCAATCTGCGAAGTACCCACACTGTTGCTACACAAGCTCTCTCAACAAGCACGTAATTCATTTCAAGTGTGGTGAACTTCTTGCTTAAATAGTAAATGGCCCTCTCTTTGCCATCCATAGGGCTTGTTTGAGCAAGCAAGGCTCTCAAAGACTCTTGGTGTATAGTCAAATACAAAGTCAAAGGGTAACTTGGGATTGGTGGCATAAATACTGGTGGAGTGACCAGATAATCCTTGATCTTTTGAAAGGCCTGACCTCATTCTGTGTCCCAAGTCATTTTTGCACCTTTCTTGAGTAGTTTGAAAATCAGCTTAGCCACATCTGATAGTTGATTGATAAACCTGGCAATATAGTTCAATCTCCCTAGAAGACTTCTTACTTCTTTCACCGTGGAGGGAGTTGCTAGGTCATGAATAGCTTGAATTTTCGAAGGGTAAATTTCAACACTCCTGTTATTGACCATGAATCCAAGAAGTTTCTCAGATTTTGCCCCAAACACACACTTGATAGGGTTCATCCTTAACTTGTACTTTCGTAGTCGCTCAAATAGCTTTTTTAGGACTTGATTGTGATCTTGTCCTTTCTTGGACTTGGCGATCATGTCATTAACATATACTTCGATATCCTTATGGATCATGTCGTGAAATAAGGTGACAATTGCCTTTTGATAAATTTCCCCAGCATTCTTCAATACAAAAGGCGTGACCTTATAACAAAAATTTTCCCAAGGGGTGGTAAATGTAGTAATCGGTTTGTCCTCTTTTTTCATGAGGATTTGATTATATCCGGAGAATCCATCCATGAATGAGAGCAATTCGTACCCCGTTGTACTATCTACAACACATCAATGTGGGGAAGCGAAAAATCATCTTTTGGACTTGCTCTATTTAAGTCTCGAAAATCCATACAGATCCGGACTTTGCCATCTTTTTTCATAACTGGGACTATGTTCGCAATCCAAACTGAATATGCGATAGCTTCAATAAAGCCCACTCTAAGAAGTTTCATCACCTCTTCTTTAATTCTATCTTCTAACTCGGCTTTCATTCTTCTGCTTCCTTGCCTCACCGGTTTAACACTAGGATCGGTGGGTAAAGCGTGTTCAATGATTCTGGGATCCAAACCCGGCATATCAGCATACGACCACTGAAAAATATCCTTATATTCCTTAAGCAATTCTGTGAATTTGAGCTTTTCCGCTTGGGATAAATGCCCACCAATTTTCACTTCTTTGATGTTTGCATCATCACCCAAGTTAATGACAACTGGCTCCTCTGAAGTGAGAGGTACCGACTCTTCAAATGCATTCCACTCTCTACGGATAGCCGCATAACCATGATCTTCATCTTCTTCAATGTCGCAAGAATAATCACTCTAGTGACCCGAGTTGCACAATAACCTATTATGCATGTTTGAGATGATATGCCTTAAATGTCATGAGAATGGTTAGTCTCTATTTCATATAGAAATGCAATGCATGGGTGTGAAAAATCTTTTTGAAAGAGATTTCGAAGTGAACAAAGTCACAAGTGGAACTAGTCCTCATATCCTTAGACATCCTTATTCCTCAAGATTCATTTAAAAACCAGGAATCATATTTCAAATCAAGCCTTAAGCTTCCCATATGGAAGGCTAGCATTATCATCAGGCTGATTTGTGGTTCCATATCTCCTTGATAAAATTTGCGGCGTTTTATTGAATGCAAAATGGACCGCATTACAAGCTATGCTGTTTGGACCAACGATCGAAAATCCAAAGGCGTTTTCCTATACCTACCTCAAACAACAGAACTGAAAAGTGCAGAGGAATGCAGGAATTTAAGTGCAGTATTAAAAATAAGGGAAATGTTTCTTTACTCAGAAGTGACGACGTCATCATCAAGCCATTCAATGATAACGTTCACGGAACCATCTTCAATAAAATGGCTCGCTAGATTTGGCTCTACTGGCGGTGCTTCCCCTTCTTCTAACAACCACTTGAAGTTTTTGCTGAAATACTCGCTCAGAGGGCTATTGACCATTTTAGAGTTGTCTTTCTAGGCTGGAGAACCAATCAAGGAACCTTCCTAATTTTTCTTGTGTCCATGGCGTCCACGGCTCTTGCCTCGGCCTCGGCCTACTGTCTTGGAGGTAGAGTCACTGATGCGACCGCCCTGATAACCCAAGCCTATCTTATGCTCATTAGATTTTAACTGTAGTGGGGCGCGAATCCTTTGGCCATGCTTACCCAGACCACCTCCTAGACTGAAACCATATGCTAGTAGCATCTTAGTCGATAAAAGGTTAGCTTCAAAGATGAAATGGGCTCTCAGCTTTGCTCCTACAGGAGTGTGGACCACTGCCACTAGATCCAAGGAATGGTAGCTTGCTTCCTCTTTATTTTTTGGCTCAATATAGGGGATAACGCTATTCTAATAAGCGATGAGATCAACTTCTCCATGAACGGTAACCACTTTCCCATCAACCACAAATCATACCTTTTGATGTAGGCTTGAGGGCATAGCTCCAGCAATGTGAATCCAGGTCTCCCTAACAGAAATCCGAATGCGCTCGGTAAGTCCATTACTTGGAAGTTTATAGAAAATTTGATCGGGCCAATAAGGACATCCAGCTCAATTTCGCCCACCACCGTCTTTCTCATCCCATCAAAAGCTCTAACAACTGTCTTGAAGGTTCGAATTATTTCTTCTTTAATGCCCAAACTTCCTAGTGTAGCCAAAGGGCATATATTAAAAGTAGATCCGTTGTCAATTAACACATGCGCTACTCTTTTTTCATTGCATTGTGCAGTGATATATGAGGCCTTATTGTGCCCTCTTCCTTCTATGGGAAAGTACTCGTTTGAGAAACTCAATTGGTCTTTTAGAAGGATTTCCCTTACGAAGTCTCCTAGCTGTACCTCGTTGATAGTTTCAGGGACATGTACCTCATTCAATATCTTTAACAGCGCATTCTTATGCTTCTCTGAGTTGATGAACAAATCTAACAGAGATATTTGGGCCGGCATTTTTCTTAACTGTTCTATCACCTCGAACTTGCTGGTTTTAATGATAGATAGGAGCTTTTCGGCATCTTCTTTCGAAACCTCCTTCTTTTCTGATTCACTCTCCCTCGGGGCATAGAATCATCCAGACCTCATTACAACTCCAATTTTACTCGTCCCATAGTTCCAAGGGACTGCTTTAGGATCGTACTCCTCCTTAGGGGGAACTTTTATGGTGACCATCGTCAGGCCAGATGCCTCTGCATCTGTTTCCTCATCTACTTTGTCATTCAGTAAACAAATTATGACGGGTTTTACTGGACAGTCTTCTTTCGGGCTCATACCATCGATCTCATCCAACTTGATTACCATAGTCGTCGAAGTCTCAACCATCCCTACAATGTCATCAAAATCTCTTGAGTCCTCAAACTCTGACTGAAGATATTTCTCAGCAACATCTAATTTGAATGGCGTTAAAAGACTTAGCTGCTCTCTTACTTCATCGAATAATCTAGTCACGTCTTGCCATTGAGTCCACAATTTTTCCATTTGAGAATTCCAGTCTTGAATCTGAGCACATTGCTCTATGCCGGATGTATTGTTCGTTGTCTGAGAGGAGTCAAACGTTGTTAGTTGTAGCGACATGTCCTCCATTTCACATGAGAAATCATGCACTTGCTCTTCGATGCGTAGAAACTGTTCCAACATCTCTTGGTTGGATGAAGATTCACATCCTTCAGGCATTTTATCATCTGGGGCTTCTGGTTGGACAGGATCGTCCATACCACCCCATCTGTCAAGTACAATGTCTCCCATATTTTGAAAGAAACTGGGAGGAGCAGAGTATTTGACCTTGAAAGTATACTTCCCAGAGTCCTTGCCTAGGTTGTCTACTATTTCACCTCTTTCTAGGGCTTCAGCCGCAAACTTGTGATCGGCCAACTGTCTCTTGGTAATCTCTCGCTCGTCCTCGTGGAGCTCTTCTTCTGATTTAGTGATCATTTCAACGTCACCTACCAGGCTCTCATGAGGAACACTCCACGTACTTCCTCGCTTAGTTTGAACCATAAACTGATTCCATTCTAGGTTCACAGAGGCCTTAGTTCTTTCAAACCATTCGTCAGTTGCATTCGTCATTATCCCTAGGCTCATCATTTTGGCGATGCATAGCTTCTTTCTTTCGATCGACACATCTCATTCCTTTGGTATGACGAAGCGATTGCCAGAATATCAGTCAGTTTGGCTACGTTCACCTTCAACTCCAAGCTATTTTCTTCCTCATCAGCGAAGATCACACCCACTGCCTGGTGGTCAGGAAGTGAATTTTCTTATACATTTGGAGTTAAATCGTCAAATTTCAAAATCTGACTGTCAATGAGAGCTTGTACCTTCAATTTTATGATGTAGCAATTATCTACATTGTGTCCTCTTTCGCCCATATGATAGGTGCAGTTTGACTTTCATCGAAACTAGGGTATTTTGCCGGATTTGCTCTAGGAGGTTCCTTTTCCACTAAGTACTGCTCTAATAACATCGGGAGAAATTTGATAACGACCTTGGGAGTTGGACAAATTGTCTCTGAGGCAGCTTCTTCCTTGGTTCCTGCCCTTTAGTCACTGACCATGATGATCCTCCCTTGGCTTGATTGGAGTTAGTGAACATCTTGGGCGTATGGGAATCAAGTACAAAGGCTATATCTACTCGAGACTCCATTTCCTTTCTCAGGGGATATTGCCTTCTCGTTGAAGTTTCATGCGGCCTCCTTTCTCTCAAAGCCCACTCCAACCTTTCTACTACCTTTATCAAGTGTGCAAAGGTTTGGCATCCTGAGGTGTTCAGCCTATCGAAATATTCATATGGAAGCGCCTTCAGAAATAAGTCAATCAAATCATTTTCAAGGATCGGCGGCTTTATTTGGGTTGCCAAAGCTCGCTACCTTTGGGCATATATTCTGATCGTCTCGTTCTTTCCTTTCACGGTTCGTAACAAATCCTCCCATGTTGGGGCCGTAGCTGTGTTGAACTTATACTGTCTGAGGAAATCCTCAGCAAGATCTTCTCATTCATCGTAATCGTCAAGGTCCAACTCAATGAACCAAGCCAGAGCGGCGCCAGCCAAGCTCTCTTGGAATGTAATCATCAGCAGTAGAATGTAATCTGAATAGTGCGTCATCTTACGCAAATAATACTTGAGGTGGGCACGGGGATAGCCTGTCCCATTATACTTTCTCACAAAGCCTGGTTCTTTGTAGTTAGGAGGAGTCTCCACTTTGGCGAAAGGAGATATCCTATCAAATCGGGCCAGCTTATAGCCCTAACTACTCAAACATTCCTCAATTTTGGCTATTCTCTTGGCCTCGGCTTCAGTTGTCTTGGCTTGTTTTCCTTTTTCTTCTCTCTCGAGGTTAATGACAACCGGGGGCGTCTTTCGCTGCGACTGAACATTCAGTGCATGACTATCTTCTACGACATGTTGGGCACCTTCAGCTGTCCCTTTTTCAGTCGTATTGGGTATCGAGGTTTGACCTAAGTCATTCAGGTTAGGTACTGTTGCCTGTCTGGCTTGAGAGGCCTCCAGCATGGCCTTTATCTCAGCCATCATCGTAGTCATAGTAGTAATTTGAGTCTCCAACATGCCTACTCATGGAGTCAGCTCTTGCTGTTCCATTCTTGTCTTAAGTTGAGTGCGAAAACGATGTTTAGGCAATTTCGTGATTAGAGAGTACCTATTTATTTGAAAATAACAAGTAAGTACCTTTTTAAGTTAGATAAGGAAAGCACTAAATTCCTTCAATTACATGTTTTCTGTTGATAAATGAGAAAAAGGGCTACCTTGTGAACCTTAGTCTCACATAAGCAGTTCTTTCAATCGTTCACCAAGAGAATTCATGAAATTAAAAGAAGCGTAATCCATGGCGATAGTTTTCGATGTATCGATAAAACATGTCTTTGTACTTACACATGCAAAAAATAATATTTATTACAAATGAGTATTCAAATGTCAAGGAACATCATAATGTTCACACGCCCTATTCTTGATAGAATCGTCCTATCCAAGCCTAAGATGTTTGGGGCCTAAGGTGCCCTCACCGTCCCAGTAGAGATCAAGTCCCTCAGTCTGAGACTCTTCATCTCCAAAATATAGCGGCGATCCCATATCTTCAGGTATATACAGCTCTATTCCAGGCATATACGACACGATGTATTCTGGTACATAAGGCTCGACGAAGCTGCGTCTGGCCACCTCAAAGTAGCGGATGTATTCTGCAAAAGCCTATGAACATTAATCTCAAGAGTCATGTCATCTGGCCACTTTATTTCTTCAGCCTGGGATTCTTTAAAAAAACGCATGATAACTTCCACCTTTGCTTCAAACTGCTTCTTCTCCTTGCCTGTGAGAATTTCTTTGGGCATGTCTGTCGCGACCCTCCCCTGTGCGGAGGGCTAATAGGTCGCCAGATTGCTGACTGATCGGACGCGGGCCTCTCCCAAGGTCCACTACCCAAATCGCAACTGCTGGATATACGTGATCGACCTTTAGAGTGGTCAAGTGACATGTGATGAGTGTACATGCCAAGGAGTCGCCACCAATCGTTTCGTGGAGGGTACGATCGGAAAACCCCATCGAATAGTTGGGAGTGGTCTATTCGATTCTGCGGAAACCAGAGAAGTGTGTTCGGGGACTTAGTTACGCCAACTGTCAGAGTTGACGCCCTTTCGGTACCTAAGCTGAATGGTTTATCTGATCCTAGGATTTCATACAGACAAGTGGGGTACGGATCCTAAATCTAGGAGTTCATGCAGATGGAAATTACTACCCTATCAATCACAATCAATAGAAATAAATGCGCAAATCAAGGATCCAGTACATGCGGATAAAACACATGAAATCAGCATGGTATCCCTAATGAGGCCCTATTAGCCTAGAGAAATATCAATCAAGGTTTAGGAGTGATTTGGACATGATTCGTCCATGAGGGGCAGAATCGTAATTTTGAATAATTCGGGGAAAATTTACCCTTAAAAGGGTAAATCTGTCATTTTAGACGAATTGGGAAGTCAGAAGACAGGGGAAATAGGATTGGCCATCAATCCAATCCATTTCCTATTTTTCTAGAATTTCCAGGATTTTTCTGGAATTTAAAAGTGATTTTACCCTTTGAGGGGTAAAGTCGTCATTTTGGACAATGATGAGAACTGAAAATCTCAAATATTAGGGTTGGTAGTCTACCTAACCCAAACCCCAACTTCGAGCAATTTTCGGGACTTGATTGGAATAAGAAAGATGATTTTCCCATTAAAGGGCAAAATCGTCATTTCGAGAAAAGGGACGGGACTCGAAAATCCAAGCCTAAGAATTGGTCGATTACTCGACCCTAGTTCTTAATTTGGCATTATCGATTTTATCATACGAACTCAGCAAAAGCGACTTACCCTTAAGGGGTAATGTCGTCAAGTCTCGGAAAATTGGGTAAGAAACCCCAAAAATAGGGTTGACCAGTTGTCTGTGGTCAACCCTCGATTTTTGGGGGTTTCTGGAATGTCTAGGAATTTTTCACAATTTTTCCACATTTTTTTGGAATTTCCTGGAATTTTCTAGCATTTTTTTTTGGATTTTCTAAGATTTTTCTGATTTTTTTTTATTTTTTAAAATCATTTCTGATTATTTTTTATTTAAAAAATATGATTTGGACCGGGTCGACCCGACCCACTCGGGTCGGAACCCAGCCCAGACCCGGACCCGCGAAACCCTCGGTCGAAACGACGCCGTATCACGCGTTTTTTATTTTCGGATTATCCGGATTTAATCCGACGGTCCCTGATGGACCACGTGACTTGTCCGCGTCCCTTAGATCTGATTACTAGAACCTACGGTCTAGATTGAACGACGACTCTCTCGGGACCGTCCATACCTACTTATCCTAAAACGACGTCGCCTATCCCCTAAACCATACGACACCGTTTCAACCATTTTTTATTTCCGATTTGAAATCATTTTCGAATTATCCTAATTTCTAATCGGACGGTCATTATTTGTTGGACTTGAATAACCTGAGCCGTCCGATCTATGCTGACTCGCCCTAACAGACTAACGGTCGAGCTGACTCGACAGACACGTGGACCAATGGCCGAATGCCAACTAGGATTTTGATCGGTTGACTGCGCCACGTCAGCTTCGTCTTCAACCTCGCGCCTGCAACTCGGACGAACGGCTGTGGATCTCTGGCGATGATCGTACGGTGAGACCTTGATGAAATCACACGAGACCAACGGCAATCGACTCGCAATCATCGCTAGTTTAACATATCTGAGAATCGCAGCATCCTACTCACAGAATCGGGAATATCGTGCGAATTGCCGAGTACGGCCATGGAAGCTCAATCACGCGAGTCACGCGAAATCAGATCAATTCATCCACAAATTGACATGGTAGGAGGTGCAGAGAGCTTACCTCGAGCTCCGATTGAGCCCGCACGGCCTAGATTTGGCTGAGCAAGTATGAACAGTACTCGGCAACGGAGGTCGGGATTGGGAGACTCAATTCGGGGTGTTTAAGCAAGGTCGATGCAAAAAAGATATGCGACGATGATCAGTGATGTTCAGGAAACGAAATGCACACATGAAATACAAGAATCGTTGCAAGAAATGTAATCCGCCATTGAAGCTCAATCTGAAGTTCGAAGCGCTGACTCACCTGTTTTCGTGGGTTTCCCGTGCACGACTGACGGTGATCGACTCAGGGGACTCTGGAAGACCTCTTGATGAACTCGTGGAGCTTTGGTTTTGCCTCGGAAGGCCCAACCGGCGCTCTGCAATTTGAGCTCCAACCTTCAACCACCGCGAGGGAATGTGAGCTCTTTCTCTCTCTCGATTCAGTTCTCTCTTCTCCAATTGAATCTTCCAACCTCTTGCTTCGCGAAGGTCCGTTGGCATATATACCTGTTTTTGATTTTGGCACGGAGCCGGGGGGGACTAACTGACTTGAATCGCACGTGTAGCCACGTGATTTCAGGTCCAAACGGCGTCGGGGCGACTGGGTAATTTGCCGAGGTTCATTCGGTTTCGCGACGAGCCTCCTTTCTCACGAATTTGACACACATTTAACCTATTTTTGCCAACTGTTGACTTTCGCAGGTCTGTTGCTTGACTCGCCGATTGTTCCTTCCTCCGGCGACCATTGGTTGTGATCTTGGTGTCGATTGACGGGGGAAGCTGAGAGGAATAAAATGCCCACCGTTCCCCTTTCAATTGGTCGCGAATTGACCTTCAATTTGGTCTTTAAAATTCCGTCTGTTACTGTTCATTTGCACGAGTGTTTTGAGGAATACGATGACACTGTAGCAAACCGGTTCAACCGGTCCGACCGGCGGTCTGACCTGTCAGAACCGGTTTCGACTTATCATTTTCCAAATTAAACCCAAATTAATGGGAAAATTTTGCAATTGAACCTCAAAATCGAATCTAGAGCATGAATTCTATCAAAAAATGTAATTTTGCCCAAAAGTTTACATCAATTTCAACAAAAACCCCAATTTTCCTTTTAATTGCAAGTTGGGGAATTATGCAATTGAAGGTTCAAATGATCAAATTGGGTCAAATTACCTGTGCCAATCGATTCAAAATGGTGAAACCCATTGGGCAGTATGTTTAATTTGCAATGATAGCCCTTGAATTGAAAGTAATTTCAATTATGCTCAATTTCAAGGACTAAAAATGCAATTTTAGCATGCAATTTTGCCAAATTTGTGCAATTGAGCAATTTGTACAAACAATTGGGCTAAATTGCAATAAGGGACATTTAGAATGGATGTCAAGATCCTAGAAAATGTCAAAATTGCAAATTAAAAGACTCAATTGATATTTTTTTCTCAAATTCAATAGTACGGGTTACAAAGGAACACCCATAATTCAATCTGATTTTGAACTTTTTGTGAGGTTAGAAATACAAGGGATTAAAAAGAAAAATATTGGATATTTTTCCATATTTTTGTGACCTCAAATGCTATTTTGCTTGAATTTTTTAAGTATTTTCCTATTTTCTAAAAATACTAAAAAATGAGAAAAATATGAAAAAAAAAAATTTGGTCAAAAATGGTTCCTTAGGCTTGGCTAAGGCCACCAAAGTTGATTTTGCAATTTTTTGACTTTTTATGAATTTTTTGTGATTTTTTTTTAAAGATAAAACTAAAAAAGACTTGGTCAAAAATCAGGTGTCGACAGCTGCCCCTCTTTGAGAGGAACCTCGTGAGAGGTTTCTCTCAAAGACAGGTGACACCTGAATCTAGACCGACGTGACTGGGGAAAAGAAAAACGAATCTTGACACTCAATCTCCCGTGTCCCGCTGGTGAACGTTCTGCTCTTTATTCTTTGCTGACGTGAGAGAGAAAGTAGAGGGACCCACCTGCTTTTTACCTGTTTGATCACCTGCCTGATGCTCGTGCGGCATGCGCGGTGTATAGTGGGTTCAAGTGAATACCTAGGGACTCGTCTTTTGAGTGTCCTAGGGTGGTTAAACTCTAGCCTGTATGGTAGGCCGTACCAGAATGGGATTCCTATGCTTGACAGGAACCTGTGAGTAACGCACCCAGTCTTTTAGGGATTGTCAGAAGTTTTGATCTGTATGGTGGATCAGACCAAGAATAGGACTCCTCTCTGTTAGGAACCTATGGATGACGCACCCAGCCTCTTAGGGATTGTCGAACATTTTGATCTGTATGGTGGATTAGACCATGAATAGGACTCATTTCTGCTAGGAACCTATGGATGACGTACCCAGTCTCTTAGGGATTGTCAAACATTTTGATCCGTCAGGGGAATCAGGCCGAGAACAGGATTCCTCTCTACTAGGAACCTATGGATGACGCACCCAGTCTCTTAGGGATTGTCGGACATCTTGATCCTATATTCTAAGGAATTAACTAGGATTTATACAAGTGAGGTATGCCTAACCTTGAGGCTTTACCATATGAGCTATTCTGGGTTTAGGGGTTACCTAGAACCTCACAGAAAGCTGATTCTGAAAATTGTCCTTTCGACATGCAAGGCGTTATTCTGGGATTTGGGGATTCCAAGTATCCTGCAGAAAACTTAAATCTGCAAAAACTTTGATAAGATTCTTCTGGGATCTAGGGGTTACCTGAGACCTCGCAGAAAGACTATCTTGAATGTTGTCCTTTCGACATTGATGGTGACATTCTGGGACCTGGGAGCTCCAGGCATCCTGCAGAAAGATCAAACCTGTAATATTGGAATCTCACATAGGGAGATAATTTCAAACATTGTCCTTTTGACATGGGAGGCGACATTCTGGGATCTGGGTACTCTAGGTATCCTGCAGAAAGCTCAAACCTGTAATATTGGAATCTCACATAGGGAGATAATTTCAAACATTGTCCTTTTGACATGGGAGGTGACATTCTGGGACCTGGGAGCTCCAGGCATCCTGCAGAAAGATCAAACCTGTAATATTTGAATCTCACATAAGGAGATAATTTCAAACATTGTCCTTTTGACATGGGAGGTGACATTCTGGGACCTGGGAGCTCCAGGCAATCTACAGAAAGATCAAACCTGTAAATTTGAAATCTCACAAAGGGATGATTTCGGAGATTGTCCTTTTGACATTGAAGGTGACATTCTGGGATCTGGGGACTCCAAGTATCCTGTAGAAAGTTCAGACCTACAAAACTGTTCATAAGAATGTGTTTTCCTGAGATATGGAATTACCAGGGATCTTGCAGGAAAATAAACTTGAAAGCTCTTCTTTACAGAGCAAGGCATCCTTCTAGAATCTGGGGTTACCATGATTTCTATAGAAGTTTAACTAAGAACAATAGCATTCTAGAATCTGGGGTTACCAAGAATCTGTCAGAAGCTCAGGCATATAAACTTTCCTTCTTAGAGAAATGTGTCATTCTGGGACTTGGGGCTACCACGAGTCCAAGAGTGGTTGTGTTCTTCTGAGATCTGGGCTTGCCAGGAATTCTGTAGAAGTTTAGACATGTTAAACGTTTCTCACCAAGAGTGATACAAGCCGTTTTAGGAGCCGAAGTCATCAAGAATCTTGCAGAAGCTCCAATCTGAAAATTTTCTTACCAAGGGTATATCAATGGTCTTTAAGTGATATCTAATGTCAAACTGACAGCACTTTATGACTTATATCATAGTCATGAAAAAATTTCAATGAATACATTACGATGCTGGAGGTTATCCAAAACACCTTGCAACATACGGAAGTGATCAAAAATTCCTTGTGGGGAAAGTTTGAATCAAACAATCTGAAATTACCAAAAGAATTTGGTTAAAACGTCCATTGGAGTATCCTTATCAAAAAGGACTTCTCACCGTTTTTGAGATAATGGTCTTTCACCAAGAATGCACTCGAATTTCCTATCAAACCTGCGCCTAGGGTTCAGGATCATTCGCAGTGAATACACCTCGATCGATCAGGAGGACTTCCCAAGGACCGTAATGTTGGGCTTGGTCAACGGTTTTCAAAGGGGGACTTGCGTGCAAGTCAAGGCTTTCGAAGAGAAGTCTTCAATGTCTGCTCCAGGTTTACAAGTCAAGAAACCTGCGAAATGAGAAAGAAATAATCTTGCTCGAACTTCTTCGAGCTAAGCTTAGACATTAAACCCTATGTCAATCCAAGTGCCTTAATTAGAAAAGGCTTTTCAGGGTTGTAACGTAGGTATGATTGGGGACCAAAAAAGGCTTGTTTTTTGCTCAGAATACGCGAAGGGTTTAACATTGGTGATCCCTGCAAGTTTGCCGCCATCTTGCCCCTTCCGGTTCAAAGAGTGTCTTCAGTCTTTGAAGTGCACCGATGGCCTTTGAAGAGCATTGTCATTCTTCGAAGTGCGCATTTGTCTTTAGAGAATATCTCTTTCATGTTGAGACGGCGTCGACATCTTGTCTATGCTTTCATCATCTGAGTGTGACATGATTTGGGAGCATCATTTGCTGTCCAGCTCCCTTGGGATTTTCTTTTACAATCAGATCTCACTAGTGACCTATACAAAGGTATCGTGCCATCTTTTGGGCATTTATAAAATCAAATACATGATTCACGAGTGTACAAGTATTTGGACGGGCATTGGCCTTGCTTTTACCAGGCACTTTGCTTTTTCTTGATGCCCAAGATTGGATTTTTCTCTCTCTCTTTTTTATTGTCGAAATCCCACCTTTTCTTTTCTTTTGGGGACAATGATTTTCAAATGAGTGTGCTGGATGTACAACTTGAATCTCAGAACTCAAAGGGGATGGGCATCGGAACTAATCTCAGTAAAGCCCATGCGGATATGAAATTTCTTGATATGAGATGTGAACCACAGGTATAGGAGACCACTAGAGGCTCTAAAGATTTCCCTATTTTATTTTCGGAAACGATTTAGGGAAATGAAGGTTTCGGCGAGGATAAGGTTGGAATAGTCCCACCCATGGAAGACTTGTTTGACTACTAGGGCCATGATAGGGTCAAATGTGACAAACAAAATGAGGAATAGCACAAAACTAAAGAATGCCAAGACAAAAGCTCTACCTGACTTAGTTCCTTTGCTAGTAGGGAGGTTTGGAAATCTATTTAGCAGAAAGGATAGGGAAACCCGCCCAAAATTACTTTTAGCGTCTGCTTTGATTTCATTGAGGTTTGTATCAAGGAATTCAGCTAGTTGATTTAAAGGCCCAAATCCTATATGAGGCTGGACTAACAGATGAGTGAACTCAACTCCAATGGCAGCACTATACTCCTCAAGGGTAGGAGTGATTTCCAATCCTTCAATGCAGAACGTCGCGGTGGTAGGATTCCAATAAAGCGTCATGGCTTGGAAGAAGGCATGTGGACAATCAATCTTCAATAAATCCAACAGATATCCTAGTCGCGATTTGGCGTACTTTCGGCTGGCTTTACTCATGCTGTCCCACCACGCTAGGAGCTCAGTCCGAGGGACTTTGAACACTTGGATGCCATTCTTTCCCATCAAGTCTAAAATATGCAAATGATTTTGAAAAATCAATCGCCAGAGATTACTTTAAACATGTGATTATGAAAATGCCATGAAATATGCATGAACTGATTTAATTGCATATTCCAGTTAATGAAATGAAAATTAGAATCCATTTCAGGTATGAAAGACCCGACTTAAGGTCTAATTTGAATTTCAAGCAAGTGAATTATGCAATTAATCAGAATCATCCCAGTGACTAAAGGAAATAACAACGTAACATTTCATTGGTCAAAACATCAAATGTGAGTATAGTGGAGTAAATTCCTTATTACAAGAGGGTCTATCAAGAAAGAGAGGTAAAGAGGAATCTCAAAAAGGGGAGATACCAATCGGCCTTATTCTAAAACAAGAAAGCCATAAAAGGCCAATGGAGTGTGGGATCTAGACTATCCCTTCCCAAAATCTAATCTTCTTCAGAATAGTAGTCCATTGGAGGTTCCTCTTCGATGGCATCTTCGTATTGCCCCTCTTCAGGATATGGCTCGGTGATTAGGATTTCTTCCTTAGTTAAGCATTCCTCAGAGCGTGGAGGGTGGTCTTCGGTAGGCCGGTTGAGATGTTTTAGCTCATCTGGCCATTCGCTCGTCCATGGTATAATGACTTCAGGGGTCTTTTTGGGCTTTGTCTTCTTGAGTGTGATGCGTTTCGGCTTTGTCTAGATAGTGAAACACCTCCTCCTTCCCAAAAAGGTTAACATTGGTCTATTCTCCCTGGCTTGACATTCAGCTTTTCGGCGGGCATATGCTTCTCTAGCTAGGCGGTTGCGAATTTGTCTTTTCATCTCCATATAATCTTTGAACATTTCATCCGCGTGCCGCTTGAACCTAATGTTATCCACATAGTAGCGAGTCTGGCAATCTTCAGCGTATCCCAGTTTACGCCCAGTCAGCTCTCGGCCATGCACAAACCTAGTAAAGTGCAACCTTGTGTTCGGCCTAGGATGAATGACTTTCCTTAGACACTCGAAGGTCACTAACTCTGATGAACACTTAGGAA
Organism: Rhodomyrtus psidioides; assembly: GCA_021437785.1. Taxonomy (NCBI): domain Eukaryota; kingdom Viridiplantae; phylum Streptophyta; class Magnoliopsida; order Myrtales; family Myrtaceae; genus Rhodomyrtus; species Rhodomyrtus psidioides. The sequence continues at coordinate 2,424,242 of JAILYB010000087.1, read as the reverse complement.
ATAGCAACATCCAAACCCCTATCGTTGTTATTTTATTTAGTCACTTGGATGATTTCAAAATATATGCCATGCATGTAAACGGTATGCAACATGTAACCATAATACATAACAAGTATAAGAAAGTACATCAGGTAGTAAATGCCTTACCAACCAAAACCCAGGGAATGTCAAATGTTCCCTTGTAATCATGAGTAGTTTTAGGTATACCAACCTTCCACAGACATACGCATGAGACAAGTGGAAGGTATACTCTAAAAAATCGAAAATCAAGTGAGGAATCTATGGCTTAGGCTCCCACGATCAAAATATGGCATATTCCTCCCCAAGAGTACCCACCCAAGAGAGCTAGATATCACCAATTTGGATTGTGAGCGGGAACGAATACGAAAGTCTCAAGTGCCATCAAACACGAGATCCTTTCGCGCCATTTTCCCTATCTAAGGTAATCAAAAAGGTGGTTACAGTCGGGGTTTGACCGCTAGTGTATAAGATGTGTCGTGATCATCACAATGCAAGGTCATGCACAACAGTTTGTATCAAACACCGCTTCAATATGTGCATAAAATAAACATACATTCCCAACTCCAACCTACAGGAAAAATGTCAGCAATCACTCCACCCCTTATTTCTCTAATCAGCAAAAACATGTAACACGATGGTTAGGGTACGTACCTCACTTTCGAGAGCATCTGCAGAAAATAGGGTCAGATAAACCAATCAACTTTTTAATCGGCTCAAGTCCTTTAAAATTCCTAATCAAATATTCTGGGTTGGAATAAGTCCCCAGCGGAGTCGCCAGTTTGTCGCGACCCACTCGCGAGGCAATGGCTAATGGACCGTCCAATGGTTATGATCGGACGCGGGCCTCTCCCAAGGTTCATTACCCAAATCGCAATGGAGGAATACGTAGTCGACCTTTAGTGTGGTCTAATGACATGTGATACGTGTACATGCCAAAGAGTCGCCACCAATCATTTCGTGGAAGGTACGATTGGAAACCCTATCAAATAGTTGGGAGCATTCTATTCAATTCTGAGAAAATCAGATAAATGGGATCGGGGACTTAGTTACGCCAACTATCAGAGTTGACACCCTTTCAGTACCTAAGTTGGCTGACTTATCTGACCTAAGATTTCATACATATGAGTGAGGTGCGCATCCTAAATTTAGGAGTTCATGCAGATGAGAATGACTACCCTAGCACTTAGAATCAGAAAAAATAAGTGCGTAGATCAAGGATCCAAGACATGTGAATAAAACACATGAATACAGCGTGGCATCTCTAGTAAGGCCCTATTAGCCTCGAGAAGTATCAATCAAGGCTCATGAGTGATCTAGACATGATTTTCCCATGAGGGGCAAAATCGTAATTTTTGAAGAAATTTAGGACAATTTACCCTAAAAGGGACAAAATTGTCATTTCAAAAGAGTTCTGGAATCAAAAGAGGTTGAAAATAGGATTGGTCATCAAATCAATCCATTTCCTATTTTTCGAAAATTTTCAGAATTTTTTTGGAATTTTGGAAGCGATTTACCATTTGAGGGGTAAAATCGTCATTTCAAGAGAAGACAAGAAGTGAAAATCCCAAACAGAATGATTGGTCAACCACCAGACCCAAAATCATAATTTTGAGCAATTTTCACGACTCGATTAGAGTAGGAAAGACGACCTACCTTTAAGGGGTAAAATCGTCATTTTCGAAAAAATGATGAGATTCGAAAAACCAAGCAGAAAAATTGATCACATAACTGACCATAATCCTTATCTTGGTATTTTCGATATATCTCATATACAAAGCGGGGACGATTTACCCATAAAGGGTAAAATCGTCAATTTCCAAATGAACGGATAAGAAATCCCAAAAATAGGATTGATCAGTTGTCTGTGGTCATTCATCAATTTTTGGAATTTCTGGAGTGTCTAGGAATTTTCTACAATTTTCATATATATTTTTTAGAATTTTCTAAGATTTTCTAACATATTTTAGAATTTCCTAGATTTTCAAACATTTTTTAGAATTTTCTAAGAATTTTCTGTTTTTTTTTTAATTATTTTTGAATTTTTTATTTTTTTAAAAAAATGATTCGGACCGAGTCAACCCGATCCACTCAGATCGCGTACCCGGCCCTGACCCAAACCCGCGCAGACCGACCCCCAAAAAGGCGTTGTTCCATTTTATTTTTTATTTATATTATTCGGACTTAATCCGACGGTTCCTATTGAACCACGTGGCTATTCCACATCTGGTGGATAGGTCGACTAAAACCCACGGCTCAGATCAAAAGCCGACTACTCCTCAACCATCAGATCTGATTACTTAAACCAACAGCCACGATTAAAAGACTTAACTCAATCTAGACCGTTCATCCATACTAACCTAAACGATGCCGCTCAGCCACTAACCTAAACGACACCGTTTCATCCTCTTTTGATTTTCTAATTATAAAACTATTTTCGGATATTCCTAATTACTAATCGAACGGCCATTAAAAATAGGACTCTTCAAGCATGACTGAATTAGCCTAAACAAACTAACGGCTAAACCACCTCAGCACCTACGTGGACCAATCAGAGAACACCACCTAGACCTTTGACTCGTTGACTCTGCCACGTCAACTTCGTCTTCAATCTCTCAACCCCGACGGAATGGACGGCAGAGACTTCTCCAGCATCGATGGACGACTAAACCTAGACCGATTGACGCGAAATCAATGTCGTACGACTCGTCTACTCCTCTAGTTTCATATATGTCAGAATTGAAGCATTTCATCCATGGAATTAAGCACAAGCATGCTCAAACCAGTACATGTATAACTACTCCGATCATGCGATTCATGGCATTTCAGGTCAATTCATCGACACAAAAGCATCATAAGAGGTTCAGAACACTTACCTCAAGCTCCGATTGAGCCCGCACGGTCTAGATTTGGCTGGACGACATTGAACAGTGTTCGACAATGAAGGTTGAGTTTGGAGACTCGATTCGATGTATCCAAACAAGATCGATGCAAAATGATAATGCAATAATGGTCAGTGATGCTTGAAGAGTAAAACGCCCACTCTAACTCGAGAAATTATGAACGGAATCGAGTTCCGCCATTAAAGCACAGTGAGAAAGCTCAAAGATTGAACTCACCTATTTTGGAATGATAGGCGACGTGGCAGGTCCGGATCGACTCCTGCTACTTCAGTCGTGCTTCTGATTTCCTTTGTTGGCTTTGGTTTGGCCAGAGACGGCCTAACCAGTGCATTGAATTCGAGCTCGAATTCTCAACGGCGGGGACCGGATAATGAGCACTCTGTCTCTCGTTCTCTCTCTCTCTAGATTCTGTTCATCTCCCTTAACAGAATGGACTCCCCCTTTTAGAAAGCCTATTCAGGCTATATCCCCCATTTTTCAAAATTGCCGCGAACGAAAGGGAATTAACCGACTTGAAATGGCACGTGATTGGGCATGCCATTTGGTCCAAACGACGTCGGGGATGTTGGGCATTCCGTCCATCTCCGTTTGGTCTTCTGGTAAGTCTCACTTCACGCGAATTTGGCACGGATTCGAACTGAGTGTGGCTTCGTTGACTTTTTGGCAGCTCCGAAGCTTGACCCGCCAATTATTCTCCCCTCCGGCGACGTCGGATGGTGCCGCCAGTGTCAATCGACAGGGAAGGGTGAGGGAAATAATGCGCCCACCAATGCTCCTTCAATTATTGTCGATTGGTCGATCAATTTTAGAGTCAAAATTTGACCTAGTACTGTTCATTTGCACGAGAATCCCAAGGTTGAAGATGACACTGTAACGGACTGGTTCGACTGGTCAGAACCGGTCCGACTCCATTTTTCGCAAAATTAACCAAAATTCATGGGGGATTTTCACAATTAAGCCACAGAAGCAAACTTAGGACATGAGTATCATCTAAAAATAGGCTTTTGCCCAAAAGTTCTAACCAATTTCTATGAAAACCTCAAATTTTCATTTAATTGCAATTCGAAAAATTGTGCAATTGAGGGCTTAAACAGTCAAATTGGATCAAACCACCTATGCCAATTGACTCAGAATGATGAAAAACATTGGGTAGTGACTTCAATTTATAAATGTAGCCCTAAAATTAAAAGTAATTTCAATTATGCCCAAATTCAAGGACTAAATTGCAAAAAAATGTGCAATTTTATCCAAATTATGCAATTAAACCATTTTCTCGAACAATTGGACCAAATTGCATATGAGGACAGTCAGATTGGATGACGAGACTCTCAAAATGCTTAAAGTTACAAATTAAAAGACTCAATTGATATTTTTTACCAAATTCCATCATATATATAATCAAAGGAACATATACAATTGAACTTCGATTTTGACTTTTTATGAGGTCAAAAATACAAGGGATTTTAAAGAAAAATATTGCCTACTTTTTCATATTTTTGTGACCTCGAATGCTATTTTTGTTGAATTTTCATGTATTTTTCTATTTTCTAAAAATATTAAAAAATGTAAAAAAATATGAAAAATTATTTTTTTTGTCAAAAATGGTTCCTTAAGCTTGGCCAAGCCTTCCAAAGTTGATTTTTCAATTTTTTAACTTTTATATGGATTTTTTATGAATTTTCTAAAGAATAAACTAAAAAAACTAATCCAAAATCAGGTGTCAACAAAACCGGATGAAACAGATGTTGAAGGTTCGGTTTCTCCGTACTGACTTTGAACAAGTCTTATTTCAGCAATTTCAGGACTGCAAACAAGGAGGTCGGACAGTTCAAGCCTACACGGAAGAATTCCTTCGACTTTCGTCCCATAATAATCTTGCTGAGTCAAAAGCGCAACAAATTGCCAGGTATATCAATGGCCTACGTTTCAATATCCAAGATCTTGTCTCATTGCATCATCTATATTTTGTCGAGGATGCGCAAGAGATGGCTAGAAAAGTAGAGTTGCAGTTGGGGCGAAACAACTTTGTTTAATCTAGCAATATCACCTAGAGGGGTGAATAGATGATTCTGAATCTAATTGAAATTTCTTGCGGAATTAAAATAATTTCAATGCATGATTAAAATCAGGAATGGTATAACAACGTGCAAGAAATCTAAACATAGAAATAAGAGTTTATAGTAGAGAATGATGCACGCTGAGTTTATAGTGGTTCGGCTTGTTAGGCTTACGTCCACTCTCCCACGATGACAGCCAATTGGCTGGATTCCACTATAATGATTCAATGGAGGTTACAAGAGATGAAGAACACTCAATCGCTCTTACAAATCCTCACAATGAAAGAAATTAAGTACTCTTAGAATAAGTAAGTGTTTCTGAACAACTCAGGAGATGGCGCAAGAGATGGACAGAAAAGTAGAGTTGTAGTTGGGGCAAAACAACTTTGTTGAATATAGCAATATCACCTAGAGGGGAGTGAACAGGTGATTCTGAATCTAATTGAAATTTCTTGCGAAATTAAAATAATTTCAATGCACGATTAGAATCAGGACCCGTATAACAACGTGCAAGAAATCTAAACACATAAATAAGAGTTTAGAGTAGAAAATGATGCACGTTGAGTTTATAGTGGTTCAGCTTGTTAGACCTATGTCAATTCTAACACGATGACGGTCGATTGGCTGGATTTCACTAGAATGATTCAATGGAGGTTACAAGAGATGAAGAACACTCAGTCACTCTTACAAATCCTCACAGTGAAAGAAATTTAGGATTCTCAGAATAAGTATGTGTTTCTGACCAACTCAGGCACTTTAGAATTTAAATTTCTCAACTCCATCAGCAGGTCATCATGGATCTTCTTTTATACTCATTTGCTTCCAAACTAGCCGTTGGACAATCGTTCAAAGGATCTCTCTTCAATCTTTGATTAGCCGTCATTAATCGTGATTGAACGAGACTGTATCTGATAAGATATATTAGACGTTGAAGTAGAATCTGAACTCTTCAGATTTAGTCGCCCATACAACTAAATCTTCAGTTCCCAAAAGTAGAGTAGATTCAAATAAGTCACAAGACTTATTCCTAGAATGTAGGGTGTGTTTGTTTCAAGGATAGTGATTTTCAAGAATTAGTTTTCTAGAAAGTGATTTTCTGGAAACCATTTTCTCGAAAAACGATTTGTTTTCATTTGTTTGGTAATATGTTACCGAAAATATTTTTCAGTGTTTGGTTCTCATTTGGAAAATGATTTTTTTTTCCTTTGATTGGTCCAAGCCCCGGCCCCGTTCCTCAGTCCCGATCCTCGGCCACAATCCCCGACCCAAGCTCAAGCCCCTGCTATGGTCCCCGACCTCTCTCGCCTGTCTCGACCCCGACCCCAGTTGTCGATCCCGACTCTAGTCCCGATCCCCAGCCCCAATCTCGATCCCGGCCTGATCCCAAGTCCCTCGTCTCGGCCCCGATCACCGGCCCCGCCCCCGCCTTCGGTCCCGATCCATATCCCCGGCCCCCACCATGGTCGCCGGTCCTCGACCCCAGCCCGATCCCGATCCCGATCCGCGGCCGCGACTCTTGTCGCCGGCTCCGGTCCTAACCCCGATCCCCGGCCACGACACCGGTCCCGGCCCCTGTCGCAGGCCTCGGCTCAGGCCCCGGTCGCCGGTCCCAGCCCTGGTCCCAATCCTTGGCCCCCACACCGGTCCCCGGTCCAGCCACATTCCCCGGCCCCGATACCAGACACCGGCCCCGACGCTGGTCCTAGCCCCTATCGTCGGTCCCGGCCTCGATCCCGATCCCGATAGCCAGTCCCCAGCCCTGATCCCGATCGCGATCCCGATCCCCGGCCCTAGCCCTGGTCCTCGACCCCGACACCGGACCCGGCTCCTACACCGGTCCCGGACCCGGCGTAGACACCGGGCCCAGTTGCCGGACCCAGTCCCGATCCCCTGCTCCGGTTGCCAACCCCAATCCCCGGCCTCGGCCCCTGGATCGATCCCTGAGATCGGCCCCAGCCCTATTTTCAAAGAAAGTGATAGACTCAAATTTGGAAAAGTGTTTTCACCTTTTTATTTTGGGGAATTCACTTTTCTATTTTAATGAATAAAATCTTTGTTGACTGGAAAGTACTTTTCGTTGACCAAATTTCGCGAACCAAATGGACGAAAGTCTAGAAAATACTTTCCTTGAAAATACTTTCTCCAAAATAAACACACCTGTAATATCCAATCATAGATTTCCTCTTGATCTAATTGAAGAAATATCTTGTCAATCAAATATTACAGACTTCCATAAAAAAAAAACTTACGTTAATCGAAAACCTGCTATTCGTGGGTCTTCAAAATCTGTATGAAAGAAATTACATAATCTGAATAGTATTCAGAAGCAGTCTTCAGAAGTAAAGACTCTCTGAATCTGAATAGATAAACTTGAACCGTGATACTGAATTTCAATAAAGTCCTTCTGACACGTCCTATAACCCTTCGGACGAATAAACCTTCAGATGCAGCATGCTCTATCTAATTGTCTTCAAAGGCAACTTCATCTGAACGTCTTCAGAGGCAACTCTATCTGATCGTCTTTAGAAGCAACTCCATCTGAACGTCTTTAGAAGCAAATATAGGACTACTCCTTCTTGAGTTTTGATGCTAGAAATTGATCAATATAAACTTTTGTTCACTTGTTCATTACGCAATTAAAAAGTAATATTAGCGTTACACCGATTCAGTATGAATAAAAACTGCTTTTTCAGAATCAAAATATTTAGAGAAGGTTTCCACAACAATATTCCCCTTTTTGATGATGACAAAACTTCTTTAACATCAAAATGGGCAGAAGTACAGCAGAAGTGCCAATATTTGTGTACGGAGATCAGTTCAGCGCCAATATTTTTTTTTTTGGATCACTTAAGTGTCAAATAGGAGAAAAACCGATCACTTAAGTGTCAAGTCGTTGGAATTGGCACTAAAGTGATCCTTTCAATTTTTTCTTAAAAAAAAGGATTACTTAAGTGCCAATTCCGACGACTTGACACTTAAGTAATCGTTTTTTTCCCGATTTAGCACTAAAGTGATCCAAAAATAAATATTGGCACTAAAGTAATCTATGTACACAAATATTGACACTTCTACAGTACTTTTGCCCATCAAAATGATTTTATGAAAAAGAGTTTGGTTAAAAGATATAAGCACAGAAAGATTTCACAATAATATAAATATAAAATATAAGTAGCATGTGAATTTTCATCAGATATAGATTGAAATAATATCACCAGTAATATGAAACAAAATGTCCTAATTAAAAACTTCAGACTTTCCTTGCATTATAACTTGCATCCTGCAAAATATAAAGATATAGAGGCTTCTCTCCCCCTTTTTTGTCATCAGCAATAAACAAAGAATATGGTAAAATGCAAATGTTATTCCATTAGCAGAGCCGTCAGCCTATAATAAGGACGTGATAGCTCAGAACATAAAACAGGACATTGTTCAATCTGAAACAAAAATAATAATAATAACTTAAGCAAAATATGTTTGAAATTTCAATTTTAAACATACAGTGGTTGAGGTGATTTTAAAGAAGAAAGAACATCCTCATGCTCTTTGGCACCCTCCTTTGTAGGCTCCGTGTTGTAATCTGCTGTTACTTTAAGTGCATAGTCTTTGACAGCCTGAAGATGAGGGAAATCCTGAACAACCTTCTCATCACAAATTAATGTGTACGTCTGAATGCTTGCCATTTCAAAACAAAATAGCTTGCCATAAAGATCAAATGTTTTCTCAAAAGTATCCATCTTCTTCTCAATCATACTTTACAGTGCATCAAACCTCTGCAATACTATCTGTTGCAGCTTCTCCATCTCCTTCTAAACTACTCTATGAGATTCCTTGGTCTCTAGAAATTCTGCAATAAAGTATTCAGAGTCTCAATGGGCTTCGTCTTTCTTCCTAGTGTTGTACTATGTCCCATACTCCCCAATTGATGATTTCTACTTTCTTGCAAATTCTAAGACTTTCTTCAGCCTTTTCTCCCCCTCAGTCCGAGGCTGTTCTTCTGAATGCTTCTTTACAGGTTCAGAAGCATCAACATCTTCCATTGTTACATCGAAATCTGGCAATGTTTGCTCCCCTTGAGAAATAATTTCATTTCCTTTGGCATTCTCCCTTGTAACAGTTACTTCCTCTCCACCAATTTCCATGTCTTCCACGTGAACAATTTGTTCCTTCAGAACTTGCTCCCCCTGAGTAAATGTTTCCTCTAACTCCATGTTCACATGTTCAACAGTCTCAACCTGAATTAGAGAATCTTCTTGCCCCTGAATGGGGATCGAAGCTTCAGGTAAACGTTGATTCTCCTCTTGAATCAGTTAAGGGAGATCTAAAACTTGTGCAGACAGTTCAACAGCAACAGTAAGTCTTTCTTCAAGAATATCAACCTGCATATTGTCTTTTGACAAAATTGGACTGGGTAGACCTCTATCTACTGCTCTCATGTGTTCCACCTCAATTCTCTGAGCATTCCATAGCTCATCTTTCTCATAAAATTTTATAACTGTCTCAGCATATCCTCTTTCCATCTCCTCTTTCTGTAGACTTTTCATTCCACATTTGAATGTACTCTTCTTGTGCAATCTTGACTTCTCTTTCTGCTCTTTCAGCAGGAGTTTATGTCTCTTCTTCCTAGACTTGAATCTCATAGAGGCCTTCTTCTTTGTCATCTGGGTCCTTCTACTCATGCTGACTTACAGCATCTCCAGCTATATCTCCTTCATCCTCACCACCTTTAGAAAAAGCTGAAACAGTAGCTTCTGAATCCAACGCTTCAGTATCCCCTTATTCTTCTAGAAATTCATCATCATCTGAGGACTCCATTACTCTGCCTATGCTGGCCACAGTCTTCCTCCTCTTGGCCGTTTTCTATTCTATCTTTCCTTCAAATTCTACAAGAACTACTTCTGAGTCCTTGTTTCTCTAGCCACTTGTAGTCAACTTAAACCCCATCTTCTTAAGCATTGACTCTCCAGCAATCATCGCTTGACCTTCATTCTGCAAAAGAACTGTAGGAATTTTAATATTGTGGAAGTACATGATCCTGAAGATCAATCCTACATAAGGGAGTTGTCCCTTAGTCTTCTAGACTGTCCTGTACATAAGAAATAGAACAATGTGTGCAAAAGATATCTTCTTTCCATTCAGCATGCCCCACATCAGTTTGGCTTCATATTTGGCGATGTCATTCTTCAATGCAACTTTTAATCTCAAGCTCTCAATGACAATTTTATGCATAACAGTGTGTTTCAGTGGAAAGTCATTATATGCCATATAAGCCTTTGAGTCTCTTGAGAAGTTTTCTTTCCTAATGAGAAAGTCATAGGCCTCCTCAGGTAAAACATCCAATGGTGTGAAGTTCATCTCAGCAACACCCATTAAAGCTGCTAGGTCTCTGATATACACAAAATAAACATCTTTGCCAACAGTATAGAAGAAAGAGTAAAAAATTTTGAATCGAAGATTAGAATAGAAATAAGTAGCCAGATCCGAAAAAACATTTCTTCTCCGAATTGTAAAATCTTCCAGTTTCATCTGTCTAAGGTGCTTGCGAATTGAAATACCAACACTATCGAAATACTTGAGATCGAAAACTCTGTGTGGTATTACCCCTCTTTTCTTCAGACACTCAAATCTTTCCTTGTGTTTCTCACTAACAAACAAAGGATCCTGAAAATCCTTATCCTTAAAAAATCCCTTGACTTTTCTGAAGTCTTTGAACAATACGTAATCATCGTCGTCAAGCTTCCCTTTAAAATCACTCGCACTTTCATCTCTACTCCTTATCACAACACACTTTGAAAGAGTCTTTTTAGGTTTACACATACTCGTGTTGACACCTAAATTTCGATTTTTTTTCTTAAATTATTTATCTTGCATAAAGAAAATGTGAACTAGTTTTAGTTCTCACAAAAATAAATCACTTTTATATTTTTATCATGCATTTGTATTTTTCGGACCGATAGTGAGTGAATTTAAAGTGATGGTTCTGAACCCAATTTAATCAACGGGACTAAGCCCGCATTGAGTGGAAATTCGGCCAAAACCTATATGAATATCAGTAGGGTCGAAAATTGCATGCCAAGATAGAATATCATTTTATCTTGAAAGTTGGTGAGCAATTAAGCTAGATATTATCACAGAATATAAGAGATATCAAAAGATTTTATATTGATAATAAAGAATATATCTCTTTAGGAAGTAGCGAACCCTAACTCTGTTTTATAAATACATTTCATGCTCACAAGTCTAGTAGAGACCACACAATATTATACACATACAGTACATTGAGAAAGGAAGGGGGTTGTTCCATCGTATCCACAAAAAAGCTTCGGTTCTTCACAAGCTGCAGGCGACAATGGAGAAGACGACATTGGGAGCCACTCAGAACGGAGATACATAGCTATCAAAAGAGAGATTGGTCATGGAGATCGTGCATAATAAAGTCTGGAAGGGGAGCTGCTCTCAAGATTTTATCTTTTCTTTTGCAGGACACCCCTACGAAGCTTGACGAAAAGAATAAAAAGCGCATTCATGCATTGTTGCTTGGGTTCTCCAAACAGCTCTTTTCGTTAGCCAAAACCGAGGGTTTCCTGAATGTCGAGGCCATACCTGCAAGCCTTGCGCTCGTGAATTACCATGATGAGTCCCCCGACGCAATCTAGCCACCATCCGACAAGCAAGACATGCGAAGCCACGGAAAAAGCTCGTATTCACAGTAAAGGGCAAATGGCTGTCCTTGTCATGACCCCTGCTCCAAGGAGTTCGAATTTGTCGATCGCAATGCTGCAGCAAAGCATCATGTCGCCAGCTGTTGACACCTGATTTTTGACCATCTGTTATTACGATTTTTATTTTTTAAAATTAATTAAAAATATAAAAAAAGGTCATAAAATCACAAAATCAACTTTGGAAGCCTTGGCCTAGCCTCGGGGACCAATTTTGAACAAAAAATATTTTTTGGTATTTTATAATATTTTTCGAATTTATTTAATTATAAAAATACCCAAAAAATCAGAAAAATACCATTCGTGGTCAGAAAAATACACAAAAATATTCAATAATTTTTTTTTAATTTCCTCTTCAAGTGTGTCACTTTAAATCTCAAAACTTCGGCTCGGGTCACTATATTCCTTAACAAACATAAACCCGAACCGAGCCCAAAAATTCCTTTTCAAGTCTTTTAATTTTCAATTTCCACTTTTTATAAGCTATGACATTGGATTATAAAGTCTTGAAGTGCAATTAGGTCGATTGGCCCTCCAATTTGATCAATTTTAACCAAAATGACTTAATTGCACAATTTTCTTTCGATTTAGTCCCCGGTTTCACAATTTTTGAAATTAAATTTCATACGGGCATACCCATTGAAATTAAACACCTCTACCCGATAGTTTTCATCATGAGGGATCCATTGGTGGCCTCAATTTGGACTAATTTGGTCATTTAGGCCCTCGATTGAGCAAAAATTATTTTCGGATCCTAAGGGTAATTTGGGGTTTTCACTAAATTCGAATCAATTGGTTCACAAAAATACCCCTATTTGATGGAAAACATGTCAAGGAACCTGATTTTGGTATCACTTTCATGAAAAGTGGTCGATTTGGGGCCCAATTTTGCAAAATTGGTCGAACCGGGCCAGTCGGGTCAGACCCGACACGACCCGGTCCGAACCGGGTCTGCAACTCAGTTGCAGACCCGCGCGGCGCAAAGGCAAAAAAAAAAGGAGGGCAGAGAAAAAAGGAGGGTGGAGCCGCGGCATTTGTTTAAGAAAAGGGATGGGCGACAATGGAGAGTGGCCAGCAAAGAGTCCACGAACGGAAGTGGGACGGCGCCACCGCGGTCGGCCATAAAAAAAATAAAAAAAAAATAAAAAAAAAAGGAGCGGGCCGAGAGAAAGAAAGGCCGGGAGCTGTGGGAATTGGAGGGGGGCGGCGACGAAGCTCAAGCAGAGGTCGCGGGATCTCCGTTGGACGAGCTCACCACTGCCGAAGTCCCGATCACCGCCGGAATCGTGAAAAGCGGTCAGTAGCTCCCCGGTCTCATCCTCCCCTGTTTTCCCCTGTTTGCGAAGCTCACTGTGGGTTCGGTTCCGTTTGGTTTTCGGCCAAACGGAGCCGAACCGATATTGTCCAAAGTTTATTCATGTCTCTGTATGCATGTTTGAAGATCATGTTGCTTCGGTTCTGCATGAAACGCGCAGGGATCTAGTCTAAACGTTGGTCTCTCGCATGCCCGTCACGTGTTCGACGAAATGCCCGTCTATGGTCTAACCCGAGTTTGTCCTCGGTCGTGTGTTACTCGAGTGGCCTGTGCCCGCATAATGCCTTAAGATAGTCTTAGGATCGACTCTCATCCTTCTCCTCACTTTTTTTTTGCATCGAATCCTGTCGACGATGGCGGTGGGGGCTCCCCGGTCCTAACCCGAGGCGAAACCTCATACCGATGTGGACAGCGGTCGCTAAGCTCTAAAGAGCCTCAGGTAAGTCTCCTCAGCCCTCTTGGATGT